>CM074733.1:129621110-130821110 GCA_037367245.1 Phrynocephalus guinanensis
GAAAAATAGAAATACAGTGGACCCTCATATAACAAACGGTTTGTATAACATAAAGTCTGTACAACGTAAAAATTATGGAGATAGGGGAAATTTGCTTAACAGATTTGTTCATGGGGCGAATCTGTACAACATAAAAATGGTCGCAATTATTCAATGCATTCCTATGGGAAATTTGTATAAAGGAAAATTTGCTTAACATAATTTCATTTGGGACAAATTAATTCCTTTATACAAGGTACCACTGTATAAAAATAAAACCCTAACCTGCACTCTCCTTTGAAAACCTTTGTGGCTGGTGCAAGGGAGACCTCCATTCCTCTCTCCTCCCTCCACTTTGGAGGCTTGCCTGAGACAGAACGTTCCGGATAATCATCCACAATCCAGCAGACAGAGACAGAGACACGCACAAAACACAGTTGGCTCATTTGTGATCATATGACTTGCTCCAGTGTTCATATTGTAAGACATTGCTTGTTGATCAAGGCAAAATTGAACAGAAATGTTTGCTCATCTTTGAAACACTCATAGACCAAGGTACTCTTAAACCAAGATATCACTGTAATGCTAAATAAAATCACCCATTTCAATACTTTCTTGATAATATGTTTCATGAGCTAGCATGGAATGGGGGACTAGGCATCTGGCATATAGGTGGCATTCCAAGTACTGTATTAGTGAAGTGAAACAGTTGTTTCATTCACTAGAGATTTGCCATATCCAAGGGGTGAAAGATACATTCAGAATATTAAGGGTGGGTTAGTCATGTTTAACCTGAAAGGCCATAACATCTTCAGAAGAAAAGAGATCTACACTGTGCCTTTGTTCCAGAGTGCTCCCGGTTGGTGAACAGAAGATAGTTCCACATACAGGGCCTCCCTTCCCCATCGCTATCCTGTTCTTAGAAACTCTTAGAAAGAAGCTTTGATAGGTGGAAACAGCTAGGAGGAAGATCACTGCTTCCACTCCTTTAGATCCAAGCCGAGATATGATGGATTCCAATTTAAATGCTTGTAAATGGAAGGCTAACATAAAATAACCAGGGACAACGGGCTATTGACTCTATTTGGACATAATAAAAACCTTTGCTTGATCTTCATTGGAAGTACAGTAGGACCCTCTTATCTGTGGGATTAGTATCTGCTAATTCACTTATTCACAGTCTGAAAATATTAAATATATTTTCATAATATCCAAAAATATATCTTATGATGAAATTACCAGACATGGCTACTAGGTGGAGCCAGAGACCATACTATATACAGTGTAGTGTTTGGTATTAAAATAGTGTTTGCGTTTTTTCAGCATCCAGAGTGGGGGTGGGGTGCTTCGAGGAGATCCCTGGCATATATAGAGATCCCACTGTAGTCTAAATGGATACAACTATGAAGCTCAGTTCCACAGAGGCCGTACTGATGTGATGGAATGCTACTTTTACTAATTCATGGCACTTAGTATCAGAACTGCAGTTACTAATCATTATTTGAGAGAAGCTGGAACCATTACTTGAACCGCCTTCCCAGGACTACTGTGTAGTAGCCCTGTCCTTCATGCAAGAGGCCTGCACCCTGGCAGCACACTAAATCCACTCTGCCTGTCAAATTGCTGCCTTCTTCATTAAGGTTATGCCAGCTGTCATTGCTCTTTGTAGTCACCCGTGGCTTCAGTCCACCAGCCTCTCAATGCCAGGTTCAAAGGCTCCCAGTCAATGGAGATAGCCTTTTCAATATAAAAACTGACAAGGCAATGGGTGAACTCCATAAGAAACACACGACAGCACTGTATATGAGCGTCAACACACAGCCTTGTCAGCAACAGCCCAAACAGCACGAACCAGGCTAGAAACTTCTGTACTTTTTTGCAAAGACCAGATCGCTGCCTGCCTACCACCAAGCTGTCCTCTGAGCTGTTCACATGGATAAACTTGTGTCCCATTGAATAGACTCTTACTGCCACTTCAAGGAAAATACTCAAGAACTCCAAACTCTTTTACCTTCTTTCACATGGAACTCACATCTTCACCCATCCATCCTCCATTTTCCTCTCTAAATTTTGCACCTCATATCCAACACCTGGCACCTCATTACTTCAGATTCTTGTATCTTCACTATCACGGCTGAAGGATATGCAATGGAATTTCCTTCTAGGGCACACCCCAGAAATCTACAAAGCGCCCTAGTGGCCAAGAGTGATCACCTTCATCGCTTAATTAACACCCACGTTTCCGAGGAGGCAGTCTTCAGCAGAGTGGCCTTGCTGCCAGGTGGGCAGTGTACAAATGCAACAGATTGATACTACAGTAGATTGATCGAGCTGTACTTTCTGTCTGTAATCTTGCCATGACTCCCTCCATTGGTAAGAACAGCTAGTTATTCACCCATGGATGTGAATTACAGAGACCATGCCAAATGAAGGATGGTTGTTCACCAGTAACTGTGGTTCTTTGAGTGGGCATCATTGACACTCATACAACCCTGCACATCTCTCCATGGTCATGCCCGCCTAAGATGCCCTTAAACAGTTGGAAATGAAGAGGGACTATGAAATGTGTGTGAGAGAGGGTGGAGCCAGAGGGGGAGGCGGGGAGAGAGGGAGAACTTTTGATTGTAGAAGCTTCTGAATAGGGGCACATTCAGGAACTCTGACGTGTGTGGGAGGGTGTTCACAGATGAGCACTCAACAAACCATTGTTACAGCCCATCCTTCCTAGTTGTATATTCCGCAGGTACAACTGGCATTCTCATTAACACTTTGCAAATCTGATGAAGTGGAGTGTAAGCCACAGAAGCTTATGCTGTGATATATTTCTTAGTTCAAAAAATGCCACAAAATTCTTGTTTTTGCTGCAACCGAGGAAACAAATCATGAGGCAAGGGGGAGAAATAGAAATGGAGACACATTTTTATGAAACAGCTATACTCACCCATCCCCATATTGTGATCTGGCATTTATTAAGCACAGGTCAATTCAAATGAAACTTGGCGTACACTGGTTGTATATCTGATACCAAATATTTGTTTTCTTATTTTGAACAGTACTTGTTTACTTCTTTACAAGAACTAGTTTCTAAAGCTGGAATGTCTTAAAAGAACAGACAAATTGATTAAGTTTTTCATTCAGAAGCTAGATAAACACCTATAAACATGGATTTGGGAGGTTTGTCTGCTGTAGATAGTTTTTGTAGCTAAAAGCCTTTCAGCTAGGATTAGTTAGTAGAAATATTACCTGATGTGGTGGTAATAGTCAGAAAAGGTATGTATTATTCAGAGCTTCTGAAAGCATTAAAGTTATTGGCAGAACTGTCTCGCATATTCTCTGTTAGAGAAAGATCTTCATTGTTCTTGTGTTCCTGATTGCATAAATTATTAAAATGGTTGTGGAACTGAAAACCCATCCCAGGCAGTGCTTTTTGTCTCTACATGCACACAAGTATACCCAGTATGAATCTCTCTTCCACCCCCCCACCCCCCACCCCCCGGTTCAAGGGTTTAACTGGCTTATTTTTTGGGGGGATATGTGTTTAGGTGGCATCTTGGCCAACAAGCAAAACTGCTTTGATGACTTCCAGTGTGCAGCAGAATATCTTATCAAGGAGGGATATACGTCTCCAAAGAAGCTAACTATTAATGGCGGTTCAAATGGAGGCCTCTTAGTTGGTAAGAAGAGGGTTGTGTATTTTGCCTAAGTTTTGTGCTTTGGGGCTCACTTGGATCAAGTGAGTTGAGGGCTCAAGACGGTTGTTTCCTAAAGAGGTAAATAGGGCAACAGGAGTTAGCATCACAACACTTGTTAACAGCGGTGCACCTACATGCCCTCTAGAGCTGGAGAATACCCGGCATCCAGTTCACGAAGCCCTTATGAGCTGCATTATTTACTACTACTCTGAGGCACCTGTCCCTTCTTCTTGAAAGTTAAGACTAGCTGTATGCAAAATATATCAGCCTTCCCTGCTCCAGGCAGCTGTGAATATGAATACTGTATGCCAGAATAGGCAGTGCCCATCAAACTCTGCAATGGAGAATATCAGGTGGAGGATGGATAGCTGGAATACAGTGAAGGAAAAAAGTGGTTTGGCCTTCTTTGGATATAAAATGAAACAGATGGGAATTTGCTCAATTAGTGATTTCTGAGGTCTTCTTTGCTTTCAAGGTACAGTGGACTCTCGTATAACAAGCGGTTTGTTTAACAGAAAATCCGCTTAAAGGAAAAAAATTCTGGAGATAGGGGGAAATCGCTTAACACAATCACCTATGGGGCAAATCCGTACAACAGAAAAACTGTTGTGATTAGGGATTAATCCATTTTCAATGCATTGCTATTGGAAATTTGTACAAGAAAAATTTGCTTAATTTTATTTGGAATGAATTAATTCCTTTATACAAGGCACCACTGTATTTCATGATGCTCACTGTTAACTTTCCAGTGACAAATGGAAGGTGACCCAAAGTACACCCAGTAGGATTTGGTGTCCTTCTGTATATCAGTTCCTTAAAAAAAAAATTGAAACCTAAAAGGCCATTAGTTAATGAATAAGGTGCTCATTCTGCTTATAGAGGAGCCACAGATTCAGTGCCTGTTATCCAGTTCAAAAGATGAGACGTTGGAAAGCAGAGCAAGGCCCTACCCTAAAATCTTAAAAAGCCACTACTGGGTTATGACTGAAATAGTAATTAGGAGGAGACACTGCTTTGGTGAGTGTTTTAGAAGGCAGGTTGTGTCAAATGGCTATGTCATGGGGGATATTTCTGAGCTCAGAAGTGGGGTTTTGTCATGTCTAATTAGGCTCAAGGCAACTGCACATGACACACACACACACACACACACACACACACACACACACACACACACACACACACACACAGAGCGTTGATGTAAGTGTTTCTGGGTCATAGCCTACTTTTTTTCAAGGTACTTCTGGTTGGGTGCTAAAATGAGAAATTGATCTGGTAAAAAGTTATTTTCAGATATCAAAGATTGCTCTTAGCACTGCTGATAGCTGTTTAAGACATTAGTATTAATACAACTTGGGTTTGCTTGTTTCCCTCACTGTGAAGCTGCCTGCGCCAATCAGCGTCCAGATCTATTTGGCTGCGTTATTGCTCAAGTAGGAGTGATGGACATGCTGAAATTTCACAAGTTCACCATTGGTCATGCCTGGACAACAGACTTCGGCTGCTCTGATTATAAAGAGCAATTTGCATGGCTATACAAGTGAGTGGAGAGTGTTATCTTGCTTATATATTAGTTTTCTGCTTGGGCGCCAGTGACAGTAGTAGGGAAGTGGATTGCAAAAACTGAAAATCATCAATCTTACTTTAAAGTCACACTAGAGATCCAAAGGCCATTCACTTGGGCATCATCATCATCAATAATTACTTGCATGTACACACCTCAGGCTGCAGTCTGGAGGTCAGTTCTTTTAAATCAGTCGACACTTCATCCCAAGCCCATATGATTATGACTAGAGAACGTGCATCCGAGCTGACTCTTGTTTTACCTAGGAACACAGTCACCAACATACTTCCACTGAAATATCTATTATTTGACCTTTTGAGTGGTAGAATATTCTAAATTGTCCAAATTACCTCTAGGACTACATCCCCCATGAGCCTGCTCAAGTGTTAAGTTCACCTGCAGAGGCCTTTCAGTCATGCCACCTTCAGGTGCATTTGGTAGCTAAACAAAAGAAGGTCTTCCCTGTTGCTGTTTGCAGACTTTGGAACTCCCTCCCACAGGAGGCTTGTCTGGCCCCATCTTTACTGTAAATACTGTCCTTCCCTGAGCAGGCGAAGACCTTCCTCATCAGGAAATCTTTTCCTGAGCGACTGGCTGCCTGAGTGATGTTTTTAAATGGATTGTTGTACCTTATTGCTCTGAATACATTTTAGTTTTGCTTATGTGTTCTAGGGAACTTCACTGAAGCAGTGGCTAAAATCCCTAATAGTTGTTTTATGAAGCATATTACATAGCTTAGAGCAGGCATGTCCAAACTTCGGCCCTCCAGATGTTTTGGACTGCAACTCCCATGGTCCTTTGCCATTGGCAATCTAAGCTTCGAATTCTGGGAATTGTGGTCCAAAACATTAGGAGGGTCAAAGTTTGGACATGCCTGGCTTAGAGTATGAAGCTCTGAGCAGACTGCATCAGAAGGTCATAGGAAAAGCCCTGGTGAGTTCACAAAAAGCTTCAGACAATCTAGTATTTCCTCACTGAGGGGCCACATACTTCTTGTAGCAACCCACCCTTAAATGTGAAGTCAGAAGCCCTCCAGCCACTGTTATCTGTCAGCAGCTGGCTATGTTGTACTATATCTGGAGATTTGATAAAGGTGATGATAGAGGAAGACTTTATGAATGAGTGCAAACCTCTTTGAGCACTGGCCGCTAATCTAGATGAGTGAAATGAGAACATCATTGGTAGCGGAAAATTCCATGCATTAATTATGGATGGATTGTCATCTAGACCATGAACAAGCCCTGAAATAGTTTAGCTTTTCATTGCATAAAATATGTTCAAATGCCTGTACCCTTTTGATTGCCCCTTTCTGCACCTCTTCCAGCTCTATAACCTTTTGCAAGATGGCACAACCAAAATGGTACTCATTCTGAATATAGGTGAAAGGGCAGCATGATAAATAAGGGCAACGTGTGCCAATCAATCCCCATAAAAATGAGGACCACTTCACACCTCCACCACTGCTAACAACCCATGCTTAATGGGTGTAGGAAAGGGCTGTAGAGGTTGTGACTTTCAGATGACCCCTCAGTTCTGCTTATGGTAACAAATAGTACCATTCTGGTTGTTATTCAGTTAGCCTGTAAGGCAGCTTCACAATCTAAATGGATGTGTGTGTGTGTGTGTGTCTTGCAGGTATTCCCCTCTTCATAATATCAAAGTGCCAGAAGGAGATGGAGTCCAGTATCCAGCCATTTTACTCCTTACTGCTGATCATGATGACCGTGTGGTGCCTCTGCATTCCCTGAAGTTCATTGCTACTCTGCAGTATGTCCTCGGTCAAAACCCCAAACAAACCAACCCACTAATAATTCATGTTGACACCAAGGCTGGCCATGGTGCTGGAAAGCCAACAGCCAAAGTTATAGAGGAGGCATCTGACATGTATGCCTTTATAGCAAGATGCCTAAATCTTGAATGGATAGAATAGCTCTTTACTCTTGGGATTAGAAATCAAGGGCTTTAACCACCATTTTAAAACAACAGAAGCACTCGGTGTAGTACTTACATTTAAGAACGGCCACTCCCAGCTCCCCATGAACTTTCTGCTTCAATTCAGTGTTTAATTTGCTCCTCATTTTTGTTCCAGGCATACATTTTAAATAGCATGTTCTGATCAATAGGAAGATTGCCGATGATGCTGTTACGTGCATTGTTAAGAGTCACAGTTGGTGGTGGTGGTGATTATATCATACAACACGATTTTAATGTAATATTCCTCCTTGCAAACATATCTGGCTCACTTGTAATTAAATGTAAGTACTGTTCCAGTACAAATTGTCAAATCGTGTTTTCTTTACAGACACAAGAAGTGTTGGAACTATTGCCAGTTCTTCTCCATTAAAGAATCTATATTACAAATGCTGAGTAATTTCAGGTTGTGTTTTCATTCCTTTTAAAGCTCTGGATTTTTTACAACACTGCTTTAGATCAGTATGTAATAAAACAGTATTTTTAGGCACACACATGGAAGTTTATGCTACTGAAGAAATCCAGGATACACAACTGGGAGGTCAGGTTGAGAGTATTTGGGTGAGAATTAAGGGGGAGAATAATGGGAGGGATGTCACTGTGGGAGTATATTATAGACCCCCAAACCAGCCCGAGGAGTTGGATGATGCCTTCTGTGAGCAGATGGCCACACAGTCAAGCGGGAGGAATGTAGTACTAATAGGAGATTTTCACTATCCTGATATATGCTGGCAGTCAAACTCAGCTAAGAATGCAAGGTCCAATAAATTCCTTAATGTCCTTGCAGACAATGTCATGGTCCAGAAGGTGGAGGAGGCCACAAGAGGAACAGCTATTTTAGATCTGCTCTTAACAAATAGGAAGGACCTTGAAAATGGGATCGAAGTGGTGAGATCTTTAGGTAGAAGTGACCATTCTCCTTTGGAACGTGGTATACATTGGGAAGGGGAAGCTAAGTATAACCAGACAAGCATCCTGGACTTTAAGAAAGCCACATTTGTAAACTAGGGAATTATTGGCTGTAATTTCCATGGACCGAGGTACTGAAAGAGAAGGGAGTCCAAGATGAATGGAAATTCCTTGAAAGTGAGAAAGGGACAATCTAAAACAGTTCAAACAAGAAGGAAAAATGGGAGATGTCTAAGGAAACCGCAATGGTTTGACTAACGAACTTTCAAGTCAGCTTAATATATTATTAAAAATGTACAGGAAATGGGAAAAATGGGGAATGCACCAAAGAGGAATATAAGCAAATAGCCAATATATGCAGGGGGGTGGTAAGAAAAGCTAAAGCATAGAATGAACTTAGACTTGACAGAGAGATTAAAGATAGTAAAAGGGTTTTTTTTAGTTATGTCTGCAGCAAAAGGAAAAATAAGGAAATGATAGGCTCTCTGTGTGGTAAAGATAGCCAATTACTAACAGGAGACAGGAAAAAGGCAGAACTACTCAATACCTTCTTTGCCTCTGTTTTCTCCAGAAAGGAAAAAAAGTTCAGTCGGGTCAAAGAGTAAATGAGGTAGGGTGAAAAGTGCAGCATAGAATAGATAGAAAAGTAGTACAGGAATACTTGGAAACCCTAAATAAATTTAAGTCTCCTGGGCCAGATGAATTACACCTGAGGATATTAAAAGAACTGGCAGAAGTAATTTCAGAACCATTGGCAATCTTTGAGAAGTCCTGGAGAACAGGGGAAGTCCCCATAGGTTGGAAGAGGGCAAATGTCCCCCTCTTCAAAAGGGGGGGGGGAGAACCCAAATAATTATTGCCCAGTCAGCTTGTTGACATCTATTCATGGAAAGAATTTAGAACAGATTATTAAGCAGACAGTCTGTAATTATTTAACAAGAAGTGCTATACTTACTATAAGTCAACATGGGTTTCTCATAAACAAGTCATTCCAGACTAATTCAATCTCTTTCTTTGATAGAGTTACGGGCCTGGTGGATGAGGGGAATGCCGTGGATGTTGTTTATATTGATTTTGGTAAGGCCTCTGACAAGGTTCCCGATGACATACTTGCAAAGAAGTTAGTAGAATGTAGGATAGATAATGCTACTGTTAGGTGGGTTGTAATTGGTTGACTGATCGTATGCAAATAGTGATCGTAAATGGCTTCTCCGCAGCATGGAGAGGGATGGGGTATCCCAGGGTTCTGTTCTAGCTCTGGGGCTATTCAACATCTTTATTAATGATTTATACGAATAGAAAGTAGACTGACTAAATTTGCAGATGATACCAAATTGGCTGACTAAATTTGCAGATGATACCAAATTGGGTGGGGTGACTAATTCCCTAGAGCAGTGTTGGTGAACCTATGGCACAGGGGCCAAAGGTGGCACTCGTAGCCCTTTCTGTTGACACCTGGCATCTCCCCTTCACAGCCACCTGTATTCAGGTTAAATTGCTGTAAAATTAAATTTGGGAAAAATTAGTGGGTTTTGAATCGCAGTTTGGGCACTTGGTCTCTAAAAGGTTCGCCATCCCTGCCCTAGAGAATAGGAGAAAAATCCAAAATGACCTTGACAGATTAGAGTGCTAGGCCAAAGCAAATAGAATGGCATGGTTCACTTTCTTCTTGGAGGACTGTCCCCAGAGTGGAGATTGGCGAGATGCAGTCCACCCCATGGACCCTCAAGTGTGGGGTTCCACGGGAGTTGATCATCTCATCAGTGTTATTTAACATCTATATGAGGCTGCTGGGAGGAGACATCAGGAGTTTTGGAGCTTTGTGACATCAGTATGCTGATGACACCCAGCTCTATCGTTCCTTTCCATTTTCTACAGTGGATGCTGTTCCATTTCTTGAGCACTGCCTGGAAGCCATTTTGGGAACAGATTGAACCCGGACAAGACGGAAGTCCTGCAGGTGTGGGCTCCTACTGTCAGTGGGTGGGGAAACTCCCTCTCTTTTGGGGGAGTGACTCCTCCCGCTCAGAATGAGGTGCACAGCTTGGGTGTCCTCTTGGATCTGGCACTATCAATGGAATCCCAGGTAGTGTCGGTGGTCTGTTCTGCCCATTACCATCTGTGGCAGATTGCTCAACTGTGCCCCATGGGGGCTCTCATCACACTGGTCCATGCATTGTTAGTCTCGAGACTAGACTACTGCAATGCTCTCTATGTGGGGCTGCCCTTGAGGCTGATGCGGAGACTCCAGCTGATCCAGAACATGGCGGTCAGATTGCTGACAGGGACTAGGAAATACGATCATATATCTCCAGTGCTGGCTGCCCTGTAGTGGCTTCCAGTTTGGTTCTGCATCGATTTCAAGGTTTTAACTATGACATGTAAAGCCCTAAACGCTTTAGGACCTCACTACTTGTCAGAGCGCCTTCTCCCATTGGAAACTGCCCATAATACCCGATCTTCCCATGCTAGGCGTTTGAGGCAACTAACACCTTGAGAGGCCCGAAAGGGAAAAACTATAGAAATAGGTCCTCCACTATTGCCCCTCGCCTGTGGAATAACCTTCTACCAGACATCTGCCTGCCTATTGAAACCTGGTTATTTAAGCAGGCATTCCCTCAAATATATTAAAACATGATTTTAACTTATTTGTCAGCCAATAACAACACTTTTTACATCACTTTATGTTAATTTTATATTTATTTTTATTACTGTATTTAATGTTTATTTTGTGTGAATTATTTCGTTTATTTGCAATGTTTGTATACCTTAACTTGTTGTAAACCGCCCAGAGTGACCTCGCTGTCAGATGGGCGGTATAGAAATCCAATCAATAAATAAGAATGAGTTTCAACAGAGAGAAATGTAGGGTCCTGCATCTAATCACAAAAAATGAATTACATAGATATAGGATGGGAGTCAGCTGCAAATTGACAGGATATAATGCACTCTACTTTATGAACAAAAAGTTCAGAAGGAACTGTGGTTCTTTCACAGGATGCCTATCAGCCTAACCATCATTCAGGTCTACATTCTTGTTGGAGATGCTGAAGAAGAAATAAAAAGTTTTTGTACAAGTGTCTAGAAGTGTCACACACCAAAACAGGGTATGTTGTTCAGCACAGAAGTCAGAAGAGTTCCATGAAACCAGGAATTTGTTTATTTCGTATGTATGTCTCAGAAATCTAACAGGTGATTGTACTCATTAATATCACCAGATAGCCAATTGAGAAATCATCAGAAGCAAAAGTTAGAGAAGCTGTGTTTTCTTGGCCAAAGCAAGCTCTTTATGGTAGAGGCCAAAAGCAGCCGAAGAACACTAAAATAATTCTAGTGCCAAATATAATTCAAATAAGATTTGATGAAGAACTCCAAGACCACATAAAGAACATATTTGTGAGAGGAGAAGCTGATGAATAGTTTGATCCATGAGTATCTGCATCCTCTCAAAAATAATGTCTTTGATTTGTTGGAACATCGTCAATTACTAGACTTCTCAAGAAGTGTATGGTCACAATATAGGCTATTAATGGTTATAATTATGTTGCTATGCAGCCCACACACAATTGTTTTTAAACCCAAATCCACCACAAGTAGTACTGCATATTTGCTCCTCGGTGTAGTAACGTCATATTTGCCAATATTTGGTTTGCATTTGATTTATTTTAATCTTCAGAGACAGAGGAAGACTGTGCTGCAGTCAATCTGTGATCTCAACTGGAACTTATTTGAGCTTGTATGGGCTAAAGTGATCATTTTACTAAAATGAAGTATTTACACACATGTCATTGCTAAGTTACCATTTAATAAAAGCTAATTTCCTACCACATAGGGGTTAGCCAACTTTGAAGATGTTTACAGTTGTCCCCACCCTTTCACGGTTAATATACTGTGGTCCCGGTATATCGCGGGTCCACAGTATATGAAAAAAGGCCCCTTGGGGTAAGGGGGAAAGGCCTTCTCAGGCCCATCGGAGGCCCCAAAAGTGCTTCCCCACAAACCGGAAGTGACTTCCGGTAAACCAGAAGTGAGCTCCAGATCACTAGAAAGCACTTTGGGGGCCTCTGGGGGACTGGAAAGCCCCCTGCAGGCCCGTTTGGGGCAGTACCAGGCCTGGGGTAACTACAAAAGCCCCCAGAGAGCCCGCCCAGTCCTGACTTGACCCAGCATCCGCATATTGCGGATTTTCAATTATTGCGGGTCAGGTTGGGTCCCTAACCCCTGCGATAGGTGGGGGTTTACTGTATTAGCTGTTTTTCCTGTTACTTTCCTCAAGCTGATGGGACTCCTTTTCTTTCTTTCTTTCTTTCTTTCTTTCTTTCTTTCTTTCTTTCTTTCTTTCTTTCTTTCTTTCTTTCTTTCTTTTCTTTCTTTCTTTCTTTCTTTCTTTCTTTCTTTCTTTCTTTCTGTCTTTCTTTCTTTCTGTCTTTCTTTCTTTGGCCCCAATATTAGTTACCTATTCCTCAACGTACAAGCAGACAGGTCTATATTGACAGATGAGCCCAGCTACTTTTCAATGTGACTGTATTTTGGTCCTTCAACATGATTTAAATAATAATCTGTCTCCCAGACAATATATGGGGGCAGGTGATAATATAATTGAAATTCATTCTTGGAATGTAGTTAGATGGCAACGTCGTCTCTCCACTCCTATATGGATGTTCCTTTCGTAAAGAAAGAGTATGACATTCTTGTGCAGGAAACATGGAAAGCAGAAATACCTCTTCTGAATGGCTGTTACTCTTAATTTAGAGGCATCTGCTGAGAAAGTTCTGGGAAAATTAATGGGTGGGCTGGTCATATTTGTTTCAACTACCTTAAAGGTAAAATGCAATCTGAAACCACCCTTAGCCCACCTGGCAATGGCCCTTTTGATGAGCTGGGTGAACAGCAGCCTTCTTATAATAAATGTTTATCTTCCACCTAGGTCAAAGAAATCCTCCATTGGAGATAACTAGTCAGCCTTAGATAATTATATAACAGATCTGTTAGCTGAGTGTCCCGAGGCAGAAATCTTGTTGGTAGGTAGCTTAAGTGCCCAGGTCGGACAGAATGATATCTTTCTTGCAAAGAAATATAATCTGGTCTTAGACTGAGGATATATATGGGGAATCACCTGGACTCCTCTCTACACGCACATCTAAAGATCCAAAACAACTATGCAGACACATGCCTTGCTAAGTTGTGTAGAAAAGAGCTCCATATTCTAAATGGAGCATTCTACGGGGACTGCTCAGGTGAATATACTTTTATGACAGGTAAGAAGGCTAGTTCTATTGAGTATATGCTTGTCTGTATACTATTGCCCAGGATTAAAACATTTATAAATTTATAAAACATTTATAAATTCAGACCCTCCCTCTGAAACCACAGCAACTAAAGGACAAGTATATTCAGCAGCTAGAACTTACTGGAAAAAGGCTAAAATGGTCTAGTACTAAAGTAAAATAAATATTAACTCCAGAGAAATTACAATACCATATCTCTCTTTTTAGTAACTTGAATCCAGAGCAAGAGCTTGTAAAATTCCAGGCTTTGACCCAGGAAGTAAACACAATTTTGACTGTTCCATCAGGGTGCAAGGTATACTCTTGTTTTAGGAATACCAGACCCTGGTTTCACCATGAAAGTGTCCAAGTTTAAAAAGAGCTTAACACCTTGTACCATTTATCCTTGAACAAAGGTCAGGATGAATTATCAGAAATACATCCTTGGCTGTTAACTCAAAAGAAATTACATAAAGCCACTATTCGGGGGAAGAAAAAAAGAGTATGTAAGATGCTCATGGGAGGAACTAATCCAGTTGGCTAAACAAAAGACTTCAGCTCAGTTTTTTGGAAACTCATTAATGCTGGAAGGGCTAAGACGTCATCACTTCTAGATATGCATGTTCTAGTGAATAAATAAGCCATTTTTTCAAAAAAAATTATGATGATTCTGTGCAAGGTACTTTCTATAGCAGATCCAAAGAATTTGCCCAAGTGGCCCCCCAGTCAACCCAAGAGAAATAAAAGACCACATTGCCCATTTAAAAATAGGAAAGGCGCCAGGATCTGAAGTCCTCAAAGAGAATGCTGATTGGTGGATACATTATCTAGCAGAATTATTCACACATATAGATCAATATGGCCGGATTTCCAAGCAATGTGGGATGGCCATTGTGGTCCCAATTTATAAGAAGGGCAATAAGAGAGACCTAGCGAGCTATAGACCTATCAGTAGAGATGAGCACAAAATGCTAAAATAGCATTTTGTTTCATTTTTCGTTTCATTTTGTTTGAAATGATCTTTTAAAAAATGTTTTGTTTTGTTTTTCATTTGTGTACTGTGTGTGTATGGTCCTTGTGTAACTTCCCACACCCAATCAGGCACGGGAAAAGGCGGGATTTGTAAACTTTTTTTTTTGCCACCCCAAGCGCCGATCAGCTGTAGCACAGGCTTTGTGCTGGCAAAAAAAAGGTAAAAATCACTCCTTTCCCCCCATGATTTTTAAACTGTTTTTTGCCAGCACCAAGCCTGCACTACAGCTGATCAGCACTTGGGGCTCAGAAAAAGAAATTTAAAATCCTGCCTTTCGACCCAAAGGTGGGATTTTTATTTATTTATTTTTGCAGTGCCGATCAGCTGTAGCGCAACCGGCTGAGGGCGCTTTTTTTTAAAAAACAAGTGCCAGCCATGCTATAGCTGATCAGTGCTGCTGCTTGGAAGCCACCTCTGCAGGGGCTGGTTGGTGGCAGCAGTAGGGGAACAAAAAATGAAACGAACGAAATGAACATTTTTGTTTTATTTTGTTTCATTTTCCTTTGAGGGGGTGGTTCGTTATTTGCTTTGTTACATAACAAAATGAATAATGAATAACAAAATGAATAAAAAATTTGTTTTGTGCGCATCTCTACCTATCAGCCAGCTTAATAGTATTAGCAATTTATACACTAGACAATTCCTAGAAAAACTAGAAACATGGCTTGAACAAGTAGAATGGATCCCAGTAGAACAGACCTCAGGGAAGGAAGTGCAACAATGGAGCATTGTTTGGTACTCCAACAATTTAATTTAAAAATATGCCTCCAATCTCCAAAAATATGCCCAATCTACTTATATGCAGCATTTATAGATTTGAGGACGGCCTTTAGGCAGAGGTTAGGGTAAAAAATAGGCTCTTCTAGTATAGATAAAATACTTCTTTACCTTATCCAAGCCCTCCACCAGGAAACTTACCTAAAAGTAAGATGCAACCCACGAGATTTACTAACAAGTTCAATCGAAACCTTCAAGGGAGTCAGGCAAGGCTGCCTGCTGGCCCCCATGTTTTTCATCTATTATATAAGATACATGGTGAAGGATATGACTGATATAATATTTCACCCCCCAAAGCTTGCTTCACACATCACCTCCCAATACTAATTTATGCTGATGACACTGTTATTCTATCTAGATCCCCAGTAGGACTCCAAAGGGCCTTTGATAGCTTCACAGCCTACTGTGATAGGGAACATTTGACAATTAATTGTGATAAAACAAAAGTGACGTCCTTTAACAGCAGTAGAAAAAAAAGATCTTGGCAAATAAAAGGGAAGAAAGTTGAGCAAGTGCGCAAATTCACATATGGGGGTGATTATGCAGGGGCATGGTGGCTCAGCGGGCTAGAGCACTGAAAACTGTCAGCTGCAAGGTGGACAGGTCAGTGGTTTGAATGCTGGGCGCCATAGCACCGTAAAAAGCGGAAAGGTAAAAGAGTGTTTCATTGCAGCCATGGTGGCCACATGGTCACGGACTTGCACAACACTGGCTCTTCAGCTTGAATACGGAGATGAGCACCGCCCCTAGAGTTGGACAAGACTAGCACGCATGTGCAGGGGGAAACTTTTTACACAAGAGTCAGGGGCTAATAGTGTGCATTGTAAAAGGAGGGCTGAGAAGGCTGAACAGGCTGCTAATGCTATTGTGAGATTTTTCCGAACAAGGGGAGGTCTCTTTGTCCCGGCAGCATTAAGGCTGTACCAACACAAAGTCTTAGCTCATCTCCTATATGGCACCTATGTAGGAATATCCATGGCTGACCTGGGTATGTCAGAGAAAGCAAAGCAAAGCAAAGCAAAGTGTTCTGCTTATATACCGCCCCATATCACTTCCAGTAGTCTCTGGGCAGTTTACAGTTTCATTACAGTAAGCAGGCTACACATTGCCCCCCCCCCCAGCAAGCTGGGTACTCATTTTACTGACCTCGGAAGGATGGAAGGCTGAGTGAACCTTGAGCCTGCTACCTGAGATTGAACCCCAGGTTGTGATCACAGTTTTACAATCCAATCGAAATTCTTCCGGTTTTTCTTACAAGTCCCCCCCCCGGTGTCTTTAATGCTCTGATACACTTAGAATTGGGCCAAATGAAGCTAGAAGCTAGACTACTTATAGCCTCTGTATGTCAGTGAATTAAGAGCTCAGACCAAAAAGGTCTCCTCCCTTTAATAAACCAAGGGCCTTTTTAACCTAGATGGATACAAACTCTAAAAAGAAATCTAGAATCTATGGGGCTTTCAATAGATTACCATTTGGTTCAGAGTACCACACAGGCCATAGCGTTTATTAAACAAAAGATTCAAGATATTGTGCTGCAAAAAAAAAAGATATAGCACAATCTCCTTTGTTTAGGGCCTCTATAGAGATCAGATATGTTATGAGAATGACCAACTACATATCTTTCACAGCCTTAAGATCCTGCTTATGGGACAGCCTTTACTCTGGTCCACTGCTCAGTTATCCCTTCAGTGGTTTTAACCCAGTCTGACATTTTCGGCCTTCACGGTACCATTCTTATATGGATGCTGCTTGGTATGCATGTTCAGCACTCGAAAATTGAGGGCTCTCCTATTGGTTTAACGACACATGTACTTTTTCCATGTTGAATGTTGTCCAAGGAATGTTGTCCAACAGGCACTAATATTGTAGCAGTGCTCAAAAATAAAAATGGAGATTTCTTTTGGACACTGTTTGAGAAGCCTATTTGCTGCCTGCACAGGCCCAGGGTAGGTGTTTGGCTACATATGGTCTATACAAATGTGGAGAATAGGACACGGGTGCATGTATACAGTAAGCTTCCCCGTCTCTCTATGTGGAGCTGCTGTTTAGATCTTTGCCTAAAGATCTGAATGTTTAACCCAGATTTAAATAGACTGTAACATTTGACTGAATGCAATTAGACTTGCCATTACTCGACACCTTGGTCAAATCGAAGCAGAATATTGATCACAAGCTTAGCTGTTACAGAGGCCTCATGAGTTCTTTGCCCTCAATATGCAAAGATATACGCAGCATTGGTATACAGTATTTCTCTTCTCACACTCACACTCTCTTTACATGTGACTACATCTTTGCTGGCCTGCTGTGTTGTGGGTAGGTGGGTGAGTGTGTGTGTGTGGGAATACTGACCTTTGCCCAGGCCCCTGTCAGTCTCCCGCTCTGTGGGCACCAGCTCTCATTGTCTGCATTGTCCTCCCATGACACCAAATTCCGGAATGAGAATGAGCTTGTTCTTTGACACGAGCCCTTAAAAAACTCTTCCAGGGCAGTCCTCTCTCCCTACCCTGCTTATGGATATAGGGTAACCATGGGGACCAAGACTTTCCACCTTTTCCCTTTTCTACAGAAGCTTCTGTGCACAATCAAGCCATCAGAGCAATCTCTTTCAGGCAAATGTTTGATGGCTGTCAAGGACTGTGACAATGTGCATGCCTGAGAGATACCAGGGGGTCTGATTGTCTCTTCAAGCCAGTTGCTCTGATGAGTTGTTCTCCCTTCCTGCTGATAGTATGTTACAAGGTTCAGTTGGAAAAGGTATGGCTGCAAATTTTCATGTTAAGTCTAATTACCTCCCCATTCTTGTTTAAGGCTTTTGCATATTCATGATTTATTCCGAATGGCAAACAGGTTTCCGTAGCAGGCATTTAAAAAACAAATTAGTCCACATGAGTGAGTACCAGACACCTAGAAAGCTGCCCTTCAGATCTAGCCTGGGCATCAAGCAGAGTGAGACCAGTGCCTCAGGCAGCAAATTTGGGGTGTCATGGCTGCAAGATGTTTAATTTATTATGAATGTGACTTTAATTCTTGGGATGGGATTCTTGCACTCTGACTGCAGGAAGCACCATCTTCTTGTCTTAGACAGCAAAATGCTGCGGCCAATCTCCGGGTCTCATAACATCTTCTGACTATTTGTCCCTCCACCCCAGGATACTCTGACAGGAGGTGACCATAAAAGGGTTCCAGTCCAGGGTCTTCAGATCACTTACTATCTGGTCCTTTTTCCTGAAGATGCAATAAATCGGGAGGTTTCTACAGTCCCAAAGTATTCTTTCTATCCCTGGGCTATAGTTTAGGATCGGCAAGGGTTGTAGCTCAGTGGAAGAGCTTCTGCTTTGATGGCACAAGGTTTGTTTCCTATTGTCTCCAATGGAGGAAAGGTTCAACCCAGACAGCCACTACTGATCAACACTGACAATATTGGGCTGCTAGATGGATCAACATAAGACAGCTTCATATTCCTGTGTTTCCTGCTTCTGGAGAATAGATAAGTTTTAAAAACCTTCCCCACCATGGTGGAACAGGAACTTAATGATTAAAAAGAAGGCAAAAATGCTGATTAGCGGTAGCCCTTTCTTTGAGGAGCTCAGGGAGACAACCCAACCAAGCAAGTGGAGTTTGAAACCTGCAATCCTGACTGGTGTTTCCAGCTTGCATTTTTGAACTCATCTTTAAGAAACAGACAAACATCTGCTATGATGTTTGGGACTCTGATATACACAATATGTGTACTATTCACAATATAGTGGCGCACACCAATATATGGGTAAAGACTAGTATAGGTTGAAAGCTAGTTTAGAAGCAACAACCAGTGGTCCAACATGGGTATTACCTGTCCCTGCCTTCTTGATTGATGTTGCCCTCCTTGCTGTCTACAAATTATATTTCTCTGGAGGCTGGGCAGCTCCTACAGACATTCAAGAACCATTCAGGAAACTCATAAGACAAGCTCATAAATCCCCTATGGTTTTTTGAGGTATCTGTTAACATAAGGTGGCAAGGGTGTGGTCTGTACATGCTGGGTCCTTTGTTCCAGTGGCATACTTATTAAAAAAAGATGCAGTGATGAAGCAGACTGTCTAATAGTCTTGGAACACTCACCAAATACCAGGTCAATCTCTTCTTCTTCTTCTTCTTCTTCTTCTTCTTCTTCTTCTTCTTCTGCTGCTGCTGCTGCTGCTGCTGCTGCTGCTTCTGCTTCTGCTTCTGCTTCTTGGTGGTGGAGGAGCTATTATGTTCCATGTAGTTCCAACTTATGGTGATCCTATGAATTAGTGCTCTCCAAAATCACCTTAACTGCCCTGATTCAGCTCTTGTAGACTCAAGTCTGTTGTTTCCCTAACTCACATTAGGGCTTCCCCTTTTGTGGCTGCTTTCCAACCTTCCCAGCACTGTTGTATTTTCCAGATTATCCTGCCTTCTCATGATGTGCCTAAAGGAGGACAGTCTCCATTTCAACCTTTTTGCCTCCAGGGATAGTTCAGGCTTGATTTGCTCCAGGGCCCATTTGTTCCACTTTCTGGCAGTCCAGGGTATGTGTGAAGCTCTCCTCCAGCACCATGTTTCAAATGAATCATTTTTCCCTGTCAGCTTTCTTTTCTATAATGCTAATCTATCCCATCAGATGCTGCAGGAATAATACTGGGGAGTATTCATGTATGCTCTCAGGAAGAGAAAAAAGAAGAAACCAAAATGAAATAACAATCCCAAAATGCATAATTACATATTTCATTACATGCACAGTAGTGTCCATTACCTTAAATGAGGGGTGAAAAGCTGTGTCTCTCTAGATAAATTGTCCACAACCTTGGATCTCCAGATGTTTTTGGACTAAAATCGCTAGAAGCCTTCATCACTATCCATGCTGGCCAGGAATTTTGGGAGTTGTAGTCCAAGAACATTTAGGGACCCAAGGTTGGGGACCACTGATCTAGATGAACTGATACTCCCATCATCCCTCACTACTAGCCATGCGGGCAAACGAAATAGGAATCCAATTGCAGAGGGAAGCTTTGCATTCTCCACCCTAATACTGTACAAGACTCTGGGAAAACTGCCCCATTGCTCTTTTGGTCATTGGCATTCAGTGAATTATGCAATGCCTACTACACACTTCTTACGCTGCTGCCTCGCAAAGAAGGACTCAAAGAAAAACAAATTGTTTAAAGACATTCCCTTTACACACATGAATGGTTAAGTTTATACCACAATGTATCAGTACAGAAAAGGCATGATAGGCATTTTAATGGTACTCATGAAAACACTTCTGTCTTACTTTTTTAAAAAAGAAATCATATAGTTCTTATTTAACATCATGCCTCATGTTCCTCCCTTAACTTTACCCGTTGGCTTGCATCGACCTTCAGAGAAACAACTGGACAAGTGCATTGCTGGATGCTATTTTGAGCTCATCAAATTTCCCCTCCCCTTCTCTCTTGCCCTCTTTTGTTTTGAGAACATTTTTCTGCTATCATTTGTCACCCGTTAGTCCTCAAGGTGTTATCACCTTGTCTGCACCTTGAATTATGTCAGGCATTAGCATCTAGAATATTAGTTGAAATAATTCTTTCAGAGATGAACTTCCTGTCTACCTGTGATTCATTTGTGTCCTCTTTATCCTTTATCTTTTCTATTAGGACAATGGTTGCCAAACCTGAACTTCCAGGTATTCTCAGACCATAGAATATCTGAACCTCAAAATATTCCTAGATACCCTGAGCACTGGTGGTGAGTCTGGCTACCACTTCTGAGCTTTGTAGTCCAATATTATCAGGGTCCCTAGGCTTGGAAACAGTATTAGAAATCATACAATATGATGGCAATTTTGAAAACACCCACCTACCATCACTAGTTTGACTTCTGCTGTACATTTGGGATTGTTTGGTGTTTTCACTTCTCTCTATATATTTTTGTCTTCATTTATCACACCTGTTTAAAGATTATTATTACACATTTCAGTTCAGAGATTCTTTATACATGGGGGGGGCTGTCTTCAGCAAGTGGAAGAACTTTAAAAAAAACCTGACATAGGGTCCTTGTATGAAAATAAAGAATGGACATGCAAAAGCATATCTCTCTCTGAGTAACTCCAGTATTCCTGCCAAGAAAACTCCATGAACATGGGGTCACGAAGAGTCAGTCATGACTGTAACACCACACACACACACACACACACACACACAGAGAGAGAGAGAGAGAGAGAGAGAGAGAGAGAGAGAAATGTTCAAGAGATTTTGTATAGGATATTTTGCCCAAGACATGAAGTTTGTTTTTACCCAGACTTTGTCCTTAAAAGGGACCCAAGTTAACGTACACCATTAAAAGACAATATTATAAACCTGAAAACAGTAAGGATTCAAATACTGAAAAGATTCTGAGAAATGCCACACTAAAAGGCAGTCAACAAATGCAACACTAAAGACATATTCAAAGCAGTAAAGCAAAGCAATCCACTTAAAAAAACACCCTCAGGCAGGCAGCCACTAAGGAAAAGCTTGCTCAAAGAGAAAGGTCTTCGCCTGCTTGTAGAAGGACAACAAAGATGGGCTCCTGTGGGAAGGAGGTCCAAAGCTTGTTGGGAGAAGCAGCAGAGAAAACCCCCTCCTGTGTCTCCACCAAACACACCTGTGAAGGTGCTGGAATCAAGAGAAAAGCCTCTCCTGAAGATGTTAACACCGGAGGAGGCTCATAGTGACATAAGGATCACACAGAAAAGAGCAATTACTAGCATTTTTTCTGCGAGCCTGTCTCTGGATCAAACCTACCACCAAGCAAGAGAAAACAACCTGACTACCATTGTGGTATGAAGTACTTCAGCTCATTGAACAAAGCCTGAAATATACATGTAAACAATATATAAACACCCCAGTAATTATAATTTGAAGGAAATGTGTGTCACAAGAGACTGATCCTTTCTGCAGCTGTGTAGTGAGGCCTGCATTTATTCTGCACAAGATCTCTTGTTAGGATTATGGGAATCGATAATCAGTCAGTGTTTATAGAAATGCTTTAATTTCATTCTCCAACCCAGTTTAATTCCTCTTGGCTCCTTGAGCTGAAACAAGCATTGATACAGCTTCTTTGGCTCTATATTGGCATTATAATAAACTTGGCCAAGGAGATCTCTAATCTACTGTGTAAATTCATTTACTGTATTACCTGGAGGGAGAAACACCTCTTTCTAATAATTTGCACACATGCCTTTACATAAATGTGCACATGACAAATAAGGTTTGCCCCTAGCATAGAGGCTTCCTCCACATCTGCTAACTGTCATCATTTTTGCATGAAAGTTATAAAACCTCAATAGACCCTACTGTCAATTCCTTCTTATGCTCGTTCTGTGTGTGTCTGTCTGTAGGCCTCATTATCACCTTCTTTGCAGCTATAACACTGAATAAATTTTCTTTTTTTATCTAGATGATCTAATTTTTTTTCTTTTTTGCTCTGCTCTCCTTTGTGCAACACATGTTTAAATTTATCATTAGAAATAGAGTAAATTTATCATAAAATAAATTTATCATAAAAGAAAGTGCCATTGCTGGAATTCAGATATTCACTTGTACAATTAATGCTCAGAGGAAGACAAATATGTTTTTATGTTTTGTTGGAAATAAATATAAGGTTTTATTTTATGTTCGGTTATTTAGCGATTTAAACAGCTACCAGCTTCTGCCAATTGTAAACCAAATAGTAAGTCTTTAAAGCCCTGCTTAGGTTTGGCAAATGTATGATTAGATATAATTATTGCAATGTTATGCTTACAGTAAAATAAGCAAATACTGGCAACAGCTGTTGGCAAAAGGGTGATAGATCACAAAAGGATACTGTCGTGCACACAGATGGAGGCTCTTCTGAGTGACAGACATGCTGACTCAGTGGGCCTTGCATTTACCAGGGCTCTTGGGAGACGTCCTAGTAATCTGAAGAAATTGACAAGAGCAGACACTATGATACAATCTGCAAGACAAAAACAGGAGTGGGGAGGAGATCAGCAGCTGGAGCACCTCACCCATTTGTCTGCATGTCTTCAGCCAAACATGTCTTCTCTCTTTACTAATTTCTGCAGGAAGCCAAGAATGAGAAGGACCTCTCCAGGGAGACCGGCACTGCTCAGGACATGGTTGGTCTGCCACTGATAAATGAGAAGTCCTGCCCCGTGAGGCTAGTACTCCACACAATAGACTATGGAGTCTATGCTGCTGCCAGTGGCACAAAAAGCATAAAGACAAAGGATGCTATAGTTGGTAACATATAGCATACTTCATGCTGAACACAACTGTAACCACCAGGAAAGTGACCTCCCACCCGCTCACCCAAGCTCAACCCCTCTGCTATTTTAGAATGGACTTGAAATAAATAAATACTGATTTAGGAATTGTGACAAAGGAATAAATCCAGACCCTTCCTGATTTGCTGTTGGACTGTAATTCCATGAGCTTTGGCCTGATGGCCATCTAGGGTTGTGAAGAGTTGCTATACAGCAACATCTGGAGAACCACACATTTCCCAATCTACTGATCTACTGCAGCAAACTTCTGTAAAGCTGAATCATTCCCTTTAATAACACCTAATATGTCCATTCCAAATTACTCACCGAAACTGGATATAGACTTCAGAAGTGAAGATGAAAGAGCGCATGCACTAGAAAAAGGTCGTGACAGAGAAGGTGGCTGAAATCCTGTTGCTTAGTATAGTCACACTATTATAGGCCCACCAAATCATTGAGGACTTGGTGAACCATCTCTCTAATATCCCTCCCAGCTCTGCAATTCTAAGATAAGCAATCAATCAAGTGAATCAATCCACAGAGGAAGTGCAAAGAGAAGAAGTTATTACAGACAAGCCTCAACAGAGAGACTGACACATGGATGTTTAAGTCATCCTCATGATCCAGAGAGAGTTACTACCCTCATCTATTCTTGTGGGCTTCTTGGGGGCATCTGGTTGGCCACTGAAGGAACAGGATGCTTCACTAGGTGTTTACTTTGATTTTGTAGACCTCTTCACTCACTCTTTAAATCAGTTTGTCAAACAAATAAGAAAAAGGAGTACTCGCAATAGAATAGGCAGCTCTTCCCACCATGCTTTCTGTCTTGTTCTATGGCACATACAGAGTCATATAGTTTGCTAGACAGACACACAAACCAGCTAAAGTATCATTTAGGGTTGCTGATTATAAGAAGCTTCCAGTTTCCCAGTGTATTTCCTGCCAACCAAGCTTACTACGTTAGGTCAGCCAGGAGTGAAATGCAGCAACAATGAAATAGCATACATGTTCAAGCGACTTATTCTGGGGTTAACCACTAGTCCAGGTAAAACTTGCCCCGTTTTTTGTTTTTCCCCAAGGTCTTGGAGATTATCTTTTTTCATCCCTGCTGAGATGCATTCACCTGAAAACATATTTGTCCAGCTTACTGAACCTTGACTTTCTGTATATATGAGAGATGTTGAAATAAATTTAAAGAATATTTAAATTAAGGATATGTTGTTCTCACTGCATCGTTACTACCCTATGGTTTGGTCAAGGAAAGTTATTTATTCCTATAGCAATATTGTGAGAATCATATTATTGCTCAGAGTAATATATGCTTGCAGTTGAGAAGCTGATCCACATGTTTAATCAATGCTGCTGACAGGATCTTTGCACTGAAAATGGAAGACATTCTCCTGAACATCATCCATAATAAATGAAAGCACATCAGCAAGGGGAGGTGGGATGACACTTTAGAAAGGCATGGGGAGCTTCTCCCAAAGTTTCACTGAGCCTGACTCTTATTATATGACTCTTATTATATTATTATATATCTCAAAATGCCAGCACAGCAGTACTCATGAGTTTGCAGAGGCATAAAATTGGAAGGAATCCTGTGCATTATCAGCTCTTCTCCTTCCTTGTGCTTCAGTTCAGCAAGGGATGAGCAGTGTGCAGAAAATATTCACATCCTTCTGTGATACTCCATGCTCAGGACAATATTGTTTAGATCTTTCTATAAGCTGGATCTTTGGTCCTGTATCCACAGTCTCGGATGTATGGTCTCCCTTGGTAAACTTAAGAGTCTGTGCTCAAAATAGACAATCAGTAGTATGCTTGGCAGTACCAATAACTTCCTTTTTGAAAAAGGACTTGTATCAGTGACGGTGAACCTTTTCGTGTCCAGACTGTGACTCAAAACCCACTTATTTTTCACAAAGTGCCAACATGGCAATTTAACCTGAATACAGTGGTGCCCCGGGTTACAAATGCTTTGGGCGCTACCTTTCATGAAAGCGAGGATCGAATAGCAGGTTTTTGAATTTTCCATGGCCTTAGCACCCTGCTGTTTCAGCAGTCTCTAAACAGCAACATGCAGAGAGCCGGGTGAAAGGGAGCAGCAGTTTGTGGGTTCCTTCGTAGCTCCAGTTTACTCTCCAGCCTTGATGGTTTGGGATTCCCAGAGCAGTGTGGCTGGAAAGTAAACTGGGGCTATGGACGAGCCCACAAGCCTCTGCATCCCCTTCGCCCCACTCTCTGTATGGAGCACAGTACATGCTCTGAGTGGAGGGGGAAGTGCCATGGCTGGGGAAAGTCGACAGGAGCTGAGTGGCATCCCGTTTGGAACACCTCATCCCTGTGGAATGAGGCTGGAGAGGGTAGAGAACCACAAAATGATGACATAGTAGGTATTAGAACTGGGAGAATAATGGGATGTGGTAGTTTATCTACTGGAATTAAAAGCTGCGGGGGGAGGAGAGAACAAAGAAGCAGCCGTTCTTGTTCGATCCACTGTACAGGTGCTTCTACTCAAATGCTCAAGACCTCTGAGCAAATATGAGAGAATTTGAACATTTGGGATAACATTGATATAATATCCATAACAGAAACCTGGTGGAATGTAGAGAACCAGTGGGATACCACAATCCCAGGCTATAAACTATAGAGAGGACAGCTTGGAGATGGAGTGGCCATCTATGTCAAAGAAGGGGTAAAATCCAGCAGAATGCAGATTGACGGTGGGTCTGACTCCACCACAGAATCACTGTGGGTTAAACTACCAAGTCCAAGGAGCAATGTGATAGTGGGGGTGTGCTATCGTCCACCAGATCAAAAAATTGAGGGGGGGCTTGAAATGAGGAGACAAATCATGGAGGTGTCTAAGAGGGACAGGATAGTAAATCATGGGAGACTTCAATTATCCCCACATTGACTGGGCCTATGCAAGCACGGGGCAAGAAGGAGAAACCAGGTTTCTGAACATGCTGAATGACTGTGCCTTTGAGCAATTTGTCATGGAGCCCACCCGAGAATAGGCAACTCTGGATCTAATACTGTGTGATACTCATGACCTGGTCAGGGATGTGAATGTCACTGAGCCTTTGGGGAACAGCGACCATGCTGCAATCTCCTTCACCATGCATGTCGGGGGAAGAGTGTCAAGCAAATCAGACACAAAAACCCTTGATTTCTGAAGGGCAAACTTCCCTCAGATGAGGAAACTAGTTAGAAAGAAATTGAAAGAGAAGGTAAAAAGAATCCAATCTCTCTAGAGTGCATGGAGCTTGTGTAAAACAATGGTAGTAGAGGCCCAACGGAAGTGCATACCACAAAGAAAGAAGAGCTCATTTAAGTCCACAAGGACACCGGCATGGTTAACGAGTGGAGTTAGAGAGGCTCTAAAGTGCAAGGAGAGGTCTTTCCGTAAATGGAAATCCTCCCCAAATGAGGAAAATAAAAAGGATCACAAACTCTGGCAAAATAAATGTAAGAAGATGAAAAGAGAGGCAAAGACAGACTTTGAGAAACATTTGACTAGCAACATAAAGGGAAATAATAAACGTTTCTTTAAATATGTTAGAAAGTAGAAAACCTGCCACAGAACCAGTTGGCCCTCTGGATGGTGAGGGGGGAGAGGGGGAGATAAAGGAGGACTTGGAAATTGCAGAGAAATTAAATGAGTTCTTTGCATCTGTCTTCACGACAGAAGACCTTGAGCAGACTCGGCTGCCTGAATGGCCCCTCTTGACTAAAGAATTAAATCAAATACAGATTAAAAGAGAGGATGTTTTAGGTTTAATTGATAAATTGAAGATCAACAAGTCACCGGGCCCAGAAGGCATCCACCCAAGGGTTATTAAGGAACTGAGAAATGAAATTGCGGATCTCTTAACGGTAATATGCAACTTGTCTCTTAAAACACCCACAGTGCTGGAGGGCTGAAGGATAGTGGGTATCACACCAATTTTTTAAAAAGGAAGGATGGGGGACCTGTGAAACTACAGGCCGGTTAGCCTTACGTCTGTCCCAGGGAAGATGGTGGAATGCCTCATCCAAGAGAAAATCTTAAAACACACAGAAGAACAAGCCTTGTTGAGGGAAAATAAGCATGGCTTCTGTAAGGGTAAGTTTTGCCTGAGAAACCTTTTAGAATTCTTTGAAAAGGTCAACAGACATGTGGATTTGGGTGAACCAGTGGATATTGTCTATCTTGATTTTCAGAAAGCCTTTGACACAGTCCCTCACCAAAGGCTGCTGAGAACATTGCACAGTCAGGCAATAAGAGGGCAGGTCCTCTTATGGATTGAGAACTGGCTGAGATCCAAGAAACAAAGAGTAGGTGTCAATGGGCAATTTTCACAATGGAGAGAGGTGAAAAGCGGTGTACCCTAGGGATCTGTCCTGGGACCAGTGCTTTTCAATCTGTTCATAAATGACCTGGAGACAGGGATAAGCAGTGAGGTGTCCAACTTTATGAATGACACAAAACTTTTCCATGTGTTAAAAACCAGAGAAGTTTGTGAAGAGTTCCAGAAGGATCTCTCCAAACTGGAGGAATGGGCTGCCAAATGGCAAATGTGTTTCAATGTAGGAAAATGTAAAGTAATGCATATTGGGACAAAATATCAAAACATTATCTATGAACTCATGGGCTCTGAACTATCCATGACGGATCAGGAAAGAGATCTTGGTGTGCTGGTGGCCAGCTCAATGAAGGTGTCTACCCATTGTGTGGCAGCGATAAAGAAGGCCAATGCCATTAAAGGGATTATCAAAAAGGAGACTGAAAATAAAACAGCCAACATTATAATGCCATTGTACAAAACGATAGTAAGGCTCCACCTGGAGTACTGTGTACAATTCTGGTCATCGCAAAAAAAAAATAGTAGAACTGGAAAAGGTGCAGAAGAGAGTGACTAAAATGATTACTGGGCCGGGGCACCTCCCTTATGAGGAAAGGCTAAAACATTTGGGTGTCTTCAGTCTGGAAAAAAGGCACCTGAGGGGGGATATGATTGAAACGTACACAATTATGCAGGGCATGAGTAAAGTGGATAGAGGGACGCTCTTCTCCCTCTCACAAAATACCAGAACTAGGGGACATCCACTCAAATTGAGGGTTGGGAGAGTGAGAACAGACAAAAGAAAATATTTTTATTTTGTTAGTCTGTGGAACTCCCTGCCACAGGATGTGGTGATGTCATCTGGCCAGGATGCCTTCAAAAGGGGATTGGACAGATTCCTGGAGGAAAGGTCCATCACAAGTCACAAACCATGATGGAGATGTGTACTCTCCAGGCTTAAAACCAGGGTATTTCAAGGACCAGATGCAGGGGAGTGGTATGAGGAGACAGATATCTAGTCTTGTGCACTCCCAGACACATTTAGTGGGGCCACTGTGAGATACAGGAAGCTGGACTAGATGGGCCTCTTGGTCTGATCCAGCATGGCTCTTCTTATGTTCTTATGGCTGTGAGGGGGTGACGTTGCATGCCCACAGAAAGGTCTCTGCGTGCCACCTTTGGCACTCTTGCCATAGATTCCCCAACACTGACTTACGTGCTGATTCTTTCACATGAAACTCTGGATCTCTAGAACTCATTCTCTTGTCTAAATTTACGAAGCTACAGATTCTGACAAGATTGCTTCTTCTCACTTCATATTCATGTATAGGCAGGCTGGAGATAAATAAATGATCAGAAGCAGAGTTTGGGAAATCTACCCTCTTCATCTACTGTTCCCAGAGCCTTGCAGCCAGCATAATCTGTGGTATGGTCTGTGACCATGTTCTCTGGGGATTCCAGGAAATGTTGCTGAAGAAGTAACTTTTACACATAGCTTCAGAGCAAAGCACTTCCTAAAGGCGACCTATTTTTTCCTTTTGCCTTACTGATCCAGCATTCCTGAACTCAACCCCCCTGGAGGCAACCCTTCTCACTATTCCCAGCCAAATTTTAAGACTTGCCAAATACGTTTACCAGAGCTGAAAAATAAGAGAAATAACTGGAAACAGCAATTCAGCTTTCAAACTGTCTTTAGTTCTGACAGAAGCTAATACTTGTCTCTATCCATGGTTTGAAACTAGCCTTCCTTGACTTATTTTAAAATGCTTAAAACTATATGGATAACCCAGATTCCCTCAACCCGCACTCTTGCTGCATTTACTTCCATCTCTCTCATTTTGACCTTCACTGTCCTTATACCCAACCTGTGCATTTCTCATGCATACCTACTTACTTTCTCCCAGGAATTGTTGCCTTGGTTTAAACACACACAAAAAGAAAATCTAAAAATAACACCGTATCTGCAAAATTTCAGTTGGGTACTTCAAAACATCTACCATATAATTCAGGAACACAATAGAATAGAATAGAATAGAGTTTTATTGTCATTATGCATATGCAAAATATGCACAACGAAATTAGAGTGCTGTTCCACTACACACTCTAAGCATACAAAACACATAAAACATATAAAACACCATACAAAATATTAAAAACTCTTAAAATTGCTTACAAAATTTAAAACACTACTTAAAACTGATTAAGATAGTGCTAAAACTGTCACATTTAGCTTGGATACCGCTCTGTGATAAAAACTGTTCTTTAGTCTATTTGTCCTTGACCTAAGAGTCCTGTATCTCCTGCCAGACGGCAACAGTTCAAAAAATTGGTAGCCAGGATGCGAAGGGTCTCTCAAAATTCTAGATGTCTTCCTTGAGCATCTGGAGTTGTATAATTCATCCAAAGGAGGAAGAGGACAGCCCACTATCCTCTCAGCAGTGTTTATGACCCTCTGGAGTGCCCTTCTATCTGCCACTGTGCAACTGGAAAACCAGACACAGAGGCAGTAAGTGATAGTGCTTTCTATAAAGCCCCGGTAGAAGGTTACCAACAGTTTCTTAGACAGTTGTTCCCTCCTGAGAAGTCTCAGAAGATATAATCTCTGTTGGGCCTTCTTAACCAGTGCTTCAGTGTTGGCACTCCAGGTCAAATCCTCCTGTAGAATAACTCCTAAGAACCTACTGTCCATCACCTCCCGCTCTACACAAACTCCATCAATAATCAGGGGCTGAGTGTCTGATTTCCTTTTTCGATAGTCCACTATAAGTTCTTTGGTCTTGTTGATATTTATTATCAGATTGTTGGTTCTGCACCACCGTAGCAGCCGATGCACCTCCTCTCGGTAGGCTGACTCGTCTCCACCAGAGATGAGTCCCACTACTGTTGTGTCATCGGCAAACTTGATGATTTTATTTTCAGGATGAGTATGGGTGCAGTCAGAGGTGTAAATACTAAACAATAGTGGGCTCAACACACAGCCCTGTGGAGTACCCATGTTGAGAGTGAGGGCTGAAGACATGTAGTCACCTAATCTGACCCTCTGTGAGCGATTTGATAAGAAATCCATGATCCAGGCACAGATGGAATGACAAAAACCAAGGTCCTTAAGTTTAGATATCAGCTTGTGAGGTATAATTGTATTGAAAGCAGAGCTAAAGTCCACAAAGAGCATCCTTACATAGGTCCCCCGCAGCTCCAAATGGGTAAGAGCAGTGTGCAAGGTGATATCTATAGCATCTTCCGTGGATCTATTTGCTCTGTAAGCAAACTGATATTTATCAAATGTGCCTGGGAGGCAAGAGATGATATGCTGGTGGACTAATCGTTCCAGAGACTTCATTACAATGGAGGTAAGTGCCACAGGTCTATAATCATTTAAGCTGTTAATAGATGGCTTCTTTGGCAGTGGAACAATAATGGAGGCCTTCAGACAAGATGGAATAGTTGACTGGGCTAGAGACCGGTTAAAAATTTCAGTAAAAACTCCAGCCAACTGGTCTGCGCACTCCCTAATCACCCAACCAGAAATGCCATCAGGTCCTGCAGCTTTCCTTGGGTTCACAGTTCTCAAGATGTTTCTCACTTCCCATGTTTCAACAAGAAGGAAGGGGCTAAACTGTGCTGATGGCTGTGATGTAAATACCTCTGTTTGTTCTGTCTCAAACCTAGCAAAAAAATTGTTCAGTTCTTCAGCCAAAAGAAGCATTTCCAGCAGAAGGGGCAGCATAATTAGATCTATAACTAGTGATTTGCTGAACCCCTTGCCACATTTGCCTCACATTATTATTACTGTAAAAACAAGCCTCAATCTTCTTCTTATAATCCACCTTTGCTTTTTTAATGCCTCTCCTCAAATCTGCTCTAGCAATGCTATACCTGATCACATCACCAGACTTGAAAGCCTTATTCCTGTCATGCAAGAGGCACCTCACCTCTTTGGTCATCCATGGTTTCTGATTTGGATAGATTCGGACACGTTTATCTACAGTAACAGTATCTATACAGAATTTAATATAACCCAGAATTCCTGCAGTATACTCCTCAAGGTCTGAGTTATCAAAAACATCCCAATTTGTTTCTTCAAAGCAGTCCTGCAGCTGCAGTGAGGCTCCCTCAGGCCAGTGTTTCACAGTCTTTGTTACAATTGCAGTTTGTTTCCTTAAAGAGATATAAGCTGGTGCTAAAATCAGGGACAAATGATCTGATAGACCCAAGTGTGGAAAATGCAGGGCCCTGTAGCCATTCCTTATATTGGAATAGACCTTATCCAATATGTTTGTTCCTCTGGTGGCACAGTTCACATGCTGATAGAATTTAGGGAGAGTTGTCCTCAAATCAACATGATTAAAGTCCCCCGCAATAATAAGCACAGCATCTGGAAACTTATCTTGCTGCCTGCTGACCGCGTCACCCAAATAACCCAGAGCTAAATCAGCGTTGGCGTCCGGTGGAATGTAAACAACCATGATTAAGACAACAGTAAACTCTCTGGGAAGATATATTGGTCTGCATCTGACCATCATATACTCCAATTCCCTGGAGCAATGACTGTCTATGATTTTAGCATTCGTGCACCAACTGTTTTTTAACATACATACATACTCCTCCTCCTCTGCTCTTCCCACAGTCTCTGTTTCTATCGGAGCAATGTGTTGTGAAGCCCGTCAAACAAATACTTTCGTCTGGGACAGCTGGGCCGAGCCACGTTTCTGTTATCAGCAAAAGACAGCTGTCTTTGACCATCCTGCTTGTACTGGCCTGTAATCTCAGTTCATCCATTTTGTTAACGAGGGATCTCACATTGGCAAGAAAAATACTTGGGAGCGGCAGCTTTCTTGAATGGTTATGCAATCTCACCAAAACACCAGCTCTGCAGCCTCTCTTCTGCTTTCTTTCCCGCCTTCTCCTTCGTCTCCTCCTCCACCCAGCAGGTGCTACAATCCATGGAGAGCCAGGAGCTCTTGCAATATCAGCCGGTATACTATGACGATGAAGAAACTCAGCTGTGACTGCTTGCTCACTTCTCAGTCCAATCTTTAAGAGTTCATGTTGGTTATAAATATTAATTGCCCAACAGGATGCATACCAATCAGCTAAAAACACACAAAAAAGCAACCATACAAAGTGGAACGAAGAGCACAGAGCCGCTGCGTGTGAACGCGCCGCCATCTTGGAAGACAGGGAGCATTGAAAATGAGCTGATGAGTTGAGATGAACTTAATTGGTTTTAGCTTCCATTAAAAGAAATTCTCAGAAGAAACCAGAAAAATGCATAAATAAAGCAGTGTGTGGTACTCTTGTGCTTGAAAAGTCACCCTGTAGTGGTGTTTACAGTGGTGTTCTGAGCGGATCGCCAGCAGGATGGGTCCTAGCAGAAGGCAGAATGAAGCTGCTACTTTAGGCAGCAGGAAATGGGAAGAAAGAGAGCAGCGGAAAGGTGTTGGACAGCTGTGATGCCTGTTCCAGATACCCTGCAACCTGGAAGATCTCCTGCTGCCCACAGGGACTGTGGACCATGCTGTCTCAGTACTACTATGGAAGTAAGATTCAGCTTCCAGTACCACAAACTCTATATGGGGAACAAGGAATGGAAGGCGTGGATATGGCTCAGTATTAATACCGTGGCAATACCTCTCATTAGTCTATAACCTCAATGAATTTTCCCCAGTAAAAGCATACAGAGGAGCTGTAATATGCCTAATCAAAAATATGGGGGCTTTTGAACAGCAATATGAGATCACCTTGGTATTGATTAACCTGCAGCCCTACCATTAGGTAGACTGAGGCAGCCACCCTGGGCATCAGCTGCTGGGAGACTGGAAGCAACTGCTAGTGATTGGAGGACAGAACAGTTCCTGTCTTGTGACCTGCTGTGTGCCTCCTAGGCTTGCTTCTCTGGTGCGGTGAAGGGTGCGGTTTCACTAACACTGAAATAAATTTAAATTGCAACCTTGGGTGCCTCCCCTATATAGGATGGTGTCACACACACACACACCCTTTATACCTGGTTGGTTCAGAAAGAAAATGAAAGTGGCCAAAGATCCATCCAGCAATAATATGCAATAGCTCTTTGCTTTCCATTTTTTACTTTATGTAGAATTCCAGCATATGATGAATATATACCATAAAACATATGAAGCTAACACAGTTACTTAAATCTCCAGCATCAAGCCCCTTAACTTAAAATCTCCTGCATCGCCAATCTTAACTAGCTTTCACAAGGGAATCAGAATTTATCTGCTCATATTCTGAATTGTAATGTACTTTGCAAAGCATTATAAAGCTGCTCAGCAAGCATGGCCCTGTTTGTTAGCAATAAATCTTTAATAAAGTGGAAAAGTTTAGTTGAAGATTGTTTATGTTTATCCTTATTTATGATGCATTCTATTGTGATCTGCTCACTTTTCAGTCCTAGAATGGAAATTATTGTAAAGAGTTCACCACCTGCCATAGCTGGTGAAAACTGCCCAATATAATCCTAGTCAAGTTTCGGTATATTGCAAAGAAAAAGTTATATTCTTTTATGCTTACAAATGATTATTGCACCATAAAATCTTCCAGCAGTGCCATCAAGGAGAGGATGGGCTTCTTCCTGCAAATCATAAATTATTCCCGACTGCTTATTTCCACTCTACTTTTATATTAATATGTACACCATACATTGTATTCCTTTATGCTTTCAAATGTGCACACCTGCAGAGAGTACTGGGCTTTGGGGGATAGTCATCTTGACATAAAAATAGCTATAATTTCATCTCTCTTGCACAATTTTTAACATTACAGCCCAAACAAAACTTGGCAGGCTAAAGTCACAGAGTATTTGATTGTTTCATATTTATCTGGAGGTAATTTTTCATAGAAACAGAGGTTACACATTGAATTTAAACAGATTTTTGGGGTGGAATCAACTCCTATGGGCTGTAAAAAGCTTGTGCCGTAAGTAGCTTGTTGGTATTTATGGGGTCATAAAGACTCTTTCTCATTTTGGTTACAACAGAGTAATGGGAAACATCTCCCCTGGAAAACGTTTTCTGTAGCAACCAGAATCCTATCTTAGATTGAAGATGGTAGAAATGTAATGATGTAAATCATGGTGGCAAAGCGCCATCAGTTAAGGAGTTGCTGCTTGCATGTCTAGTCACACTCAGACACATAGGTATGTGCATAAACACACCCACCTTTCCAAAGATCTAAGACATAAAAGGGCAATTTGAACCTAGATTAGGAATGCTAAAAGAACAGTGGTGAATATGGTGTAGCATTCACCCTTTTCATGAGTAAGTGGCTATATAGGAGGGGGATAAAGGGTTAATGCTTATGCCGCAATAACAAGTATGGAAGCTGAGCCCAAGTACCGGTACTTAAAAAGCTCCACCTGAGGTATGTGAAGTCAGATAAGGAGCTTACATCCTGAGTGAGAGGGTTAAGATCTAGGGCTGAGTTATATATGAGAAGTTTGAGGGGGAAATATCAGTATTTGTGTGTACAGTCACCCCCCGCCATTTCGCGGCTCAGGTACTGCGGTCCCACTACATCGCGGGATCGCAGTACCTGCACCTCGGGGCCATGTGGGGGGCGATCGCATTGCTCTGCGCCACCCCCCACGCTCCTCCGAGAAGCCTCGGGGCCGTGGGGGGGCAGGGGGTGATTGTGTCACTCCGCACTGCCCCCACGCTCCTCTGCGCTCCTCTGAAAAGCCTTGGGGCCGCACGGCGGGAGGTAAGATCCTGCAACACCGCCTGCGTGCGCTGCCCCAAGACTTTTCGGACAGCCGCGCGATCACCCGCCTGCCCCCAGGCCCCACCCCACCCGCTTCTGCATATCGCGGATTTTCATGCATCACGGGTGGGGTGGGTCCCTAACCCCCGCAATCGGCAGGGGGTTACTGTAACTGTTCGAGTAACTTTTAAGTAACTGTACACAAGAGAACTTGAACTGAACGATATTCAATAAAACTCTTTTATTTTTTCATGTTACATTTTGTCTGGGACTCAGTTATTGTACTGGGATACCCTGAATGGTGGCAGTGAAACCCAAGAATAAAAGGGTGCAGGCCAATAGTCCATGAGACAACTGGGGGCCTGTGCTACAGAATGTTACCCTTTAGTGAGCTGGACTAGGGGGATAACACCATAGATGGGTTGATTCACATCATCATCATCATCGTTGATGTTGTTGTCATCATCATGATACCCTGCAATCTAGTGTTTGCAATGTTATGGATCGTAATTGTGAGCAACATCATAATTGCCTGTTGGCCATCTTCACCGATGGTACGCCTAAAAAGTCCCATCACTCTCCCTGGCACATTGTGCTGGTTGGGATAATGGAAATTGTAATCCAACATACCAGAGAGTCTTCTGAGCTGGGGGAGACTAATCTATTGAATATGCTGTACACCAATTCATTTAGCATTTTCCTAGCTATTTTGAGACTCTGCCCATTCAATCACTTCACATCTTTACCTGTCTAGCAGGGCAGGGCAACACATTTTGCTTCCTGGGCAAAGAAAAGCTGTTGCCCCATTTTTCATATAAGGAAGCCATCAATGGAGGCTAGTGGCTCCACACTTAGACAGTGACTTCACATCCTTCCTTGTTCCACGACTAGTTTTGTACCGTGACAGCGTTGATTGCGATCACGTCATTTTGTCCCTGTTTAGTCCCTGTTTCCATTTTCTCATGGTTGTGATAACTTGTCTTGTGACAATGGTTGCTTCACGGTCTTGTTCCGTGACAAATTCTGAATTTGTCTTGCTTTCTTAACCCTTTTTAATATTGTAAATAAAACTTTTTCAATATTTCAATTTACTGGTCTTCTGGGATTTACATGTCAATGCTACAGAATTTTCAGTACTTTCTTTAATAAACATTTGCACTGCATGGTGTTTCCCATAGGGAAACTAATGTCAAATGCCGCTTCAGGCGCTGACCACTAGGTGGACACTGGTTGTTGTGTGACAGTTGTTACCACATAGTCCTTTGTCTCGGAACAGGAACCGGGAACAAATTGTGACAAGAGAATACCCCAACCCACCGCCAGGTACAGTATTGTCACGCTCTGATCCCGCTCTGGGGGCATGGTTGAGAGAAATTTCAGCTGTTCCGCAGTGGACGTGAAGTAAGATTTTTTTGTACAATTACAGAGACAAAATGGACATGAAGTAACTGCCTTAGTGCAGCAATGACTCTGCTGTGGGGTTTTATTTGAATTTTATAAGAGCTACTTCAACCTTGCCCCCATAGTAGTCCCCGCAGTAATGTTACCCTGGTAGGTTTCAATTGCCTCTTCTACTCCAATATATCTTTCTATATATCTTTTATGCAACAGGGGAACCTGAAAGATCTTCAGGTGTTGTTGGAAATCAATTCTGTTTAACCCTAGCCAGCATGGATAATACCCAGCTGTGTTGGTCCAAACTCCAGGGTGCCAGGACCCTGCCTGTCACAGAACCTGATTCTGAGGGGTTAAATGGTGAAGAGCTGCTGGAGGAGCCTTGCAGCTCAAATCAGCAGGCAGCTGGGTCTGATGACTCAGCTGAAAACATATCTTCTCCCCCCTAGAAGGGCCATGAGCAGGATTCTGCAAAGACATGCTACCAGAAGAGCTAGGGAAAGGGTATTTGATGCTAGACGGGGAATCAGGGCAGCAAGCCCTGAGTACTAGCAGAAGCCTTTCCAGGAGTAAGGGTGTGTTCCCTGTTTTGGGATAAAGCTGGTAATCTCACCTTGAGTTCTCTGTGGGAGCAACGCGTCATTTGAACTTGCAACCACGTTCCTGTCTGTGACCTTGGTTCTGTTTCCTGATTTCGGACTGATTTCCTGGACCACGGCTTGATCTGTTCCCTTGGGTTTGGCATCTGGTTTCCGTGAGATATTCTGGTTTTGACTTGGACTGTTAATTGCTGGGAGTTGGATTCTGTTATTTATCTGGCACTTGATTGTTGGCAAAGGACTTGAACTTGCCTGGCTTTCCACTAAAGATCTTGGCAAAGAACTGAACCCTGTTTGTGTGTGTGCTCTGTGTGCGGGGCTTGACACAGGGAGCCACAGGTCCTCCTGCTATGCCCTCTTCAGAAGGGAGTTGTAGGACTTCAGGAGGAAAGTAATCACATGCATCAAACAGCAACAAAGCCTGATTTCACATAAACACCATAAATAACCAATATTGTAGAATTTTAATTGTGAGAAGCATTTGTTGCTTTCACATTTTCCACTGCTGGGTGCATACCTGAAAGATCTCAAATGGAAACCTAAGTAAGATAGTATCTCAAACCATTTTGCTTGCATGTACTGTACTATGTTGTAACCAAAGTAGGCCCACTGAATCAGTGGGGATTGGGTGAGTCAAGACCCTTATAAGTTTTATTAATTTAGTGGACCTGTACTAGTTGTGACTTACTACATTAGACAACACTATATGAGACAAGTGTGGCAGAGTCTTCAGCACCTTACCAGCTATAAATCTAGAAACTCATCAGCTGTTGAAAGTAATGCTTCCGTGGTGGTGGGGAGCTTAATATTTTCTTTTCCTGTTTTGAGATGACACCGGTAGGGGTTTCAACAATGTTGCCAGAGATGCCATCATTGTCTGATAATGGAAGTGTTGCTAGGGTGGAAGAGAAGGAAATGAGGTGGACATTGAAGAAGATAAACACGAGAAAGGCTACGGGTTCCGATGGAGTGGCTGGTAGGGTGTTGAGAGACTGCTCGGAACAACTGGCAAAAACTTTTATGAAGATTTTTAATCACTTGTTGGGCCAATCCACTGTTCCATCATGTTTGAAATCCTCTACCAACATACCCTTGCCAAAAAAAATCTAACATCGATAGTTTGAATGACTTCTGCCCTATGGCGCTCACACCCGTTATAATGAAATATTTTGAAAGAAACTGGTGAGGAATCATATTATGGTTTGTTTACCAGCCAGATTGGACTCTTGTCAATTTGCATACAAGAAGAAGAGATGCACGGAGGATGCTATGATTATGGCCCTATATACTCTCCTGTTCCATGTGGAGAAACAAGGGAACTACGCAATATTACTTTTTGTGGACTTTAGTTCTGCATTCAGTACTATTCTTCCACATAGATTGGTGCCCAAACTGTTGGATCCGGGGCTTCCGCCGCATGTATGTGGGTGGATATTCGATTTTCTATCAGAACGTTCCCAATGGGTCAAGATGGGCTCTCACGTCTCAGCAGATCTCAGTATAAATACAGGAACACCACAGGGGTGTGTGTTGAGCCCGCTCTTGTTCACGCTCTATATATATGATTGTGTTCCTAACTACCCCAGTAATAAGATCATTAAGTTTGTGGATGATACAACTGTGGTTGGTCTGATATTATTGAAGGAAATTGTGTGGAACAGGTTTTGTTGTTTTGATTTTTGGAAATGGAGCTGAGAGAGGACCCGACATGGGGAGCAAACACCAAAGATCTGATGAAGAGAGCACAGCAGAGATTGTACTTCTTGAGAATTCTCAGGAGGAATAATCTTTCAAAAGTTCGGCTGCTGGCATTTTACCACTGTGCCATAGAGAGAGTGTTAACCTATGGTCTCTATGTGTGGTTTGGGAGTTGTACAGTTTAGGGAAAGGGTAATGCTGTCCAAAGTTGTGAGGACTGCGGAGAGGATCATTGGGTGCACTCCTCCTACTTTAGATCAATTGTATGCCTCCAGGTGTTATAAGAAAGCCATAGAGAAATGATCTTTTTCAACTTCTGTCTTCTAGAAGGAGGTATAGGGTCATTGAGACCAGAACCAGGTGCTTGAGAAATAGTTTTTATCCAAAAGCAGTTATGGCTTTGAATGCAGGGAAATGTAAGTTTTGAGGGAGTTTCTGTATAAATGTGGGGTGGGGCATGTTTGTGGGGGTATTCTTCCATATGAATGTTTTGAGCTGATGCAGGTCTTTCAATTCCATTGTTCTCTCAATTTCGTTGTTCTGTATAGGACAATGACAATAAAGTTTTATCTTATCTTATCTTATCTTATCTTATCTTATCTTATCAGAATGTCAGCCAATGCATGAAGAGGAGCCAGTTTAATACCTAACACATACTTTTCTGCACATAGAACATATTCATTCAATACCAGCAGTTCGTTTATTTCCTGACATGTTTATTCTGAGGTTTCTGTCACAGGTCAGTGATGGTTAGTGAGCTATTCATCTGCAAATATAGATGGGACTGAACTTTGACCTTTACAGATTTTGGTTCAGTTCCCAGGCAATTGCCCTGAACATTGGATGTAAAAGTAAGAGCTGTGTGGCAGGCAATAACATTGCGAAGTACTATTGAAAGGAGCCTTTTATGGACCCATTAATTTAGCAAAAGAAGACAACACAAAAAGGGGACTAGCCTGAAAATTTCCTTAAAAGTACACCAGTCATATTAATCTTTTCAATAATGGCTGTGGTGGGGAAAGGGGATAACTGGCCCTTAGTGATTTTAAAATATATATATATTTATATGCTCAGAGGTATTTTCTAGACATCCTGTAGGTGCCATCCAAGATACGATCACAGCCTAGAATGTTACTTTCTAAAATAATTTCCCCTGTCGTTTGTTTCACTAGGTGAAAAGTAACTTGTTTTCATGATTTGTCACAATATTGTCAACATTGTGGTCAACATCATTGTTCAGCAGATTGCTACTTTCCCATTATTTAAAAAAAATAAAAATTAAGAGTTGAGCAAAGGATAGCATCACATTTTAAAAATTCCTGTCAATGTCCTTAAAATGCTTTTTCAAGTAACTTTGTAGAGTGGTACCTTGTATAACGTAATTAATTCGTTCCAAATCAAATTACATTATACAACTTTTCCGTTATACAAATTCTAATTTCCCATAGGAATGCATTGAAACTGGATTTAATCCATTCCAATGCATTCCAATGCAGCGCTAGTTTTTTTTGGGCGAGGGGGGGTGGGCAGGGAATTCCCCCCCCCCCCCCGCGAACCTCTTGCCGAGCCCCGGAGGCAGGAGGGCGCACCGGCGGCGGCCTGCCTCCCCACCCCTCCCCTCCCGCCCCGCGTCCTCTTCCCGGGCGGCCATGGACGGGACCACCCGGGGAATTCCCCCCCCCCGGCTCACCTCTTGCCGGAGCCCCGGAGGCAGGCAGGAGGGCGCACCGGCGGCGGCGGCAAGTGAAGGACCCCTGCGCAGGTGCCAGGTAAGGGCACCCCTCCCTGGCTCGCCCCCCTCCGTGCCTGCCACCCCTCCCCTCCCCTCTTTCCCCGACCGCCCCCCCCCCGTCCTCTTCCCGGGCAGCCGCAGGTGGTGGATGGAGGTGGCCGCGGGGGGGGGGGCGGATTTTTTTCCGTTGTACGGATTTTTCGTTGTACAAACCCTCCGTTATACGAGGGTCCACTGTATGTATGTATGTATGTATGTATGTATGTATGTATGTATGTATGTATGTACTGGCTTTCTAGACCGCCCATCTGATAATGAGGCCACAAAGTAATGTATTCTCCAAGGCTTTCATGGCAGGGATCTGATAGCTGTTGTGAGAGAACACCTCATTTCCTGAGCTCCTTGCCCTCTGAAGATGCCAGCCACAGAGTTTGGTGAAACATCAGGAAGGAAAACTTCCAGAACATGGGCAAACAGCCCGAAAAACTCACAACAACTGCCACAAAGTAACTTGATATTAGCTAGATTCCTATTAGGATTGTACTTTAAAGGCGAATTGATGCTGGATTGCAGCTAAGTAGCAATTTTTTTGGTGAGATTACCACTTGTTAATTAGTTGTAATTTGCCATCACATATTCCACAATTTCACTTATGCTGGAATGAAAACCCCAATTAGATTCCAGCCAGCATAGATTCTAGGCAGTATAGATTCTACATATATTTGATTGGAACACCACCTATGCCATTGGTGGCAAACCTTCGGCGGTCCAGATGTTTCGGATGACAACTCCCAGAATTCCAAGCCTGTATTGCTAATGACAAAGGACTGTGGGAGTTGTGGTCCAAAACATGTGGAGTACTGAAAGGTTTGCCACCACTGCATGCATTTGCAAATCATCATCATTTCTACTGAGTGCATATTTTATAAAATCAAAGGAAAAACTACTTGATTTGTGAATAGGTTTGCATTTTTCCTTGTTTTAAAGTTGATCCCCCCTATAGATGTTTCAAAAAGATAAAAAGTGTCACATTGGTAAACTAATCTCATTCCTGCTTCTTATGTTGCCTTTGAAATGTAATTATGCAATATACCCTTTTTATTCCAAGAATTAATTAGTTATAAGTATCTATGCTATTTATGATACAGTATGCTACTTCCAAACTCTGGGTAGAATATACTGTATATGATCAACTTCCAGTGCCTGAAAGGTATTTTTTGGAGAGCAATAAAAAATGCTGGCAAATGCAAGCTGCAACCAAGCACTGAAGATTTATGTTTCCTACTGTTCAGCTATGGCTGACATAGGGGTTATCTATTGGCCAGGTGGCCACAGCCTGTGGGTCTTGAAGTATCCGGTTTGCCATGTCCCTATACTGTACATCCATCCTCTGCATTATTTATTGCTGAGGTGGCCAATGGTGAAGAGGAACGAGGAATCAGAAAGCAACAAGAACACATTATTGCAAGATCCTCAAAGTATTCTCCCCAAGAACCGCAGCCTGGAGCCAGTACCTTGAGGCTGCCTGAAAAAGTGGCCTGGCCACATTTTCTGGCTAAGTTACAAAACACACTTCCATGTCTTGCAATAAATGGTTTCCACATATTGATGCACAGATGGGTTGGGCCATTATGTCCAAAATATGCTTTTAAAGCCCATTATGTGTTGCTTATGAAAGGATGCCTTTATGCATGAATATCACATAATCTTATTCATGCTTAGCTCACAGTTAATTCCTATTAAAGAGAGGACTCACTTCCTCTAAGATACAGAAATGCACTCCACATGTTTCAGGTCATGATATTTATAAGAGTGGAAATCTGGCTTGAAATTGAGCCCAGCTCTGTCCGGTGGAAGTCATCTAATCATATCATGTTCATTTCCTCACTGACCAGCACTGCTTTTCTCACTAGCAAAGACATTGGAGGGTAAAATGCAGAGGAGCTAATGAACGGTGCAAATACGTGTTACCTATATGTTCCTGTTCTGCTAGCTCTTGTTAACTCTGCATGTGGCTGATTTCTTCTTCCTTTATTTATTAACTTTATTTCGAACTAACCTCATTGCTGGAATAAGGATGCTTGCTTTTGCTTTTTCAACCAATGCAACTTGTGGCTAAAAATATAAAGATGAAAATAAAAAATTAAGGAAGGAAGAAAATATCTATCTATCTATCTATCTATCTATCTATCTATCTATCTATCTATCTATTGATCGATTTTTGATTGGAAACCCCTCCCATGTCTGTGAAGATTCTCAGTCATCCAGGTGAATTTATCTGGAAGTTGAGTCATGGCTACTGGACTTCTTTTTTGAGAGATAGAAACGTTTCGCTGTTCATCCAAACAGCTTCATCGGTCTGAATACAGCTAGTGCAAATCCTCCTATGCATTTGCAAATCATCTTCATTTCTACTGAGTTCATCTTTTAGTAGTTAGAAATACTACTTGATTTGTGAATAGGTATGCATTTTCCTTGTTTTAAAGTTGATTTTTTTCCCTTATTGATGTTTCAAAAAGATGAAAAGTCATTTGTAAACTTCAACAAAATGCTTTATCAGCTCTATCAGCTATATATAGTTAGGCACAGTGGGATATTTTATCCACCAGGGCAGTTATTTTCCCACTACAACCATTTGTCTGACAAGCATGCCAAAATGTTTATTCTCCATATATATTTTTGGGACCAATAATGTCATCATGAATATAAATGAAAATCCTCTCATCCTTGCTGCTCTTCACCTTCCTCCTTATGGTTCCAGATGCTTACACATACAAAATGATGATGCAGCTTGAAGCAGTTTATGGCAAAATGTACATTTTCTTGCCTAAATCAACACATGGCAGGACTGTGTCCAAAACAAAATAAAACACGATGTGTGTGCATGGAACTTTTTTTCTTTTAAAAGTGTTCTGCTTTTATATTCTAATGATGAGATGATACTGCACCAGATACTGCAGAGAACAGGAAATGTCTTGCAAAAATTATGCTTCTCAGACCAGTTCTTCAAGGATACTAAGAGGGAGAGGGAAGAGAAATTAGTATATGCAATATCTGATTTCTAGACTTTCTTTTTTGTTGAAACTGTGCTTATGGTTGTGGATTTCAATGCAGGAATATATCATATACCTTGTAGTTGTGGACAGGCATATATTGGGAACACAAAGAGCAGCATCCAGACCAGAATCTAAGAACATGAAGGACACTGCAGGCTAAAACAATCTGAAAAATCAACAGTAGCTGAATACACCCTGAAACAAACTGGCCATGAAATCCTTTTCCAGGATACTGGACAACACTACCAATCACTATGTTAGACTACACAGGAAAACCATTGAAATCCACAAACATAAGCACCGTTTCAACAAAAAAAGTCTAAAAATTAGCAAAGCCTGTCTTCCAGTACTAAAAGCTGCAGAGTGCAAAAGGTCAAAGCTCAATGATTCCCACCCAGCCACAAGCAAAAGTAATCAGTTCACACAATAGAACAGGTAACAACACCCATCAAGGATCATTGCTACCCGTGAATGCATTGAAACTTCTTAATCCCTTCATCACAATACAATGACTAACATTTGTTTCCTGTATAAGACAAGTTTCCTCTTTCCCACAATTTTAAAACCCCAGTCTTACTCTGTACCCCAAAACGCAGAGAGAACGTCTAGTTCCCTAAGCTCCTTGCCCTCTGAAAATGCCAGCCACAGAGTCTGGCAAAATGTTAGGAAGAAAAACTTCCACAACATGGCCAAACAGCCCAAAAAAACTCTCAAGAGCTATCAGATCCCAGCCGTGAGAGCCTTCAAGAATAAATTAATATTATTTCACTAGGGATAGGGTCAGACCATGCAACCCATGAGTTCAATATAGTCCACAATGGCTGTCTGTAGGTCATCCTGGAAAGTCTGAAGGTAAAAGTACTTTTGGTAGTCAAAGATAAATAAACGTTTCCTACTTGGGCACTCAAAAACTTTGTTTTTTTAAAATAACAGAAGAGAGAGGAAGTTCTTTTACCTTTGCTCAGTGATGAGAAAGGCTGTCTCCATGGAATGCAGAAAGCTCTCTGGTTTATGATCATCCATCAGAAGAACTATAATCTCCAGAACACTGAGATAAGCTGTCTTTCAGAACTCCATGCAGTAAAAAGCCGTCTTTCTTCACCTGATTTGCATAGATAGCTGTGTTGCAACAGGGGCTAAGAGGAGAAGGGGGATGTTGCTTGGTGTGTCACTGAGACAACAAAAATGGTGAATGCATGCTAGTGTGGATGCTAGAGTAAGGCATCTAGACTCATTTGAGCCACAGCCTCATCCTGTGTCTCAGCAGGTTTCCTGGGTGGTAATCTAGTCCTGAACCTAGAGACCCAGGTCTATTTAGGCCCTTTTGTCTACTTAAAAAGGACCAGGGAGCAGGTATGGTGACAGAGTCTCGCTGAAAACCTTCAGAAACATTAGCTCTGGTATACAGAAAGTGAATAGATATCACAATCTCTGTGGTTCCTGTTCTTCCTGCAGGACATAGAAGCTCATAGTCATTAACATGATTCAGGTCCTCCTGATCCTATGAGTTTTCCTGTTAAGTTAGAGGGGCACAAGGCTAATTTGGTAGAATGAATGCTAGGGCAAAGGTGTTTCTCTTCAGAAACACTGCCTTCTGGTCTAAGGATGGTTTGACCAAAGGCTGACAGGATATTGAAGGTCAAGTTGACATTGGGGTGCTGGTTGCAGTTTGGTGTTTCAACCTTTGTGCTCAGCTCAGATTTCCAGGGGACCAGGAACCATACTGTAAAAAAGAAGAACAGCCTCCTGCAAAACCTAAAAGATTGGCACATTGAGCAGTGCATCAGCTTTTGTGTGCAGGATACCCAGTGTGGTGTAGTAGACAGAGTGGTAGACTAGAATTCAGGAGGTCTGGGCTTGATTCCCCAGTTCTGCATGGGAATTCACTAGAGGAGTGGTCCTGATACAACCATTCCTTAAATATCTCACTTACCTTGAAAATCGTATTAGGTTCACTATAAGTTAGCTGCAGCATGATGGTACATAACAAAGCTTTTGCATACTATGGCCCATTTCATTACACGCTCATCTCAGAGGTTCAACAAAACTGGGGCCTAGGCTACTGCATCAAATAATAGTTAAATGTTAGACTACAAAATAGGCCTGTTGTTTCATTGTCTACCGGCTTCCTCTAACAAAAGTATTTTCCTCCTTTATCTCAGAAAGGAAGAACAGCAACAAATTTAATCAGCCACATAGCAGGCATATTGTCTCAGAGTGATTAATCAGAAAGCAGTTTCAAAACGGTTCCATTGTCTGGATGTTAATAAACGGTACCATTCTATATCAACACAATAAGCCCAGTTGGTTCTTCATTGGGCCATGCTCCTATTTTTGTATAATTAAGGTAAATATCACAATGCCAAGGCTGCCTGACAGTTTTGTTTTCCAAAGTAATCTGAGAGTTTATGTCAAATTAGTGACTGCTGGAAAGAGGGTGACAAAATTTCACTGACTCCCCTTGTCTACGTAGTACAGCGTGTATCCACAAATTCCAGATTAGAGAGGACTGCATATATGCAAAACAAAACAGCCAAAAAACAAAGTCAGCATCTAAACTAAGCACTTAGATACATCATCATCATCATCATCATCATCATCATCATCATCATCATCATCATCATCATTCAACTGCAGAGCTGGAAGGGATCCTATAGACCAGGCATGTCCAAACTTCGGCCCCCCATATGTTTTGGACAGCAACTCCCACAATCCTTTGCCACTGGCAATCTAAGCTTAGAATTCTGGTAGTTGTGGTCCAAAACATCAGGAGGGCCGAAGTCTGGACATGCCTGCTATAGACCATCTAGCCCAGTAAAGGAGGCACACGGTGGGTATTGGGACTCCTAAAGATTACAACCACTGAGCAATCCAGCACAGAGGAAAAGATTATTATTTCATGCCATAAAGATAAAGTCTCCATGTGGATAAGGAAATGGCCCAAGTCACAATGGAATGCTCTCCCAAGTGAGACCCGTTCTTATCAATAATCCCTCACTAGCTAGGGAGCATTTTCCCTCCCACCTATGGAATGTATTTCCTCTGCCATTGTGTCGTGTTTACTGTGTATGGTCTCACAGATAAGGCGTGCATTCCCCTCCCACCGAGAGACGTCCTGCTGTATCTATTGTTCTCTCTTACTAATAAAACACTGGTCGCTCAGGCAGTAGGAGAATCATCACACACTCACACACACGCATGCCTCCACACATTCATATATCACACAGACATCCATGGAACCCTGACAGAGAGATGAACAGGAATGCTGCTGAGCACCAGATGATTGCACCCCGAAACTCTGTGTCCGTGTGATTCGTAACGCAACAAATGCACAGTAGTATTTGAAATGTACTGGAACCTGGAGCCTGATTTTATCTCAAAAGAGTGAATTTACTCCCTTCTGGAGGATTTTCCTGCCTTGACTTTATTATACATTCCTAAAGCTTCTTAACTAAGGGCCTTTTCACACGACCCCTAAGATCCACTGGCCACTTAAATTCGGACCAGAGATCTTGGGGGTTCGTTGCTCTTCCTACGTCCCCACCCCTCCGCACTTCCTTGCTCCTGTGTGCGTGAGGGGAGAGAGAAAAAAAGAGGAAAAAATGCAGGCTCACCTCCGAAGCCGCCCGGAAAGCCCCGTCGTCATCCTGATTCCTTCTCTTAAAGGGGCGGGAGGCAAAAACAACAACAAACAGAAGCGAGGAGAGCCCGGCACTCACTCCCTTAAATCCGCATCAGGGATTTTCACCCTCCGAGAGCAGGTACATGAAAAGTGCACTGGGACGCGGTTAGGTGGGCGTGGTTGCACTTAATTTTCTGCAAACTCCGGAGCTGGTGGGGAAACAATTGTAAGCTCCGGAGCTGGCAGCCATTTGCGGCGGAGTTTAGGGGTCGTGTACAAAGGCTCTAAGTCACATACTGTACTCTCAAAGGTAAAAGAAAATGTAAGGATTCAAAATGGAATTAAAGCTAATTTAATTCAGTGGGGCTTATTTTTTTAGTAGACATGTTCTACAAATCTCTGGATTTCTAAAACTGAACTGATCCATACAAACAAAACTTTAATGTGGATCTTAAAGGAAAGACATGCATTTCCTATTCAACCTTTGAGTAGCTGTAACACTAAGGTGGTTACTTCACGTCCTTCCTTGTTCCGCGATTACGTTTGTACCGTGACAGTGTTGTTTGCAGTCATGTGGTTTTGTCCCTGTTTAGTCCCTGTTTCCGTTTACTCACAGTTGTGATAACTTGTCTCATGACAAGTGTTACTTCACAGCCTTGTTTCATGACAAGATCTGCTTTTTTGAATGAAAAACATAAAATTAAAGGGTGCACCATACCTCCTGTGCTTCGTTTATTCGAAAGGTCGATCCACAGCACTCAAAAGTATGAGAAAAATGGATGGACGCAAGTTCACGAGTGGAAAATTGCCTTCATTGTGTGACGGTTGTTACCTCACGGGACAATGTCATGGAACAGAAACAGAGACAAAATAATTCCCCAGCCCAGGGGCAGGTATGGCTCTGTTCGTGGTTCCGGGGGCGTGGTCGAGACAACTTTTTGCTGTCACGCTATGGACGTGAAGTAAGTATTTTTTGTACCAGTCCCAAGCAGGACAGCAAGGAGGGACGAACGGGATGTGAAGTAACTGCCTAAGTAAGACGAAAACCTACATCTCTACCAGCTGCAACCATAGAAAACAGGCAACCAGGCTCTCATCCCCTCCCCCTCTTTCCACAGGTAATTACTGGGGCCCTAAAGTTGGGAGGCAAGTCAGAGGCTGGGCTGCAATTGGTGCTGCAGATATTGCTCAAATTCCAGAGTAAAACAACATGCAAGGCAATGTAGGAAAACCTATCTTTACTGTTTTGGGTAATGGAAGACCTAATGTTCCTCAACACTACAGAACAAGGAAGGACTACAGAGTATTGATAACTCCCAAGGTACATACAAATTTGAATTGCTCTGAAAAACATAGTGACAGGATACCTGGACTGAAAACTTTGCTAGTAAATGCTAGATCAGTGAATGGGAAATCAACAATCATTCAAGACCTGATCCTGCAAGAATGTGCTGATCTCACTTGCGTCACAGAGACTTGGCTGGATGAGGCTGGAGTGTTAACTTCATTCAGCTCTGTCCTCCATGTTTCTCTGTGGAACAGCAGGCCAGATCAGAGGGACAGGGTGGTGGAGTGGCAATGCAAGATGCCATGTTCCCCAATTTACTGGTTTTGAATGTATGTACTTAAAAAGTAGGAGCCAGGGACAAGATAGGAATTCTCTTAGTGTATCACCCTCCCTGTGACACAGCTTCTCTACCTCAGCTTACTGAACTGATAACAGGGCTGATGTTGGAGTCCCCATGGCTCATCGTTCTGGGGGACATTAACATCCATGCTGAAGCAGCTCTGTGAGGGGTGTCTGAAGACATCATGACCTCCATGTCAACAACGGGCCTGGCCCAAATGGTATCTACCTCAACCCATCCTGCAGACTACACCTTACACCTGGTCTTCTGACCTGATATGGACAGTGGGAACATTGAGGTAAAGGAACTTCCTGTAGTCCCATTGTCTTGGACAGACCACATATGTGTGCTTTAGACTCGCTGTAACTCACAATCTGGCCGGGAGGGATGTCAGACAAAAGCAATACGTTCCAGAAGGTTGATGAATCCAGATGATTTTTAACCACACTTGGGGAGTTCCCTACTTCTCCAATGGGTGATTCTATTGAATCATTGGTTGAACTCTGGAATGGGGAAATGATCAAAGCCATTGACTGGATAGCTCCTAAACATCTCCTTCCTCAAAATAGGCCCAAATTGGCTGCTTGGTTTACTGGGGAGTTGGCAAAATTGAAACGGGTGGCCAGTAGAGCTGAAAGGCATTGGCGGAAAATCAAGTCTCCTATGTTATTTAACATCTATATGAAACCAATTGGGGAGATTATCAGGACTTTTGGGGTTGTGCCACCAGTATGCTGATGATACCCAGCTCTACCTCTTGTCACCTCCAGACTCTAAGGGAGCTACTATCCCAGCTTTACACAAGTGTTAGCTGCAGCAATTAACTGGATGAGGATAAACAAAATGAAACTAATCCCAGACAAGACAGAGGTACTCCTGGTCAGTCAAAAGAAGGAACAAAGGATAAGGATACAACCTGTATTGGATGGGGGTCACCCTCCAATTGAAAAATCAGGTATGCAGCTTGGGGGTGCTCTTGGAATCATCCTTGAGCTTGGATGCCCAGGTCACGGCTGTGGCCAGGAGTGCATTTGCACAATTAAGGCTAGTACGCAAGTTATGCCCCTTTCTTGAGAAACCAGCTCTGGCCACAGTGACACGTGCACAAGTGACATCCTGGCTAGACTATTATAATGCACTCTATGTGGGACTACCTATGAAAAATCTCAGGAAACTTCAATGGGTCCAAAATGTAGCAGACAGACTGCTGACTAGGGCAGGGTACAGAGTTCAGATTACACCCCTATCAAAGCAGCTCCACTGGCTGCCAATCAGCTATTGGGCACAATTCAAGGTGCTGACCTTGACCTACAAAGCACTGTATGGCCTGGGTCCTAGCTACCTCAAATATCGAATCTCACAGTATGAACCGACTCGGGTGTTAAGATCATCAACAGACGCTCTTCTCTCCATCCCGCCACCCTCACAGGTATGTTTTGTGGGAACCCATGAAAGGGCCTTCTCGGCTGCTGCACCCAGACTCTGGAACTCCCTCCCACTAGAGGCCAGGACTGCCTCATCTCTGTAGTCCTTCCAGAAACAAGCAAAGACCTTTCTCTTCAGGCAAGCTTTCTCTGAATGATGGACTACCATTATGTGTATTTTATATGAATCTATAGGTTCACATAGACTTTGTGTTTATACCCACTTATAACCTTGTAGCTTTAATGTAATGTTGTCTATTAATGCTGTAAGATGTTCCTTAATTCCTTGTTCTCAATACTTAACATGTCTTAATTGCACTGGACTACATATTATTCCTCATTACTGTAAGCCGCCTTGGGTCCTTTCCCAAGGAGAAAGGCGGGGTAAAAATACTCTAAAATGAATGAATGAATGAATGAATGAATGAATGAATGAATGAAGAAAAATTGTGATTCAAACATAAACGATTCACAAAATTCAGTAGAAAGTACTGAAATGTTTAAAAACTGAGAAACTGAACTGCTATGTAATTATTATATTATACATTGATCCGTGGCTAACCAATTGTAGAATTAATTAATTAATTAAAATATTTTTACCCCACCTTTCTCCTTAAAAGGACCCAAGATGGCTCACATCATTAAAATGTTTATGTTTTAAAATAACTGTAAAACTGATGGGTACTTTTGAAGGCCACTGAAGAGACAAAAAGAAAAAAGAAGACAAAGAAGTAAAAGGAAAAGGAAAATAACGAAAAGGTTTAGAACCGATTACTGAGGAAATAAATGAAAGGGAGAAATGAAAGTTTCTCTTCAGTTTCTTTCAGCAGGAAAGAGCAGCCTCAATTTTGCCAGGGAATCCAGGAGGGCGGGCGAGGCAGGCTGAGCTGAGCTGAACTGCAGCAGCAGAGAGAAATACATTCTGTACATGCTCAGAGGTGATCGTTTTATGCCAGCCCTGGCCGTGAAGCGTGGGGAAGGGGTGGGAGTGGGGGGGGGCTCTTGCCTCCCTCCTCGCTCGAGCCGCTCCGCCGTGCTCCCTGGAGTTGCCTTTTGTTTATGCCCGCCTCACCCCTCCGGTCCTGCTCGCCAGCTGCCCGAGGCGCCCCGGCTCCTGCCCGCCCACCCACCTCCGGCGTTCCGACGACTTCGGCCTTCGCCCGGGGACAGACACGGGACGAGGGAAACGCCCGCCTGACCAAAAGGGGCCGCCGGAGGCGAAGGGGAGGCGAAGCGGGGCGGGGGGGGGACGGGACGGAGAGGAAGGCGCAGTCAGGGGAGCGCGAGGGGTCGGGACGCTGTTCTCACCGCACCCTCTCCCCCCCCACACACAGCCCCCCAAAAGCGGCCACTGCCGAGCCTCCAGCGCTGACCCTTGAAGCGGCCGCTGCCCGCTGCTCCTCTCGCGGCGGCGGCTGCGGCGGCTTCCTCGCTCCCTATTTTAGTCCCAGCCGCCCTGACGCGCGGCGGCAAGAAGGGACGTCAGGAGATCGGACAAACTTGGACCGAGCCAGGCGGCCAAGGTAAGGGCAGGAGGGGAGGCGAGAGCCGACCTAGAAGGGCTCCTCGGGCGGCAGGGAGAGGCGAGGCCTCCCCCCCCCCAACAACACACACAGAGCAGCGCGTAAAGGTGCGCCGGGTGCTGCGCGTCGCTGCCCTTCTCCCCATTCTCGCCATATAGGGACTCCCTCCGCACCCCCAGCGCTGCCACATGGTCTGTGGCCCGCGCTGGGAAAAGGTCCTGGGCGACGCGCGGGCTCTTTATGAGAGAGGGGGGGTGTCGCTCTCTGGACGCGCCCAGAGAGACCTCCTTCGCCCTCTCGGCGGCGGGCCGAGGTGTGAGAAGGCGCCCGGCTGGCATGGGGCGTGCGCGCCTTGGGCACCTCCGCCTCGTTGCGTCTCCTGCCCCGGGGAAGGCGGAGGGGAAAGCCGCCCTCCGCAGCCCTTTCCGCCTGCCACCGGGAGATAAAAGCGGGCTTCTCCCTCGATTCTGCGGCAGAGGAAAGAAAAATATAATCAAGAAACAACGGGTGGTGGTGGTGGTGGTGGTGGGGAAATCCCTTTCAGGCTAAAAATTCAGGCTAACAATTTTCCCTTTAGGAAGCTACCGTATATTTTTGTTTTTGTTTGTTTGTTTGTAGCAGAAACAAGGAATCTTTTGCCACCTTGGACACTGACAAGTTTTATTTGCCATCAACTTTCAATCTTCGGAAGTGATCAGCGATCCCTAAAAAGCTTCCTGGAGACAATGCTTGTCAAACCAGGTGCCTTGAGACTCCTTTGAGAAGAAGTCGCTCTTCTTTCAGATAACCGTACAGATACAGCGGTACCTTGTATAAAGGAATTAATTCCTTCCAAATGAAATTATGTTAAGCAATTTTTCCTTTATACAAATTCCCAAAGGAATGAATTGAAAAGAGTGATTCCATTTTTATGTTGTACAGATTCTCCCCATAGACGATTATGTTAAGCAAATTTCCCCTCTCTCCAAAATTTTTTATGTTGTACAAATTTTATGTTATACAAGCTGTTTGTTATACAAGGGTCCGCTGTACTGTTCCCAGGATTTCTGTCTTAGCTCTGTTTTTAAAACAGTTCCTCCTTCTGGCTCTGTGTTCTGGGTGAGCTGCTTGCCAGATGGCAAGGCAGGTAGCTCCCATCAGTCACAGGTGCTTTGGGTGACCCCCAGGGATGCCTCTCCTGGGAGGCACAGTGGGGATCTGAACTCAGAGCCAGGCTCAGGATTCACTGGACTTGATCAGGACAGTAAGACTCCTTAATGAAATTTAACTTCATCAGGCTTTTCTGGCATGAGGGGGAGGGTAACATGTAACATGCATTGCTAGGACATGTTAAGCATTCAATATGCCATCTTGAATGTTCTAAAAGGAGAAAACCCATATCTTGGATATCCTTGGAATCCCTGTTTTCTGACCTGAAAGTTCTTGTGGCGAGAGATAGTTTGTTCATGCTCAGAGGCTTTCATTCTGTCCCATTAGCATTGCAGGTACAAATAAATGCCTGGATCACTGCACTGCAAAATAACCCTTGAACCTTCTTAAAGCATAGCTTCCTACTATCAAATGTCATTGTTCTGTACCATTGATGACTCATGGACTCGGTATGTGGGCAGTGCTGACTTAAGCTGTTGTTCCATCCATATTCCAACACTCGTTTATTAACAGTGTCCAGGAAAGGGTTAACTCAGCCAAAACAATGGTGCCAACATGCTTGTAGAGCTTGTATGAAATTGGTTATGCTGCAAGATTTCAAAGACTTCTGATCACAAAAGTCTATGGCATGAGGGAGTGCAGGGGGTGCTCGTGAAGCTGGTACATGGTATCAAACTAGGAGGTAGCGTCCTCTCTTGACACTAAGAGGTGTTTGGCTGTGGAGTGTCTCAAAGGATGGTGGCTTGCCTCACTGACCCTTTTTAAACAGGTTGAATGGCCACCAGGCAGGAATGCTTTAGCTGCTGATTTTTTTTGAAAGGAGGCTGGACTTGATGGCTCTCAGCATCCCTTCCAGTTCTACTTTTTCTATGATTCTGCAACAAATTTGCTCACTTTTAAGATCTATAAGAGTCCTCCTGGTGTTTACTGTTGTCTTTCATATATCCCTGGAATCGGAAATGGCAGGCATCAAAATAGATTGCAATGAAAAAGACTCATTTGCAATCCAGCTACTTTATGTAGGTTTAATAGGAAGTGTGTAGCACTACCTTCAGTAGCAGCCTGTGTGTAAGTAAGTGTGCACAAAGATAAGTGCATGAGCTGAATCAAGAATGGGGATGCTGTTAGCTTTCCAGAAATTGATGGACTCCAAGTTCATCAGTCCCAACTCACTTGGCCAATATTGAAAAGGGACCACAGAAGTACTGTAGTCATTGTTTAAAGACTGGAGGCTGACATGTTCGCTAGCCTTGATCTAAGGCATATGAGCCAGCCAACATGGCAGACCATGTGGAAAATCTACATATGTTGTTCCAATGTACTTTAGTTGATGTACAGTACTGGGGGGGGGGGGAGAATTGTAGCTACTTTCTTCGCTAGTGGATTGGAAGCCAAAAGGTAGCCGGGGTCTCAAAGCATGTTTCTTGGATGGAACACTCATTGGAACACAACATTTTCTATACTCATTGTATTTCGGTTTTAAAATACTGTACAAAGAATAAAAAGTGTTCTGCTTAAAAGTGATGCCCCATAGTGCTTAAAGCACTCTCTGGGCGGTTTGTGATTTATTTATGCAGGCTATACATATACACCTTCACAAAGAGCATAATTTTGGCTTATTTTCTGGCCTCTAGTAATTCCATTCAAGGCGGTTATAAAACAATTATGGTTGGGGAACATTGACTTCATCATCCCACTATCTGCAAAATCATGGAGGGTTTTTTGGGGGGTGGGAGGGGAGCAAATAAAAAGTTCAGCCACACCTTGTAAGTTGAGCTACCTAGTTTTATTTGCATGGGTACTCCTTGCCCTTTGCACTGGACAAAGAAATCCAGGGTTATTTTCATACCTCAGTAAGAGCAATGTTAAGGGTTAAGTAATAGATTGAATCAAATACTAAGAGATTTAACTTCTCATTAATCATTTCATTCACTGTGTGTGTTGGCTGCATAATTCTGTCAGGAAGCTGGGCCAGCTGAATGAGGCAGGCCTTCTTGGTACATTTATCAGCCAGAGAGAAGCTAGATTCATTCATCCCTCAACAAAGGATAGTGTCATGCAATATTCAATTGCGGGCACTGCAAAGCTTTGTACTGTTATGACAGGGAGTGTTTATATTTGATGCAGCAAATCCTTGCTGTAAGCTTTCAGTCTTTTTTTTTTTCACTTGTCACAGATCTGTTCTTTCTGTCTGACTAACTTACTTGGTTCAAAGTTTGACTCATCTGTACTTTATCCAACACATCAGCTGACACATAACAGGTACATCATTTTGGAGCACAGACTACCTGGGAAGTGATAATCTTTTAACAAACAATTTCCCAGAAGATTTATTCTCATATTACTAATTATCATCAAGTGAGAAGTGCGTTTTTTTAGAACTATGTCATATAGGACATGATCCATGTTTGGCTATATAAGCCAAATCTTCTGCAGCAGGGTTGTTTAATAATATAATAATCGTGTATTCATCAGGAGTTTTCTGCCACCATATTGTCTCTGTCCATGTTATGAGGTTAGAAAACTTGAAAGAGGTCCAGATTGGGAGTCAAAATAAAGTATACAGTAGGACCCCGGTATCCGCCGGGGATTGGTTCCAGGCCTTCCCGTGGATAATGAAAACCATGGATAAGAGAGAACACCTGCCCACCCACCCCCAAACTGCTGTTTCCTGAGAGTAGTTTGCTTTATGACTGCTGTTTTGAGACAGTAGCTTGTTTTATGGCTGCTGTTTGTCACAATAGCTTGCTTTACAGATGCTATTTGTGACAATAGCTTGCTTTACAGATTTGGTTTGTGACAATAGCCTGCTTTGTGGCTGCTGAATTATTTAATTTTTTTCCTCTGCCAACCGTAGATAACTGAACCAGTGGATAATGAATGAGTGGATATGGGAGTCCTACTGTATACCTGACAGGGCATCCCAGTCAAATAATTTTAGGGTTACCAATTAAAGAGGTGTCCTTAATTACCAGTACAGTACTTGGCAATTAATTGGCAACTTAAGAAGCTTCTAAAAACATTTTTATTCCATCAGACATTTCAAAAATCTACTAGCCTATGATCCCTAAGAGCCTTTTATTTAATTGCCGCCTGTTTTTAGTTTTGCTTTAAATGATTGTTATTCCATTTAATTTGTTAATTTAATTTCACTCAGAATGACCATTGGTCGGATCAGTGATGTAAAAATCAATCAATTATCAGACAGACAGACAGACAGACAGACACTTATATAAATTTCATCATAATGATAGCAGAGCATCACAGAGAATGTGATAACTTGGCCATGCTGACACATACCCTAGTTATATCCCAGCTGGATTACTGTAATATGCTCTATGTAGAGCTGCCTTTGGAAAGTGTTTGGAAACTTCAGAACATCCAAAGTGCTGCAGACCAATGGTTAACTGGAACTGGATAAAGGAAACATAACTGCCCTGTCGCAGCAGCTCCACTGGCTGCCAATCTGTTTCCGGGTACAATTCCAAGTGCTGTTTTTGACCTACAAAGCTCTAAATGGCTTGGGTCAAAGCTATCTAACAGACCACATGTCATATGAACCTGCCCAGGTATTAAGATCATCAGGGTAGGCCTTTCTCTCATTTCCATCACATTCACAGGGGAGGGTCTTTCTCTTCAGGCAGTTTTTTTTCTTAATGACTGGTGGTTTTGGAGCAGTTTTAAATGCATTATTGTGATCTGTTTTAAATATGGTTTAATATTGGTCTTAGTACTATTTTAGTGTAATACTTATTTAATTATCTTTAAATATTTGTATATCTCTTGTTTTTGCTTTTTGAACACTGTTTTGTGATGGAAGCCACCTTAGGTCTTTCTGGGAAGAAAGGCAGGATAGAAATATTTTAAATAAACAATAAATAGGATTCCAGGCAAAATCAAAGAAAAACAAACAAAAAAAAACAAGACATGTGGCACCTTAAAGACTAACTAACTAATATTCAGAGAGAGAGAGAGAGAGAGAGAGAGAGAGAGAGAGAGAGAGAGAGAGAGAGAGAGAGAGAGAGAGAGAGAGATTAAAAAGAAGAGAAAGAGTGAGATGACAGAGTGAAAAGATAAATTGATTTGCCCTAGATGGAAGATTTTGCAAAGTCAGCTGTCCTTTCTAGCCTTGGGTACTGGGAATCTGCCACTCTTCCTCTGTGTAAGCATTTTATTTAAAGAGCTCCTGCAATCATAGTGATAGTGATAGTGTCATTCAGTAAATTGAAAGTTGATTTGCATATAGATCTGAGGTGGGGAGGAACTATAAAATATTTTACTTAATATAAATCATATCTAACCCTTTTGAAAGCTTATATTATTTATTTATTTATTTATTTATTTATTTATTTATTTATTTATTTATTTATTTAAGAGTATTTTTACCCTGCCTCTCTCCTTGGGAAAGGACCCAAGGCAGCTTACAGTAATGAGGGACAACATATAGTCCAGTCCAATTAAGACATTATCAAGTATTGAGAACAGGGATGGCCAAAAAAAAAAAAGCAGAGTTCCGATTGATGCTTTCCTGTATGTGATTGCGATGCATATAGCTACAGATCCTCAACTGTGTCCTTATCAGATAAGTACAGTATCTTATTGGTAGGGTCATTCATTATTCTCCTATGAAAGTAAGACTGTAAATTCATGGGGCACAGTGAGGGCCTGTCATTTCCTCTGCATTTTCAAATGCATCTTCTTATGAGACCAGAGTCACTAGTGAGCTGAACCTTTAATCTTGCTAATGCAGATGGGAAAGTATCACTGATCTTTAAGTTTGGTTGTGTTACAGAAAATGAACATATATGTAATGAAGTCACATGCTTTCCACTGCGGCAAAATGTAACCAATCCTGAGTTTGTTATTTATCTGTTTCTGTATGCTGAAGAGTATTTAAGACTGGACATTCCATACAGGAATTTGTCCCTGCGTTCAGGCACCCCTTGTGCACAAGGTATTCGGAAAGGATCCTCTGGAAATAAAACTACATTCCCAGGAGTCCGGTTTGTCTGTCGTCCATTTTATAGTGATTCTCATTGAGGATCAGCCACATTCAAATGTGTGGTGACAGGACAAGGAAAGCTGAGAAACAGCATGGCTTTATGCCCTCTTTTGACTTGTTTTCCTCAGGGTTCTCTCCCCCCCCCTTTGTGATACATGTCTTGACGTGTCCCACATGGGAAGCTGTTAATGTTGGTGAAATCTGAGAAGGCTAATAGAGAAGGATTTTAGAGTCCTGTATCTCCATGCCAGTACCCCTGCTTAGCGAAAACAGTCCAAGGGATAGATGTTTAGTAAATATGCCTGTGATATTTCATAGACGTTGTAGCAGTGTTCACATTTTCCTGGTGAAGAGTTTGGAATGCCTCATATAGATTGCTCTAACCGCAGTGCTCCCCAACCTTTTTATCGCCGCGGACCGGTAAATGTTTGATAATTTTTCCCTGGCTCGCTTGTTTTGATTTAATAATTTTAATTTAATTAAAATGCCCCCCCCCGGCCGCTGACGCACATGCGTGCTAGTCGTTTCCCACTCTAGGGGGCGGTGCTCATCTCCGTACTCCAGCCGAAGAGCCAGTGTTGTGCGAGACCTTGGCATCACTGCAAGGAAACACTGGTTTTACTTCCTCACGTTTTTCCCCCCCGGGGGCATCTCTTTATCTGACTTGCATTTCACATGCTTTCGAACGGCTAGGTTTGGAAGCATATAAACGCAAGGAGATCATTCCAATTCCAGAGTTTATTCGCAACCACTTTGGAAGATAGGAGCCGCTCTTGGTGGGGGGAGCTCCCCTCCACGCTGTCGCCGTGAGGTCTTGGGACCCTTCGCCCTTCCTTGACATGAGGCCGGAGAGTGGGGGGGAGGCGGGAATTGGTGGCCTTCATGGGGGGGACAGGACAAAAACACCTCAGAGAAACCAAACGCGCGCTTGGGGTGTGTGTGTGTGTGAGGGGGAGAAAACACACACAGTGGAAATGGCGCTCACCCGCACGGGAGATCCTCCACAACCCTCCTTCGGGGGGACCTTTGGGGGAAGCTTGAGGCCGGAAACGGAAACCCGGCCGGCTTCCGGGCGTTCCTTCTTCCCCGAGGAAACCTTAACGGCGCAAAGAGGTTCCCTTGGCTTACCTTCCTCCCCCCTAAACTCGGCCAATAAAGGAGGTTCCCTTCCGGCTTTGGAAGCCCCGCCCCCTCCTTCCCTCCCTCTCTCGGCGGGGGCGGGGTCACTTTCCCCACGGCGGCGAGGCTTCCCCTGGTTTCCTCGGGCGGCCCGGTGCTGATTGATCCACGGACCGGCACCGGTCCGTGGCCCGGGGGTTGGGGAACACTGCTCTAACGTACTTCATGATTTCTCCCTCTCTTCTGGTATTTTGGTCTCTGTCACGAGTGTTCTAACCAGGGCTGCAGCTGCTCTAAACAATGATGTACTTTGAATGAACACTGCATATTTTTTATATTTTTATAATTGGGCTGACATTTCAGTATTTTGTGATTATTATTTTTTTGTACTCAGTAATGGCCACTTGACACAAACCACTGCTGAGCAAACAGTTGATCTGCACAAAAGGTTTTGCATGCTAAGAAGGTTTCTTGCAGCAGTATTTTTGGCCATCATTCTGACGATTTCCAGAACAGTTGATTTCCTCCTCCCCCTTCCTAATTTCATAGGACAGTTAAGCTGCAATTTTAGTCACACATACATTGTTAAGTTATACTGAACTTGCCCATTGGAATGTATCGCAGAGTAAACCTAAGTAGGATTGTACTTTTATTCCTTTTTAAAATTACTGCCTTTTCCTGTATATACTTTTAATATTAATGTTATTAGTTCTGATAATTGTTTGTGGGAGGACACTTTTCTTTGTTTATTTTCTGCATTTCCCCTTACATTATTAAAAAAAAACAAAAATCCATCTGCACGCCTTCTTTAGAAGTAGGCTTCATGAACTTGTTTGTAAGCAAACAGCCGGAGTAACATACTGTACTATAACAAAGTTAAGTTGCTGAATGTGAAGGGTTCAAGCAGAGTTCACTAATTGAAAGCTAGCTTCTAATCTAGGCTGTAATTTATCTTCATTCTAAGCTGTTTAAAACATACTAAAAGTTTCATTGAATCATGAGGACTAATGTATTTAGTATATTGTCAACTTTGGTTTGCTTTATTTTAAATCGTAGTGATCTCTACATGACCTCTTCTAGGAACTTGGCTGGTGTCACTGTCAAGCTGATTGATCAGTAGTTGCTCCGATCCTCTTTCCCTCTCTTTCTGAAGATAGGAACAACATTTGTTCACATCTTCATGGTCCAAACATGATGATGTTTCTTGGCTCTAGATTTTGGGTTTGACCAACGCAATCTAAAAATCTTGGCTTGCACTTTCAACTCCAGAGAATGGTTCTTTCTGTTATGTACTTGATGTCAATTAAACAGTTAGCACATGTTTGGAAATATAAATATTTCAACATAGATGTGATAGCTAAGTCAGGATTTTAATAGAACGATAAAACAATTGAGTTGGAAGGGGCCTATAAGGCCATTGAGCCTGACCTCCTGCTCAATGCAGGATTCGAAATCAATGTTTACCTGACACATAGTTGGCTAATTTCCCCATGAATGCCTCCTGCATTGGAACACTCATCACCTCTGGAGGTAATTGGTTCCATTGCAGTACTGTTCCAACAGTTAAGACATTTTCCTGATATTCAACCTAAATCTAGCTTCCTGTAGCTTGAGCCCATTATGATTGAGAACAGATCCCACTCTTCCTCTGTAGGACAGCCTTTCAAATACAGTATTTGAAAAGTGCTATCATATCTCCCAAGTACTGCCTAGATGCCCTAAGCACATCCGATCTCGCCTGATTTCGGAAGCAAAGCAAATCTGGCCCTCCTTGCAAAAAGTTTGGACACCCCTGCTCTACAGGCACCCTCAGCCAATCGCAGCCTCTGGTGCTATTGACTGAAATCCTCTCCAACCTATCAAGCTGTAACTCGCCCCCCCCCCCCAATTCCTCCACCTCCTCCTCCAGACCCAAGCCATTTTTGCCTTTTTCTTCACTGGCTCATGGCGATCCCTGTGAAATGGTCGTTGGACCCCCAGGTTGGAAACCACTGCCCTAGTATGTCTTTTCACGCAGGGCCAAGTTTCACTGTCCAGTTATTTCACAGCTGGGAAATAACTGGACAGGATGTACAAAATTTCACGTTTCTTGATCTGACCACTTTGGCAAGAGGACTATAACTCTTGGAACTCTCCAGACCAACTGAGGTTAACTCAGTCACTTATTTAAGTTGGGGTCCCTAGTACAGTTGATGCAGGATATTGTGTTTGCATTGCAAAGTGACATGTTGTTACTGTTTAAGAGCTCTTTAGAGAAAAACAACCAAACATTTTCTACTCTTGTCTGTAAAATTCTGCATAGTAGCACTGAAACAGAAATTCTTCTTTCATATCTTGGATCACAATGTCTGTCCGGCAATCTTATACTGTTGTTTTTCTACAATAAGTTCTACTAATGGTTTGAGTTACTAGAATTTTTTTTTTGGATTTGTGTTTTATTGTTGCTGTTTTGGTGAATATATGTTGATGGAAATTACTGCACCAGCAGAGGCGCATGCCTGGGATTATAAAGAAAGGGATGGAACTGATACAGACTGTCCTAGAAGCGTCAACCATCTTTCCTCCCTTAAATTGGTCTTTAAATGTTTGTTCCACTTGCTTACAAAACCTTTGTGGCAAAAGGGCTTTTTGCTGATCTCTTATGAGATGAGGACACGGTTAGGGCATTACCTTCAAATGTACCAAATGGCAGAGAAGGCTTTGTGGTGACTAGGCTACTTTAAAGTGCGAGGCAAAAGAGAGCAAGACAGTTTATATACTAAAGCCATTTAGAAATAAAACTCCACTTACAGTTTCAGTATTTGCCATATGAAATCTATTGCATTTCTCTCCTACTAAATAAGTCAGCTTCAATTCTGGTCTCCAAGGGTAGGTATAATAGTTCAAAATGAAAGATTGAATAGTTGTCTTTAACCAAAGAAATCTTATTAGTAGGAAATACAGTATTTTCAAATTCCAAAGATAACTTCAGTGGTGCAGAATTATTATGAAGCCTGAGGGTAGAAGTAACACCAGACAGACAGACAGACAGCAGACAGACAGACAGACAGCTCCCAAAAAGCAAAGGGTGTTGTAACAAGGAGTTAGTGTATCTGTGGATATGATATGAAGGAAGCAACTAGTACTAATGCCATTCAGTTGTGAGAGAGAAAACAAATAAGAAAACCCCCCCAGGATTGCTGTGGAGAAGGGGAGGGAACATCTTTCAGCCTATGCACCAGATTCAGTTAATTCTTGGGAGGGGGCCTGAATTCTAGTAGTACTAAAGAAGAAAGGATTGACCAAAATACTAGCATATTTTTAGCATGGAATTCTCCCTGCTGCTAACTAATTTACGGTAACCTTTTACAATAAGGTAAAAATAGGAAAAGCTGGGAAATCTACAAGGAAATGGGTTGTGGTCATCTGGAGAAGGTGAAAGGGCAAGATTGGTACCCCAGAAGGGCCAGATTAAACCATTGGGTATAAGGATTCCCACCCTTGCTATCAGAAAAAACAGTAAGAACAAGGGAGATGGCGAATTTGTGATACCAAAATGCAACATGAGTTGGGTCATAGCAGAAAAAAATAAGGAAGGACAGTAAAACTGTAGGAGACCTTGGGAATATGAAGAGTGTGATGAATGTAGAATGCAATGAAACCCACGGCCTTATAAGCATACTCTGAGCAAATAGTGCTTTATGTGCAGGTTGTTCCCATGTGTATAATCAATGTCCCTTTAATTGCAATAAATTAATAACTCTGTCATACATACTTGCATTCCATTTTCACTTATAATATTCAGTTTTGGTTTAATATGCATTAAACAATTTTATATAAGGTAATACAGTATAATATCTTAAGGTACCGAGTAGAGAGAGAGAAAACACACTGCTATTGAGTTCAATGATAAAGCATAAAGACATTATAATAAGTTAGTTTTGTATTACTTGCAAGCGATCTCAAGAGACTATAAACAATTTCCCTCATTATTCTCCCAACAGCTCTTTGAGGTGGGCTAGTATGAGAAATTGCTCATTGAGCAACCCTGTGAAGCAGGCTAGAATGTATGAGTGTCACTCCATGCATTGAAGTTGAGCCATTGAACTATAGCAATTGAGATACAGTATATACATTGACTGCTGTTACTATTCGCTTCTGTTGGTGGTATTTAACAACTGGGCAGCTTGTCCAAGACTACACGGGCTGGCTGCAGCCACCAACGTCTTCTCCGACTCACTGATCCAGAAGGCATACTAAGGTAATGGTACAAATAGGCTGGAGGGGTTCACGAAGGAAAGCAAAGGAGGAAGATAAGTTGGCCAAGACCAACGCTGCTGGAAAGATGGATTAGGGTGGCTCCTGACCCTGAACCCAAGCAAATCAAATCAGGGTCTGCCAAGCCAGAGCCAGGATGAGCATCTTCCACAAGCCTAAAACATCAAATGCTTGCACCATTAACATGCTAGCACAACAGTGCACATAACGGTCCAGAAGGAAGCCACAGAACACAGAAATGTCTCAATCTAGGCCACCACTTTGTCCTTTAAGTGAGTCCTGCAGTGTTTGATCAAGAGGAGTGGCTCTAGACAAAGCTGGACTTAGAAACAGGATCATACACAGCCCAGTTCCAGACTTTTTGAAACTAGCTACCTTTATTGCACTCTGGTTAGATCAGGACAGCATATGACAAGATGTGGGCAGAGAGCAGGGGAGGTGCCAGTCCCTTCAGTGATAATTAAAAGAGAACTTCACTTAGATCTGCTTTTTCTAAGAAATAGTTAGGTGCTTTTTGATTTAATATGCTTTGTAAAAGACATTGGCTTTTTTGAATAATGTTGAAATATTTAATTATCATGGATTTTTTAAGTCATTGTGTTCTGCCTTGTCATTCGCTGTGAACTGAAGACCAGCTGCTCAAGACAGAGAGACATTATTTGTTTGAACATATTCCATAGCAGTGGTTTTCTTCAGGTACTGCTAGAAGTTGCCCCTTTGGAAAAAAACAGTCATATCACCTGAGAAAGGTGATGCTAGAATTTTTCATGCCCTTTGAGCTTCTGTTTGTTGTCACTGCACTAGTGGTACGTCTGTGAAGATTCTCAGTCATCCAGGTTCGTTTAACTGGGAGTTGAGTCATGGCTACTGGACTTCTTTTTTGAGACATAGAAACGTTTCGCTGTTCATCCAAACAGCTTCATCGGTCTGAATACAGCTAGTGCAAGAGACCTTCTTATAGTCAGCTTGACCTCTTGTCCCCTGGTCTGATTGGCTCATAAGATGAACAAAGCCCGAATAGGCTCGTTAGGGAGACATTAGTGTCCATGGCCTTAAGGTAAACAATGGCCTAAGGTGCTGAAACCCATCAAGAATGGGTCGTTAGCTGTGACCTGGTGGTGAAGGCTCCTTGATTTGCCTGGGTAGTTTGGAAAGTACAGCCTGATAAGTAGCAGATAGACTATGCCGGAGCCCACCACCTCTGTTGAGGGAGGGATTTTTCAATGCTTACTCCTCTCTCAAACCACCTCTCTTCTTTGTCTAATATGTGTACATCCTCATCTTTGAAAGAGTGGCCTTTTCCCTTCAAATGGAGGTGTACTGCTGATTCTGGTCCTGAAGGATGTTCATACTCTTTTTAAGACTAACAATTTAGGGAAGATTATAGGGTCAGAGTTTGCTAAGTTTCAACCACAGAACAGCTTTATGTGCCTTTAGACAATTATCATTGATCTGTCACTTTTCACAGCTCCCTGTGATTTAGAAATATCCTTATCTTTATTTCTCTGTGGTGGCCACAGAGACTTCCAGAACACAGCCAAACAGCCCAAAAAACTCACAACAGCTATCAATATCCTTATTTCTTAAATTTATTTTTACTTTTAAAGTACCTGCCTCTAGTTAGTCTACAAAATAACTAAATTGATTAAATAATTATTTATGACATTTTGCCAAATTAGGGCCAAAGCTTATTGAACTTCCAAAGTCGAACTGCTTTGATACCCACATAAATTAGTAGATTTTAAGTGAACATTCAAAAATTTATTGTGTTTAGAGGATAATGTACTGTATTTCTAAGAAAGAAATACAGTACGAAGGAAACTTAGTTATATATGGAATGTTTCTGGAAGGTAAACATCAATCTAGTTCATTATGTGGAAGTAACTGAGTGTAAGATCTGTGCTTCTAAAGTTAGCACAAGGAACAATGCTTCATTTTAGCCAGTAGTTAACCCCAAGATGTGGGTTATGTCTTATGCACCATCAGAAGTGCAGGATATAATGCCGGTAAAATAAATAATATATACTATATTTGCATTTTTGTGTATATCAGTAGCCTTTTCATTGTAAACTTGGAAGGATTGTTTTCTAAGTTTCTTTGGGCTTTATAATATTTACATCCAGTAGGGCTGTGAGCTCCTCTTAGAAAACTTGTGAAGCAAAATCAGTTTTCTATGCACACATTTGTCCAGTGCAATTCAAGGCTTTATGTTTGCTGTATTAGTAACATGGGCACCACATTGGACTTGCATGAAAATAGCCAAATGAGATCTACATGCACAGCTATTGAAAATGGTATCTGGTTCCCTCTAAAGTCAGTGGACAAATTCTGGATTCATCTGATAAAAAGTGCATTTGGAGTTATACTGAAGAAGAGAATAGGATTTCCAGGAACTGATGTAAATGTACCCAAGATAGGAGGTACATATGGGATTCTTCTTTTTTCCTGTTCACATAACGTATTACTTTAACATATCACAAACTACGGTTTGTAGTTCTCCAGAGCTGTTAAAAACATGGCTGTGTTTCACCAATGGCAAAAGTGTGGATCTGTCTTTCGGTGCCCAATGTGTTTCTGCATCTGGAGGGTTCTAGAATCATCCAGAGTAGACTTTTGGGTACAAGCAGCTTCACAAGGAAAGGAAAAAAACATGAAAGCTTCATTTTTACAGGCGAGTGTCGACTGATGCAGCACTGAAATGAACAAGCCAAAGATAGTGGATTCTAAAAAGTTCCATGTTTCAGTTTTGTTCCTATGATTATTTTCTTCCATGCAACTTCACATGTTTTATGTCTGTGCACTTCTGTCAGGACTGAGCAGCGAAAGGCTTATAGACATGGATACAATCCTAACACTTAGAATTGTTTCTTTAAATGGCCCATATGGGAGTCTCTGTTCCTTGAAAATATATAGCTTTGAAAAAAAGAATCTTTTTTTCTGTTGGAGGAGTAGCAATGTAAAGAGTTATACAATGGCAAATTTCTGTTTCTTATACCCTCTTCATTTCTTCCCCTGAACAGGTCAAAATCTCACAAAAAATCAATGTGAGTGAAAATGGGCTTCCAAGAAGACCATTTGCTCATTGATGAATTACTGCAGGTTATCAAGCTAAGAAATGCATGCTGTTATGCAGTCCTGCTAACAGTGACGGTACATTCGAGAAGATGATGGAGCCCTTTCCCCGGTCAACTTTACTTGTTCAGTAAAGGTTTTGGGAATCCGAGAAATGGCCGATCAGTCCGGTATCTCAACTACTGGAGACAATGCAAGCATTTGGGACAGCTTGATATTTGCACATCCTGTCTGTGTAAACTGGAAGTCTGAAGCAGAAGGATCTATCTATCATTTGGCTAGCATTCTGTTTGTTATTGCGTTCATGGGTGGAAGTGGGGTGTATGGCCGGCTCTACATCTTCTTCTTGCTTGGACTCGGTTTTCTCTGCTCATCTGTTTGGTCCTGGCTGGACGTCTGTGCAGCTGATATTTTCTCTTGGAATTTCATCTTGTTCGTGATCTGCTTCGTACAGTTTATTTACGTCACGTACCAAATCCGAAGTGTTGCCTTTGACAAGGAGTTCCAGGAGCTGTACAGCGCTTTGTTCCAGCCCTTGGGGATTTCACTGCCAGTTTTTAGGAAGATCGTCTTGTGCTGTGATGAAGAGGTCATGACCTTGGAGAAGGAGCATTGTTATGCCATGCAGGGCAAAACACCTATCGATAAACTCTCCTTGCTTCTCTCGGGAAGGTTTGTATTGTGGCTTTTCCCTACCTCTACCTCCGAATTCAAATGCTGGTACTTAGGAATGTCATATCTACGGCTCTCTCTCTCTGTGCTTGTCTTCTTTTGTCAATTTAAACTCAATAAAGTAGGCTGAATACCCTTCTGAGAGTAAAGTTATCCTATCAAAGAGGTATCAGTTGGAATAAAAGAGATGGGTGTTTAAATTATCACTCGTATTGTAGAAATCATGGATGTGTCAAAAAGCATCAACATTGGCACTTGTTGCCAATTTCTCATCATGAAAGAAGGAGTTTGCTTTGGCTTCCTTTTCTTGGAAGAAAGGTGACTTTGTTTATAATGTGCAGAATAGTGAAAGCTCAAATAGATAAATGTGTGTTGGGCAGGATTTCCAGGGCTAGAACTGCACCACTGCAGTAAGCCACAGGAAGTGCATCCATTGCATTTTAGCTGAAGTTACATGCAATCTGTCTTGTAATGTATGACCAAGTTCAAACACTTTTGGTGCTTACACTGGGGACTGGGTGCAATACCTCCTATTGGCAACATCATGCCTTATCATTGCCATTAAAATGTTTTTAATGGGCTTATGTGCATTTTTGGATTTGCAAATTTAATTAGGAGGCAGGGAGTCAAAGACATGGCAATGGGGATTGACAAATAGGACAGTCTTGGGTAGATTCAAATGCATCTATCTAACATTAATTATTTTGAACAGAAAATGTGGATTTCTTTTGTGCCAGGTTGGCTCTACACCTCCACTCCTGTATCTGCCCTTGAAACAAATCCAGATTGCTCCCTGAACTTATGTGTGTTGCCCTACTTTTAAAAAGAGAAGCTGGCATCCTCACAACGTGGAACTACCAAAATCATAGTTACTTTTATTTCAGATTGGGCTTACAAATGGCTTATTAATGCTATTACCTCGTCCAAAGCCAAACGCCGAAAGAGAATGTTTTGCAATAGGACCTCCTTATCTGCAGGGGATTGGTTCTAGCTGAGGTTCCACCATCTTAATTTTAATTCTTTATTCTTAATTTCTATATTAATTTAAATTAATTTAAATTAATTAAGATTTACTTAATTTAAATTAATGTATTCAGTTATGGGTTTATTTTCTGATGTTATTGTAAACCGCCCAGAGACTACTTGTAGTGGTATGGGGCGGTATATAAGCAGAACACTTTTATTGTGGCTTCATTGTTGATTGGTTTGATAAGTTTAAGAGGGTCCTTAAAAATTGTGAATGTACCAACTGATAAGTTTAGGTGGTTCCTCAAAAATTGCCACGTTGAGAGTTAGTTATATAGCAAGGGTTTTATTAGACATTCACAGGAATACAGAAATATAGAAAGTATATAGCAAGACAGCATAACAAACACAGTTATGATTAGTATGAATTCTTAAGCCATTGCTTATGGGTTCAGAGCTACCTGGGTTGATCAATGCAGAGATCAATCCTTGCTGGTCTGGACAGGGTTCAAATGGTTTCCCATGATTTATATACTCTTCTGTATGGTCAGTATGATCTCAGACTTACGTATTTTGTACGCTCCTACATGTGCCTGTTGCTTGCATGTGTTCTTGGCTTATAGCCATTTGGCCATCAAAACTAGAATGACTTGACCCTATTTCCCAGTTTGTTTGATAGTTCAAGTTGGTTCCTTATTCCTGGCTAACCGCCAAATGTTGTTTTAATCTAAGCAAAATAACACCTCTGCACTTGCGCTTATGCCAAGTCTTGCCGGGTCACTGAGACCTTAGTTTTGTCAGCACATTCGGGTCTGTTAATATTTTTAATGTTTATAATAATTTTGACTTTTCTCATGTTTATAAAATCAAATCAGGTGGTTATTTTTATGTGATATGTAATTGTTTTTGTTTGTTTGTTTTTTGTGAGCTGCCCAGAGTGGCCTGACGACCACACGGGTGGGGTATAAATTTAATAAATGAAATGAAATATACCATGAATTTCTGAAAACACAGATATGAGTGAATCCCATAGATAGTTTAAGGGTGGAAAATAATGCACAAGAAGATGGGGCAAAGGCCACAAGAGGGTGGCCTTGTGTGTGATATTGTTGTTCAGTCGTTCCGTTGTGTCCGACTCGTTGTGACCCCATGGACCAGAGCTCGCCAGGCCTTCCTATCTTCCACTGCCTCCCGGAGTTTTGTCAAATCCATATTGGTTGCATCCATGACACCATCCAACCATCTCATTCTCTGCTGTCCTCTTTTCCTTTTGCCTTCAATCTTTCCCAACATCAGGGACTTTTCCAAGGACTCCTCTCTCCTCATAAGGTGGCCAAAGTACTGGAGCCTCAGCTTCAAAATCTGTCCTTCCAGTGAACATTTGGGGTTGATTTCTTTCAGGATGGATAGGTTTGATCTCCTTGTGTGATATATAGGGGTGCAATAAACTATGGATAACTGAAACTGTGGATTTTGAAATGGAGGTCCTGCTGGAGGAAATGGAGGTCCTATTGTAATGGGAAATGTAATGAAAAAAGTTATACATGTGAAATCACTCATTGTGAAGTTGCACAGCGGAATTTGGGTTTCCCCAAGTCTGTTCTATCTATCTATCTATCTATCTATCTATCTATCTATCTATCTATCTATCTATCTATCTATCTATCTATCTATCTATCTATCTATCTATCTATCTATCTATCTATCTAATCTGCCTGCCTGCCTGCCTACCTACCTACCTACCTGCCTGCCTGCCTGCCTGCCTGCCTACCTACCTACCTACCTACCTACCTACCTACCTACCTACCTGTCTCTAGGCCTTTCTCCTGATAAAGAGGCTCAAGGCAGTTTACAGTTTTAAAATGAATAGAACTGAAAAACAGTAAGTTACCCATGCAAAATAATTAAACTGTTAAAATACCTTTGAATTATTAAAACCATGTACAGTAAAACAGCATCTCAACTTAAGGACATTCAGTCATTAAAAGCCTGCCTGAAAAAGGTGGGTCTTCAGCTGTTGGAGGAAAGATAAAATGGTGGTGGTGGGCCAACCTGGGCTACTTGGGAACAGCCACAGAGGAGGCCCTCTCTCACACCCACCCACCTCCAACTGTGCTTGCACTGGCAATGGGACTGTGAGGAAGTTCTCTGATGATCTTAAACCCTGAGAAGACTCATATAAGTGAGATACAGTTGTTCAGGTAGCCTGGACCCAAGCTGTATAGCTCTTCAGAGATAATAACCAAATTAACTGGTTGCACCGGAAGAGGGCGAAGGTGGCCAGACTTGTTTGCAACTTGTCAACGTAGCTTTCCCGTAGCCCTGCAGGAGGTGCAGTTACAGAAGAAATATTTAATAAACTGTAAACAAGGGCAGAGTGAGTCCGTGAAGATTCTCACTCATCCAGGTGAGTTTATCTGGAAGTTGAGTCCTGGCAACTGGACTTCTTCTCTTGAGAAATTGAAATGTTTTGCTGCTCATCCAAACAGCTTCATCAGTCTGAGGAAAGCTAGTTACGAGTCTGCTTTGACCTTATGTCACTCTGGTATGAAATAGGCTCATAAAATGAACAATGCCCTGAATAGGCTCTTTAGTTGGACAATGGTCTCAATAGGCCATTAGGTGAACAGTGTTTCATAAGGTGCTGAAACCCATAAACGGCAGAGTGGCAATTTCATCTTTTCCTTTTCCTTTTTTTTTGCCCCAATGTATTGGGGGTGGGGAATGCTATGACTAAAAGCTCCAAATCACAGGAGTTCCCCTCCTTTGGGATCCCACGCGACCAACAATTGGCTTTTCCTTGTGCACCCTTGCTCACCTGCCCCCCCCCCCCGGCCCCTTGACAGACTGACCTGCGGTCTCTTTGCTCTGTTTCTGGGTGCAGGATGAGGGCCAGAGTGGTGATGGGGAGAACTAGAGCCTCTTGCAAAGGGTGGGAGGAGGGCTTTCTCCTTTGCTGAGCACAGCCACCGCGTTCCAGGTTCAATCCAGGAAGAGGAAAGGAAGCTGGGGAAGGGGCAAGCTGAGTGACACCAAGGCGGGCAGTGGGGCAGGAAAACAAAGCAGGGTTGTGTACAAAGAGGCTAAGCTCCCATCATTCTTGTGGAATGAGAGATCGGAACCTTTGTATTAAACACTTCCGGTTCAGTTTGATGGCACAACGCAAAGCCTCATCAGTGCCCATTTTGCAGGGAAGGAGCCTGCCACAGAGACATTTTGCCCATTATTGGTAGGAAAGCAGGGGACTGGTTTCTGTACATGGCTTTCCTTCTTGATCAGGCCAAGGTATATCCGGTCCAGAATTCTGTTCCAAATGTGGTCAGTCAGATAGCTCTGGAATCACAGGGAGGCAGCAGTTCTTTCTTGCTTCCTCTATCGAGATCTGTTATTTAAAGGTACCCTTCCTGTGATCATTAAAAAAAAAGTATGATATCCTGTTCAATTATGAATAATGATTTTCTAAAAACAGTCTGAGCTAGTAAATTATTTGCTGGAGCAAATGTCGTACTCCATATGTGTGAAATGTTACATGTGTTTGGAAATGGTATCGGAAATTGTCCTGATCAAACATTGAACGGCTGGCTTGACATTTCCTACTTGGCCTCTCTTTCTCTGCAGCTCATGAGCCAAGCCTGTCTTGTAGAATGCCTCTACTCTGTGATCACTGGGTAATGTCAAAGGAGATTCAAAAACTCTTTAAGGAAGATAATTGGAATCTGTTTCTGCCTTCTACCCATGTAAATGATATTCTTCTATATCAGTGGTTGTGAACCTTTGGCACTCCAGATGTTTTAGACCACAACTCCTGGAATTCCAAGCCTGTATTGCCAATGACCAAGGAATGTAGGAGTTGTAGTCCAAAACATCTGGAGTGCTGAAGGCTCCCCATCACTGCTCTATATGATCACTTCTAATAAGGATTGAAATACAGTATGTGAATATTAGTAGCATTCTGCATGCTTATGGCTTATTCTTCAGTTACATAAGATGCTTAGATGTCAAGATGAAAACATTTTTAACAAAGTATATGTGTCATGGCTACTGCTAAGTGACATCCTATAGAATGCCTTTCAATCACCCAGCATCAAAGCTTTCTTGATTGACGGAATTCTATGGAAACAAAGCATTGTCTGTGCCTAGGCATTATGGGATATATTATTCTATAGAAACGGCTCTTTCAGTCTAGCTTGTTTTTCCTCTCCCTGTGCAGAAGAATGCATAATACACATTACTCTATTTCCTTAGGATCAGAGTGACAGTAGATGGGGAATTTCTGCACTATATTTTCCCCCTCCAGTTTCTGGACTCACCGGAATGGGACTCACTGAGACCCACAGAAGAAGGCATTTTCCAGGTAGGAGAATTTTGAAAACGTTTTGGTAATCAATACCTTTTCTTTTCTAGAATTTCAGGCACTGAGGACTTAATTACAAGTCCAACATGCAAAATGTGGCTGAGCTTCATTGTCCTTTTTGTTCCAAAGTGAGTGCACGTAGGTCTCATCTGAATCAGGAACGTTTAATTCCTTGCACTTTAATTGGGAGGGGGGGGAGAAACATTTGGCACTTTTATCTCCTTTGAGGAATGTATGAAGTTGGAGAGGGGTGGGGTGGGGTGAGGTGGGGGAGAGTAGCCGTGGAGTTAATTTAGATAGAAACTCTCCAACCTACATGCCGTACTCCCTAACAAGGAAGTATCACAGGGCATATTTGTGCTGATGTATGTTTCTCAAAAGGAAAGGTTATTGTAGACAGTTTTGCACAAGTGATGGAGATCTTAGTGAGAGGGGGGGAAATTAACATTCCTTATTTAGCCTTCATCTGGAGGAAATGAAAAATATACAGCTTTAAAAACTTCCCATAGAGTGTCTCATCAAGTCCTACTCTTTTAGGGCCTTTTTACACGACCCCTAAGATCCGCTGGCCACTTAAATTCGGACCAGAGATCTTAGGAGTTCGTCGCTCTTCCTCTGTCCCCACCCCCCTCCGCACTTCCTGGTTGCTGGCTGCGTGAGGGAGGGAGAAAAAGAGAAAGAAAATCATGCTGCTCACCTCGTTCTGCCTCTCCTCTCTGTAAGGCCATCAAGTCCAACCCCCTCATCTCTGTAAAAGTAGCTCTTAAAGGGGCGGGAGCCAAAAAGCAGCAAACAGAAGCAAGGAGAGCCCCGCACTCACTATCGTTGCACCGCATCAAAGATTTTTCACCTCCAAAGAGAAGGTACAAGAAAAGTGCGCTGGGTCGCGCTAAAGTGGGCGGGGTCGCACTTAATTGTCTGCAAACTCCGGAGCTGGTGGGGAAACATTTTTAAGCTCCGGAGCTTGCAGCCATTTGCAGCAGAGATTAGGGGTCGTGTATAAACGCCCTTATACAGTACTTTGGTCCCAATTTGAACCTGACCCATTTACACTTATTCCCCAGTAAGAAAGAAGTGGCAGCTTAGCTGCCGGCTATATATTTAATTTAAGATAAATTCTAGCAGGAGTAAACCTTTGACAGAGTTATACATGTAGAGGCAGCTGCCTAGATGCCCTAAGCACATCCGATTTCACCTGATTTCGGAAGCTAAGCAGGGTCGGCCCGGGTTAGTACTTAGATGGGAGACCACCAGGGAATACCAGGTGCTGTAGGCGTCTGGAGTAGGAACTGGCAAACCACTCCAATATTCCTGCCAAGAAAGCTCCATGGACTTGGAGTCACGAAGAGTCGGTCATGACTGTAACGACACAACACACACACAGATGTAGAGGCATGACTTCCTTGCTTTATTGCTAAGTCCCCTCCACTTTATCTGGCATTTTTTCAGCAGTGAGATCATCGGTACTGGCAAGTAGAACTTACAGCATGAGATGCAGTGTTACATCCAGACTGGTAACTGGAATGATCTGCCGTGGTAGCAAATGGTACCTGCCCAGCATTTACAGTTGCCTGGGCAGATTCCACAAAATTACAAATATTTGGTTACTAACATCTGCAAAAGGGGTGGGGAAATTGTCTTTTATTTCTATAAAATAAGGTGTATTTTAAAAAACTGGACAAAGGAATCAACAATGTTACTGGCTGAAGAACGAACATTTTCATATCCCCCCTTCTTCTTCTTTTTGTGAAGCCATTTTCAGATCTGATATAAATCGAGACAATTCTATTGATTTACTATCTGTACAGAACATGTTCTTCCCTTTTCTGCCACCACATGCATTTCACATCATTTAAAGCTGAATATAATTTAAAAAGGGAGGGTGCATGTCCCCATGCCATTCAAAAGTCTTCAGAGTGAGGTGAGGAGTCCCTATCCGCAAGTGCTTGCTGGATCTCGGTGCAGCAGAAAATTGGTTCAGGTAAAGAGATCGATGCACCAGCCTTTCTTACAGGTCTAGTAAATCAGAGCTTTCTTCTTCTACCTCCACCACCGTCCACTGACATAGGGTTTGTTCCTCCCTCCCAAAGATACAGCCCTTCCTTTCTTGCCACCCAGTGTGCTTAGAATTGCCTTTCAGAGCATCCACCCAATACCACTCCTTGCTCCTTCTCCAAACCCACCCCTTCCCTGAAGCCTCTGGCCCTTCCTTTTCATTCGGATGCCCTACTGTCACTGTGCCAAAGCAGGTACAGATGAAGCCACCACATCTTGCTTCCTTGTTTAGTCCTGCCTCTTGTGCCCCCCCATTGTCCCCCTGTGATAAATTCCTCTCTAACTTTGAAGCAGGAAATATCCTGGTTTGGGGTGGCTGTGAGAGTGCAATGTGAAACAACAATTGATGACCTCCTTCTACCGGTCTACAATAGGAAGTGTCCTTACATACTGCATTACAGTCTGGTATGCTGGTTTGACAGCCGCGGACAGGAAGACTTTACAGAGGGTAGTGAGCACAGCACAAAACATCATGGGCTATCCCCTGAGTCCACTGGATGATATCGCCAGGGACTGCTGTCTTAGGAGAGCAAGGAAAATCATCAGGGATGACTCACACCCCGGTCAGCACTTCTTTACTCTCCTACCCTCAGGTAGGAGATACAGAAGTACAGCAAGTCATACCAACAGGCTAAAAAAACAGTTTTTATCCGTGGGCTGTTTGACTGTTAAACGAGACGTGATAACTCGTGATAGACTCGTGGGGCTGGCGAGTTGTGCAGCAAGCACACAGCGTGAAGTCAGATTGAATGGCTTTTTAGTGGGATAGTGTTGCGGGGGAGGGAGGGAGGCTCAGTCAATTTCACTGTACACTGGATGTACAATGACAATAAAAGGTTATTATTATTATAACCTTTGAGCATTGCCTTGTTTTTTATAGGCTATGCTTATGAGTGTGCGCCTCCATCCATTCCAGATGTGCTGGTGTAGCCTCAAACAGCAAATGCAGAGCAGATAGGTATCACAGTCATGTGGATGAGGAAGGTGTATTTCCTCCTAAATCTGACTTACAAATATAACAGCACAAACAGCATTTCTCTCCCACCCCCACCTTTTCTTTTTTTCAGGTGACCCTCACAGCTGATACGGACTGTCGATACGTGGCCTGGAGAAGGAAAAAATTGTACTTACTCTTTGCTAAACACCGATTCATTTCCCGTCTGTTTTCTATCCTGATTGGGAACGACATTGCGGATAAGCTTTACGCTTTGAATGACAGAGTGAACCTGGGGAAGGGATTTCGAATTGACATCCGCTTACCAAGCTTCTATCAAGCATCTGTACTAGATACACCCCAAAGACAGCCTTCAGAGAAGTTTCAGAACAACTCAAGACAACACTGACAAATGTTATAAACTGCAACTGTGACTACAACATGAGAGACAATTGTCCTTGCTGCTCCCTAGATCATATCACTCTGGTGATACAATAAAAGCAAACTGAAAATTCTCCTCAAGGCAACTTTTAAAATAAAAAATCCCATTTTCTTGTTGATTTCATGAAGAAGCATCTAGTTTGGCTCTTTTGGGGGTCTTTGGAGGCTGCAGGTCACACATCTTTAATTGTGAACTAGGATTTGTTTACATTGTCTCCTTCTGCTGATCTTCCTATGTTGCAAGAGGGTGGGATGGGGCAGATACTATTATTAGATAATGCTTTGTTGCTATTGTGGTGCATTGTGTATTGTGTTTTAAAATGACATTTGCACCAAGTTCTTTGTGTTTATTGAGGCCTCCTTGTCATCGTGAATTATGCAAGCAGTTTTATCTTCTGGAACAGCAGCAAAAAAGAACCATCTTTTCAAAATGTAATCTTGACTCACTTTTTACTTCATAATTACAAAGCATAAATCTTGTCTTCTCAACATGCAGTATCTTATAAAAATGACACACGGAACAGGAAGCTGCACAATTTATAAGGCATTGGGAGGCAAACAACAATTCCTTTCTTGCATGCTTTCATGAAATGATGACTTCAGAATTCTCTTGCAGCTTGGGAGAAGAAGTACATGAAAACAGAAACTAATGTAATTATCTGACTTCAGAGCGTCTCAATCACTTTATTGCTGCAACACATTAGAGAAAAAACAAATCTAGTCACCGTAGCCTAAAGTTAACACACAGAATCACATAACTTTTCCCCCTCTCTTTTCCATTCTCTAGCCCTTAGTGCTGCCCAAAACCCTTTGGTGTAGGTTTTGGTTATGCTCAGGGGCTACCAGTGGAGGCTCTCTTGTTAAAGTCTGCAGCTGAAAGCATTTCTGTCAGTGGATGATTTTTCCAAGGTTTGGAGTTCCAGTTGTGAGATAGGAATATAAAAAAATGTGACAGTATGTTATTAATGCTGGATGTTTTCTCCACCCCAAAAGGAGAGTTAACTGTTGTATGCCATTTCTATGGCTATGGCTTCAGTTAGTGCCAGTTTGGTTCCGTGAAGATGGTAGGATATCTTCCATTGCTCACCTCCTAGGCCAGTGATGGCGAACCTATGGCACGGGTGCCAAAGGTGGCACTCAGAGCCCTTTCTGTGGGCACCTGACATCGCTCCTTCATAACCACCTGTATACAGGTTAAATTACTGTATTGGCATTTTGCAAAAAAAAAAAAATAGTGGGTTTTGAATTGCAATTTGGGCACTCAGTCTCTAAAAGGTTCGCCATCAATGTCCTAGGCCATGGTCAGGACACCACAGAGAAAAAGGAAAACACCAAGTCCATCTGTATGTAGATCAAAAAATCATTTCAGTTGAAGGCTCTGCCTAGCTCTGCTTATCCAGCATCTTGCATCTCTCTGGATAATTTCCCCAACATGGCAAGCGAGATCACACATGTTGGTTGATGCAAAAGGTTTGCTTGGGAACAAGTCAACTTGATCAGTGCACTGGACAGGACAGAGGGGGTCGTGCTAATCTGGGTCTTCAGCTAACAAGGGACCGGACGTGCTGACTGAGATTTGCAGAGCTGCATTTTGTGTACCGGAAAAAAAGTCCTAGGCGTCCAGGAAACTATTTTACCTTGAACAGCACAAAGCCAAATCATACTTTCCCCCTTTCCCTTTCATGCCCTTTCCTTTTTTAAAAAAAAAGTTTAGAACAGTTTTGTCAGAATGTGGAATAAGGTTGCTACCTGAAAAGCTCAAGTTCAAAGTTCCTGGGGGGGGGGCGGTGGGGGGAGGGGGAGACACTGAATATTTTCTAACATGCCCCCAATTTATTTTTATATAATATATACAGTTGCATTTATATTATTTTACATATGAAGAACAAAGGAAGAAGTGTTGATAATAATGAGAGTTGGATACTTGCTTAACGCTGTTATGTGGCTATTAACTCACAGCTGTCACCTTGGGGTCAGAAGCACAAAATAATATAGTTGATAGGAGTCTATAAGGCCATCATGTTCAATCTCCCGATGCTGAATGCAGGAATCCAAATCAACGTGTCACTGACAAAGGGTTGTCTACTTTTCTCCTGAAGGTCTCCAATGCAGGCACACTCACCACCTCCCAAAGTAACTGGTTACTTATTTTTAAGAAGGATGAGTTCTATGAATTTTCCTAATTACATGTCTGATATATGAAGAGAAACTACTACAGTAGGACCCTCTGTATCCACAGGAGATCTCTTCCAGGCCTCCCTGCAGATTGTGAAAGATGTGGATTATGGTGACCACTATGTACTGTATATTAATAGTGAGCCCTGTGCATAGGATGGTCTCTGTTCTCTCTTGTGGCCAATTCTGGTAACTTCATACAGTATTTAAAAATATATACTTCTAGAATTTGTATTTTAATATTTTTACTTTTTTGAAGTATCCGTTGATAAAAAGTTAAACAGCAGATCCCACAGATAAAGGAGTCCTGCTGTGCATTACTTTCTTATAAAAACAGATTAAAACCTGATCTGATTTTTAAAATCAAAATATATAAATATATATTTTGACAAACTAATATTGAAGTGAAGCAGCAATGTTTGTAATTACTCTTGATGGTGAGGTTATGGAGAGATGCTGTCCTGAAAAAAAAAGAAAGAAAAGAAAGGGTCTTGGCATGTAAGGCAAACACCATCATTTCAACAACCATATTCAAAAGCTACGAGTTGTCTGCTAGATGGGTTTCAGGGTCTTGAAATTTAGTAATACAGGGAAGTATATGAAAGTATTTCTTTACCTAGCACCAGGCTGGTTTTATATTTTGTTAGTTAAAGGCAAGGAATGTGGTCCTCAATATGCTATTGAATTACAGACCACATTATCACTGTGCAGTCTAGGGCGTTGCCATTACAGTCTAAGAACAAATTAAATCCTGATTTAACTGTTTTGGCATTCCAGCTGTTATCTTTAAGCTTGAACATTTTAAATTGTCCAGATTTTGATTGTTTTACTTTCACAACATTCTGTTTCTTGTTTAATAATCCAGCTTCTACAATTATAAATTTCAATGATGGTGTAGTAAAGCAAATGAGTAAAGACCAAGAAATCACAAAACATAAGATGCAAATCATAAATCATAAAAAAGGAGAAACCGAACATGCAGATTTTTAAAACAAAGGGGAATGAAGGAGAAGAAAGAGAAGATCTTACTGGTTGAAGAAGTGGGAAGATTTGCTTGGGAGTAACAGAACATAGTTGTCTAGATCATGGCTTCCCAATCTGGGTTTGGGACCCCCAAGGGGGTTGTGAAATGTTTTCTGGGTGGTTGCCATGAGTATTTTTAATTGCAATCATTTTTATATTTATTACCATATATTAACTATAGTATATACAAGATTGTTTTATTTTAATCTTCTTGGTCCACAATGGGTATGAACTGGAAATGCAGGCTACCTAGAGTTCTTAAGTCATTTCTGTACTTCTTTGTGCCGATTTTCCTTGTATGTGTATGCATCACTTCTATCCCCTCCAAAAGAGCTGCTCTCACTTGTTACTCAATTTTATCTGTAGAAGCAGTTTTACAGCCCCCATTCCCAGTTCTGTATTACAGTAGCACCCCCATATTCATGGGGGGTTGGTTCCGCCCCCCACCCCCATTAATATTAATATAGATGGGAAGAATTGTATTTTACTGTGTATTCTTTCACATTAAAAATGTTACTTAGCTGCGATAAAAGGGTGCTGTGACTCAAAAAAAAGTGGAAAGGGAAATTCTGGAAGTGACAGAACCATAACATCCAAAATCAGTTTAGTTGTGTTTTTGGAGAGGAACAACAGTAGAACAAAGCTTCACAGGATGAAGAAACTTTGAATTGGGATTGAGTTGTTGCGAATTCTGTTGCATTTGGGTGCAAATGCATGTGTGTACTGTTACTCACCTGTGGATAGAAACAGGCCAAAATGGTTTAATATATGATATGACATTTAAAAGGAATGTTGCAGTTTTAATTTTGTGTAGTCAAGACATTTCACCTGTCTTGTGAAAATGCTAATAATTTACCAGTGTTGAAATATAATAATCAGTAAGAAGACCTATTTTCATCGTATTTTAAAACAATTTTCCATAGTGTACATGACCTGAGAACAAGTAATGGTAGGCAGTACAGTAGAACCCTAGTATCCTCTGATTCACTTATCCACAGTCACCTGTAGCAGAAGCGGTTTAAATTCTGCAGACCCATTTCTTGGATCCAGGCCTGGTTTGCAGAATACCTTGAGCAAAGCTTCACAGAGAAGCTATGGGAGAATTCCTGTTGGCTTGCTAGAATTTCCCCCAAAAAGTTCCTCTTTCTGTACATGTAAGAAATCACTGAATTAAAGTTTTAGTGCATATTTACTCAGTAATCGCTAGGTGTTTGCTATTATCCATGCTTCTTAAACATCTGCGAGGGGGGAGTCTTGGAACCTTACTTTATTAGAAAGAAACCTGCAGTAATTATTAAAAGGATAAAATGAGTATTGGTGCTAGTAGGTACATTTTTCAGTAGCCGATTATATGTCAGACTTAGGTCTACAACAGATCTGAAATTTATACATGAGATGACAGAAAAATACAGTGGTACCTCTACTTACAAATTTAAACCATTCCGAATGCATACTCTTAAGTCAGACAACTCTTAAATAGAGGTACTGTACCAAAAAAATAAAAATATAAATACAATCGATTTTAAAAAAAAATTAAGTAGAGCAGACTGCATCTAAAATGTGTAAGGCAGCAGTTAAAATGCCAACAGTTTTCTGTTCTTAAGTTAAATTGCTCTTAAATACAGGTACCACGGTATATTAGATTTTTGAAGATTCAGGTCTCGTGAATATGGAAGATCTAGCATGCAATTTAAATGTTGAAATCACTTTTAAAATGTTAAAATATAGCTGCAATGGTTATAGAAGAACACTAAACATGATAGGCTGGTAATTCAATCAAGCATGCCCAGCTACACAGAGGGCGTATGTTTGCAGAATTATGTACTGTATTTCCAAAAAACATCTAATAGGAAGTCCAAGGGGGAGTGTAGTGGTGAACCACTGATAGCTTCCAGCAGCCCGAACTCCTAATGGAGATGTTTGCCCAAGATTGTTTTATATGCAGAGGCTTGAACCAAGTTAAAGCAGTTGGACACAGTGAAAACTAGTACAGTTTCTCCTTCTTTATTAAATGAGGGCCAGAATCTTGTAGTCATTTGAATACTGTAACTTGCTGGGGCTAATTGACAAGGTGGAGCATTGTGTTTTAGCTGCATGCTTGGTCAAAAGACCAGTTATGCAACTGAGATGTGCCCTGGCACCTCATCAATTAGCAGTGGCGTATTACACAAGCTTTGGATCAACACCAATAAGATTCTGGCCAAGGTAAAATAAAATGTTATTCATCTTTTCACAGAGAACAGTGGGAGAGAGAAGCTGCAAGCTGTCCAGAATACATTTTCAAGAAAACTTAACAGTTGCTATAAATATTTTAGTAGGATAGAACACTTTCAAGTAGTTATTTGTTGGCTTTGAGTTAATGAGATACATGGATCCTTTCTCTAGACAATGTTTTGATGCATTCTGTGATAGTCGGTCTCCCTGACAGATTAGCATTTTAATAGTCTTCGCCCCTATGGCAGCCTTTATATAGAAACCAACAATTATTTAGATAATGGAAAAAATGGAAATACCTATTGTGCTTGAGAAAGGGAGAAAGAGTGAGAATAATCCGATACATGAAAATGTTAAAATGTGTATGCCCCATTTTATATCTTAAAAGGTATTGTAATGCTTAGCATTAATATAGATCAAAACGATGCAAGATGCAATCGAATAAAGCATATTCTAAGAGACTTAAGAATTTCTGTAAGATCTAAGTGAATAGAATTGGAAGGAGATAAAAATAAGATGTAGATATACTGTAGTTAAGTAAAATAAATTCAAACAAGGAAAGATAAGATATAGAGATTATTAGGTTTCTACGAGGCAGAAAGGTATGGAGCTTTAAGTTATAGTTTGAAAAATTAGAAAATAAATGTGAAAAATTGAAAGATGAAAATATTCACCATGGGACAAAACTAGCTGTTGGTTCCAACAGAAATAAACTCACTGAGTCCACGAAGTGTCAGTTGATCCAGTGCATCTGCTCTAGTTAAACATCAACTGGATTTTGTCCATGTGTTTGCAAAACAAACTTCTGTAACATTAGCACTTTTAGAAAACTGTATATATATCCAAAACTGGATTCACAATTAGAGATGGGCATGAACCGCTGGTTTAGTAGTTCATGGTGGTTGAGCAGTTCATGCCATGGTCAATTTCCTGGTCAAACAAGAGCCTCATGGCACAGTGGTTATACTGCTGTACTGCAATTATAATTGGGCTCATGACCTGGAGTTCAATCCCAGATTGCAGGCTCAAGGTTCACTCAGCCTTCCATCCTTCCAAGGTCAGTAAAATGAGTACACATCTTGGGTGGGGTGAGGTGGGGTAAGCAATGTGTAGCCTGCATAATTAAAGTGTAAACCTCCCAGAGAGTGCTGGAAGTGCTATGGGGTGGTATATAAGCAAACATTTTGCTTTTGCTTTGCTTTGGTGGTTTCCAGCCCTGCCTCCTCCAGTGGGGGAGACAGTGTGTCAAGGAAGATGGAATGGTACTTTTGAGTGTGCTCCTCACCAGAGGAGGTGGGGTTGAATACCACTGAACATCTGTTCGGTTGGTAAACAAACTAGCAGGTCGCGCCCATCTCTACTCACAGTTATTTGGCTTTTGCAAAACAAAAATGTATGAAATCTATATAACATATTCACTAATTTATTTTGTCAAATACTTCAGATTTATTACAAATGTAGTAGAATAATTTCAAGATTTGAGATTCACTTACATGACTGACTTCCATCTACAGTGGAATTTGGATTTCTTTGCAAAGTCATTGGAATTTCCAGAGTATTGTTCTCCTGATGCCTTGCTGGACTTAGAAACACAACAGAGCACATATTACACATAATGCAATTTGTTTGTAATACTGTTATTATTGCTTTTGTCACGTGATTGAGAAGCCTGTTGTAGTTGAAATGCTCATTTTAAAAGATGGCTCAGAAAGGTCAAGAGACTGGGAGAAGACTTGGCACTCAGCTTGAGATCAGGCCAAGAGTTGCTTGCAGATAAGTCTCTTAACGTATTTAATTTTTAAAAAAGTTTTAAAAGTGAAGAAACAACTGAGCCTTTTATGGTCTGTCTGTATGCACAGCAACTGTTACATTTCTTTTCTCAACAGGAGAAAGGCAGTATTTGTGGGGGGAAAGGGGTCAAAATTTCCCAAAAACCCCCATCCCTTATACACACTGGGGATCAAACAGGCAAGCTTCTACATAGAGACTTGTTGCACAGAAACCATTGCATAGGGATGGATGGCTGCTGCCCAGCAGGAACTCAAAGGGGAAATCCACGAGTAGCTCCAACAAATTTCATCTTCCCAACATGAGTTGCACCCTTGAACTCCTGACTCAGTGACAATCCTGAGTCACTTGTCTCACAGAATGATTTATCAGGTGTTCTGGAACTGCACATAGGATTTCCTCCTCCTCTGTCCAGAGACAAACTGATTAGATCCATGAGGAGAGAAAGCCAGCCTGCAACCTTGGCTTTTCAGACTCCGTGGCCTCAGAAGCAGAAGCAGAAGTGTGGGTGGAGAGCCAGCAGAGACTGCAGCAGGGATGACTTCAGTATCTCTTCTCAAGTCTTTTTTCAGTGTGAAAGGAAATATAAACCGGTTTAGTTCCAACCTGACGTGGAACTCGAAACCTTTTTCTAACTGTTCATGTGTAGGTTAAATAAAATGTAAACAGATTTACCCTCCTGTCACTCCAAAACATTAAGTTCAACATACAGGAGACAAAAAATTCATGACTACAGAAGGACTACATACATTTAACATCAGCAATGATAAATCAAGCTTGTTTACAATGTTGTATACAGTAGACCCTCGTATAATAAATGGTTTGTATAACATAAAATCTGTACAACATAAATAATTCCGGAGACAGAGGAAATTTGCTTAACAGAATCATCTACGGGGTGAATCTGTACAACATAAAAATGGTCATGATTAGGGATTACAGTGGACCCTCATATAAAAATGGTTTGTATAACATAAAATCTGTACAACATAAAAAATTCTGGAGATAGGGGAAATTTGCTTAACAGAATCGTCTATGGGGCAAATCCATACAACATAAAAATGGTCGCAAATAGGGATTACTCTGTTTTCAATACATTCCTATGGGAAATTTGTATAAAGGAATATTTGCTTAACATAATTTCATTTGGAACGAATTAATTCCTTTATACAAGGTACCACTGTACTTTGCTTCAGCCATCAATTCAAATGGAGATTGTAAGCAAGAGATTTTAAAAAAGACTAAGATGAGAAAGGACAGCAATGAAGGAATTAGAAAATATCAGTATGTGTAAGGACATGTCTCTGGAGACCAAGGGCAAAATCATTGACACTATTGTGTGTATGAGTGTGAAAGCTGGACAGGGAAAAAACCTGACAGGAATAAAAAATGATTCATTTGAACTATGGGGCTAGATGGGGGCTCTGTAGCTACCCTGGACTACCAGAAAGATGATAAAATCAAGTATGAACTGTTTCCAAGCGAAAAGTGGCAAAACTGAGTTGGTTGCACTTTGGGTACATCATGAGAAAGCAAAATTATCTGGAAAAGATAATAATACAGTACTAGGAAAAGTAGGAGGCAAAAGGAAAAAAGATTACCAAAACCTGTATGAGCTGTACTGACACCCTAAAGCAGGCCTGCCCAAAGTCCGGCCCGGGGGCCAAATCCCGCCCGTCAGGCCATTCTGAGTGGCCCGCGGCTGGCTGGCCCGCCCCTCCCTCCCCCTCCTTCGTCCCATGTTTTTTTTAACAAAAATACTCCACCAACACTGACACCGCCGGGAAGCTTGTGGGCTGCTGCCACCAGCACTACCAGCAACCATGTGAGGCTGGGAGCGTGTGCGGGGGCGGCGCGTAGGCGGGCTGCCGCCACTGGCAACACCAGGAACCTTGTGAAGCCCGGCGCATGGGCGGGCCGCCGCCACCGTCACCGCTGGGAACCTTGTGAAGCTCGGGACACCGGCACCACTGGGAAACTGGGGCGGCTGGCGGACGGGTGGTCTGCCGCCACCGGCACCGCGGGGGGAATGCGTGGGGGTGGGCAGGCCAGCGGGCCTCTGCCACCGCCAAGGAGCTTTGGGGTGGGTTGGCAGGTGAGCCGCTGCCACCGCTGGGGAGCTTGGGGGCGTCCAAGGTCACACAGATCGCCTCTTCCAAGGGGCGACCTGTGGCCACGGCTCCCTGTGCTTCCTTTGGTCCCCACCTTCCTCTCTCCCTTCCTTGTTCCCCACTTTCCTTCCTTCCTCTCTTGGTTTCCACCTCCCTCCCTCCCTCCCTTGGTCTCCGCCTTCCTTCCAGTGGGTGGGGTTGCAAGGGGTCAGTGGGTGGGGCTTGCAGTGGGGTGGCAGGGTCGGGGAGCAACTGGCCCCTGACACATTCTCAGCCACCAAATCTGGCCCTCCTTACAAAAAGTTTGGGCACCCCTGCCCTAAAGGAAGCCACTGCCTTGAGCTTACAAGAATTAAGCAGGGCTGTTGAGGACAGGACATTTTAGAAGCCATTAATTCATAGAGCTACCAAAAGTCAGAGGCAATATAACAGCCTGTTAACACCCAAAACCTAATTTGAATTGGCCACCTAACAGTTATTAGTAACTTCTGAAGCTCTCCTGCTCTATCATGTGCAGTATTTGCAATTAAAATGAAGTCTGATTTGCTTAATCTTCCAGCAGGGGTGCATTCCATAACCCTTCTTTTATCTCAGCCAAATCACCACCCCTAAGGTCCGCCGCAAATGGCTGCAAGGTCCGGACCTTAAAAATGTTTACCCACCAGCTCCAGACTTTGCAGACAATTAAGTGCGACCCCGCCCACTTTAGCAAGACCAAACAGCAGTTTTCTTGTACCTGGTCTTTGATGGTGACAAATATTTGATCCGGTGTAAGGATAGTGAGTGCGGGGCTCTCCTGGCTTCTGTTTGTTCTTTTTTTGCCCCCCCCCTTTAAGAGATCTGAATGCTGTCCGGAACAAAACGGAGGTAAACCACGTAAACCGGCAGTCTTTGCTTTCTTTTTTCTCCGTCCCTCAGGCAGCCAGCAACCAGGAAGTGCGGAGGGGGGTGGGGACAGAGGAAGACAGAGGAAGAGCGACGAACCCCTAAGATCTCTGGTCCGAATTTAAGTGGCCAGCGGATCTTAGGGGTCGTGTTAAAAGGACCTTAATTGATGGATCTGGAGTTAGATAGGAGTCTTAGAGCTCACAGAATATTAATTTCTGGTACTCATCCATGGGTGGCACCTAATGGGAAAGAACTATGCCAGAAATACAAGCAAGCTGAGCAGAACAAAAGAGCAGGGAGTGACATTTGTCCGGGGAAGATGGTTGTCCCCTTGTTGAGTTCCTTCTTTGTTTTTGAGTTGGATTCCAACATGCCTGAAGAGCAACAGCACAGATTTTACACTTTGTATCAGATTCTGTGCTTGGAGCAGGGCCAGGAGAGGGTGACCATATTTTCAGTAACAAAGCATTCACGAAACTTTCTTGGCACATGCTCAGAGGTTGAAACAGCATACTGTCCCACATGAATCCACCAAGCGCAGTCCTTTTGTTAGCAGGATTAGGGCTGGTGGCTGTTTGCACAAGAGGAACCACGGGGGGAATATCACGAATCGCCAAGTCGGGCCAGGGAAGAATCGTCCCTGGATAGCCACTGCCAGTCAGAGCGGACTATATAGTGGGCTACCTGGGCCAGTAGCTTGACTCTGCTTCCCGGAGTCGGGCTATTCTGAGCCTGGGCGAACAGCGGCACAGTTGGTGACAGGAGAGACCCACCAGATCCGTCGTTCAGGCGCCGTAAGGAACAGGGAGAGGCGTGTGTGTCTGTGTGCCGAGGGCGTCCGCTTGGGTAGCGCTTGCGCTCTCGGCCGCCTCCGAGGTCGGCGAAGGCTGCCGAGTGGCTGCTGGCGAGCGAGCGAGGGAGCGCCCGCTGCCTATTTTAGTCAAAACCTCCGCTCGGGGGTTCGCGCGCGCTTCCCGCAGGCTCCTCGAGGGGGCGGCCGAGAGCGAGAGGAGGGGGGCGCCCCTGGGAAGAGAAGGAGCTCCGCGGGGGCCGCTTGCCTTCGACCCACAAGAAACTCCAGGGAAGGCGCCTTCCAGGAGGAGGAGGAGGCGGCGGACGGTGCCCTGCAGGCTGCGAAGGGCGCCAAGAGGTGAGAAGTCGCGGAAGGACAGGCGGACGAGCCACCGGCGTCGGGTGGGAAGGAGAGAGAGAGCCTCTTGGCAAAAGCCCGCCGCTCTGGGTCGCCTTCTTCCCTCGGCAGCCTTTCCTATGGGATTCCCCCCCCCGTTGCCCACCCTCGTTTTTGCGCGCGTCTCCCCCCACCCCACCCCGCCCCGTCTTCAGACGAGGGAAGTTCCCGGCGGGACTTCAGCGCGCCTGTTCCTGGCGGTCGCGTCGGGCTTTTGCCCCGCGTCGGTCGTCGTCCCTGGTGGAGTTGTAGGGGGGGGGGGACGGACGGGCGGGCGGTCAGTTACCTTAAGGCGGTGACGGAGAAGAAGAACCAGGGCAGCGTGGGGGGTGGGTGGGTTTAAGCCTTTTGTTGTTTTTTAGGAGCAGGCGGAATTGACTCCCCGCGGCCGCGGTGCACTCTGCACATGCTCAGAGACGCAGCCTTCCTTTCTGGGATTTGTCGGTTTGGTGGGGCTCCCATTCCCCCCCCCCCCTTCACGGGTTAGCGGAGTCCTTTCTCAGCGAAGGTGGGGGGCTGTGTGTGTGTGTGTGTGTGTGTGTGTGTGTGTGTGTTGGCTTCTCTCCCGAGTTAGCCTTCCGCAGGTTGCGGCCTCACTTCTGCTGCATCGCTTGCCATCATCCCACGGAGGTCTTCGCTTCTTAGGGTCCAGCAGAGCTGAAGTCCAAGTAAGAAAGCAAAATAATAGCCCTCTCCTGTGCTTTCCTTCCTGCCTTCTGCTGAAACAAACAACCCGAAGTGTTTTCTTAAACAGAAAAAAAAGAGAGGGTGAGATGTGGAGAGATGGGGAAGGAAGGAAAGGAAATTGGTGCCTTGGAGAACCTGAGCTACAATAGGTGTGAAAGAGCCTGCCACTCCTTAGGTGTGCACATCTGCTATTGAAATTTGTTTATTTGTTCAATTGATATACTACCCATCTGGCTAAAAAGCCACTCTGGGCGGTTTACAACATAAACCAAATGTACAATATACAAAAACAAGAATATAACAAAAATAGGGCAGATAAGAACATAATTAAATCAATATCATTCATAAAATCAGAAGTATGTAAGATACAAGAAATGTCTTGATAAAGACCTTTAGTTGTCATTGGAAAAAAGAAGGGAAACAAAAGTTGTAAGTCTTTTCAGGGCAGAGCCATTGCTTAGTTGGGGGTGGGATTGGAGGCCCTCAGCACAGGCTCAGGCATTCAGACAGATTGTTTATGTGTCAACCAATGCCTCTAGGAATTGTGCTAGAAACAAGAGAGTTGAAGTTTGCCAGTGTGCCAAGTAAGCAGCCCCAGTTGTTGACCTCAATCTTCAGTCTTTGCGTTTTCTGATCCAGAAGCTTGTTGTGTTTCTTGTGTATTCTTGGGGTACAGAAGATAGAATAACTTGGGAAAGTGTAGAAAGAGAATATCTACATGGTGTCCCCAAGGTGTTGTAGTGGTATATTGCACAACTGTAGTTGGGGAGCCTGGCTGTGCCTTATATCTGCTTGTATCAACCGTGCAACTAACATAATAGCTTCTGTCAACAAAGTGAAATCTGAAAAATCCCCCTTGAAATCCCTTGTGTTCCAAAATCTGCTCTGGAAGGATGGAGAACCTTCTAGGACAGGTTTTGGAAATATGTACGGAATTGCAGGCATGGAAGAGGAGAGGAGGAAATAAATCCAGTTGTGTTAGCAGACGTTCACTTAATGTGATGTTCAGAATTCCCCTAATGAGTTCAAGCATACCATTAAGAGTAATGCTATATTTATGAGATTGTATAGTACTGTACATTGCTGTTCAGAAAACATGAGAAATATATGTTCAGCACTGTTATTTTCCATTTCCATAGGTTAATTTGTGAAACTTATATTCTGATTTTTGCTTGGTATGCATAGAGATGGTGGATGACCCAATGACAGCCAGCATCCAGTAACATTCATGGTCAAGTGGGTATTTTAATTTAGGTTTCAACTAGTGGTCAATCCTAGAGGCATTTAAATGTTCCTAGAGGCGTTTTTTTTTTAAAAAAAGCACACCCCACATTAGCCAGAAAATGTAAACAACATCTTATACTGAGAGTTTTGTAAAAGTCTGTTCTAGCTTTCTGTAAATGAGGGACTAGATTTTGTTTTGTCTGCCTATAAACAGGGCAGATCAGCTGCTTTTCTGTGTAGCAGTGAAAAGCCAAGTGAAGCAAGAGTAACAAGTGGTACCCCATGGGAATTTTCCTGTCTGTGTTTCTGTGATGTTGTTTAGATATCAATATTTCATGACACTGAAAGTTCAGTGTTTATATCTCCTTCCTGTTCCTCTCTTACAATAATGTGTATTTAAAATCTCAAGTACTCAGTCATACAGGGTAGCCATAAAAAAGTGGTCTCCTTATATACTGCCCCATACCACTTCAAGTAGACTCTGGGCGGTTAACAGTTTTAATTACAGTATGCAGGCTATACATTGCCCCCCCCCAGCAAGCTGGGTACTCATTTTACCGACCTCGGAAGGATGGAAGGCTGAGTCAACCATGAGCCTGCTACCTGGGATTGAACCCCAGTCGTGAGCACAGTTTTACCTGCAGTACAGGCATTTAACCACTGCGCCACGAGGCTATTTATAATATATATATAACATATATCCTGTATATTTGCAACATGGCATTATTCTCTGACTTCACTGGGGCTTAAAGACCAAACAATGCAATATGACAGATGAGTGCAGTATCTTATAAAATAATAATGGAATAATAACATACTGTACTATGTTTTGTAGTATTATGAGTTTGATTGGTTGTTGTTATTTTTGTAGGAGCAGTACAATTTTAAGCCACTCTTCATTCAAACATATCAGGGTTACAACTATAGGGCCTCTCTCTTTGGCTGGTAGTAGCATGAGGCTTAATCATTCCTTGTTTTCCTAATTAAAATTGTCTGATTTTTGCTTGCAAGTGGGGAAAGTAATTTCAATCAGGAAAAAATGGCACATTTCCTCTCATCTGCTCACTATTATGCTGAACATTCGTATGTGTGTGTCTCGATTGTTCGATTGATTTTATATTGTTTTGTCTCATTCTTCTCTGTAAACCGCCTGGAGTTTCCCTTGGAAGATGGGCAGTAAATAAATAAATAAATAAATAAATAAATAAAAAGAACCGATGTCCAGGTAACCCTTGTGGTCTTCACCCCCATGAGCCTCTCTTGTACAAAATGTGTCAAGTGCAAATGCTAAAGTGCAGGAGAAAATCTCATCCATTCAGGACTTTTCAGGAGGGTATCTGCTAGGGACTGGCTGTGTATGTCGTTTAAAAAAATGCCACTCGCTGATGTCCTTGCACGGGCAATTCAGCTGAGAAGCTTAAATGCATTATCTATCTGTCCTTATTTATGCCAGGCTTGAAGATAAAGTAAACCTACCCCTGTGGCACTTGAAAACTGGCTGTCAGAAAAAGTTGTGTAGTCCTACTATCTGCTTTTCAGCACAACACAAAGTGCTATATTTAGCGCAGCTGTTTCATGTCAGTGCTACAGGGCCCTTGGAGAGGTGTGGGAGAGATAAGGGGGACTCTTAACTTTATTTTAGTCCTTTGAGCTGATACTTGTTTAAACAATTGAAGTCAGCTTCTATGCTCAGGCGAATTTGGCAGTGCATGAAAAGGGGAGAGTTTGAATTGTATTGCAAATACAAAAGGGGAACAGGTGATACCTTTAGGCTACTAAAAAATTAACAAAAAACGTTAATATTTTGAGGGCGAAACCCTCTTCCTCAGAGCAGTACCAATAGGTTACAGTAACATGGCAAAAGATGGATTTGCCAGGAGTTATTTCTTAGATGTAAAGTCCTTGGCAAGATGGAGAAAAAAAGCTAGGCAGTTTCTTAGTTGATGCTCGGAGCTTGGACGTTCTTAGGCTGCATCCAAAATGAAGGGAGGGAGGCATTCTATTGTCCCAGTCCTTCCAAAGACATGTCACGGCTCTCACGTCCACGCACTCGTACCTCTCCTCAATGTGGCTCATCGAGGCCAATGGCCCCTGCCTTGTTGGTGCAGAAGGCCCATGCATTTCATTTGGGGATTGGGATCAAATTTGGAAAAGTCCACTAAAGTGTAGCCAATTGGATCAAATGAAAAGGAAAGAGATGACCCAGTGTCGCAGTCTGTTCATGTCACCGTTGATGGTCCATTTGCCTCTTCCTTGGCATGCACGGGGGGGGGGGGGGCTCATTCCTGGTATCTCAGTGTTTCCATTTGAAGCAAAACAAGTTGAGGAGCCATATAGCCATCACAAAAAACAAATACAAAAGTGGAACAGGTGATACCTTTAGGCTACTAGAAAATTAACAAAAACGTTGCTAATTTTTGAGGGCGAAACCCTCTTGCAGCAAAACATCTGATATATTTGCACAAGCATAGCTGGGGTTTCTCAGTTATACTCTCTGTATGAAATTGTAAGCTCTATGGATACACCCCTGTAAGTTTCAGGGTAGAATTTTTGATTCTTGCAGATGTTTATTAAAGTTATACTTGAATGCTGTATTTTCTTTCTTTCTTCTTTTTAATTATTTTCCTTCTTAATTTTAATTCAACAGGGAACTTCAAGATGAATGTTATGGAAGCCAATTCAGTCCTAGGGACCCCTTTAGGTTCCATCCCAGATTTCAGAAATGCCACCTCAATGCCTTTGAATGAAACCATGTGTGAACACTGGAGAGAAATCCACCACCTAGTTTTTCATATGGCCAATATTTGTTTCGCCGTCGGTCTTGTCATCCCAACAACATATCATCTTCATATGATTGTCCTACGAGCCATGCTAATGATAGGTGAGCTATGCGACATGTGCATTAGGCCATTGTGAACATATGGGAGGTGAGAGGAATGAACTTCTTGAGGATCACTGATGAGCTTCTGTATGGCAGGTGGGCACTTAGAGAAGCCATCCTGGCTGGGTTGTTACCATTCCGTGACCACGGTAGAGTCAGAATTGCTTCCGAGTGCCTCCTTTGAGTCCCTCTGCTGGGTCAAGTTAAAGATGGTCACCAAGAAGAGAGATTTGTCCATAGTGGCACCCCACCATTGAGGTACCCTTTTCTGCCACATAATACAGAATTGCCACGAGTTTAGAATGAGGGTCGGAAATGGTTCTACCAGACATTTTCTGCCTGGCTGTCTCACCATTACTAGCTGGCATCACTTTTTGGTAAGGAATCATTAGAATTACAATTAAAAATACTTGTAGGGCCATAGTTGTCCACCCAGGTTTAGTAGGTAAGAGCATTTTGCTGTCTAAAGCCATTACCTAGGTGTTTTTTTTTGGGGGGGGGTGTTCTTTTTTACTATTCATTTTTCAAATTCAGCTTACAAAATGAAACTATTTCTTAACAGTTGAACAAACATTAATGTTGATACATTGTAGAAAAAGCTGCCTAGATGCCCTAAGCACATCTGATTTCGCCTGATTTCGGAAGCTAAGCAGGGTCGGCCCTGGTTAGTACTTGGATGGGATACCACCAGGGAATTCCAGGTGCTGTAGGCGCCTGGAGTAGGAACTGGCAAACTAATCCAGTATTCCTGCCAAGAAAACTCCATGGACATGGAGTCACCAGAGTTGGCCACGACTGTAACAACACCACACACAACACACACTGTAGAAAATTCTAAACACACCTAGCTAATTTTAGATATTTATGAGCTTTGTAATAAACCTTGATACATCTTAACTCCTGTGTCTTAATGTAGGACTAGCCAAGCAAAAATGGATTCAAAAATTCACTAAGACTGCAATTTTGCCTATTAGTTACCTTGGTATAAAAATAAGAAAACAGATGCAGCAACTCGTAACAAGAAATACCAAATTATATAAGTTTTTGTCGTTTGTTATCCATTTAGTTTTCATATTTTTGACTCATTAATGTTTTTACATTTCTTTTTAGTACTTGGTTTCAATATGAATGATTGTAAAAATGTATGAGACGTCTATTCACAAATTTTGTTTTAGTTATAATTTTCTTTAATAAAAGATAGAAATATCAATATTTTTATGATAGATAATCTTTATATTATTAATATTCCTAAAGAAATACAATCAAAGAAGTCAAAACAAAAATATTTTCAGTTCCTTTTTTGTGTATTTGTATGGTTTAACTGAATTCTTATTTCTACAATCCTAGTTGAAATTTTAAATTATTGTCATTACTATTGCTATTGTGCTTCCCCCCTCCCCCCAAGGAATGACAAATATTTATTTTTAATAGAAAAGTGATATATAAGTACAGTATTTTATTTGAAGTACATAAATACTGGCCAAAGCCCTGTTGTGTTTGTATCGCAGCATAACACAATTGATACAAATCTTAGCGCTGAGTTGCCAGAAGAAGTAAGCATAGGTATTTGTTGTTATATGCTGTTGGTGTGAAACAGTGAATGTCTATGCCAGTTTCTTCTTGTGTGCTAATCCACCACAAAAATGTAGTCTATTGAGTCATGCTGGCAGGCATACTATTCAAACAAACAAACAAACAAACAGTTGTACACCGTAGCTGTTATAGCAGCATTATTTTGTACTTTAAGCAAATGAAAGTGGCCATTTTCTTCTTTTCTTGGGATAGTTGACTATGACATCCAAAGGACCCCGGGCCCGACTATATTCCACCTGACTTTATAAAATCCAATGCTGACTGGTGGGCCTCTATATTAGATTCTCTGTTCACTTGGATCGACAGAACAGCTTGCTTCCCCAAGGATTGGGGTTTAGCCACTGTGGTGCCAGTTGACAAAAAAAAGGGAGGGGGGCTGCTAATTATCACCCTATCATCTTATTAAGCACCATTGGCAAATTATATGCTAGTCATCTGCTGGGAAAATTACAGGATTGGCTGTAGGAGGAGAACATTCTTACACAAGGACAGGCAGGATTTAGGATTCGATCAAGGCCTTATCTTCCACCACTTAGTTTGTAAATACTCCTCCCCCAAAGATGGAATTCTATACACTGCCTTTATAGACTTCAAATCCTCATTCAACTCCACCCAAGAGATAATTTATGGTCCAAATCCGATTTCACCAGTATTGATAAACGGCTTCTCTTACTGATGCGTCAACTCAACGACATGAAAATTTCCATCTAGAGATCCTATGTAACTCCGACGGGATACTATCTAACCCGATCCCTGTACATAACGGCATGAGACAAGGCTGTATTCTAGCCCCTACTCTTTATTTTTTATATTAATGGCTAAGTTGAAAGTTTGTCTAACTCAGATTTTCATCAACCCAAGTTTGTTTCTCACCCAATCTTAATACTTTTGTACACTGATGATGCTGTGCATTTGTCAACATCGTGAGTTGGATTTAGAAGACTTTTGAGATCCTCCTCTTATTGTACCCTAGAACATCTAGTAATTAATTACACTAAAACCAAAATAATGTTTTTTTTAGCAGAAGGAAAATTAATCACAAATGGTCCCTTAATGGCCAGCCAATTGAACAAGTCCAGCAATATAAATATCTTAGCATAACATTCCACTTGTCTGGTGCTTGGTCTACGCATATAATCCGCACAGCAATGAACGCCCAAGAAAATATCAAAGCCACAATTAGGTTTTTCAACTCAAATTGGGGGAAACATATTCCCTCGGCCTTACAAGTTTTTAAGGTCAAAATCATCTCTCAAATGCTCTATGGCTCCCAATTGTCTGGATATGTCAATTTAAGACCACTAGAGACTGTTCAGACTAGATTTGTAAGAGCCATCTTGGGTGTCCCCCCATGGACTTCTAACACAGCATTTCGCCTAGAGATTGGATTAATTCCCGTTGCAGCACAAGCCAAAGTTCTTATGGTTAAGTATTGGCTCAAACTCATTTTTTCCTTGGAGGGTCTAGCTCCATTGCTTTTACACCATACGTTCCAGTCTGAATGGGAAAAACATAAAATAAAAGAGATATTTAATTTAGGCTATTCCCCCTGTACTCTTAAAGCCTTGGGTTCTATCGAAGCCATGAATCTGGTGAAATTACAGATTAGGGACATAGAACTGCAGAGCCCTGTTGGCCAGTTGTGGAAATTCAAATTTCTTATGAAACCTGCATTTACCATCACCCTGTATTTAGACAGGCTCATCTCTCCCAATTCTAGAAGGGCCTTTACAATGGCCAGGTTTAATGTTCTTCGTTCCAAGTTTTTGGAGGGGAGGTTTCAAGGTCTACCTCAATCAGCTTGTAATTGCCCATGCGCCAATGATCAAATGGAAACAACAGTTGAACATGTACCGTGATCTTCGTAAGGAACTCATTTTTCCAATTATATTTAAATTTCCTGGGAGGTCAACAGAATTGTATGTGCCTTTGCTTCTTTCTGATTATACATACCAGACTATTAGACAAGTAGCCAAATTGTGTGCTGTTGCAATAAGGACTCACAAATAGATTTTAAATAGAGGTTGCAGTTTGGTGACTATATATACCTTGGATTCAGGCTAAACTTTTTAATTCATATCTATGAATTTTAATCAGTTTTTAAGGCCTAGCTTACAAGAAGTACCATATTTTTTGCCCTATAAGATGCACTTTTCCCACCCTCAAAAGTAAGGGGAAATGTCTGTGCATCTTATAGAGTGAATATGCCACATATATATAACAGGTTTTCATTTAGAGAGAAGCTAGCTGCACAGAGCCTCTCCCATCTCATGCTGCAGCAGGGATTCCACAGTTCCAGTCACCTAGTTTACAAAGAGGCTTCCTCCAGGTAGCCTCTCCCCACCTCTCCCCTTCTGCAGCCAAGAGTCCCCAGTAAAAAATCACCTTGTTTGCAAAGAGGTCTCCATGGAGCCTCTGCCTTCCCCTTCTGAAGCCTGGATTCTACAGCTCTAATTACCTTATTTGCAAGCCTCCCCTTTTGCAGTTTGGATCCCACAGCTCCAGTTACCTTGTTTGAAAACCTCCCTTTTTACAGCCTGGATCCCACAGCTCCAATTACCTCGTTTGCAAGCCTCCCCTTTTGCAGCTTGGATCCCACAGCTCCAATTACCTTGTTAACAAGCCTCCCCTTTTGCAGCTTGGATTCCACAGTTCCAATTGCCTAGTTTGCAAACCTCCCCTTTTGCAGCTTGAATTCCATAGCTCCAATTACCTCGTTTGCAGCCTCCCCTTCCTCTGCCATAAAATCTTAGGCTAAACATTTTTTCTTGTTTTCTCCTCTAAAAACTAAGTGCGTCTAATGGCCCGGTGCATCTTATAGGGCGAAAAATACGGAGAATGGAATTGTAGAATGTGTTTGTGTTTGTGGCAGGCTCTTTGTGTATTATTGTTCTTTCCTTTTTGGTCTTTGACCATAAATAAATTTACTACTACTATGATATCCAAAGAACAATAACTGCAAGTCTTGCAGTACCTTAAAGACTATAAAGTTTTATTTGGCACAATATTTCTTGCAGAGTGGGGAAACAAACAAAGGCCCACTTTGTCATAGGAATTTCAAGAATTAGGCTAAAGCCCACAAAAATCTGGTGCTGCATAAAATGTGTTAGTGCCACATACTTTTTTATCTGTTTGCATGATTGTTTACTGGTAAAGCTTAATACAGTGAACAGCTTGAGAAATGACAATCATTATTTTGCTGTCTTCCTAGATCTGTAGGTTTGTGGGGCTAGGGAGGACAGAGATGGATGTGTATTTATGCCCAGTAAGTTAATTTCCTTTTTTTTTGGCAGGATGTGCACTTTTTATCATCTGGGCAACACTTTTCCGGTGTGCTCTGGATATTATGATCTGGAATACAGCATTCCTTTTTATCAACCTTCTGCATTTTCTGTACTTGCTGTACAAGAGAAGACCAGTATGTATGCTACTACCTCACTAGTGAGATACTGTAAAATGGTATTTTTGTAGGATTGTGCTATTTGGCCAGGATTCTGACAAGTCTGTAATCACCTCGTTAGCCTAATGTGATAACACACCTCATCATATATATGGCCATGGCATGGCCACTTGAATTTTTTTCTCTTTGGTTACTTGGTTAAATGATTTTGTTTAAAGACATACAGTAGTTATTGTAAAATGCAGGTTTTCATTTAAGAATATAGAACAGCATTGCCGGACCATCATCTTTTGCTAAAACCCAAAACATACTAGCTTTCTGTAAGAAGGAAGATTCTCCAGACATTGAAGCTGCTACTCAGAAGCCAAAGTCACAAGTGACTGTCTCCTTCACACAATAAATTTTGTTTGTAGCTATCAATATCCCTTCTGCCATTCCAACTATTCTCCCATTCTCTGATTCAGTGATTTGTGTACAGCATTTATTGTAGCTTGGTTTGTCCTGATCACTGTAAAACTCACATCAAAGCTAACACATTAGTGTTCACTTGGACTTGATTTAGTGCAAAAACTGCACTGCATCACAAGATAGACAAACCCTATTCACGCACAGAGTCATCAGGTTTAATCCAGCTGTTAGTCCAAACTACAGGAGACCCAATGAATCAATGGGGACTAGGTATGCCACCATCTACATTGACCTGATCTGGTTGGGATTAATGATAGAATTTTAGCTGTACACTTCTCCTGTCCTTCTTCCTAAACCTGCCAGCAGAAGGGTGTTAGTGGGAACACAAGTTGGTCTCTAATTCATTACAAGTTGCACCCCAAAGGCTCTGTAGGTGGAGCAGCTACATACGGTATATTTGCAACCATGCAGTTCTCTCCTTGGCTTACAACCATGTATAAGACAACTGTCAATTTTTAGTCTAACAATTTTAGAAAAAATATAGTCTTATACACGGGAACATACTGTAATTGATGAGATACTGGGATGCATTTTAGTTATTCAGTCAGACACATAACCAGGCATGCAATCAAGCTTCATCAACAAGCCATAAATTAGCTAAGAAAAATTATGCTAACATGACACAAGAACCCACGGGATTGTGGCTGACATCTGTTTATAGTAAAAAAAATAGAGATGATTATTAAAGATAAACACATATATGGGCAATGTAATTCATTATGGCTTCTAGATGGGTCTCGTGTCACTAACCTTCAGGAGCTCTAATAAATAAATGGGTATGAATGAACCAGTGGAGTAAGTTTAGTGTGACATTATTATTTATTAGACTCATACCCTGCCCATCTGGCCACTCTGGAAGGCTTTGCCAAATCCCCTTCCCAAAGACCTCTGAACAAATGTAGTAGTTGTGAGGCACTCTAATGGATCCATAAGTAGATGAACAAGAACCAAAGAGCAGGGATAAATGGGCAGTTCTGACAGCAAGGAATATGGGTAACAGGGTCTGTAAAGGATCTCACTTTCTTGTGGCCACTACTTTTTCCTTGTATTTATATTAATAACTTATGTGGTGTTGCAGGTGTGCAATGCAGTGGTCAAGATGGCCTGAAGCAATAATTTATTCAGGACTAGAGATGGGCATTTTGTTTTGGAAGGGGTCCAGTTCTGAAACGAAACACAGCAGCACAGCTGCTGTTTGGAACGGGACCCACCCGGAACAAAATCAACCACTGACTTACTTTCCTTTGGGTCGTGCGGGGCGAAACTCCAATGAGGAAGCAGCCTCTGATGCGTCATATTTTCTTCTCCCTGGCACTGGCCAATCAGATGGAGGTGGGATGATGCCTGTCCTTGCAGAGCTCCTGATTGGCCAGTGCTAGGGAGAAGAAGAGATGATGCGTCGGAGGCTTCTTCTTCATGGGAGTTTTGCTCTGCACAACCCAAAGGAAGGTAAGCCGATGGTTGATTTCATGCCGGAGGGTGGATCCTGGTTCTGAACTGCAGCCGTGCTGCCATGTTTTGTATCGGAACCAGACCCCTTCTGAAACGAAACACCCATCTCTATTCAGGACATTTGAAACAAATGTTACTTTGCCCATCTCTTCCAGAAGGAGGATGTGTGGATAGCCATTAGTGTGTAACGATGGGTCAGGGAACAGGTCTGGATGCATTCTGGAATGAATTTGACATTAATTTTACATCATGTTCTAAAATGTGTGGGAAGCTCATATATAACTAGAAATTGCACTAGGGTGAAGACTTACTGCAGTGATCAGTGTGGGGTTGAGGTGCGTGTGGAAAGACCCATCTGAATATGTGGTCACATGTTCCCCCCTGGTCCTACTGATAACCCCAGCTCCTGCCAACCTAGCAGTTTGAAAGCATGTAAATGCAAGTAGATAAATAGGTACCGCTATCTGGCGGCAGTGCCACAGTATACAATAAACGTAATACAGCATAATAATACATATTACAACATAATTAAATCAACATCAGCATGTGGTGGTGCTGTGGCTGATTTAAGTGTGACCCTCTTAGAGACAGAATATAGTAAGTAGTCATAAAAAAGAATACGTGGTCTCCAGCTGCTTTAAAGATTAACACAAGGTCTGTATCTGGTAAACCTTTGAGGCTGTTCTGTGACCAGCTGACAGCTTCTTTGACATTTTCATGAAATAAATGAGTCTTGATTTTTTTTCCTGCCTGTTACACTTTTTCTCTAAAAGGATACTTTGTAGAGTCCATATTAAGTAATGCAGAGTCATGTCAGAAAGCTGCCCCCTTAACTATTCCTTCTCTGTTGTGTTCCAGGTAAAGATAGATAAAGAGCTTAGCAGTTTGTATAAAAGAATGTTTGAACCACTCCATGTGCCTCCAGAGCTGTTCCAAAGACTGACAGGACAATTCTGTGATATCCAGACGCTAAAACCAGGTCAAGCATATGCTGCAGAGGACAAAACATCAGTGGATGATCGATTAAGTATTCTGCTAAAAGGAAAGTATGTGCTTGAAAGAGTTTGGAAAGTTGTTCTGTTTATAGCTTAACAGTGAGGGGTGGGTGGGGGAATAAAAAATAGATTTTAGTATAACAGCAGGATGGATTCAGAATCTGTAAGACATAGCCAACCGGAAGAATGCAGGTGGTGGGCGTCTTGGTAGGTGAGGGAATGTTAGCTGTCCAAGAGAATTTTTCCACATAGGAGACCATTTTGACTGGAGTTTTTGCTGGAGCCGGGGGATATTTTTACTGATGGTAAAGGGAATGGACCCCAGTCAATAAGTTACCTCATTTCTTGTGGTCATTTTATACTTACCTTGTACAGTGGTGCCTCTACTTAACAGCGGCTCTACTTAAGAGCAACTTGACTTAACAGCAGAAAACCCTTGGTGTTTTAACTGCTGCCTTACAAATTTTAGATGCGGTCTGCTTTACTTACTTTTTTTTTTTAATTTTTAATTTTTAAAATTTATTTTTCCGATTTTTTAGATACGGTGCCTCTACTTAAGAGTTGTTCGAATTAGCATGCATTCTAGGAGGAGACATTGTTATTGATAATAGTTTTAGAGCCTCGTGGTGCAGTGGTTAACTGCTGTACTGCGGCTGTAACTGTGATCACCCAGGGTTCCATCCCAGTTAGCTGGCTTGTGATTGATTCTGAGGTTGGTAAAAAGAGTACCCAGCTTGCTGGGGGCAGAGGTGGGGAAAAGTGTAGGCTGCATAATTACTTGTCAGCTGCCCCGAGAGTGCTTTAAGTGTTATGGGATGGTATATAAATAGCACGCTTGGCTTTATTTTTTTCTTTTTAAAATAAATATTTAATGTTTGATGTTTCCTGATCATTTGTGTGTGTATAGTTGTGCTGTGTGTGTGCGCGTGCGTGCGTGCGTATGCATGCATGTGTGTATGTGCACACCCATATGTGTATATGCACTCAACATTGGAAATATGTACTGAAAATCTGAAAAATACCTTCTAAATCTAAGGTGTCTGCTGTAAAAATACATTTATTTAAGATAGCAAGAACTTGGTTTACTGATAACTGAATTGTATAGTACTTAAGTCATCGGCATCCTCATGTCTCATCTACCTTTTGCTCTGCCAACAGTATGTGGCACTTTTTCATGCAGTCTATCGTTTCTTATCTATTCAGTTTACTTATACAGAGACTGTACCATAATGTTTGGTTAAAACAAGGTCTTACAGTGAGACAATCTATGTGAGCTGTGGAATCTTCCAGTTGTTACATCATATGCTTAGTATAAAAGGATTAGCTGCTGAACAGAAGCATAGCGAGCGAGTAGTGATATTGAGATTATTGTTTATATAGACAAGCCTTTGAAAGCCTTAATTGAAGCTCAGCTGTTAATCCAGAGCAGCCTCATTCTAGTTTCCTCCTGCCCGTCATTTTCACCTGGAATAAATTTAATGCTGCTGGAATTCTGTCATTTCAGGAATTAATCAAGGTTTGTGGAGTGAAGAGCTGTGTATAAAATGAAATGTTAATACTGACAGGCTGTAGGATATTGCAAGGGGAGCATGAAGTCAGCAGCTCACAGGGGGCTATGCTATGTTGAGATTCTATTTAGAATTACATTCTGTTCAGTCTCAAACAAATGCTGTAAAGAAGGTCTTATTATTATTTGCCAGGTCATCTCCCCCCCCCCCGCACCTTTCCGATCCTTCTTAATGTACACACACACACACACACACCTCAGAACACAGTGGGATATTTATTACTCAATTCAAATACCAATTTGAATTGGTATCTGACCAAAGCCACCCGGTAAAAATGGTTACATAGCCTAAGCATACCAGCTCTTTTTCTTTCCTTATGAACATGGCTGCTGGTCAAGTAGTTGGGGAATCAGGAAACTTCATTTTTTTTAAAAAGCAGCCTTTGCTATGTCGCAATTTTTCTTCCTGGCTTGTCTTCCATGCTATTTTGCCTATAGCAAATGTCAGATCATTCCTCTCATGGTTAGGACAATTGGATTGTGCTGCTGCTGGTGGTGGGGTCACCCAGGGGAGGAATTGGTCCATTTTATGAAGTAGGAACAGACACATACTAATTCATCTAGCAAACTGCATTTGCACCATGTCTCATGGAGACCAGTTTTGCTTGATGCATATCAGAATCAGAACAGACTGTGATCAATCAGAGTAGCAATTACCCAAGACTAGGGGTAATCTTCAGGATTATTAATAACAACAACAACAATAACAATATGTCCTGATAGATGATTTTATCCTTCTATAGATTAGCAGAATCTTATGTCTCCAATATTTCTGTGTGATTCTAATAAATATTTTTCTCATCAGAATGAAGGTCTCCTATCGAGGGCATTTCCTGCATAATATTTACCCCTGTGCCTTTATAGATTCTCCTGAATATCGATCAACTCAGATGAACCGGGGTGAAAAGTTCCAGGTATGAAGTTGTTCTGTTGCTTGCAAATGTAGTGAGTGGGAGAGTCAACAACCAAGAAAGTATGGTGTATTATAATTTTTAGTAAGCTACAATGATTTTAACCAGCCTTTGTTTTGTTTTTATATACTGTATAGTCTTTTAACACTGTAATGTTGACACATATGATCTGAACCCTCCAGAAGCAGTATTTCAGTGTTATGTTACTTACTGACAGCTGTGGAATCTGAACATTTATAGTGCTGAACTTCCTGTGTGTTAAAAGATACAGGCTGAAAGTGCTTGAGAGAGCTGTGTAGCTCAGCAAGCAGGATTTCAGATGAAGCGTTTGGTTATTAAACAAGAAGTGGTCTTATTTGTCAGTCAGAGCTAGAGATCCAGAAACATGAAAGCTAGACACCTTGGATTTACCATACTAAAGATGTCAAACCTGTAGGCACCTTGTGGAGTTATTTCTTTAAAAAAATGCTTTAATTACTTTTATTTTGTTCACGTGTTGAAAGGCTGTAGCACCTCTTCAGTCACTAGGTGACAGACTCCCTTAACTAGTGCATAACTTGGAAGTCATTACAATTTAAATGCTGTAGGGATTAGTCCAAACAACCAAGTTGTAATGCTGCTGCTTTGTCTCCTGCAGTCCCCCACCCATGGAAATAAAGTAGGCAGACCCCTTTCCTCAGGGAGATAAATGGGAGTATTCCATGAGAGTGAACTTGTCTCAGGGTTCAGAAACACTCTTTGCTCTTATGAGATGTGCAGGATGTCTGCATTTTAACTAGTTGCATACTTTTGCTGGAAGGTGTTGGATGTTTCCTAAGAAACATGGCTGGCAGGGTCACTATTGATATCCTTAAAATATTGGGGGAAATGGCTGATGGAACGGTTGTGGAAAAATGGAATTCAACTTATACAAAGAGGTGTCTGCTTAAAACAGGTAAGAGGACCCTGTGTTCTTCCATTCACTCTTGAACAGCTGGCAGGGGCTGATATCAGCTGTGATCTAGCAGCAAGGAAGTCCAGTTGTTAGGAATTCCAGGTCTCTCCCAGATATTTTTGGGAGAAAGGAAAAACTGAATTTCTGATAGAAGTTTGCACAAACGAGATCATCAGCTGAAGGTTTGACATATGTTTAATCTATAATGATATGATTATACAGTAGCGGCTGCTCCTTGTTCTTTTCCTCAGCATATCATGCATATACTGATTTTGGGCCGGATATTTTAAAATAAGAACATGACATGGCATCCAAACCAGTCATCTAGCTTTCTCTCTCTCCCCCCCCCCACCCAACTTCACTTTAACTATTTATTTTATCTTAAATGACCAGCTGTGACTGTCTGGGCTTCTCATTTGCTTTTATGTGACTGAAGGATTTTATATGGCTATGTATCTTTTTTAATTATATGTGTTTAATGTTCTGTAGCTTCTTGATAGTAAAAGAGAGCCAGAAACCTGGTACCGAGTCTTAAATTGGTAATTGATGTGCAGTGTGTTCCAGTCGAGAACTAGGCCTCATGCCAAAGAAAGGCTGTCAAGATATAGTCATCTCTGCAATGGAAGGCTGTGTACTTGCTGTCTCCGCTTTGGAGATCAATTTGCTCTATGGTGAAGAGCAATCATCAGCACCAACTAACTTGAAAGATAGACTACTGTACTTCTTGGTATTCCTAAGGATATGAAGGTCTGACTACACTTTCTGCAGGCCAAGTAGTGGACCAGAACAGAGGGACTGACCTTGAGCTTTTGGGTTTCTGGCTCGACAGCACACAGTTTGTTCTAGCTTATTACTGGTTATTCTGCTTTTGTTTTTGTCAGGGTTTTCTCCCATTCATCATTTGATTTCCTGCTAGGTATTGATCTCAAGCTTCTGTTTCTAATTATATGAACGTATCCTGTATGACTGTGGTTATTGGTGCACATTTTTAATGGTGCATAGTATCCCCTAACATGTTCATGCATTTTCTATATCGCTGCCTCCACTGATTTCTATGCAGTCATTTCCTCTGAGAGTAGCAGATTACTCCTCCCATATATAGGAGTATAAATTTTGTGTGGTACCCTGGTGCCACCTGCTGGATAGAAACATACCCGTTGTGAACATATATAAAAGGGGCCCTTAGAACGGAGTTAGCCATTTGAGGTTGCGACCATAAGGTATTGTACCTCTGTAGAATTGTCATACTGCTGAAATTGTGCTGCCGCAGTCAGATGTTCTGTAAACTGCTAAGTGTGTGCGTGTGCATAATAGGGGAAGAAAAACAGACTCCCCTTAATTTCTGATTTCACTTTGTTGTGTGTGATTGTACCCGTTAGAGCACCTTCTTCCACAGAGAACTGCCCGAACCACCTGCTTCTCCCCAGCAGGCCAATGGATGGCTTTGTCCCCAAGGGAGGCTCAAAAGCAAAAAAAGAACTAGGCCTTCTTGGCCATAACCCCTCACCTGTGGAATTCTCTACCCTCTGACATCTGCCTGGTTCCCACACTGGGTATATTTCACACATTAAAGACCTGATATGTCTGTGAAGATTCTCAGTCACCCAGGTGAGTTTATCTGGAAGTTGAGTCATGGCAACTGGACTTCTTTTCTTGAGAAATTGAAATGTTTCGCTACTCATCCAAGTAGCTTCGTCAGTCTGAGGCCAATAGCTTTCCTCAGACTGACAAAGCTGCTTGGATGAGCAGCGAAACGTTTCAGTCTCTCAAGAAAAGTCCAGTTGCCATTACTCAACTACCAGATTAAAGACTTGACTATTGAAGCAGGTTTTCCCTGTGCACCAGGACACAGCTCTAATATTTGTACCTCTGCCTTTTAATTAAGTTTATTGTATTATTGTCTATATTGTTTATATTTTAATTAATTTGGTAGTTTTCACATAATGCAATAGTTAAAGCTCAGGGCCTTGATCGCTGTTTTCCTGCCACAAGGAGACAAGGAACATTCAGTTCAGGCAGCTTTCCTTTAACGACTGGGCTTTTTAAAGGGATGTTTGTGCCCTTTCTGCTCTGAATGTGTTTTGTTTTGGAGTTGCTGTTACCATTTTTAGTGTGGTATTTGTTCAATCCTCTCTAGTGTTGCATACTTACTGTCTCTAGATTTAAATACTGTCTTTCAATGATGTAAGCTGCCTTGGGACCCTTTTAAAGAGAAAAGCAGGGTAGAAAAATATTTTAAATCAATAAATAAATCCAGAGTGTGAAGTCTCTTTTTTTATTCTGGTTTTGGCAGCTTTAAGTCCAGATATTGTTATCTTCCTTTAACTTCTTTCCTTGTAATTTTTTTAAATGAAACTTTTCATCCTTGCAATGTTTCAGAAAGCTTTTAAGAAGCCTGTTGGCTACAATTCAACCCAGAATTAAGTACAGTCTGTGTTGCGTTGTTGTTATCTGGTTCACAAGGTAAAAATACTGGGGATGCATTCGTTCTAAGAGTCCCATGATCCTAACTGGCCAAGTTGAAACTGTGCTGATTCCAGACTTCATACACACTAGGGATGTTGCTTAGGGCTGCCCTCACTTTGGCTCAACTTTGTGCTGATATTGTGGTTAAGGACAGTTGGATCCAACAGAACGTGGCTTCTCCCTCATCCTGCTCCTAGGTAGCATAGCTATTCTGGTAGTCGAATGGTTCCCAGCTTTGCATAACCCAGGTGTTATTGCTCTGTAACTCCCAGAAACCTCAGCTTGGCACAGCTGGTGTTGAAGGCTTTTGGGAATCAAGAACACATGGTTCATCCAAGTACTGGAACCATTCTTCTTCTTTTCTTAGTATTTGTTCCACTTGGTGGTGGGGTCTGCTAATCTTGTTTCCCCCCTTCCACTTGGCATGGTCATGGGCTAGGTCCAGATGAACCAAGGACAACTTCGTGTTGTTCTCAAGCGTGTTCATCCAGTGCTGTTTTGGACGTCCCCTCAGTCAGGATCTGCTGACCTCCAAAGTTTCCTCATCTGCTGGCCAGAGTTTCCTCATCGGCACACAAGACATGTCCAAACCAAGGTAGTCAAGCTTCGCGCATCTTCTCAGCAATAGGTGCAATACTGTATTTGAAACCATTGTGATAGCAGATTGCTGTGCGAGTAAATCTCTTGACACTTTAGAAGGTACGTCGTTGAGGTAGAACTGCACTCCTTGTCTCTCCAGTGAAATGTATTATGATCAAGAGCCTTATAGCTAATGTGATGTTGGTGCTCTCCTCTTAGGTCTCAATTACTGCTGATGATAACTGCAAATTCTTATGCTGGTCCAGAGAGAGACTTGCTTATTTTCTGGAATCAGAACCATTTCTCTTTGAAATATTTAAGTATCTTATTGGAAAGGATATTACAAACAAGTTGTACTCTTTGAATGATCCAACTCTAAATGATAAGGTAAGCATTTTATTTATTTATTTATTTATTTATTTATTTATTTATTTATTTATTTATTTATTTATTTAAATACTTATATCCCGCACCATCTTCCCAACGGGAACTCTGGGCGGCTAACATCAATAAAAAGCATAAGTCCTGCATGGTATGTAACAGTTATGCAGCTGTGCTTTGCTGTTCTTGTGTTCGGTTCTTTTTATGACACACTTACCTTTCCCATGTCATTTTTAAAATCACACTTAGTTTAGAAAGCTTTACTTTAAACTTTCTGATCAGCCAATTTAAAGTCTAAGGGTGGCAAATGCTGTAGGTTAAAAGTGTGCAACTGTGGCCCTCCCAGGGTGGATAAAAATATATATGCTTCGTTAAAATCAAATTGATTTGAATAGCAAATCACAATTGAAATTAAAAAAAATAATGTTTTGATTTAAATTACCACAATCATCTGGTTCTTTCTATTTTTTAAAAGAAATTAAATATATTTGATTTAAATAAATTGTACTGTAAGCCCTCCACATGTATTTGGGCTTCGGCTCTTTTAATCCCTCACTGTTGGCCATGTTGACTTGATCTGTCAGACACATTAGCTGACAGCATCCAGATGGGCACTTTTAATCCAGCAAATCCACGGGAGACAGGCATGGCTGTCGTGCCATGCTTCTGCCCTGCTTTCAAGCCTTTGCCAATAGATGGAATGCTAGGCTTGGTGGAGTATTAATGTTACGCTCACCATAGTTGAAGAGGACTGATGAAGCTTCTTTGCTAAGTAGTGAGATGTTTCCGTCTCAAAAGAAATGAAGTCCACTTGCCATGACTCAACTCCCAGACAACCACCTGGATGGCTGAGAATCTCCACAGACATTTTGCTGTATACTGTACTTGTAAAGGTCTTTAAATTCTCTATATTAGATATACCGTAATTACTAGCCTTTCATTTTGGATTACAACTCTTATTGACCTTAGTTATAACCTGTATAGTTCAAGCTGATGGAAGTCATACTGCAAAACAGCCGGCATTCAAAAGGATGTGAAAAATAGGTCTGTGGCTTGTTTTTCCAAACTTTGGAGGAAGTCATGTGCCCTTGAAAACTGTTGTCACTCTACATTTGTTTAATTAAGGTTAGGTAGACCCCATTCAGTAGTGCTAGGAAAGGTTGAAGGCAGCAGGAAAAGAGGAAGCCTAAATATGAGATGGATTGGTTTCCTAAAAGAAGTCACAAATTTGAGTTGACATATGTTGAGCAGGGCTCTTGAAGTTAGGACATTTTGGAGATCACTTATTCATTCATAGGTCTGCCATAAATTGGAGACAATGTGATGGCACTAACAACAACGGCCAAGATCATGTTGGTTCTATTCCATAGTAATTTTGTTTGAAAATTAAATGTTTTATAGATTTGTAATTAATTTAGACTCGTGGTCTGTACAAATTACAGGTGGCTTGTCACAGGCTTATGATGTCCTTTCTTGATCACTTTGGGACCAACAGAACTGCAGGCATTGCTAGGCACCAAGCAAGTTGGTTACAGTCATAGGATCCTGGAGTAGTGTGAGAAGTCCTCTCATTCCCAGCTTTAGGGGTCCTGTTTCTCACAAGGCCATGTCCATGGCTGTGTTCAGTAACATAGCAGGGTTTGAATCAGGTCTAATCCCAGTCAAATGACTTTGCAGATACAGGTGGTATAGTCTACTCCCCTGTCCAGACTTGCAAGGGTATATACGAATATATGCAGACTTGGTAAATAACCAAGTCATGACTTAGTAACTGTTCAGATTACAGTACCTGCAGATGTGACCTTGGTTACATCACAGGAGATTTGGCCCACTGAAGCAGCAGTGATCTGGGGGACGTCTCATCCCACTCCACATTGCCAGGTTCTTGTGAAGATAAGGATAGGATACACATACTGATTTTATTTGTTTGTTTGTTGGATTTTTATATTGCGCGATCTAACTTGAAGGCTACTCTGGACAGTTTACAATAATTATTATATGTTGTTTTAATGATGGAGGGTGTCGTGTATGGGATATAATATAGGATGTGTCTCCACAGGCATCTCAGAAAATTGATCGTCAACCCAGTCTGTGTTCGCAGCTCTCTGTGATGCAAATGAGGAACAGCATGGCGAGTTCAAGTGATGGTGAAGAGGGCTTGCAGCATTTCCTCCGGGGGACGTCCACTGCCTCCTCCCTCCGTGAGTCATTAATCAGCCACCCAACACTCCTGGCCGTTACTGAGCATCTTAGTCAGTGGCAAAAAATCATGTTCCTTTGGGCAGAAAAAAAGTGGAAAATCATCTGTGTTTCCCTGACATAAAGAGAAAGGAATGGTGTGAGCATGTGCATCTATGTATACCATGGCTGTCTTCTAACATTCAAGTATGTGCAAAACATGTACAAGTGTACTTGTGTAGGTCAGTCATCACAGTCGTGTTCATTATTTAGTGACTGTGGCGAAATAAATGTGTGTTTTTTTTAAACCTGTGAATAGGTCACTGCTGGTCAAACCCATATCTCCTTGCTCATTATATCTCATTATGGGGTATTCGCAGACTCAGCTGAGAGTTATCATGTGGCGTGCATAGACTTACACGGCTGCTTATATTGAGAAGTCTATTCTGTAGAATCTTGCTCTTTGTAGGATCAAGTAAAATGCTGCTGGTTGAAAAAACAGGCTTTTATTATTATTTCAAAAGGAATTGTTGTTTTCTCTGTGTCATGAGAAAGCAACAGAAATGATAAGGGTCTTGATCTGGTGCAGAAGTCTGTAGATCTAGTAGTCATACATGCAAGTCCTGTCTGTGTATGTGTTGCTGTGTGAGTTGCTTGGCGACAGGAACTCAGAAACTCCTTGGTAGATCTTGGAATATCATGGTTTGTGGAAATTAAATTTCACTGAGGATATCATCTTATTATAAACACTGGATTACCTCTTGTCAATATAATAATAATAATAATAATAATAATAATAATAATAATAATAATAATAATAATAATAATAATATCATCTGCCCGTAGCAAAGAATCATAAGCCTGAAAAAGTGATGGAAATGAGCATGCAAAATTACTTGGGGACTTCTGAATACAGACGGGGTTTTGGAGCATAATACCCCAGATATTGTGATTGTGGAGAAGAAAAAAGTGTGGCTCATTGATGTTGCTATACCAGGTGATAGTACAGTTACCGAGAAACAACTTGAAAAAATTACCCAATATCAGGATCTGAAAATTGAACTTCACATACTCTGGCATAAACTGGTACAGGTGGTCCCAGTGGTAATTGACATGCTGGGTGCGGTGCCTAAGGAGCTAAACAAGTATTTAGAAGAAATTAGAGTTGGCAAAGTCACCATCAGTCAGCTGCAGAAGGCCACCTTAGTGGGATCTGCTCACATAATTTGCCGATACATCACATACTCCTAAACGCTTGGGAAGCATTCGACTAGTGATTGGTAATACGAAATCCAGCATAGCCTGCTGTGTGATAATATTATTATTATTATTATTATTAATAATAATAATACAGTCACCCCCTGCCATTTTGCGGTTCAGGTACTGCGGTCCCACTATATCGCGGGATCGCAATACCTGTGGGGGGGGAGCGATTGCATCGCTCCCCACTGCCCCCCGCCCCCTCCGGGAGGCCTCGAAGCCACGTGGGGGGGAGTGATCCAATCACTCTTCCCTGCCCCCCAGGCCCCTCTGGGAGGCCTCGGAGCCATGTGGGGGGTGGCAGGGAGTGATCCAATCGCTCTTCCCTGCCCCCCAGGCCCCTCTGGGAGGCCTCGGAGCCATGTGGGGTTTGGCGGGGAGCGATCCGATCGCTCTCCGCCGCCCCCGCCCCTTCTGGGAGGCCTCGGAGCCACATGGGGGCCATGGGGAGCGATCTGATCGCTCTCTGCCGCCCCCAGGCCCCTCTGGAAGGCCTCGAAGCCGCGTGGGAGGGTGGCGGAGAGCAAGCCGATCGCTCCTCGCCACCCCCCGCCCCTCTGATCGCCCTCCCCACCCGACCCGCTTCCGCATATTGCGGATTTTCACATATTGCGGGTCGAGTGGGTCCCTAACCCCCGCGATAGGCGAGGGGTTACTGTAATAATAATAATAATAATAATAATAATAATAATAATAATAATAATAATAATAATAATAATAATAATAATAATAATAATAATAATAATAATAATAATAATTCATGGTTTTCCAGGTCGAGAGTCCTTGGAAATAATTTACCTGTACCATCTTCCGGGGGCAACCTGGGACTGTGCAGCTTGCCCAAGACCACACAGGCTGGTTCTACTCAGAGGAAGCACAGTGGGGAATTGAACTCCCAGTCTCTGGTTCTGCAGCCAGATACCAAAGCCACTGAGCTATCCAGCCAGCCCTGTCGAACTAGTCAGAGATTATTTAATCTTTAGGTTCTGAACCAGAGGATGCAGCCCTGCAGTTATTATATGTAGTGCAGTTATGTGTGAGTTTACTCAGAAGGTAGCTTTACTGACCATTATGGTAGTTCTAGTCCCAACAAGGCTATACCCACTGACTCGGTGCAATTGGGAGATGTGCTGAAGTGCCAAACTGCAGTCGGTTCAGTGGGTCTGCTTTCTAGCTGGGACTAGCAATAGGTCACTGACACTTGGCGGGAGTTTGTTCCAGAATGTGTACGCAGCTTTGCAGTCCAAGTCTCTTAACCACTGTTAATAAAAACATGTGCGTGTGTTTTAAAATTATTGACATTGATTCTAACTTTGCTTTTGTGTTAAGGAAATAGCCAGCAAGAGTTCTATAATGCTTATGGAGTGACTCCTTTGCAGCATGATGTTTTCTGTTGATAGCACCACATATTAACCAACATTCTCAAACCAAAAAAAAGGTACTAAAATAGATTTTGAAATAACAAAATAATTCTCACTTCACAGGAGTAGCAGGATTGTTTGTTTGCTTGTTTGTTTGTTGCAAAACCTATGATGAATCAGAAACTATCCCCTGGGAGCCCAGCTCATTTGAAGAGATAAACAGAGAACGTCTTTCCTAGGCTTCCAAGGCAGGGTTCAGCGCTACAAAAGTACATTGAACAGAAATGTTAACTTGTTTGTGAACTCACTTGTGAATACCATTCAGGTTCTCTTCTCCTGCCTCTCACCATCACTTTTATTCTGGCATGCAGACCCTTACAGGGCCTTTGCGTCCTGGATCTGTATAGTTTGCAATATCTAGAACAGGCATGTCCAAACTTTGACCCTCCTGATGTTTTGGACCACAACTCCCAGAATTCCAAGCCTGTATTTCCAATGGCAAGGGGCTGTGGAAGCTGTGGTCCAAAACATCTGGAGGGCCGAAATTTGGACATGCCTGATCTAGAATGTCTTGGAGTGATTCTGGAGATAACGCAGCAGAACTGAAAGTCCAAAGGCCTTGCTTTGCTTTCTGCCTAACCCAGTGATTCTCAACCTTCCTAATGCAGCGACCCTTTAATACAGTTCCTCATGTTGTGGTGACCCCTTGCCCTGCTTGGAAGAGGCCACAAGCCCCCCTTTGGCAGGCCACTGCCGCAGGTGCCATAGAGAACTTCCCTCTACAGGCACCTTCAGCCAATCGCAGCCTCCGGTGGCATTGACTGACATCCCCTTCAACCTATCAAGCTGTAACTCACTCTTCCCCCCCTTCCTCCCCCTCTTCCTCCTGATCCAAGCTGTTTGTGCCTTTTTTTTCACTGGCTCATGGCAAACCCTGTGAAATGATCGTTTCACTCCCAAAGGGGTCCCAACCCCCAGGTTGAGAACCACTGATCTAACCTATCTAGAATTCATTTTCACTGTTTCCTCTTGCTTGTCCTTAAGCTCTGTCCATGGAGACAATTTGGAACAGTTTCATCTTTCAATAATATGAGCAAGCATGCAACCTATATATAAATATATTTCACGAAATCCTTTTTTCTCCTTTAATATTATGTTTTAAGTCTTACTACCTACCTACATATCTGTAATACTGCATACCATGCTGCTCTCAGACCAGATATGTTAATACCTGGATGGTAGAAATCCTGTGGACAAATATAAATGAGCTAAAGATGGCCTGAGAAAACAAAGAATCTCATGTTATATAAATCTATTACTTGTTTGTATTTTACATTGACTCCTCGCTTGATTTTTAAAAAGTAATATATAGGCTCATGCCATGAATTTCTTCTAAGACCTAATTGTTACAGACATTCCATGTCTCTTAAGCTAGACACTGCACCTTAGTGTATCCTATCCATATGTTCTAGTGGAACCTTGATGTCCTTTATTCAGTTCCTTTTCCTGGGCCACATGGTTCCATGGGAGGAGGGAACATGGTGTTTTTTTAATGGACACAATTTAAGACAAAAAAAATCAAAGTGCCATCTCTCCTTGGCATGTCTGGTTTCTGAGAGCAGGAAATGCATTCAGGTGGGTGACTTCAGGATTTGCAGAGAGAAAAGATGAGCCTTGCGTGCAGACAAAGTACTCGGCAGCTCTCTGCACACGAGCCCTCTGTCTCCTCCTCCCCATTCCAACCAGCCAGGTATTCTTTCCAGTTACTGTGAACACGGATTCATTCCACTCTCACAAGGGTATAAGCCAGGGTCTCACTGCACAAGCAACATGTGCTTTTTGTGTGTGTGAGCTGCCAAAAAGCTTAGAGAGAAATTGGTCTCTGGAGTGGAAAAGGAGAAGCTTGGCCTGGTTGTGGCTGGCCTGGCCTGATCAAAATGAGGACTTGTGTAACCTCCGTAGGACAGCACTCGCCGTCCATTTTCCACATTGGATAGGATGAACTTGACTGTGCCCGTCGTTTTCAAATATGTCCCCCTAGTCTCACTGAAATGGCATTCAAAGTAAATGTGTTTACTTGTTTGAAATAATGGTTTGAAATAATGTTAATTGGTACAGAAGTCTTCTATCAGCACTTTATCAATAACCCAATTAATAACTCAATAAGGATCAATAAATAACTCAATAAGAATAAATAAGCAATCCTCTCTTTGTCTGCTAAGAAGCAGATCCTGCTGTGTTCACTTGCTTACCAGGTAGCCCGAACCGCCTCCTAAAGCTGCTACCCTACACAGGTTTACTCAAGAGAAACCATCACTGAACTCAGCATAAACTACTGCTGAATGAACACACATAGGCTTGCATTATGTCTATGAAGATTCTCAGTCATCCAGGTGAGTTTATCTGGGAGTTGAGTCATGGCAACTGGACTTCTTTTTCTTGAGAGATTACAGCTTTTGCTGCTCATCCAAACAGCTTCGTCAGTCTGAAGAAAGCTCAGACTGAAGCACTTGTGTGGCTTGCATAACGTAATTAAACTGAAATTAAAAGTAACCGTAGCTTACTTCCATGTATAAGACGACCCTCAATTTTAGTCTAACCATTTTAGACAAAGATATAGTCTTATGAGCCACGTGGCACAGTGGTTAAATGCCTGTACTGCGGCTAAAACTGTGCTCGTGACCTGGGGTTCAATCCCAGGTAGCAGACTCATGGTTGACTCAGCCTTCCATCCTTCCGAGGTTGGTAAAATGAGTACCCAGCTTGCTGGGGGGGGGGCAATGTGTAGCCTGCATACTACAATTAAAAATGTAAACCTCCCAGAGACTACTTGAAGTGGTATGGGGCGGTATATAAGCAGAACACTTTTGCAACTGGCTTTCTTCAGACGGATGAAGCTGTTCGGGTGAATAGCAAAACGTTTCAATCTCTCAAGAAAAAGAAGTCCAGTTGCCATGACTCAACTTCCAGATAGGCTTGCATTATAAATGTGTTTGAATGAATAGTTCTAAAGTCAACGGGGTAAAAGAGGAGTAAATGTTGTTACAGAGTTGGTTACGTAGGCCAGAATCCTCTTCCCAGAAGAAGGTTACATAAGGGCACTCACGCGTGCCTTTCCTGTCCTCCTGCAGTTCTCTCCTTTGTGCAGGCTGATCTTGCCACGGAGGTCTCCCCAAGGGAAGCTCACAGAAAGGGAAGTGCCCCTCATTCAGCTTGTATCCCTTTCTTCTGAAAACCTGCCTGCCCTTTAAGAGTGTATATCTTCATGCATAGCGTATGTGTGTTATTTAGGGTGTTATTTTAATTTGTCCCCTTTTGAAATTGTTGGCAGGCCCGCCATCCCCTCATTTACGAACATCACAAAAAATGAAGCCTATCGAAGAAAGTGTGGAAGACGACGTCTTTGAACTCCCGCCGACGGGTCCATTGAAATGCAAAGTGACCTCAATAGACTGAATCCCTGGCCGTTGGCACAAGCTGACCGCAAGTATGGCAGGCAGGGAAGCCCATGTGTGGACGAGAGGAGTCAAATTGGGAGCCATTTGGGTTTTGTGTGTTATGTTTTGTTTTGGATTTTGCCACAAAATAACTACCTAGTGTACTTTTTATAGGTTCACCCTACTCATAGGACCGATGTGTGGTAATGGGGTTTGGAACCCTTGTTCCAAGGCTCTTGTGAGCAGACTGTCCCAATGTCCCTTCTTCGTTTAATGAGTGATAGTCATGTCGAGATGTATCCCCTTCTGTTCAAAGTAATGAACAGAAGAATTATTTTAGAGTCTACAGCTCCATGTGTAGATCAGAATATTTATGGCCACCAAAAATTGCCGGAGGAAATTGAATTGAAATTGGAGTTTTAAGTAAAAAAAAGTCAGGAATGGAGGTTTTAAGTCACATAGCAGTGATGCCCTATGGAAAGCTGTGCCCAAATTTGTTCAAATCCAGTTTGATCTTTGATTCTTGACCAATTTTTAAAAATAGGATGCAGCTTGTTTCTGAACATTGTAATTCTGTTGGTGCACTTGCAGGATGAGAGGGTTTTTTTCATAAGAGGTTGAGAAAATAGTTGCTTTGACTAAGCCCAGCATCTTCTCCAGCTCTACCTAATAAGATTACTAGCTCAGCTCTTGTACAGCATGCCATACATATATTCTAGCATGTGCATGGAAGGATTACAGGTTTGTGTGCATCCTTCCAGAGTGGTAATGCTTACGTAAGCTCCTCCACAGAACCAGACTTTTATTAATGCATAACCAGAAGCATACTTTTAATCATTTTTGGTGGTGGCAGCAGTGGAGTGGGACACATAATATTATAGTAACTAGGCTAATCATATTTCTTTTGAGCTGTCCACCCGTGTGCCAGGTTTTTAGAAGTGGTACTAATGTGTAGTGCAAATAAGCATGCCTACTATCAAGGGACCTTAGGCACACACACTTTGCAGTGTTACATTAAAAATAATTCCAATGTAATCTCATACTTACTGAATCATATGAGAGAGATTCAGGATTTGCTTTCAGGGCTCCCACACATGCATGTACGATTCTCAGGCAGCTGGAGAATCTGCCATGGAGTGAAGGACGAAGGGAAGGCCACTTCAGCCAGTCCAATTTAATTTAAAAGCTGTGTGGAATTAACAAAAGTTTTATATGTTGACGATGCCATGTTCTTTTTCCTAAGAATGGGAATTATCTAGTGCTCTTACTCATTGGAGGAGGCAGTGGAATTAAGTTGCCAATTAATTGCCAAGTACTGTACAGTGGAACCTTGACTTACGTCATTAATCCGTTCCAGTGGTCTAGACTTAAGTCAAACATGCCTTAAGTCAAATGAACTTTTCCCATAGAAAGTAAAGGGAAAGTGGATTAATCCGTTCCAGACGATGAAAAAGACCCCCGAAAACAGCAATTTAACACAAATTTGACTGGGATAGGAAATTCCTTCCGGGGATGTAAATGAAATGTCTCTTCAAAGAGAGGAGGAGGCAGTGGAATTATAGTCCACAAGTTATACGCCTCCACTTTTTAATGTTCATAGCAACAATGTCTAACATTTAAGTTTTACTGATTTTTAACCTGACGTTCCAAGTTCTGAACAACTCTATGCTTACCATTAGAGTCCCACAACTGTACAGCTCTCCAACTAAAATGCTTCCATTGTGGACCGGAATTCTGCAGCCAGATTTTTTACAAGACTGAGCCGACTGTCTAACCAGCGAGGCCAGCCCCGAGCTCCCGGCCCTTCTTCTTCTCCGGCGGCAGCGGCAGCTTCGGCAAGGCCGAGGACCAGCTCCAGGTGCTCTGACCTGGCCTCGCCGAAGCCGCCGCTGCCGGAGGAGAGGAAGAAGGCAGGAGCAGTTTGAAGGTGGCAGCTGCGATACTGGGTCGTGGCTGCTGCCCGATTCCGAGGCCTTGTGCCGGGGCTCCGAGCTGTAAGTCGGAACCCGCGATGCAAGTCAAACAGGTCCCTTCTTGCTGCAAGTCAAATATGCTGTAAGTCAAGCAGCATGTAAGTCAAGGTTCCACTGCACGTGGTTGATCTAGATTATCCAATTTGACTATAAATTTGAACAATTATAAATTGTGTGTGGCACAGTTCTAAGACACTTTTATGTTGTTTCACATTTTTTTTAAAAAATGTATCCATGAGAAAGTTGCATTTGACGTGTGTGTATAATAAATTTAAAACATTTTAAACATCTGCATTTTTAAATCCCTGCTGCAGTATTCATTCCCTTTATCAGCCATCCACTAACCAACAATAACACCTTTGCATTTGTACACATCACTCTTGCACACCTGTTTTGTGATCAAGCGAACCTGATGCTGAGATTTTTCAGGCTTACTGAACTGTAGCTGAGGACTCTTTTTTTGAAATAATTGGAACCTCAGGCAGTTGCTGAATTGCCCAAGTTCTTCTAGAGTCGTTGAATGAAAAGAAGCAGGAGCAGAATCACTAGGTTGTGGCTGACATATTCTCTACAGGACACTGATATATTTATAGGCCATTGCAGTTAATAGTTCCAGGCACAACAGATCTACTGAATCAATGGGTGTTATATAATTTTTAATTTACGACCCATTTGTGTGTTGAGTTAAATTAGGTTGAACCTGAATTTTCAAGTGAGTCATCCCCATGTTTCAGGAAAAGATTGCACCTTAAAAACTAGCAGGTTTTATTTGGTGCAGGATTTGTGGACTGCAACTTCCTTTCTCAGATTGATGGGTTGCAGTCATGAAGGCCTCTGTTTAATAAAAATGAAGGTGCAACAAGATTCTTGGTTGTTTTTTGTTGCAGAAGGTGAACTCAGCTATTCTCCTCAAAATATCTGCATGCAATTCAGTGTGGCTGTCCCACCCATGTTATGCTTTCAGAACTTTGAGGCAGGAAATGTGGAACTTCCTGGCATGCTGTTATGTTTGCTGACAGAACTCTACACTAGGGATGGGCAGGAAACAAAAACAAAATGCTTTTTCATTGTTTTGTTATGTAACAAAATGAAATGAGGAAGCAGCATTTCATTATAGATGAAACAAAACAGTCGTTTCCCCATTGAAATAAACCATTTTGTTCCATCGTTTTAGGGCTGGAGCCTTTTAAATCTGGCCCAGTCACCCTGGTACTGATTGGGACAGGTTTAAAGGGCTCCAGCCATTGGCAGCTCGGCAGGAGCCCTCAGAATATGGTGTGGAGGGCAGTTCCGGCAATCACGCTGCCTTCCACACCATTTTCTGAGGGCTCCTGCTGCTTTGTTAGTGGTTGGAGCCCTTTAAACCTGGCCCAGGTGGTACCAGAGTGACTGGTACCAACTGGGCCAGGTTTAAAGGGCTCCAACCACTAACAAGAGTGACTGGGCCAGGTTTAAAGGACTCCAGCCATTGATAGATTGGCAGGATCCCTCAGAAAATAATGGGGAGGACAGCGAGATTGCTGCGTGGAACTGACCACACCATTTTCTGTGGGCTCCTGCTGAGCTATCGGTATCTGGACTCCTTTAAACCTGGCCCAGTCGGCACCAGGGGGTCCCCATAGTGCCAACTGGGCCAGGTTTAAAGGGCTCCAGCCATTGACAGCTCAGCAGGAGCCTTTTAAAATGGCTCCCAGAGTCCTGGGCACCAGATCTGGTGCCTCTAGGACCCAGGGGAGCCATTTTGTTTTGTTTCATTTCATTTTGGATGAATTTTTTAAAAAAAAATCGTAAGAAAACGGGTGAGCACAAAACGAAACAAAACATTATTTTTCCGTTTCGTGCCCATCCCTACTCTACACCATTAGTGGATCCTTCATTAATTGTAACAAAACAAAATGGCAACATAATACAGTCTCTGTATCTTACAGTAATATTGTGCCTTGCTTTGTACAGCATACAAATGGAACTGGCACCACCATATAGAATTTTTAAAATATATTTCAAGACTTACATTCAGTAATAATGGGCAAAATCCTTTTGCGTAGTTATGGAGGCACAACGTGATGTTATGCTCATGGTATCTGCAGTGCCACTGTGATGGAAGAACGATCCATGAAGCACTTTCATCAGCACATGGTGCAATAGCCGCCACAGAAATTATGCAATCAACTGCACTATCATCTTGCAGAGTTTCCTATTGTCAGATGCAGCACCATGTAAGACGTTTATCTGGGCACAATCTTACGTTACCTCTGCACAAACAGGGTTTTGCCCATTGCGTCTTTCGCCGAGATAGCATAAAAATATAAGGTTATGGCCATAAAGGTTATAAAAGCTATTCTGAGGCAGGTGGAAGTCTTATCTAATCCAACCTTTTGTTTCCACAGGGACCAGCCTGGTGCCTACAGGCCATGAGTAGAACGTGGAGGAAACAACAGTCCCCTGCTCCTGTTCTCCAGACATTGGAACTGAGAAGCATACTGTCTCTAATGTGTGAGGCCATAAGTAGCTGCCATTACTAACAGCCTTTGATAGCCTTATCCTTTCTTATTTTATCTGATCCTTTATTAAGGCCATTCAAGCTGATGGCTATTACTTCATCTTCTGGTGAATTCCTCTGTGTATATATTGTTTGTACCCAGTGTGATTTAGTGGATAGAGTGATGTTCCACGACTCAGGAGACCTAGGTTTAAATATCTGATCAGCCGTGGAAACTCACAGGGTTTGTTGGCTGGCTGACACCAGTAATACTGTTTAAGTATTTCACTTAACTTGAATATCCAATTGAATCATCATAAGTCAGATTTGATACCACATTACATAGTTCTTAAACACTTACTATCAAGATAAGCTACCAGTACCCCACCAGAGTTCTTATTGTATGTGAGACCAGATTTCCTCAAAGTTTCCTGACAAGCAGGAATTGGAGATGAGGACAAAGTGAAAAATAAATCACATTTCTGAAAAATTTGGCCAATTCATCAGAATTCATTGATTTGAATTTGTCATAAATTACCCTGACAAATATGAATTGTCCAATTTTAGGAAATTTTGATTTGTCAATTCAACGGGCCATAAACTACCCCCCAAGACACCTAGAAAGTACCAAATTTGGAGGGAAGCTTCCTCTGAATCTTCTCTATAATCCCTCTAAATTGTTGAAGATTGGATTTTTGATGTCTGAATTAGGTACCCCCCAAATATATTCCCCCTGTAAAAATTCACCCCAGATACCTAGAGATTCCAAACTTGCAGAGAAGCTTCCTGCGATTCTTCTCTAAAACCCTTCCAAGTTTGGTGGAAGACTGGAATTCCCCCAGTTGCTATTGGGCACTTTACTAGGGCCCCCATCTTGTGGGTGTATAACTCAGATGTCTGAAACCCGGTTTCCACCAGACTTGGAAGGATTGTAGATGTGAGTTGGAACAAGCCTCTTGACATGTTTGGTTTCTCTAGGTGGGTGGAGGGTGCTTTCCTTGGTGGTCGTTTGGAGGTATGACCCCCAATTCACACTAAGGGCCTTTTCACACGACCCCTAAGATCCGCTGGTCCCTTAAATTCGGACCAGAGATCTTGTGGGTTTGTTTCTGTTCCTGCGTCCCCACACCCTCAGCACTTCCTGCTCCTGTCGGCGTGAGGGGAGGGAGGGAAAAAAAGGACAAAAGAAGCCTTTACTAACCTGCCTGTGCCGGTCGAAGTTGCCACGAGTCCCGTTACTTCCTGGTTCCTTCTCAAGGGGCTCTTAAAGGGGCGGGAGGCAAAAACAACAACAGAGAAGCGAGGAGAGCCCGGCACTCTTATCCGCATCAAATATTTTTCACCTCCAGAGAGAAGGTACAAGATAAGTGCGCTGGATCGCACTAAAGTGGGCGGGGTCGCACTTTAATTGTCTGCAAACTCCGGAGCTGGTGGGGAAACATTTCTAAGCTCCGGAGCTGGGAGCCATTTGCAGCGCAGCTTAGGGGTCGTGTATAAACGCCCTAACTTTTCAGGGCTTGTAGAGGAGAGTCAGAGGATGCTTCCCTCCATGCTCATTGTCTCTAGGTGCACTGGAGGACATTTTACTGTATGTTCAAGTGCAGATGAATCCATTTGTTGATTCCTCGCTGGAAAATTGTCAATTCATAGACTCATCCACCCCAATGAATCATGAGGAACCACCATTTTTATGGGTCCCCATCTCTAGCAGAAATATATTAAAAAGCAGTCTTCTGCCTCAAGCTTTTCCAGGAGCTTCTAGGATGATCCAGGAGTTTCAGGACTCCTTGAAACTCATCTTCAGATCCATTTTTAGCCAATGGTCACAATGTAGCATCAGCCTCTCTCACTAAACTTTCCTTTTGAGAAATCTTACTAGAACATCTGATCAATTGTGTAGTGCACTTACTGGTCTTCTTTCAGTGTTTCTCACAACTTTTTTACCCATCAAATGTTGATCCTTTGACCAATAAAAATTATTTATCTGCTCGGTGCTTACATAAATGAATGGAAATGTATTCAGTTACATACTATCAATGACCAGCTTGTAGCTGTGGCTACCCTAACTGTCTTGTGCCCAACACAAGGCAATATATTTAGGTTTCCAGTTTAACTGGGTGTTAACTCGGATGTTCCTTGCGGAATATAAGTATGAGAAAATGTATACAGAATGACACTATTCATACCTAGTCTGAGAAGCTTGCCACTATACATTAGCATGTTGTATCCTCATGTTAGCCATTCACAATATTGTGTTTTCAGAAGCAATCCCTTGCACAGTAGCAATCATAAAATCAGCTTTAAAAGCTGATAATCCTAACTGGGGGTTTGTTGGATGAAATCAGATTTTTTTTTGTTCCACACTCATCTCAGCTGTTTCGAAGTTAAAGGAACAGACCTTAGCAGTGCAAACGATTAATAAGGAAAGATGATCTGCTTTGACATTTCAGCTTACTGAAAAGAATGAACATCGCTGCAGATTTGAGACAGGATATGCTGAGGGCGGGGGCAGAAGTCAAAACCGATCTGTTCCCTCATTTCCAGATAGAAATCACACTGTGGTTATACTCGACAATAGTGGAGGTGCTTATTACTGAAAGTGGAGCAACACTGAATCTTAAAAAAACAAACAAAACCATGGAATCAGTAGGTGAGATTGATTGTCATTGTCTCTAATGCTTTTTGATACGCGGCCACGTTAAGGCTGCCCTTTCCTCATGTCCTCTTACTGGACTTCCCGCTCCTTCAAGGAAATAGTTAAATTTTGTTTGTTCCCTTTCATTTTCAATAGATGGCAAGCTGTGAAGGACGTCATTATTCAGACTACTATGTTGTGAATTATAATGAATGGATGTTAAAGCTCGGTGAAAGAAAGCTGGCAGAAGAAGAAATGATTTATTTGGAATGTGTTCAGGCAGAACACTTTTACAGATATCATGGGCCATCAGAAAGCAGATTAAGTGGGTTCTGCATGAAATCCAGTCAAAGCTTTCACTAGAAAGGGAAATCACTGAATAGAAGCTGTCATACTTTGAATGTATCAAAACAAAGTCAGTGATGCTGGGAAAAGTCGAAGACAGTAGGAAAAGTAGATGACTGAGCATGAACTGGGTGGTTTGAATTAAGGAAGACACAGGCATGTGTTTGCAAGACCTAAGCATAGTTGCTAATGACAGGATCTTTTGGAGATCATTCTTAGAGCTATCAGAAACCACCTGACAGCACTTAACAAACGTGAGAAGCCCCAAGATTCCTCCTCTTATAACACATTTGCAGCACAGGTGCAATGACCTCCGATGAATAAGAAACCATTCCGAAAGAAGACTTGTGATCTGAATTTCCGGCTGAATAACATCCGGTTCTGGGAACTGACTGCACTTTAGCTTCTAATGTTCCTCTGTTGTATCCCCTCAGAGATTAATAATATATTACAGCCCCATCCTTGTTTCCTGTACAAAGTACTCTTGGGATGTGAATTCCCCGCCATCCTCTTTGTAGGGAAAGGTGATGCAGAAATGAAATTTCAGCAGTCCGTTGACTTAGACTAATCCAAGATCAGCTCAGACACCTCTGGCTGAAAAATGTGCAAGCTCTTATTTGCTTGCCTTTCCTTTTCTGTTTTTTCAAAAAGGGGGAAATGGAAATATACACCCAGTAACCTGCAGTGCATTGGTCTGGCACTGCGCAATGGTCAGGCCAACTGAGGATACAGTCATGAGCTACAGGTTATACTGTTCAATGAGTTCTTTCCAAGTAGACATACAAACACATTCGAAGTATTATTCAAATGCATTAATATAAAGGCTTGTTGCACATTGACATTTCTGCGATGGGATTTCACTATCAAGCTAATAACAGGCCTTGTATAACAGGATATGTGCAGTTGACGTAATCATCGCTCTGATATAGTATATTAGAACTGAGCTTTTGGCACAGTTTCAAAAGCCTTCTGAAAGTGACCAGTTCAGGTCTCGACAAGTGAGATCTTCTCCTGTCTGCATGGCCTGGCAAGGAGGAAAACAGAAAGAGGCCAGAGAGAATGACACAGAGAAAACGGAAGGGAATGTGGCTCGCCCACTATGTATTCTGGCCTTATCCCTGCCGATAACCAGAATAGCCCCCTCCCTCAAGGGAAGAAGAACCAGAGCACTTATTACAAATGCTGCCCACTCCTGGAATAATGCCATGTGGTCTGCAACCCACGTATAATGCAAGTGCTACATGGATTCACTTGCTTTTGGCAATAATACAGTATGCCATTTTTCTTTATCTGAAGGCAATGAGAAGAAGGCTGGACTGTGGCCTCTGGGGTCAGGTTACATTGGGTTTTGTTCTGAAAAGCAAGCAGGAGAACCGTGCAACGTGAGTGGTCCTTCGGATTTATTAAACCTGGCAGGATTCTTATACCTATGTGACTATCTCTTAAAAGAAGGCAAATGTTCCCTAAGTGCCATCCCTCTGCTCACTGCTGCACTTATTCATTCTTAGGAAACCTTACTGTTCTTCATTCTTTCATCCTGTTATCTTTAAATGGATTTACAGTATATCCCATCCTTATGGTGTCACATTCACAGCTTACTTTCAGGTCTTGATCTGGCTATCCCCAAAGCTTTGTTTGAATGCATTAATAATAGTTTCCAACATGTCCTTTAGACAGGACTCCCAATTAGAGATGGGCACGACTTAGCGGTATTCCCGTTTCCGTTTCCGTTACTCGTATCCGTTACTCTACGGAAACGGAAACGGGAATTACTCCACCAGAATTCGAGCTCGAACCGACGAACGAACAATTTGGTCTGATTTGTCGTGCTCGTTACTTGCATCGCGCAATGCCAAGCGGCACAGAAAAAAAGTTTTTAAAAGTTAAAAAAAAACCCGATTCCCGGCCCTAAAAGTAGGCGAAAACTGTCTGAGGGCACCTACCAGGCCAGAAGGGTGTTTTATTTGGGGGGGGGGGTTCCCCGCCCCCCTCTCCTTGGCTATTGCTACTGCTGCGCTGCTGGTACCAGGCTGGGAGGGCGCATCCATTTGCCATGCAGTGCGGGGGATCCAAAATGGCGACCGCAATATTTTTTTTTGAAATCGTTGCCCAAAACCCCACCAAAGCACCACAGAAACATGTGAAAATTAGCTATTTTAAATGCTTGAATTTTTACAGTAGCAGCAGTGGGTTTTTCTTGCAAAAAAAGTCTCCGTTGATTTTATTTTATTTTATTTTATTTTTTTACACCTGCGCATTCGCAATGATGGGCTCGCCCATGGGAGTGGACCATGCAAAGTTTTGGAGCCATTCCACCAATCGCATGGCCAGGTTTTGCTGACTGTACCAGGCTGGGAGGGCGCATCCATTTGCCATGCGGTGGGGGGGGATCCAAAATGGCGACCGCAATATTTTTTTTGAAATCGTTGCCCAAAACCCCACCAAAGCACCACAGAAACATGTGAAAATTAGCTATTTTAAATGCTTGAATTTTTACAGTAGCAGCAGTGGGTTTTTCTTGCAAAAAAAAAGTCTCCGTTGATTTTATTTTATTTTTTTACACCTGCGCATTCGCAATGATGGGCTCTCCCATGGGAGTAGACCATGCAAATTTTCCACCAATCGCATGGCCACTTGGCCAGGTTGACCACAGAGACTTCTGGGATGTGCCAATCGGGCATAAACAGCCCACTAATCGTAGCCCAAACCCGAACCCTAAGCCTAACCCATACGCCAGTACACTGTCCTTCTAAGTGGGTCAGAGAGGCACCCAGAGGTGCACCCCAATACTCACCCTAACCTCACCCGTAACTAGCCTAACCCTAGCCCTTGCGCTAACCCGTCTTAACCCTAAGCCAGATCTACTTGCATTGCACTACATGCAAGTACGTGAGACACAGCGGGTGCAAAGAGTCTGCCAGTCCGTCACTTGTGGCTCTGGCTGACTCCTGCAGCTCCCTCCAGGAGCCCGCTACCCCCTCCCCAAACCAGTACTAACGACAACGAAAAAACGAACCGACTAATTTTTGCAAATTTTCGCGAAAAACGGAAACGAGCCGAAACGGAACCGGCCCGACTAACGACAACTCGAAAATTTTTTTTTTCAAGTCGTGCCCATCTCTACTCCCAATATCCCTGATCACTAGTCATATTGGCTGAGACTAATGGGAACTGCAGTACAAACACCTGAACGACATCATTAATTTAGGAAGAGATGAAAGTTGCATGAGGTTAATTCTGAACTGGAGACACACAGTGATATAGGATGCTGCTTCATCTGGAGTGAGAAGTTTTTATGAAGTTCAAGTGACAGCGCTGGATCTCTTTATCCTGAGATTTTCATACTTTAAAAACCAAGTGCTAATTCTGACAACTTCTGTTTAGAACAAACCAGTTGGGAGCTATGTAAAACTGTCAAGTTGCCCATAATACCCTTATAAGAATAGTTCAAAAATTTTTTATTGTCAGGTAGCCGTGCTTCTGACAGACTTGCTTCAATACTTGCTTTGACAGTGTGTTATTGCTGCTGCTCATAGGACCTCCAACCATCTGTACTGGGAAAAGTAGAGTACGTTGTTAAACAAAAAACACTAAAGCAACTTCACACACTGCAATGAAGACTTTCCCTGATCCCCACAAGTACATTTTTGAAAAGTGCCTTGTGCAGTGGTTGGAACAGTGATTTGTTCAGGGTGGGGTTGGAGGAATGTTTATGTCACTATTTGGCCCTTCATCATTACCTCCGATACAAGACGGAGTGGGAAGGATCACAGATATTTTCTTAAGTCCTGCTAGGAACGAGCCAAGAGAAGACAACATGAAATAAAAACATTGCTGGAAATATCAGTTTCTGGGCACAATTCAAATTACTAGTTTTAACTTATTTAGGGCTTTATAAGTTAAAACTAGTAATTCGAATTGTGCCCAGAAACTGACATTTCCAGCAATGTTTTAATTTGGATCTTGGATCTAGATAGACACTCAAAAGACCACATCTCCCGTTAAGAGCCTGCTTCGGTTTTAAGATCATCAGGCCTTTTGCTCACTCCCATTAGTTTTACAGGTGCATTGGGTAGAGCTTTACAGTTTCTCTTTTAGGAAAAACTGGAAAGCTCAGAACATGGCTCATAAGGCAGCGATTAAAAAGAAACTGAGGGGAATCTCAAGGCGCTAAGGCAGATATAAGCATGTGTGGAGGTCTATAATTAATGTGTCAGTTCTCTCATGCAGATGCTCTAGAATATTCCAGCAAGGCCCTGCACATGTGTAGTTCACCCATTAGTGTGATTCACAGGCCATGAAGAAACAACCAATGTTCAAATCATTTATAGAAACGTAGTAGAGACTCCATCTATTAGGTTGGAATGTTAATAGTCAAGATAGCAATATCCTTCCACAGAATAATTTACGTAGTTCCCATGTATAGACAAGTCTGACAATGGAAGTAGTAAAAGCTGTGGACATCTCCATCACTTTCATACCTATAACAGTGGTTTCAAATCTTGTGTCCCCCATATGTTCTTGAGACTACAACTCCCAGTAATCCTGGCACAGCTAGTGGGGATGTTTTCTGGGAGTTTTAGCATCAACGTACCTGGGACCCAAGGTTGGGAATCATTGGCATAGAACAATTCCTGCGTAACCAACAAAGAATCTGTAAGATAAGAAGGGACTTGACATTCTAGAACATGTGGTATACAAAATACTTGCAGTTCTAATCTCTCCTCACAAAAATGACATTTCTTGCATTTTAAAGCATTTGCTAATGTCAATTATTCTTAAATATTGTGAAGCTATGGCAAGGCCCATCTTTAAATTGTATACTTGAGATTTTAATTCCAAAAATCTACATACAATATTCATTGGGCTGTGAACATTTTAGAAACATTTTACTGTGCCATTTTACTATCTTTTTTTTAAAGTGTGCCATGCTGAGAAAAGATAGGAGGAAGATCAGTCTGACTTCAGCACATGGGAAGATGCTAGAACAGATTGTGAAAGTTCAGATTTGCAAGCATTTTGACAGAAATGCAATCTTGAGCAGAACCCAACATGAATTTCTCAGGAATAAAACCTGGCAGTTTAAACACTTCAAAGAAAATCAGGTTACTAACCTAGTGGCATGGGCACTGCAGGCATCTTGTTCCTTCAGTTCAGCAAACAATTCAGCCAAGTTCTTCATAAAATAAATAGCTGGTTACACATACAAGCTGTTTGAATCTGCTTTGCACTGCAATCACAGAAGGGTTGGTGGGCTACTAGTATGTGGTTACTGGACTTAAATTAGTTCTTTGTTGAATTTTTTTCTGCATTATAAATACAGATTTCAAGATTATGTTCACATTTATGCCTATGCTGATTTCCAGCCAAAGGGCCCCAAAACACTCTACAAATAAAAGTAACCAGCAGTGCGGCATGCAGCTGCCCTGCTACCCCCTCACCCCCTCAAATCTTGAAAATGCATCTTTTATATGACATAGATGGGGAAATGGATGCTGACCTCTTTTGAGATAGCAGATTATCATATTTACAGCATGAAACTTTGCAGGGATCCTCATCCCTTCTCCGGTGTTTCTTCTGGATTGGAATGGAGATCCCCTTTTCAGTGTGACCTCTCAAAACAACTTCCTCCAGCAAAGACAGTGTGTTCATCATCTCCTGCCTAATATTTGCCTTCTTCTCCTGATCCTTTGCTAGAGCGGTTCAGGCCATTAGCCTGTTTAATGGTACTTCCACGCTTGGAAAAATGATGGTGCAAATCCAGACTCAAAAGGTATCCACACTCAACAGTTATAGCAGTTTGATAACAAACAGTCATGGCTCCTTCCGGTAGAAGAACACACTGCATTGTTGTGAGTGTGGTTGTTTGAGTGGTCCTCTGTTAATTGACACCAATGATTCTTTCTGCACGTGTTTCAGAGCATTCTGGAAGCTTCTAAAGCTGAACAGTTAAAATTTGGGCACCCAACTAAAATGCACATGTCTAGTCCACATATATGAGCATTTGTATTGATGTAGAAAAGTAACATGGCGTTTGTAGGGATTGATTCAGGAGGTGAAGGGATTTGAAGCCAATATCTTAAATGGGACATGTGCTTCATATCCACCCCAGAATACCCACCCCACAGCTCTCTTCTTTATACAACCCCAATTATTATTTTTGTTACCATAGCACTAGGTCACTTGGCTGCTACAATGTTGCTGAACTTCACTTGCACTCGTCCCTTGATTATTTCCAAAAATTACCTCCTGCACTGGCCATACCGGTTCCTTCCACTGTTCAGTTTATCTACTACAGTAATGCTTTGGTTAATGAGTATAATTCATTCCATAAACATGCATGTAAACCAACGCACTTGTATATCAAAGTAAATTTCCCCATAAGAAATAATGGAAACTTGGATGATTTGTTTTGGGGCCCCATAGACTACATACTGTACACACAAAATGCTAAAACTGACAAGTTGGCTAGATGCCCATATTCCACCCCATGATTTATATAACTGGCTTTGGAATCTGCTCTGCTTGGGACTAACAATTGGATTTTACTCTTTCAATAAGGATATTGAAAACAAATAGAAAAAGCAAAACCCCTAACTTACACTCCCCTATGGAAACCTTTGTGGCTGATGCAAGAGAGAAATCTGTTCCTCTCTCCTGCTCCTGCTTTGGAGGCTGTCTGAGATGGAAGGTTCCAGACAATCACCCACAATCCAGCAGGGGAAGAAAGAGAGGCACACACAATTGGCTCACTTGTTATCACAGGACCTGCTCCAGTGTTTGTATTGCAAGACACTAGTTGTTGATTAAGGCAAGATTTATTAGAAATGTTTGCTCATCTTGCAAAACAATTGTAGACCAAGGTACTTGTAAATCAAGGTGTTACTGTACAGTGTTTAGCTTTCATTTCACAAACCTGGTGTACAGCCCACAACACTTTGCATGTGATTTCAAGGACCTGCTGATATATTTTCAAGAACTGTGGTATTGTGGCAACAAATTAGTGCTAGGGCACTTGTGAGAAAAAACAAAAAACAAACACTTGAAAATCATGAGTTTGAGTGGACAGGGGATTCTATTTGTGTTAGTTATATATTATGTAAGTGTTAGAGATGAGCATGAAATGAAAAACAAAACACTGTTTCGTTGTTTCATTAAGTAACAAAGTATTTCATTAGGTAATGAAATGTTAGGATGCATTTTGTTTCATTTCATAACAAAACACCATTTCCCCCCCTCTACAATGAAATGATTTGTCCTAGAGGAAATGGCAGGGGAGCTTCCTCAAGCTCTTCTCTGTAAGCCCCTGAAATTGGAAAGGTTTGGAGGTCAGGTGGCTGAGTTACTAAGTTCCAAAGGGGGTGCCCCTAGGAAAAAAAATCTTTCTATTGGAATCGGAACTTCGGAAACCAAGCTGTGGGCGAGTGTAGCGCCACCACGGCTTGGCTTCATTCTTATACATTAACATATTTTATTTTAAAAAAGAAAAACACAATAACAGAGCTTTCATTGATACAATTTTTATTGAAAGATAAAAGTCCAGGCCCTCTCAAAGAGCCCTAGCATGGAATCGAACTCCCAACCTTTAGCTCCACAGTCAAACACCTAAGCCACTGAATTATCACTATTTCATGGAAAACAGACCTCCACCACTCACATTGTACTGGAAAGAAGCCTTGTTTTATTTTTTTAGATCACCCTCAAGTCATGCTTCCAGTTCTTTACCTTGAAACTGGTCACCTGGTAGCAACTGTGGCTGGGGGATTTGTGTCAGAATCCACCTGCCAGTGGCACTACCGCTCCTCCTGCTACTGCTTCTTCCAAAAGTCTCTGGAGCCCCAAAAAGAAGAAGAGGGAGGAGTGGGGAGGGAGGATGCTGAGGGGTGATTAATAATAATAATAATAATAATAATAATAATAATAATAATAATAATAATAATAATAATAATAATAATAATAATAATAATAATAATTGGAGTGGACAAAGTCATCATCAGTCAGATGCAGAAAGCCACCTTACTGGGATCTGCTCGCATAATTCGCCGATACATCACTGAGTCCTAAACGCTTGGGAAGTGTTTGACTAGTGATTGGTAATATAAAATCCAGCGCAGACAGCTGTGTGGTTAAATAATAATAATAATAATAATAATAATAATAATAATAATAATAATAATAATGATGATGATGATGATGATGATGATGATGATGATGATGATGATGATGATGATGATGATGCCTAAAGAGCTAAGCAAGTATTTAGAAGAAATTGGAGTTGACAAAGTCACCTTCAGTCAGCTGCAGAAAGCCACCTTACTGGGATCTGCTCGCATAATTCGCCGATATATCACGTAGCAAACGCTTGGGAAGCGTTCGACTACTGATTTGTAATACAAAATCCAGCATAGTTATCTTGTCTGCTGTGCGATAATTTAATAATAATAATAATAATAATAATAAAACAACTAACAGAAGTAGCCTTGTGTGGGGTTGGGTATTCCCAAATGTTGCTTGTAGGATAGAGGGAGCGTACCCACACACAATGGAGTGGGGAAAGGGACAGGGGAAATTGAGGGACAGGAAGGAAGGGGTTCCCCCTCTCCTGAACTGGAAAGCAGTCCTCCCAGTCAGTCCTTCCATGCCACACAAGTTGGGACCTCAAAATGACCTCTTTAGAATGGTCATTTTTAAATCACTTGCCTCCCTCCTTTTCTCCAGTCTGTTTCTCTCTTTTCTCCCCTTTATGTTTAATGAGCCTGAGTGTGGTGAACTCACTCTAAATCCCTGCAGCGACAAGCCAATAGAGAAAGTAGGGGATTTGCCAGGGAGGGAGGAGAGAGAGAGAAGCAGAGAGACTGGAAGATAGTGCTGGGGAAAAGCTTTGCTGGTGACCACATGTGGATTGGTGGTGGTAGCACAGAGTCCCAGCCCCAGTGGTTTGTCATTGGGTGGTGACTCCTTTTACAGTGGGAAAGAGGAGAAAGAGATAAGGGAGGGAGGGAACAGAACAGCAGCAGAAAGCTGAGTGTGCACAGGGTGGAGGGCCAAGTGAACTCTGTGCTGGGGCAACAGCGCGTGTCAACAGAAAGGGCTCTTCATCCCCTATGTGGCACACTTGCCATAGCTTGCCATATCTGGTATAGCAGGATCAGGACTGCACAAAGCTGTATAGGAAAACGTATGTAGCTAGGTCCCTAGCTAGGAGTGGGTTTTTCTAGTGTGTATAAGAAACTTTAGAGCATTCCCTTGATATCGATGGTTCCAGAACACTCTTTACAGGTGGAGGAAGACTCGCTGGTGAGCATTCACAGAGACCATGTACAAGTATCTTGGGTGTCTGTCATTTGGTAGGAGACTTAAGATTCTCTGCTAGAATCCTTCAGTACACTTCTCAGCACCAGAGTTTTCAGCCAGATAATTATCCGAAAATTGATTTATGACAAATGGACTTTTCTTGAGACTGAAATGTTTCGATCTCACAAAAAAGCAGTCTAGTTGCCATAAATGAACTTTCAACTAATCTCACCTGAATAACTGAGAATCTTCACAAACATGCAGCCAGATAATTCTACGCTTACAAAACCACAAAGCCTATAACTCCATACAGTGGAATCATGACTGTTAAAGCTGCATCAAATTCCTGTAAAGTTTGTACTGTGTATACAATCTGTGTGCAGAGGAAGAGGAGGAATTCAATACAGTATCCATTGTGGAACCAATTTTACAACTGTGTACATAGTTGCACAAGTGATTATATGTTTAGGTACAAGTACAAACATGGTATCACTTGCAGAAGTGGGAAAAATTACAAGAACTGCACTTTTCTCTGATAACTTTATGTCAGATTTAGGCCACTGGAATCTTTCATTTTATTTATGGAGAAATTTGCAGACAGGGAAGCCAAGTTAGTGTGTTTCAGGATGCTGGCAAAATTAAAGCACAAAAAGGAAAAATGTGGTGGTGGGGATGCACAAAATATGGCAGTAAGAAACTGGTTTCAGTGAGAGCCCTCAGGGTTGAAAATCCATGAAAATCCCAGACACATTTGTAGATTATTAAAAGAAATGGATTTAGATTCATGAAAGTTCATACAGAAACAGAGATGTAGAATAGGTTTTCCAGACTTCAATTTAACCCTCCTAGTGTTTCTACCATCTCTACCTCCATCCTGCATATGCCACATAACAAAATTTCAGAAGGCTTTGTTTAATGCCAATATTATATGTTTTATTTTTATCAAGTAATCCTTTTAAGCCTCAGACACAAATCAGTGATTCACAGAAATAAAAATGTTAAGCAATAGGCTTTAAATGAAAATATAAAATACAGGATATGTAGAAAGGCAATCAGTGCTTCAGTCCAACAATATAAGAAGCGGTAAACAAGAAAAAGAACTTTTTTAAAAAAAATCAACTCACTGTCTTCATTTAAAGACCCAAACAATTCAAGTGATCTTTTTCATTAGAACTTGTAAACAAAATATGAATCAAAATGGACCATGAGGTAATATATATACTACAGAGGACACCTGTAAAAACACTAGAGAAGAAGACAATATTCAAGACACAGAGATATCAAGTGTTCACTTTGGTCTCTGATTATTAGGTCTACTGTGAACCAAACAGATTCAAGCCATTATGGTAATACTTGTTGAACAGCTTATTAGATTAAAAAGTAGTAAAATGCAAGAGGTAGTCAAAACCATTTTCATGTCTTTCTTTAGTCTGCCTTTTTGGGTTATCAACCATCATTGAAAATGTCCAAGTATTTTCTCACATTCACCCTAATTCTCAATATGTTGCCCTGCCTGCCACGCTGCACCTTTGAAGGAAAAGCAATGTGCGTGCAGAGCAATTTTAAGTCTACAACCTTAATAACAAGCCTGGGCAGCAACTGGTATTACTGGGGCGGTGGGGGGGCATGGATTAGAGAAGCCCTCAAATATTCTTCTGCCCGGCCCTGTAAGCCATCAGAGGTGTTCTTCCACACCCCTCTTTTGCATCTGATCTTGGAAATTGGACAGACAAGATACCATTTGCCATGGGGGGGGGCTGAATTTGGTCCCTGAGGCACAATTTTTGGCCACATTCCCCTCCCCTTGTAAACTGCCTAACTGAGGCTTTTGTTCTTATGCCAGCATCTTGTTACTAACCAGGAAGGATGACAAAAATAACACAACCAGTATATCTTTTATAAAGCCATCATGAAACAGAACAAGACATTTAACAAGTTTTCAAAAAGCAAACAAAGACAAAATAATCAAATCTCATTAAAGACATTAGTAAAATTAAACTCAGTGCATCTGCACACACTTACACCTTTTCCCAATTACTTTCACATCCTTTAAAACCCAAGGGAAGAAAAACACACATACATATATTTTTTATGATAAACATTTGTTAGAGATAAATTAATTTAAATTAGCTTTAAGACTTAATGAGATCTTCCCACATTCTTTATAGTTTTTCTTACAAAGAAGGTCACAGGTTCTATAAACCGTTTTATGGGCCTCCATCCACAAAACTATGTCCTAGAAGTAACTTTGGGATAAAGCTAGAAAAAAATTAAAGTTTTCTTTTAATTTAGTAGCCTTTACTTGGCAAAATAATTATGTTTTTAGAGCTAATCTTAGTACCAAAATGGCACCCAATTAGTTTTCCTGTTATCTTTCCCTTTCCAGAGTGGTATTTCTAAGAGATGCTATATTAGCATGCACATCATTTGATTAGTCGATTTAGTGGCCACAAAGCTGATTTTACTATAGAGTCTGGAGATTGAACGATATGTTAGACCAGATACTGGGAACAGGAGGGCTCCAATCTGGGTATGTGGATGTGTAGCAGGGACCCCATTTCCATTAATGAGACATTTTGGCTGTTTACCATTTTAAAACCTTCATGTTGTCCCAGTTCAGGGATAATAATCTTGATCCAAAAACAAGCCTGCTGCCCATATTAGGTGACTCCATTCCATAATCAGTGCTAAGGAATTTCAATACTAACTCATTATTATAACTATGTGAAAGTGAGACTTGGGCCGTGTCGACCATTGACCCAGCTTATACCAGGCTCTGAGATCCACATGTGCATGCAGGACAGAAGACCTGAAAAGGAGATCCTGTGATCTGCACACAGGGTCTTCTCAGGAGCTCACAATCACAGTGGAAGCTTCCATGCACATACAGGTCACTCATTCAAAGATGAGGATGTACACATATTAGACAGAGAAGATAGGTGGTTTGAGAGAGGAGTCAGGGAAGCCATTCATGTAAGCATTGAAACCGCCTCTCTCAACAGAGGTGGCGGCCTCAGCCATAGTCTATCTGCTCCTTATCAGGGTGTGCTTTCAACAATACCCAGACAAATCAAGAAGCCTTCACCACTGAGGCCATAGCTAACGACCCATACCCTTTCAGCACCTTAGGCCATTGTTCACCTTAAGGCTATGGATACTATTGTCTACCTAACAAGCCTATTCAGGCCATTGTTCATCTTATGAGCCTATTTCAGACCAGGGTGACAAGAGGTCAAAGCTGACTATCAGATGGAGGACTCGCAGTAGCTGTATTCAGACTGACAAAGCTGTTTGGATGAGCAGCAAAAAGTTTCCATCTCTCAAGAAAAAGAAGTCCAGTAGCAGTGACTCAACCTCCAGATACAGGTCAGGCTCTGCCCCTTTAGATCTTTTCAGTTTATCTACTCAGTCCTCACAGTGACACAATTAGGGTTTCTTTGGGACGATGTGCTCAGAGGAAGTATACCAGTCCCTCCTTCTTTTGGAGCTATGGGGTTGTTCCACTTGCCAAAAAGACCACACAGGTAGCAGGGCATACATTGGCCACATGCACTCTAGATTACTTTGGCTGGGCCCTTCCAGGATGTACACTAAAGATTTGACCTCACTTCACAGAAGGATGCTCAGAGCTATGCCAGCTGTCTTTAGGTCTTCCTCCCCTAGTATAGGATAGCTGGTGGCAAGATCGCCATGTTCTCACTCAGATAATTACTACTGTGGTTCATTAAAATATTTCCTTGGTTTATATCTCACAGGAAGCTGTGCATGCTGCCTTTAAACTCAAAAAATTATAATCTTGTCTTAATGAGCAAACAGCATCCCAACCGGTTTCCAGATTTAGATGCCACAGCAAATCATGATTACAAAAATCACAGTATCCTCTTCAAACCTGGTCAAAGGAAGGGGAAGTTCATTGTCAGTCTGGCAAGCAATCGGTTATTCGACTGAGCTGGTGTTAATTTTAGACAACCAACATACCACCGTCTAATCAGTGTTTACTTTCATTTGCCCAGCGCCAGATTAATGAAAATGAGAATGGTGTACTTTTATCAGATGCTTTTATAACAATTGCACAAGCTGTGTTCGGTGTGACAAAGCTCAGCTATATAAGTAGCTTTAAAACTGCAAGTATACTTCATCAGCTGAAATGAGAGAAATGTTAGTCTTTACATTGAAGAACACACCCTAGGTTTATAGTTAATTAAAGCAGATCATTTAACCTTAATATCAGGGAGCAAACGTTAAAATAGAATGGTGTATTCTTACTACAAGGCATAGCTGCTGGAATTTCTTTAAACAAATCATTGCCTTTTCTGTTCTGTTTGTGAACAGCACCCATTTACCTTTCAAGCAGAAAACCAAATCTAAACTTTAAGAGAGACTTTCACACTATGTCAAGTTGATGCATCATTTTGATATTAAAGCACACAGTTGCCCTCAAATTTGCAATGAAAGCACGTTACAGAAACAGAGACGATCAACAGGGGAAGCATTGTAAAAAGCAACAACAGATATGTACCATAAGACCAACAGCCAACTTTAAGGCTTGAGCAGCCGAAAGATGTTGCTTATATGGTTAACTATGAGGTAGTTGTTTGCTGTAAACAGAATATCGTTATTATTCCCTATGTAAACAATCTGGCTTCGAACTTCAGGAAGAGGGACAAGTTACCTTGCCAAAACTCTGAAATTCAGCCATATTTGTGAACATCAAGTTACAAAGTTTCTCTTCAGTACAGAAATACTGTACTTTCATTTTCACAGGAAAGCACAATGCAGTAAATTGATTGTGAGTTCTGAGCAACTCATTTTATGCAAATAGAGGTAGTTACTATCACCAGTTCATAACATGTATATAGTAGTAAACAGCAGTATTAACGGGGTTTTGGGGGGGTTGGGTGTGGGGTGGCGGTTTGTACTGAGTAAGCTAGTAAACCTGTAGAAGAAAAGGAAAAAAAGCATCGCGTGGCATTTTCCCTGAGCAAGGTTATTTGTCCTGAGAAGTCTATTTTGTAATAGTAACCACCCTGCAATATATAAAAATAAAATGTAAACTTTGATTAATAAGACAGGTTTGATAGCCTCTCTGAGCAATTCAGTCTGTGGCTGCAGGATTTATTTATTTCACAATAACAAGACCTAGAACTCTAAAGTATGTAAACTGGGGAATGGCCAGCTTGCAAAAGTCAAGGAACTTTAGTTTACATTTTCAAAGTGAACTGAGTTGTGCATCATTGCTGCCCAACTCAGTTACCATACCTGCTAGAAGGTTATGCAGTGTCACTTTGATTTGTCGACATAAATAAGTTTACAAACCTTACATAAGGCAAGGAAGGACTCTGCTATACATATCACATTCAGTATCGTCAAAACAACAACAACACCCACTTTGCATTCTCGCACACTGAGAATTTCAGTATAAACCGTTGGCATTGTTTCCTCCAAAACTCTCTTGGAATTCAAAGCCAAGTTCTATAGATCTGAGCCTGCTTCCTCAGGCTTTTGAGACTAACACGTTTCCAGGGTTTGGGGTGGGTGGACAGATGGCAGCAGCAACAGCAGTAGCGGCAATACCATACAGCACTGGGGCAGTCTACGTAGGTCCATGAGGTCACTCATGAAGGCTTCAAAAGTATTAGCTGACAAGGAGAACCTTGAGTAGTTCCTTAACAGGCACATGGCAATTGCAACTGCACAGCAAGAGCGGATGGAACAGAATAGTGGCTCCGATCATGGCCAAACCACATGCTGTCACTAGACGGATCCTCTCATTTAATTACGTCACTGGGTTTGCAAATTCTTTAGAGGAACACCTCACAAAGCTGTTAGTTAGCCAAGTTGCACACAACCTTTTTTTTGCTCACGATCTTGAACCAAATGTTATATCCCAACAACCAACTAGCTGGGAGCAAATCATATTGAACCCAATGAGAGTTACGTCTGAGAAAACGTGTGCAGGACTGCATCGTGAATATTAATGCCTGATGTCTGGAAATGAAAAGAAGGCAGGGTCTCCTTTAAGGGGCACAGAAATTTGCACAAATAGTGCCAGTGTAATCTGGTGAGACTCTGTCGGTACTGCTATTGCTGCTTTCCTAACACCTCAAGGTATGCACAAAATACAAAGAATCAAGGTGGTACAGTATTTCAATACTCCTCTAAACCATCATTTCTATGTATACATTCTCCCTCATCGTCAATTAACCTGCATTTAAACCATATTAATTTAATACAATATTTGAGATATCAGCACAGAAAAGTACACATTCATCGTCTTTGGGGGAGGGGGCAAGAGAGTTCCTTTTTAAAAATGACAACAAGGAGGCACCTTCAAGGCTTTATCATTTCAATGTGAGAAGTAAAAAAAGAAAATGGTGACCAAGGAGGAAAGTAAACACTGAACCCTGTAGTGACGTCTTAATCTCTTTAGTACCACAACCATGGCAGTTTTCAATAGTCAAGTTTCTTTAGGTTCCCATTCAATAAGAGTTATTCCTTTTTCCTCCTTTTTCCCTTTTTCTTCTACAATAAACAAAGAGTGGCATACTAAAAGAAAAATATTCTAGGAATAATCATTTTAAAAATTTCAAGCTATTGCTTTCTAACGAAATCCAAGGAAATCAAATGTATACATTCAAGACATCTGACACTCACTTAAAGGGACAGCTCAGAATCGCTTAATAAATCATGCATCTCCTCTCCCCTTCCTCTCTTTCAGTATAGCCACGATACCAGAATATTTTACTTCCATTTTCTTTCAGTGCAGATTGGTTGTAATCACCCTACATTCTGAACTGTGGTTGATCTTAACTATGGTTTGTCAAAATAACCCACCTTTAGCAAGCATTATTTCAAGTTGGCTGCTTATCACTGCCAAGATCAGCCAGTGTGTCCTGGGTTTGGGCAATATAACAACCTGCAGTTCATTTTTTTTTAAAAAGGAAGTGAAAACCTTCACACATCTCTGGGTGGCTGCTGAGGGGTTGGGGGAGGGGGGTGGAAACATAGTCCCCAAACTCTGTGGCTAATTTCCACCACATCAAATCATAGTATGTCATGATGCCTAAATCAATTGAGTAAAACACAAGACCTTCTGCTCATGTGGAATTTGCTTGGAGTGACATGGTCTGCTTTTGTTCTTAAGAAGACCACAGTTCTTCAACAGTAGTTAAGGATTTGAGGTTGGTTGCAGAACATGTGACATTACTCTCCTTGTGCTTAAGTGAGGTAGAAATCCCAAGAGGGTAAAGAGATGAGATGATCAAAACTCTCTAAGTCTTTTTCCTTTTCTGAACAGAGGGCCCTTTCCGGCTTTGTTCTTCAGGCAATGGCGATATTTTCCTTGCAGCAGCTTCTTGGGGTGATCGGCCTGAACGTTCTAAGGTTTCAGCTCTTGCTTCCTGAGAAGAAGATGGAGATGTGTAGCCACAAGCCCCTCCCCCCTCTCTCGGGAATGTCGACGTGGAGGGCTGGGGTTCTGCTTCGTATCTTCCCTGATAACTAGTGGGCTGCTGTGGAACAGTTTTATGTGGGCAGTTTGCCACCATGTGCGTGATACTCTGACAGTAATGGCACTTCTTTGGCTGTGGAGGTAGAGTACATTCTTTAGCATGATGATCGAGGCCACCACAATTGTAGCATCTGTAAAATACAATTGGATTTGTTTAATTGCAGTGGTTTAGAGGAAAAAATGTTTGATTTGCCCTTCCCTCTACTAATCAGGAAATAAAAAGAAAGGACACTATAATGTGTAAACTTTCTATTAGACATGGGCATTTCATTTTGAAAGGGGACTGATTCCGAAACAAAACGTGGCAGAACGGCAGCCATTCAGTACAGGGATCCACCTTCCAGAATGAAATCAACCAGTTTCTTATCTTGTTTTTGGCAGCACAGGGCTAAACTCCAACCAGAAACAAGCCTCTGACCCATCACCTTTCCTTCTCCCTAGTGGTGGCCAATCAAACAGGGAAGCAGGATGATGCACATCCCTGCACAGCTCCTGACTGGCCAGCGCCAGGGAGAGAGTAAAAGCTGATGTGTCCGAGGTTGCTTTCTTGTTGGAGTTTAGCCTTGCGCTGCCCAAAACAAGGTAAGAGACTGGCTGATTTCATTCTGGAAGGTGGATCCTGGTAACGAATGGCAGCTGTTCTGCCATGTTTCATTTCGGAACCAGACCCCTTCTGAAATGAAATGCCCATGTCTACTTTCTATCCTATAGAAGAGAAGACATTGTTGTGACCCATTCAAAAATAGATGTGACTTTTCTGTTTCTCAAAGGTTCTAGGATCTCTCTGCAGAGAGAAAGGTGGAAGTTTAATATAATAATTTACTGTAGTAGTAGTAGTAGTAGTAGTAGTAGTAGTAGTAGTAGTAGTAGTAGTAGTAGTAGTAGTAGTAGTAACAACAACAACATTAATTTTGTTGAGGGAAGATACAGTTGCAGGAAGACACAGGGCACAATCTGGTAAATGCCTAACTGCACTTCATTTTAGAACAAACATATTTAGCAACTTTCACTGGAGGCTCATGTTTAACTTATTCATAGGGAGGTAATGAGTGTGTTATTTCCTTGCCCCCTTCCAGGTAGTAAAGAATCAACACACTGGGTTTTATCAACCATTTTCTTTGACCTTAAAAAGAGTAGGTGAAACTACAATATGCATTAACCCAGAAGCTGTCAGCATGAATGTGCTTTGAGTGCTGGCAAGTATCAGATTAGGAGACCTGCTCAAATCCTGATTTGCCCATGGAATGGTAAACAACTCATTGAACACCTCACTTTGAAATCCCTTTTGGGGTTGGGTTACCATAAGATGGAAGTGATGTGACAGCAGAAAACAAAATGTACACATGGACATAAACTAAGCACAGACATGTCTATCTATCTGAGTCTGTCATTAGGACATTAGTCATTTCTCTTACTATCTGCTTTAATCCAAAACAAATAATACAATGTAAACACATATTATAGCAAATGACCAGTGTGGTGGTATTTAAAACATAATCAAATGAATTTTTAAATGAATCCATAATCATTCACAGTCAAGAACACCACCTCTTTATCAAGAACTATGAGCAAACAATCTAATATGCAGAAAATACACAGAATTCCGGATATGATGTGCAGAGGTGTGATAGGACACTAGAAAATTAATGTGGTCAGTGAAAGTTATTGTTTATGCACAGAATAAATATGATTTATTTATATACAGTATAAATATCTACACAGTAATTTAACGATCCATAGCACAGCCAGCCCTCTAGCAAGGTAACAATTAGAATACTGTTAGTGAGTACAAGGAAGATGAAAGGTATTAGAGAGAATAAGCAAGAATAACACATGGCAGCAAAGAGAGTAAAGCAAGAATGATGGAAGCAGCCAAAGCAGAAAATAAAAAAATAAAAAAGGCTTCCACAGATGAAAATAAACCTTGAGCAGGGACCCTAAGGATCATGGAGTTCATCCCCTCTCAAGAGAGGCTTGGGAGTTGAGAGAAGATAACAAGGGACTGACTAAAGGATTATTGGAGGTGCAGTCAATATTCCAAATGAGATTTAATTCAGTTTGCTTTAAACCTGGTGCACTGAATTTGTGGCATACTGTATCAAAATTACTGTATGAACTATGCAAACACACACACACACACACACACAAAATTAATAATTTGAAGCATTCAAACATAGCATTTATTTATTTATGAATATTTTACCCCGCCCTTTTCCTTGGAAAATGACCCAAGGTGGCTTTTATTTTTTTTTGCCCACCTTCTTGCCAGTGAATTTTCATTGTAGTTTTATTACGATGTTTATATTATGATTTTTCTTTCCATTTTTTATTATTATTGCTTTTTTTTTTTTATTATTTAGTTTGTTATTATTGTTATTGTTATTGCGGCATATAAATATTAAAATAAATAAATAAATAAATAAATAAATAAATAGGGGATAATATACAGCTCAGAACATTTAAGACATATTCAAGTTTAAGAACAGGGATACAGAAGAGGTATCTTACAGTAACAATTAAAAGGCATCATTAATGCTAAAGAGAGCACACAAACAGTTAAAAGGGAAACAAATCCATTACGAGGGATGGAAACTATAATGGAAAACACAGGTGTTCTTGTGAAATCAGTCAGCGCAATCATGCATGGTAATCCATCTAAAAGTCACATAATGGGTAGTCCATCATTCAGAGAAAGCTTGCCAGAAGAGGAAGGTCTTTGCCTGCTTCCGGAAAGACATGTCGGTTAAGTGTTTAGCTGTGGGGACTATAGTAGGAGGGAAGTAAGGCATAGGTTTCATTCATTTTAGTTGTGGTGAGCAGATGTCGGACTTAAGCTCTAGCCACATACAATACGAAATAAGCTAATAATTAACCACTGTCCCTTGCTAAGGTACTCATTCTTCATCTTCTTCACCTTCACAACTGTTATGACAGAAATTCAATGTTCTTTCCCCCACAAAAACAAAAACAAAACATTGTGAATAAACTTAACAGCGCTCAAAAAAGAAATCAAGAGAAATACTTCCCCAACAATGAGTTACTGAGCCTATCCCAGAAGGAAAAAAGAGTGAGGTAGAAAGGTTGCTTCTGACCCACCATGATTTATTTCCCCCCCTCATGTTTAAACAGAGCCCACTAGAGGGCAGTAAGCATCTATTCTAAACATTTGCTTCCCTCATGAAGTCTTCCAAACAATTGCTTCAGAACTGCAGCACATGCAGCACCATACACAAATATCCACTGTGCTGTACACAAATACCTTGCCTTCGGATGTGCTGGCCTATGTGCTCCCATAAAGGAGAAATGAGAAAAATTGTGATGCCTGGGAAGGATACCTCTCCCTTTCTAACTTCAACTGACTATTAGGTTCATATCTGCCTCCCCAACACATAGGCTGTTCATTAGCAAAAGAGTTGTGGGGTGGATGTGAGAGATAAAATACTGGGCAAATTTTTGTGCTGGTGTAACCTGGGTTAGGCACTGGAAGCATTTAATTAAAAGCTTCCTATCCCTCTCTTTAGAGGTTCTGAGGCTACCTAGGGTCCTTTCTGCCAAAGGAAGCCTTTGGAAACCTTGGGAAGGGAGGAGGGGAGAAAGTCTTTCATAGCATAAAACAGCTACCAGATCAAAACTGTCTGATTTTTTTGTTTTACCATTAAAGATCAACTTTATGACACTTTTCCCTCAAGAAACAATGGTCGCTGTACCAAGTCCGTGAACAGGAAACAAAGAATTCCTCATGCTGGCTGCCATGTGCCAAGATATCAAGATGGGCTCCACAGCCTTCTTTTACAGACATTCCATCTCATGCCCTTCTCAAAAACCTACCCCTCTCAATGTTTTCATTGGGCAAGTGTAGAAAGGTAGTCCCCCCCAACAGTCCAGCAAAGGAACCAAATTGTGATCAGGAGCTCTTTTAGAACCGCAGTTTAGCCATCATTTCCCAAGGTTTGGTCACCCACCAGGGACTGCCACAACAGTTAAATCAGCAGCGGTGGTTGTGCCAACCAACCCAATCCATCTTTCTCAATGTGAGATCTATGTCATGTAGGGCTCCGACTCCCACCATCCCTTGCTAGCACAGTCCAGTTTTGAAGGAACAGCTGAGAACACCAGGACTATAATGTGGAAAGAAAGGGCTGCACACATCTAATACAGTGGTCCCCCTGCCTTTCACAGTTCACACACTGCAGTCCTGCTATATTGCGGGACCGCAGTACCCTGAAAGGGCTTGAGGGAAAGGGGGGAGGTTTTGGCTGCACGGCAGAGAGCTCTTTCTAAAGATCGTGCACCGCTCGCCCGCACTCCCCTCAGGGTTGTGGGCGAGCAGCGCGCGATGTTTAAAGGATCTCAGCAGCAGAGACAAGCGCTTGTCTCCGCAGCCGGGAGCCCTTTCCAAAGATTCCAAACTTCCTTTTTGATCCTCACTTTCCCCAAGGGTAGCACCCCTGCTCTTCAATCCTCGCTTTCCTGAAAGGCAGCACCTGAAGCATTTGTATCCCGAGGTACAATTCAAAAACCTGCTCTTCGATCCTCAGTTTCCCAAAGGGTAGCATGGGGTGCTGCACTTCCGGAAAACGAGAATCAAAGAGCAGGCTTTTGAATTTCCTGTGGCCACAGCACTCTCACTCTGGCCACTGGAAATTCAAAAACCTGCTCTTTGATGTTCACTTTCCTGAAGAGTAGAGCCCCACCTGCTCTCCACCCTGGGTAGAGAGGTGGATGGGGTGCTACATCATCAGGGAAGCTGGGGGGGGAGTGCCGGTAGCTTGTGGGCTCCTTCATAGCCCCAGTTTACTTTCCAGCCACGCTGCTCTGCCAAAGCGGCGTGGCTGGAGAGTAAACTTAGTACTATGAATGATCCCACAAACTGTTGCCTCCCCTTCGTCTAGCTCTCTGCATGGAGCACAGTGGCGTGCTCTGAGTGGAGGAGGAAGTGCCATGGCTGTGAGGGACAGAGCTGTCAAGTGTCCTGTTTTAGTCGGGACACTACCAGTTTTGAAGCTCTATCCTGCCACCGCTCCACAACTTTTATTTTTCCGGAGATGTCCCGGGGGCGGCAACATTTGTCAGCAGGAGAGGGGGAACGAGGTGGTGCGGCTGCGACTCAGTGGGGTGGGAGGGGAAAATGAGCAGTGTGTGTGGGGGGGTGGGGGGTGGGCAGGCATGCTTGTGGGCGCGCTTGCGCACATATGTGGGCGGCTGGTGGGTCATCTGTGTTTGTGTTTGCACGCATGCGTGCTTACACACATGCACACTGGGATGAACTTGACAGGTAAGGTGAGGGCGCAATGTCACGTGCCCACAGAAAGGGCTCCATATGCCACCTTTGGCACCCATGCCATAGTTTTGCCAACACTGTCCTATACCTTGGATTTCTCTTCTTGGGAAGACAGAACTAGTTTTCACCTCAATATTTCTTACATTGGACGGAAGGGTGAGTTGCCCCAAGGTTCTCTAGTGGCTTGGATATTTTTGAAAAGAATTGTTGACAAAATTGTTGACACTTAAGTCTCCTACTCACGACCCCACGTCTTGAACAACCTTGAGGAAATCTGCCCAGATGCATTTTAACTGGTGGTAAAATGGCCTTTGTGCAATCTTCTAATCCACTGTTTGTTAGCATAGCAGCAGCTCAAGAGAGCAGGCCAGACATCTACTTTTCATTAAATATGAGGTCTAGATTTGGCAGGAGAAAAATCATTTTACTTTTCATAATGCACCAATGAACCTGACAAGCCTATGGGTTCAGATCTAGATTTGGAAATATTTGAAACTGATCCGGGAACTGCTTTGTTAGCTTGGGAAGAGATGAAAAATATATGCAAATTTTCATCATTTGCTGTTTCATTAAGAAAAGCTTTGAAGTAAAAATGGTTAGCTTGGACAATTTTGAGGTTGAACTTCACAAAATTATTTCTATTATACAAGATAAAATGAAATAAATTATAAATATAGAAATATTTTCCCCGGCACTTTCCCCACCATAATCATCATAATCACACATGCCAGTTCTTTATTCAGAGAAGTGTTCATTTAAAAGAATGGGGATGTTATATATATTTTTCTGCATACACTGCATAAATAGCAATCACATGAAAGCTCAAATTATTGTTTTCTCAATTAAGTAAGCATCCTATTACTTTGACTTTTCCCTTATCTATTCAGATCTACTGGGGCATTTTAAAACCATCCTGTTCACCACAGCAAGGAAGCCTCTTTCTTAACGAACATGAAGCAAAGGATCTGATCATTGTAGGATGAAATAGGGAACAAGAGAAAATTAAGACAATGTAATGAAAGACTTGCAGCTCTGATCGGCCTCCCACGCACCCACTCTCCTGTCTTTCTCTTTGTGTGCTCCTAAACATAAGCTTTAAATGTAACTTCGAGCAAAGAATGAAATCTCTTCTGGAAAACAATCTCTGTGCTTCACCTCTATAATAGCACAAAATTAAACTTATCTGGCAAAGGTTTGATTGAGGCCAATTTCTTTTGTTCTCGTTCACATATATCCAGAAGCACAGTTATTTCCATATGCTCTTTAAGAATTCTAGAGCAGGCTAAAGGGCTCCAGCAAATGAGAGGCAGCAGCTTCTGACAAATCGGTTTATTCAATCCCTTTGGTGGGCACTACGTTATCTAATTCAGTGAATCATTTTGACTTCCCAACTGACTCAAAAACCAGCTGCCTGGACCCCCTGATTCCATTCAAGCCCTGCCACCCCCCACCCCCCACCCCGATCATTTATTTGAGAGACACATAGATGTAGCCTGGCTAGATGTATTCTGAATTTGGAATTTTTAAAAGTTCCACTCTTAAATAAATAGTAATGCACTGTAAATTGAGGTTTGGATCTTTGTGTTTACTGAAAAGCAAACGAGCTTTTTATCCAAGAAACTGTGCTCTGTCAGTCAGGCACACACTCTTCTGCCTACACATGGCCCCAGTGGATGAGTGATCTTAATTCAATTCTCCTGAGGTTTGTTATGCAAGTCATACCAATCATGGGATCTGGCCAGATCACCCTCCTGTTTTGAAGTATTTTCATTCTCGATGAATCATGATTCCCTATGAATCATCAAGTCTAGCCTCTGCTAGGAAACCGAACTCCCAGCCTCTGCCTCTGTAGCCAGATCCTCAAGCCACTGAACTACCCGATGACCCAATAGTATGATGGGGATTAAAGAAAGCAAAACAGCTGAATCCCATTGTGCTCTATTGTAACATCTGGAAATTAATAAGTGACAATACAACATGACAATTCCTGTGGTATTCTAGAAATACATGGAATAAATGCCACTCTTTTAAAAAGGCAGTATAAAGTTACTTTAATATTTTTTTATGAGTGGCAATTACTCCAGTATCTTTGGAATATAGTTTATAAACCACAGGAGCTGTCATGCTGATCAATTTGTTTGCTGCCACTGATTAAGTTCAGATGTTATTTCATAGTTAACTTACTATTTGGCATTGAAACCTCAAGACCCTTAACTTTGTATATATTGTGACACATGATACCAAAGCAAAACAGTAACCGCTCTTTCTCCTCCGTGAAAGGAAAGCTCTGTAGTCCTCCGAAGAAGTGCACTAAGAGAGACACAATAGTCTACACCAAACATTCTAAATGACACAGCAGACAAACGTTTAAAACGACATAGAGTAGCAAAGTAAATTAAAGAATCCATTCATTCATCTTTCTGTCATGCCAGATGACTGCAAATAAAAACCTCACAACACTGACTTTAGTACAGTTTACCATGATGTATGAAAATGACTGATCAGCACCTGAGACGTAAAAATTTAACCCATAGCCAAACAACATGGAATACTGCCTTCTTTGACAACAAACCTAACAAGCCACTTGATGTCAAATTCCAGAAGAAGGTACAATGATGTGTAGACTAGATACATGACAATTAACTGTTGTTGATGTTTTGTCTTTTTTGTAATTTGTATTTTGTAATTTTTGTATTCTGTATATAAAAATTAATCTATCTATCTATCTATCAATCTATCTATCTATCTATCTATCTATCTATCTATCTATCTATCTATCTATCTATCTATCTATCTATCTATCTATCTATCATCAATATTAAAGTGCATCTGGAAATACCCACTAAACTCAAATTTAAGAATAAAGCATAATATTCAATTAAATGAATGGTACAGTGGTCCCCCGCCCTTTCACGGTTCATATACTGCAGTCCCGCTATATCACGGGTCTGCAGTATATGAAAAAAGGCCCCCTGGGGTAAGGGGCAAAGGCCTGTTTCAGGCCTCCCTAACTTACCCAAGGACTGGGGCTGCCCCGAACGGGCCTGCGAGGGCCTTTCCAGGCCTTCTGGAGGCCCCCAAAAGGCCTCCCTGGGAACTGGAAGTCACTTCTGGTAAACCGGAAGTGACTTCTGGGTAACTGAAAATAGTTTCTGAGGCCTCCGAGGGCCTTTTCAGAGGCCCGTTCAGGGCAGCACCAGACCGGGGGGGGGGGTAAGTACAAGAGCCCCCAGTTAGGATCCCCAGGCCTGACCCAACCTGCATCCGCATATCATGGATTTTCAATTATTGCAGGTTAGGTCGGGTCCCTAACCCCCTTGATAGGCGGGGGCTCACTGTATAAAGAAGTTTGGAAGAAAGTTATTCATGATATGTTAATGTGCAATATTAAATTAAACAAAGGTTTGATAAATAATATTCTTGATGATATCTGGGGAGAATTTATTGTTAACAAAGCGGATGGGTTGTGTGTACAGATGGGCACGACTTAGCGGTATTCCCGTTTCCGTTTCCGTTACTCGGTTCCGTTACTCTACGGAAACGGTAACGGGAATTACTCCGCCAGACTTCGAGCTCAAACCGACGAACGAACAATTTTGGTCTGATTTGTTGTGCTCGTTCCTTGCATCGCGCTATCGCGCGATGCCACATGGCACAGAAAAAAAGTTTTTAAAAGTTAAACAAACCCGGTTCCCGGCCAAAAAGCAGGCGGAAAAATGCCTGCCATGCCTCAGGGCACCTACCAGAGGGGTTGTTTCTGGAGGTCCCCGGCCTCCCCCCCATCCCCCGTCCTGGGCTGCTCTGGTGGGACTCGCCGCAGGCTCGCAGCCAGCAAAAAGCCCAGTCTCGCCGCTGGCCGCCGCAATTAAAGCGCAAGCAAGCGGCACGGATGGCACAGGAAAAAACTTTTAAACTCCCCCCTACCCATTCCCGGGCCAAAAAAGCAGGCGGAAAAATGCCTGCTTGACTAAGGGCGCAGGGCACCTACCGGAGGGGTGGTTTCTGGAGGGGGGGTCCCGCCTTCCCCCCGTCCTGGGCAGCCGGACTCGCCATGCCATGCGGTGCGGGCGGGGGATCCAAAATGGGGCGGCGAACGCAATATTGTTTTTGAAATCGTGGTCCAAAAACACACAAGCACAACAGAAGGAGCCAGAGGAGGCACCCACCCCACAGAGGTGCCTCCCAAAAAACCCAGTACTAACGAAAACGAAAAAACAAAAAACAAACCGACTAATTTTTGCGAATTTTCACGAAAAACGGAAACGACCCGAAACGGAACCGGCCCGACTAACGACAACTCGAAAAATTTTTTTTTCAAGTCGTGCCCATCTCTAGTTGTGTGTGTTCACAAGATTCAATGCAGTTTTAAAAGGGGAACAGAGCTCCATAAAAGAAGTAAAATTCGGTTATATCTCCAGATGATCCAGTTATAGGAAACATATTGTGTGTTGCTATATTGTTCATGTAGTTTTGTGTTTTTCATTATACAGTACTTGTTTTTATTTCTTGTTTGTATTTTACTTCAGTTAAAAAAGGAATTAGTACACTGCAGGAGGAAAATTCTCAATTTGTGGGTCTACTTTTTTTCCCTACAAACCTTGGCCACCTGAGCAAAAAACAACCCTTTAGTAAATAGTAAGAATTTTGTGATTTCTATACAAAAATCTACTTCTGGATGCCCCATGTATTCTACACTTCAGCAGTGTAATGAAATAGGATCAATTTGTTTCTTAAAAAATATTTATTTATTTATTTATTGAATTTCTACCCCACCCATCTTCCCATGGGAACTCTGGGCGGCTTACAAGGGCTGGACAATTCAGCTAGCAATACAATATAAAACAACAACAATATAAAAACAACTTTAACACCCTTGGTAGCTCAACAAACTGCACTTCGCTAAGTAAACTAGCAAACAGACGGCGGAAAAAAAACCCACTAAACAAGTTCGCCAAAGGCTTCGCAGAAGAGCAGAGTTTTTAACGCTCTGTGAAAGGCCAACAGGGACTCTGCAGAGTGCACTTCGCTTGGTAGGCTGTTCCAAAGGGAGGGGGCGGCCACTGAGAAGGCCCAGTTTCGGTTGGAAGTTTTCTGGGCCTCTCTAGGGGTGGCAACCTGAAGAGAGTGCGCCCGCATCAGAAAATAATCATTTCTGATCTCTTGCAGATCACCCAGAGGTCTACCAATAAATCCTGATCTGTTTATCCCCCATCCTGGGTAGGAGAATGCAAAACATATTTCATAACTGCTTCTTGTGAATCTCAACAAAGAATTCATAGTGTCTGGATTTTGTAGAAGTCCCCTGCTCACAGAACCTGGATTAATCCAGGAAAGAATAAGGAATGGGATTCACCAAATAAGATAATTCTTTCATGGAATGCGATAACTTTTTTGCTTGTTTCAGAGAAGGTAGCCGTGTTAGTCTTTTCAAGAATTTCAGGCAAAAATTAAAGAAAAACAAAACAAAACAAAACAAAACAAAACAAAAGACACAAACACGTGGCACCTTAAAGACTAACTTTCATATTTTAATGCGCACGAAACATCACATTAAAATATGACAGTCTTTAAGGTGCCACATGTTTGTGTCTTTTTTGCTTGGAAATCGTTCTTGTTGCTGATGGATGGGAGATTAGAAAAAGAAGGAGGGGAGAGGCCTAAATGACTTGTGAGAACAACTTAAATTAGAGCTGGGGTTTGACTACATTTGGTGAGCTTATTTTTCTTCTGTGATGAAGATGTCTTTATATGTGATTTACACCAATTATGGTTTTTATATTTCAGTGGAAAGATAATTTTAAATAGTTGGCTTTAATTACTGCTCAGTTGGTCTAAGCAACAAGGAAAATCTGTTTCATGCTGACCTATAATACAGTTTGGACCATGATTCCAATATACATGGGAAGTAGTGTTACCCTTAGTGCCATTTTGCGGTATTGCTAGATGCCAGGAAACATTTTCAACAGTTGCCTATAGGTGACAATAAGAAGAAAGCTCTGATTTATTCTCCTGAGGGTTCACAAAACAACATTTGGAGAAACAGTGGTTTTTCTAGAGTTCTTCTACTACCAGTTAAAATTGTTTATATATATAATATGATATTTTAATTAACAATTTTACATCAGAAACCAATATATTAAAAAAGGAATGCTACCTTATGCCTGCTTACTCAGGAATAAGTTAATTAAATCAGCAAGATTTATTTCTAATATGAAACAAGGTGGCATGGTTTAAAAATGTTTATCAAGTCTACGATATTCAATTAAGGAAGTAAGTGTTGTGGAAAACATAACAAAACAGCATTTCCAGTGCCAGAAAAACCTTATAGAAGATGAAACTACAAAAACCCGCAACACAGATTAAAAATAATAATGATTAATTGGTTGAGTATTTACTTAGGAGTAAAAATACATTCAGACTAATTGCATACATAAGGATGACCCTCTTCCTAGTAAGTTGTTCAGCTAGCACCAGAACAGCCAAACTACAAATAAAGCAGTGTAGTAACTGCTAATTGGGTATTTCAATCCAACATCAAGATGATTTTTGCTGCTTATTTAAGTAGCCAGAGTCTCAAAAATTATTTAGTTCTATTTCACACATTACTGCCTTGATTCAGCAACATCTCACAGGCTGTTTCCTGTACCTGAACTTAATAGATTATACAAAAGGAACACACACTCCTCTGAGTATAAATATTTCCTCTTTAAATGAATTAATCATTTTAATACCACACCATAAACAAACATTCCAATATTATTATTCACATATCTCTTCCACAACAGTAGAAGCACAGAACAACTTTTAAAATGTTCTGAGTGCATACTGCACATCTTGAAAATTGCTAAATTGTAAACCCCATTGGTGTTGCGGGGGGGGGGGCAGGGAGAGGGAGGGAGGGCTGAAAGACAATTTACAACAGCAGAAAAAGCAGTTATCAATGGCATAAGAGGAATACTTTTGTCAGCCAAGTACATAACACACATTTCCTGTGAAAAGCTACATACGTTGATGCCCAATATTGAGATGAGGGTGAGAAAGAAGGCAAAGGAGGATGGATTCATGTAAGCTTCTGATACTGTCTGGCATGCAGCTTTTAGCTTTGTGTTTCTCCTTTTCTGTATACAAATCACATCAAATTTTATTGTACCACCATAGACCCGGTTATTTGATAGAAGAGTCAAAGACTACATGACAACACAGTAACAAAGACAACATAGAGCCTTATTAAAAGAACCAAAAGTTACATACCTATACAAGTAAGGCAAAATATTGTAGCATTTTGCAAATGTTTACAATTGTTTTTTGTTTTTTGCAACTAACTGTGTTATTGCTTGATTCTCACCAGACAACATCTTTAGGTTGTTGTTGGGAGATAAACCTGTAGATTTGCACATGATTGGGAAAAGGTAGTAATTACGTACGATGCTATAAAGATTATACTCTAGAATTCATATATAGTTCGATCATCGTATCCGCATGGGATTGGTTCCGGGACCCCCCGCGGATAGTGTAATCCATGGATAAGAGCAAATGCTCTTATCTGAGGATAATGGTGGCGGAAGGGGTGGTGGGGTACTGGGGTGAAAGCTTTTGCCCCACACCCCACAAATAGCAGGGAGGGAAGAAGGTTTTATTTCTCCCTTTCTCCTTGCCACAGCAAAAAAAAAAAAAAACTTTATTCCCTACTTGCAGCTGGCGCCACTGCCGGCCTACAGAGGCAGAGAAAGGAGAAAATTAAAAATAAAACTTAATTCTGTCAATGCTCACCACCCTCCTCCTCATTGCCGTTGCAGCGGGCCAGCAAGGCACCTTCCGAAGGGTTGAACGAGTAGGGACTCACCTGGCTGGCCAAGCAGCCTTTGAACTTCCAGGTCCGGTCCTAGGCGGCAGAAGTTTTGAACTTCCCGCTCAAACTTCCGATCCGCTGCCGGGGACCTGAGTAGGATATTCAAAGTCCCCACCTCACCCCTCTGGAGAGTGCCTGGGGAAAAAAACTGCTGCCGGTTTTTGGAATAAAATTTTAAAATGCCACAATACTTCTGTCTGTCTTTCTGTTTTGTTTTTGTCATGCCTAACCCATAGTATCCCCCCATCAAAGCTACTGATAAACAATATAAAATAGATAATTTGATTTTCCAACTGTACTGTAAAACATAACTTCTAAATGTAAAGTAACAATATCACAATAATTATTTTAAACTTTAAAAATCTTAAAAAGAAATGCTTGTGCCAAATAAAATCATGCTTTGTGCCACTATGCATTTTGTGCATTTTCTGCCGACAGACTAATGTGGCTACTGTATTGGAAATGCCCAATTGAAAAGCTTAACCTTCAACCACATCCATATACATGTTCAAATCCCTTATCGTCAAAATGCAAAATGAGCAGTTAAGTGATACTCCTACACTTCTCCATGCATTTAATGTTCTTCCCAGGTACCGTGGATGAGTGATGTGACAAAAACAGGGGGAGAGGGGGGTTGCTTTGGGTGCAAACAGCCACCTCCCCCTTTCAGACCCATGATAAAAATCCCCAACTACCTAAAGCAGCTCTAAGGGCGTTTATACACGACCCCTAAGCTGCGCTGCAAATGGCTCCCAGCTCCGGAGCTTAGAAATGTTTTCCCACCAGCTCCGGAGTTTGGAGACAATTAAGTGCGACCCCACCCACTTTAGCGCGACCCAGCACACTTTTCTTGTACCCTCTTTGGAGGTGAAAAAAATTTGATGCGGATAAGAGTGCCGGGCTCTCCTGGCTTGTCTGTTGTTTTTTTGCCTCCCGCCCCTTTAAGAGCTCCTTGAGACGGAACCAGGAAGTAACCCTAAGTAACGGGGCTCGTGGCAAGTTCGACCGGCACCCAGCAGGTTAGTAAAGGCTTCTTTTGACCTCCCCCCCCCTCACGCCGACAGGAGCAGGAAGTGCTGAGGGGTGGAGACGCAGGAACAGAAACGAACCCCCAAGATCTCTGGTCCGAATTTAAGGGACCAGAGGATCTTAGGGGTCGTGTGAAAAGGCCCTAAGACTCAGGGCAGGGCTGCCAGAATTGGCAGTCATGGAGAAAATAAGCTCTCAACAACAAAAGTAATTTTAATTAATAACAAATGTCATAATTGGCATTTTCCCAGATACTGCAATAGAGATGTGAACAAATTAAAAGTATCACTGAAACATATGCGCTGGTTCAAGGCAGACCGGCACAGCCTGATACAATCGAACAATGCAGAAATATGTCTGGGCATAAACCTTACAAGAGTGCTCCGGTGATAGTTATTTCCATTTAAATAGAATGGTGAGTACACAGAAATAGGGCATGAAATAAAACTGTAAAATTTTGCTTTGAAGTTAAGAGAGGCTTAGCACCTGAATTATAGTTTTATATATGGAATATAAATATGGCACTTAGGAAAGCCCCATGTTTGAAGGAAAAGAAACAACACGAGGGGTGTGATCTTGTCTCTTTTGCAGGGGAAAAGGAAAAGAGGTACCACTGCTCTGGGTTTGCATTTCAAGATTTTTAATTTTTTTTCTACAAAAACATGCATTTGTTGTAAGATGTCTTACAGTGTTTAAGAACAAGCAGGATATGTTACTTAGATACCTGTGCCAAAGGCAGAAGGATCTCTAAGGCTCCTTTTTGCCCTGGGGAAGCCATTTGAGAGGGAAGGGGAAGCTTTAATAGCTAAAAACTGTTACTATTACAGACCAGATCAGGACCCCTGCTGTTGATCCAGGGGCAACTGTGGGCTTCTCTGTACATCTCAAGGCTGCCAAAGGCTTCATTCATGTAAAAGAGAGCCTTGGAACTTGAAGTGGGGTGGATAGGAAGCTTTCAATTAATAGAAATTAAATATTGCAGTAGCAGAATGATTATCTCATCCTACTTTAAAAAAAAATTCTGCATAAGGATTTCTGGTTGTGGTGTTCAAAATACTTGACATGAGCTATATAGTTGTAGCTCTTATAAGTCGTTTATTAGGAAACTGCACAGCAAAACCTTTCACTATTACTTTGTTTTGGGTTGTCTTGGGGAGGGGGAAGTGCCTGTTTCACTTTTTTGTCCTTGGTGCACCAAGTTCTTTTTGTTAAACAAGAAAAGGCCCACGTCTTTTGATATTATATCATTTCATTTTCTTAATTCATGTTCTTTATGGGACTTGTTCAAAAGCCCTAAAGCCTCTTTAAAAGCTACTCAAAGAACAAATTCAAAAGTAGGCTAGGTGACACCTTTATTGGTCACTATTAAAACAAAAAATGTAAGCTAAGCTTTCGATAGCAACTTGCTATCTTTATCAAAGCATTGTACCAAAATGCGCTCTTGATAGAGGATGTTGTCTATCAGGCTCAACCCACATTTTTTAACTTCTATCAAAAAACAAACAATCAGTAACAAGAAAACCACCCCAGAGAGGTTAAGGGAGGGGATAATTGATCTACTCCAAAAGCAGGCAGCCGTAAATGAGAAAGAAAAATACTCAACAAATGACCAAATTATGCTCCTTTAACAGAACAAATAAACACTAAACTAATGAAGTAACAGTTTAAAAATAATAATTTTTCAAAATAATCTAGCAGGTAAAGCACACACACACCCCAGCACACACAGAGCACAAAGAAAAAGAGGCTCTTTTTCAGATACTGGTGAAAAATAACAATGAAAAGATTAAAATAAACCACCTATCGCGATTTCCACAGACTCCCCCCCAGCTAGTATTATTGTTTCCTATCCAATATGGGGGGGGGGCAAGAGCACAACACAAAAAGTACATGATTGATGAATGAAAAAGCAATATAAAATATCAGAGACTCTACTGGTACAGGGGGAAGTGCCTACTGCCAGAGCCATTTGCCTGAGACAGCTAAGATTTTACTTTTTGACCCCTGTTCTTTCTGGTCATCCTGCTGTTGGCTGCAAATGAAAACACTGATTTAGAGGTGGAGTGTGTGTGTGGGGGGGTACTATTGACCTGATCTGGGTCCATCAGAAAGAAATGGAGTTGGTATAACTTCACAAGATGTCTGGACAGGCCAACAGCTCTTCAAAGCATCTTTTAAGAAGTCTCTTAAGCAAAGCTTCTTTTAATGCTATGTTGAAGAAATGTTGATGCTGCTTAACATAGACATGGAGCTGCTGGCCGAGATTGGTCCAAATTTTGGAGTTGTCTGCACCCAACTCTATCGCTTCTTCCTGTCTAATTCCAAGGAAGCTGTCTTGTTTCTCAAGTGGTGCCTGGCTTCACTAATGTGCAGGATGAGGCTAAACAATCTGAAACTTAATCCATAAAAAGGTACTACTGGGCAACCATAAGGCAGATGAAGAAATAAGGATATAACCTGTGGTAGATGAGGTTACACTCCCTCTGAAAACTCAGGTCAGAGGATTCAGTATACTCCTGGATTCATCCTTGAGCCTGGATGCCCAGGGTTTGGCAGTGGTCAGAAGTTGCTTGCACAGTTAAAACTGATGTGCCAGCTGTGCCCATTCCTTGAAATATCTGATCTGGCTGCATTGACACATACCTTAGTTCCATCTCACTTGTATTACTGTAATGTGAAGCTGCCTTTAAAGATGGTTTGGAAACTTCAGAAAATTCAAGACGTAGCTGGCAAGCTGCTGACTAGAGGCAGCTGTAAGGTGCATATAATTTATTCATTTAATTTATTTGAAATAATCTAAACCCACCTTTCTCCTTAAACATGACCCAAGGTGGGGTATAATTCTGTTACAACAACTGAATTGGCTACCAGTCCCTTTCTGGGTTTAACTGCTGATTATGGCCTATACTGTATATACAGTTTGGGTCCTGGCTACTTAAAGACTGTATGTCCTTGTATGAGCCTTCCCAGTCCTTAACATCCTCAGAGAAGGGACTTCTCTCAGTCTCGTTGCCATCACAGGCATATCTGTTAGGGACATGAGAGAGGGCCACCTCCATAAACACTCCCAGGTTATGGAATGCTCTCCCTTGAGAGGTTTATCCTTCCACTGACAAATTAAGACCAACCTTTTCAGGTGTAGGATATTAATAGTCATACAGAGGAGGAGGCAGGATTTGTTCTTAACCATCCCTGAGTGCAGGACATAGATTATGGGTTCAAGCTACAAGCAGCCAGATTTAGGCTGAAAAACCTCTTAATTGTTAGAGCAGTGCGACAATGGAACCAATTACTTCAGGAGGTGGTGAGTGCCTCAACACTGGAGGCGGAACTGCTTTGATTTGGGTCCTTGCATTGAGCTAGGACCCAATGGCTTTATGGACCCCTTCTGAGTCATTTGTTCTACGATTCTGTGGTCCCATCTACAAAGAGACACACAAATGACATTTACAGTGGGTAAATGCCTGTTATTACTTTAGAAATATTTTTAAACACGAGTTTTTGAGGATTTTCCCCCTGCTGTTGCTCCACATCTCTTTTTATTTCCTGACTCCGTGAGAGGGGAACATAGGGCTGAGGGACAGTGGCTTGCTCATGACCACCTAGTGACTAATTAAAACTAAGAACGAACCATTTGCAGCTCAGGCACAATCTCTGTGTTATTCCAGCATGTATAAAACAGGTGGAGTCGTTCCTCTTCTGCCACCTTTCTGCTGCCTCCCTATTTCCTCCAGTGGGATACTCCAATGAATATTTTTCAGGGGTGCTGGTCATCTCTCTAAGGAATGTGTTTATTCTGCCGTTGATCCTGCCAAGAAGAATCAGCTGAGAAGGTAGTGCCAAGGCATCTCTGTTTATCATCCTGGCCTGTAGCAGTCTTCATGGTTGTGTTCTAGTGCCCCATGGTATTTAAACCGGGAAGGATTATCTAGTTTTGAAGCACACGGGCACCAGTATATTATAGACAGAGCCTTATTTCTTTATTCTGTTCTTAATTATTTTACTTCTTTTTCACATTCTTTGTAATTTGCCTTAGGTCCTTTTGCTGGGAAAATAGTGGGGTAATTAAATACACAAATCAATAAGATGAACAAATCAGTAATTTTCCCAGGACATAAAATGACTTTAAACTCATATCAAACTATCAGGAGAGTATCATATGCCTTGCTGTTTGTGAGCCTATCAATATATCAGGAGGATGTCACATAAATTATCTCCCTAGCATAAGTGTCTACTACTCTAACTGGCAGTGGCTCACAAAGAGCAAGGCATATGAGAGTAGAACACATTATTCTCAAAATCCACTCCAGGTGACATCAGGATCACTTCAAATATAAAACAGGGCAACAATAAAGCAAGAATCGCCTTCTATAACTAATCTACCACAGAGGACAAATCTGCTTCAACAGGACCCATCTGAACATTGGCACTGGTGTGGTGAGCATGCATCTGAGGTGCACATACGCTTGACCTTTGGAAAAAGAAGCATGTTTTTTTTGCGGCAAGCTCAATCTTCCAGTATTAGGAGCAGTGAAATTTGGACAGGGCACTTACAAAAGATACAGAATAGGCACGTGTGCCTGTCTGAGAAGCATTAAAATAAATTATTCATACCCATAAAGGAAGTCGGGGTGGTTAAACACCCTCTGCTATTCTCAGTCACCATTCATCCTCGCTATCCGTGTATGAAAAGCATGTCTAACAGCCACAGCTGGTCAGCAGAACAGAACGGGGAAGCATGAAATACACTATGCCACATACCAAACACACTTTCTCAGCCGGGCAGGTTCAGAGCTATGGCAGATTTAGCTACTTGCCCAAGCAGTTCTTTTCCAAATGTGGCATAATAAATGTGTGTGTGTGTGTGTGTGTGTGTGTGTGTGTGTGTGTGTGTGTGTGTGTGTGTGCGCGCGCGCGTGCGTGCGTGCGTGCGTGCGTGCGTGCGTGCTAAAGCGTTTAGATGGACATGAGAAAGAGGCAACTGTGCTACCCGCTCATCTTTGCAATAGTATGTGAAACAATTTTGTTTCCTTCATGTGTTCTCTGAATTATGACACAGAGAACTGGAAATAGGATTTCCAGATTTCCTGGACTACAAATCCCCAAACTCTCCCTTCTGTGAATGCTACCTGACAAGACAAACACTTTACAGACCCACACATGAGGCTGTCCTGGGAGAAAGGCGCTGAGGTTTAGCTAGGTACAGCTCCACCCACGTTTCTTGTTCCTGCCCTAGGGTTAGCTGGGAGCATTCTTTCTGATTAGGAATGTCAGCAGAATTAGGCCTAACTATGCAAGCCTCAAAGCCTCCTCGTTGTAGTGTTTCTCCAGGTGAGCTGCATTCAGTATCTGTAAGTATATATTTGTCTGGTAGAACTGCCTGTACCCATGCAAACACAGATACCGACTCTGTCATTTGACAGTATATAGATTTGAAGCACCTTCCAAATAGAATTTGTACTTGAAGCATATGTAAAAGCAGAACACTGTAAGCATTACAGGATATGGTTTGTCCTCAGGAACCACATATCTCCTAGGAGCATTCATCACCCAGAAGGTAGAACTTTCCAAAGGAAGGCAAGCTGAGGACACAATGAGGGCATCTTAGTTCAGAAGAGCTATGGTCTATTTGCCATGTACTGGCCAAGGTATGTGAACAGACAAAGACATTTTGGGAAAACGAGCTTCAGATTTTCTGATCTCAGCCTATTCAACAAGCTATGGTTAAACATTAAGCAATGGCAACATGGCTGTGAGTTAGAGATGTAAAATTTCTGGAAATTTTGAAGCTTGGAAAAAACCAATTGCCCCCCATTTTTTTCTGAAAAATTGAAAAAAAATGCTACATTAGCACTCCTCACCCCCTTTTATAGCTTGAAAGTCATTCTGTTACTTTAGGAACATAAAATATGACTATGGACAATTTGACTTGGCCTAAAATTATCACAACTAGCATATCAAAATATAGTGTATCCAATTATTACAAACAGAATTTACTTTTTAAATAATATTTATTTGTAATTGTAAGTAACAAATGGAGTAACAATCTCCTGAACTGTTTACTAGTTTATGTGGAACAAAAAACCCTCTGCAAAACAATGTTTAAAAATCCAGAATTAACAATTCATATTTCCTCTTCACAGTATTGAATAAAAATAAAATAAAACTTAATTCTTGTAAAAAGAATTGAAAAGGGGGAAATGTATAGAAGGAAGTGGGACTAAGTTTCAATGAATGGGCATGAAATTTAATCAGATTCATTTTTTGAACATAAGAATATAAGAATAGCCTTGCTGAACAGGCCACAGCCAGGGCCGGCGCTAGATTTTTTTGCGCCCTAGGTGAGGGGCAGGGGGTGGGGTGGGCAGCGCGGGGGGGGGGGAGGCGGCGGCCAGATGGCCGGGGACAGCAATAGGCACAGGGGGTGGGCGACGATGGGCAGGGGGCAGCGGGCGGACGGTGACGGGCAGTGGGGGGACGGATGGCGGTGGCCAGTGGCGGGGGGTGGCGGGGGGGCAGCAGGCTGGCCAGCGCCCCCTCTCCATTTTGGCGCCCTAGTCAACTGCCTAGTTTGCCTTAATGGATGCGCCGGCCCTGGCCACAGCCCTGCAGTCCAGCATTCTGTCTCACACAGTGGCTCACCATTTGCTTCAGGGTATTCCCAAGCAGATGTCTTCACCTGCTTATGATTCCTTGCAAATGGCATTGAGAGATATCCTGCCTCTCTCTCCAACCCAGAAACTCTCTTTTGTTGTTCTGTATTTTCTTCCAGTACTTTGAGACCTAGTGAAGAGAACAGAACAGAACCAAACACACCCCCACACATGCAAAAATAAAAGTGAAACCTTATTCTTTTTCTTGTGACAATAGCAGCACCTCCTAAAGCAGGGCTGTCGAACTTTGAACAGGCTGAGGTCTACTTTTTCCAGCCCAAAGTGCCTGAGGGCTACTACACTAAAACCTCTACTTATGAATTTTATCCATTCTGAGTATATGCTCATAAGTAAAAAAAACAATTGTAAGTAGAATAGCGGTTTCCCATAGGAATGCATTGAAAATCAATTAATCTATTCTGGAGGGAACATATTTCAGTGCATTACTATGGGAAGGCTGACCATGCACATGCTTCCCTTGCATCCGCTTGACCCAGTGTGGGCGGGTGCAAGGGAGGTGCGTGCATGCTTGTGCAGATCGTCCCTTCCAAGGTGCAACCCACGCGGCCATGCACATCCCTCCCTTGCACCCGGCTTGAGCTTTCCCTTCCAACATGCCCGGGGCCTGTCTCGACTTTCCTCCCCCTCCAGCCTCCTCCTCCTCCTCTTTTACCCCTTCTGCCCTTCCAGCCCCCTTGCTGCCACTGCCACTACCACTGCCACCCACAGCTGTCACTCACTTCCGCCATGTTCACTGAAAAGCTGGGGTGGGCCAAGCCAGCAGCGGGACAATCACAGGGAATGACTCAGAAGGGGAGCCGGAGGAGCGGGGGTGGGTCACGGTCTCTGTGAGGCAGCTGTGGGGGTGAGAGGACAAGGAGGAGGGAAGGGTGGGAGGAAGGAATTCTCTAGGGGGATAAGAGGGGAGACGTCACCGCGCAAAGGAGGTGGGCACACCCACAATCCTGGCTCTCACTGTCCTCTCCTCTCCCCTCTCGCACCACCGACTCAGCTGGTCATGAGACAGCAGCACACCAATCATCTGGCCAGCGGGGGGAAGCTGGGGATTGTGCCTTGGTCCTTGAACTGCCCCGATCAGCTGAGACAGTAGGCTGGCAACCCCATAACTTTTCTGGGGCAGTTGTGGTCCTTGGGGTGGGGGAGGGAGGGGTGGAGAAATTATCCTCTCACTTTCTTTATTGGTGGCCGGCGGGCTACTTTTGAACTCTTCACGGGCAACCGGTAGCCTGCGGTCCACCTGTTGGGCAGGCCTGTCCTAAAGGAATAAATGCATCTTGTCCTTGCATTGGATAGTTCAGTTTGTAACCGAGGACTTGCCCGTCCTTAGTGTACAGAAATGAGAATAATCTGATACTATGCATATTTTTAGAAATGATTTGGAAAATATTAGAATACCCTGTCTTAAAATATTTTATCCATCATGTTAAAATAAAACATTCCATAATCATTTTTTCATTTTTCAATTTTTCCAGTTTTTTGGAAAAAAAACCCAAAGGCGTAAGGGAAAAAAGCAAACAAACAAACAAAAAACAACAACAGGTTTTTTCCCCCTGATTTTTTCTGTTTTTTTTCCGGGTCTTCACATCTCTACTGTGAGTAATTAATTCTTCGATACAAATCCTTTTTCATTTTTAAAACTGGGGAAGGAAGGATGTCCTTTTTCCTTCTGCCAGCCAGGCGACGGTGGAGACCTAACACTGTTTTATCACATGATAAGAGACATTTGAGAATCTGCAGCCCCTACTAGTTCATTACATCTCAAAGTAACATTGCAAACAACATAAACTGAATTTCTTCACTTTCTCATTTTAAAAACAAAGTGATTTATATCACCCAGAAATTCTTCTTTATCTTTCACTGCCTCCCCAGATTTGGAACATGAAGAGTCAAAAATAGCATGACTTCCAAATTTGGGGAGGAAATGATAATACCTCAGAGTGCTTAGATAAGTCACTTCTGTGCTTTAAAATACTTATGGGGGTGGTGGAAATCAAGTGGAAGTTTCTTTCTGCTAGCATTTACTTAATAATGCTCCAGTCTGTTGGTAAGAGAAAACAATTTGTGGCGAAGGGAGGGAAGCTTAATATGGTCAGGAATCAATTTTCCCAGCATGACGGATGACCTGCGGACCAAGAGATTTAGATAAGATGTCTCACAGATTTATAGGAAATGCTAAAAGCCAGGAGAGGCTTCAGAAGGGCTCCACCATTACTGACAAAGGAAATGCAAAAGGAAGTCCTGGACACCAACAAGGTATTATTTATGCAGGAAACATTATGAAGTAGAATTGTAACTTACTGAACATTTACAAATAAACATTTCTTGATAAAGCACAAACTTCTTCATTTAAGTTTAAAACTCACAGGGCAACATCCAATACTGTCCTGACTAGAAAAATAATAATCAGTTAGTGGGAAAGAGTCTCATTGGTCTCCTCAGGCATGCCCCACATGTGTCCTCAAAATCTCAAGAGAGTTGAGTGACCTATAATCCTAAGACTACCCAACTCCCCCCAAATCTGCCAATAAACTAAGGAGACAGGCCACATTAAGTGTAGCAAGAAGCCTATACAGTAACACTCCCGTATCCAGATGGAATTGTTTCTGGGCCACCCCGTGGATACAGAAATCCACGGATAAGAGCAAATGCAGCAATATTGGTGGTCGGGAGTAGTGGGGCGACAGTGGTATTGTTGCATAGCTGCTGGCAGGGTGCTCCTGATGGGTTATGCCACTTTGGCTGCTGGTAGAGAGCTCCCGCCGGGCCACACAAACAGGCAGGATGGTCGTGCCACTGTGCAAGGTGCTCCTGCCGGAGCCCAAAGAGGTGCAACATGGCAGGAGCACCCTACTGGGGGCAAAGCAACACAAGCCCCCTGCCTGCAGCGCAACCTTGCTTGTGGCCGAAGTGGTGCAAGCCAGTTAGAGTGCCTTGCCTCTCACCATCCATGGATAAGTGAATCCACGAATGGCAAGTCAGGGGATATGGGGGTCCTACTGTACCATATATATGTTTCTCCCTCACACAGATTTGCATTAAGAATGATGAGTTGGCAAGAAAGGGTTTGAATTTTTCTTTAAAGATTACAACTGAACGTTTTGGCAAAGTCAACCAATTGGTGCGGCTGCCACCTCTTCCCTCTGCCAGGACAGATAGTATATAAATTTTTTTTTAAAAAAAACTGAGCACCCACAGCATGAATGATGGAAATAATCATATACCTGCGGTGTGCATCTGAATGTCTACCATTTCCTACAAAAACGTTCCAGACAGAGATGTAACGTTTCTGTGACGTTAAGAGCTAGCCAACTATGTTGTGTGGATCTTCTCCTGTAGTCCTTTTATCCATATAAAGGGGATATGGGGAAACAAACGGATACTGTAAAAGTAATTAAATGAAAGAAAGGCTGACTTTAATCTTGTGTCTCCTTTGCATCCCTAAGCACCAGAGTATTACTCAGAGGAAAATGTTACTGTGTCCACTGCAGTAAGACTTGGAAGAAGGAAGAAAAGTAGTGGGGTCGGTGGGTGTTTCGGAACAGGCTTAGAATCCAACAGCAGACCCCCAAAGTGGGAGGAACAGCCAAAGCTGAGATGCGAAGCCTTATCTGAGGCGCCTCAGAGAAACTGAAATGTGAAAGACAGATGCTGGCCTGCTCAAGATGATTCTGAGGGATTAGTTTCTGTGTGCTTAAGTGGAAGCAGCTGGGATCCCCTGAAGGAGGTTCCCCAGAACATGCTGAATGCCAGTAATAAACGGGAAGGAAGGCAGCAACGTGAAAGGGGATGATGGGATGTTTCCTACAGCCTTCCTGCACACTTCATGAGCACACCACAACCAGGCACGACAGGCGATGGTGCCCCTGGGACAAGAGTGTACATTGCAGTGGCCCTGCCATACATGGCCATGGTGTGAACTGCAGAATGAGTGGGCTCCCACCAAGAAACAGAAAATGCATTTTTTTTTGGAGTTAGAGAGAATTAGGGAGAATGACTTTGACAATCTAGATTTAAATTCAGGAAGAACATGAATTTAGACAAATTGAGATGTACAAAATAATGCATGGCATGAGTAAAGTGGATAGAGGGACACTCTTCTCCCCCTCACAAAATACCAGAACTAGGGAACGTACACTCAAATTGAGGGCTGGGAGAGTAAGAACAGGCAAAAAAAATATTTTGTCACCCAGTGTGTTTAGTCTGTGGAACTCCCTGCCACAGGATGTGGTGATGACATCTGGCCTGGATGCCTTCAAAGGGGGATTGGACAGATTCCTGGAGGAAAAGTCCATCACAGGTTGGAAACCATGATGGAGATGTGTAATCTCCAGGCTTTAAACTGGGGTATTCAAGGACCAGATGCAGGGGAGTGGTATCAGGAGACAGATGTCTAGTCTCATGTGCTCCCAGATGCATCTGGTGGGGCCACTGTATGATACAGAAAGCTGGACTAGATGGGCCTTTGGCCTGATCCAGCATGGCTCTTCTTATGTTCTTATGCTTCCTGTGTAGATGGGGAAAAGTTACCCCTCCCCTGCTTTTTACTACACCTCCTAAAATCTGCCAGCCAGCGTGCCTAGTAGTAATGCTGGTTGGGATTTCTGAGAATGGCAGGGAAAAACACAACAGAAAATTTCGCAGTCTCTGAGTCTACTGCGTTGGAGGGGAAGGTATAAATGGGCTCCTTCTCAAATTTACATTTAGTAGGGAATACAATTCATTGCATACTGAAAAACTGTTTTGATGACAAATTATCTTTTAATTGCAACTAGGGATGGGCACCCTAATGAAAATGAAACACAGTTTCATTATTTTGTTAGCTTACGAATCATTTTGTAAGCTAACGAAATGAGAGACCCTGTTTCATTTCAGATAGTAATGAAACAGTAATTTTTTTCATTAAAACAAACTGTTTAGTTACTATCTAAAATGGGCTCCCCAGGATCCATTACTCCTTCAATATAAAACTGCTCTTAAATGTTGCAACAAAAGCTGGAACCTTATTAGCATATACATGAGGTTTGTGTAATTTGCTGCAGCTAATGGCTGATCCATGTTGGAAATATTGCAACCTACACAGGAAGCCTTTTAAGAGGTTTTAGCTGGGAGGGAGCTGCAGTTAAGGTCAATCCGTCTTGTAACAGACAATTGTTTCCTCCTGAGTCATGGCAACCGGACTTCTTTTCTTGTGAGATCGAAACGCTTCACTATTTTTCCAAGTTGCTTCCTCACTCTGAGGAAAGTTGGTGCAAGGCTTCCAATTTAGAGTTCACTTTCACTTCACACCACCCTGGTCTGAATAGGCTCTTTAGGTGGACAGTGGCCTCAGTAGGCTTATTAGGCAGGCAGTGACCTGAATAGGTTTGTTAGATGTACAATGGCTATCGGTGTGTGAAAGCCTCAGCTATGCAACCCTTCCCAATACCCATTAAGTATGGGTTGTTAGCTGTGGCCATCCTGGTGGAGGTGTGAAATACTTCTGATCTGTCTGGCATAGGGGTGGGGTGGGGTCTACCACTTATTATGCTGCCCTGTCATCGATACACATACACATTGCCTGTCCCTGCTCCTGCCAACCTTGCAGTTTGAAAAATGCAAATAGATAAAAAGATACCACTTGCATTGGGAAGGTAAGGGCATTCCGTGCACTCACATGCCTAGCCATGCTGATCACATGGCCATGGAAATATGCCGAAGGACTAACGCTGATTCTTTGGGTTAAAAAATGGAGAAGAGCATGGCTCCCTCGAGTCAGAAACAACTGGACTTAAATGTCGAGGGAAGCTCCGCCTTTGCTGAAAGAGACTTGAGGTCAGTCTGTTCTATGGGTTCCTGCCTAAACCATTTTACCTACTGCATAATCAGAGCAAAATTATTATTAATAATGATTTAAAATAGAGTGCGCCTCCCACACCCTATCACAAGAACCAACAATGCACTTTGGGTACACCTTGGTTATGTAATTGGGCAGGAGACCTAGCACCCCACCACAGAGCACCCCAGTGCACCTCATCAGTTACTTTGGGAAGTATTGAAACTGGAAATAGCTAGTTAAAGATGGCAATGATGAAAGAAACCATTTTATTAAAAAACCATTTTATTATTTTGTTCACTCTCTCCCATCATTGCTACCCTTTTTGTACAGCCTTCGTGACTCCACATCCATGGAGTTTTCTTGGCAGGAACGCTGGAGTGGTTTGCCAGTTCCTACCCCAGGCGCCGACATCACATGGTATTCCCTGGTGGTCTGCCATCCAAGTACTAACCAGGCTTTCTGAAATTAGCTTCTGAAATCAGGCAAGATCGGATGTGCTTAGGTTAGGGCATCTAGGCAGCTCCCTTTGTACAGCCTAGTAGCTGGAGAGACCTAAACAGGTGCCTTTAATTGTAATGTACTAACTTGTAAGCTGGCAGTGCAGTTAACGCTAGACCAGATACAGTATTTGAGGGGAAATTATACATGTGTTCTGTTCCAAGTTTAATAAGCCACAATAAAGCTTTTGAGAAAAATAATCTATTGTTTATGGAATGATGACAATCCCACTTTTAGAAAGCAAAATTCAAGAGAGGTGTTTCTGATGTGAAGTATGAAAATATTGAAGACAATAAAAAGCCAAAACAAAGAAAGGGACATGGACTTATTAAGGATTCAATGAAGGGGAAAGGATGCTTAGAGAAAGAGCTACAGCATAATTCTATGGTAATGGGAGAGTGCCTTCTTCTTAAGCCCCCAAAGCCTCACAGTCATAAATAACAAAGAGGAAGGAAGTAGCTTTTAACCCCCCCCCCTTTCTCTTTCCATTTTTCTCCCTTCTCTGTTTTTATAAAAACCCTTATCTCACTGGTTCTACTTCAATCAAATAACTACTTCAGTTCTCCCACCCTCTACAGTGGTTGGGGCTGCTTGAGAAGGAGGGGAGTTTGAATCCACCTGATGCAAAGCCTACTTCTGCAGAGTGCAATGTACACATGGACTGTACAGTATCTCATACAGAGAGCCTCTTACGAGTATAGGATGCCTGAATCCTTAACAACCTTCGTTTCCACATCACCAGGTAGAATAAGGATTATACTAGTTTCTCTAATGCGAAAACACTTCTATTCTCCCCATTTAAAATCTTGTGACAGGCTTAGTGGTCATGTTTGCAGGAGAAAGGGAAACAGCAGTTTAAGTGCTCTCTCTCTCTCTCTCTCTTTAAAAAATCACACTTAGGGCCATGTTTTCTAACTGGTTTCCATAAACATTTTGATTAATCATCCATGTTTCATGTGAAGGGGACAGATGAGAAATGCATTTCCCAGAATACTAATGAAAACTTGCATTAGGGCAAAGATGCACAAACAAAGCTGTGTGCCAGCCTTCTCTCTACTGTGTGAGCAGTTTGAAATGCTCTTCTACGGTTGCAACACATATGTTTGCAGTCCATCTTCACTGACCAGTGAGGTTAACTCCCAGAACAGAAAAGAAATTTGAAAGCATTTAAGCATTGCCAAATGTCAGATGATTTTCTAAAAAGTGAAATTAATGACACCCTCACAACAGAACATACGACTAGACAGGGAGAGATCATGTGCTTAAGATATGTATCAGGTGAATTGCTATTCAACAATTGATACTGTAAGGTGGCTTACTCATATTTTAATTAAAAAAGGGGTTGTGGTGTCCAAAACACCCTCAACACCTCTTAACAATTTAAGACACTTGATTATGGCAGATATAGAACTAAGATCACCTTTTCTGAATTAGGAAAAAAAGGGCAATCAAATTCCTTATTTTCTTTGATCCCTGAACCTCTACTGTATGTGCTTTCTGTACAAAGAGACAACAAATATAGATGAAGACTTATATGTTTCGTCTACTATTGGTTTAAGCAGCATTTTTAAGAGGGCTGGTGACACTTAGTGCTTTAGGACTATATTTCAATACCATCAAATCTTGAAATTGTTCAGCTAATGTGGGCAAATCATACTTATCTTTCAGCCTAGGAAATGACAACAACTAACCATTCAACCTGAGGAAAATAAGAATTATAAAGGCTTTCCCCCCTAATGTTTAGATCTAGTCTGGGTTGCTCTAGAAATTTAACTGGCATGTGCAAATGGATCAGATTGGAATTGTTGTGACATTATACGATGTAACTGCCTTAGCTGTTTGTAATGTTTGAGAGGTTAATGCCATCCATTCAGGAAGTTTAGAAAATGGTCAAAATGGATAATTCTGCTGAGAAGAGCATCCCCAATAACGAGTACAAATTGGCCAATCACCCTATGACATACACTGAGATCAGCAAAGCCAAATCACAATCATAAAAATTAATCTGCATCCATTTCAATGAAATTCGGGAGTTCATCCAATGAAATCCATCAGCACATGGACTTCTAAAACAGAGTCTTGAGTGTATGTTAAAAACACTAAAGCATATATACAGAGGGACTGTGTGAATAATATATGAAATCCAAACTGTAATATTCATTTTTGGTGCCTGTTCTGTCGTTTTGAGTGTATTTGATGCTGTGTTACATTGTGATAACACTAATGGGGGTTTCAAGATAGACAATATATTTAAGGAGTGCTTTTACTAATGCCACATCTGTGGGTTTCCATGGCTGACTGGGAATTTGAGCTCAAGTCTCCTGAATCCTAGCCTGTCGCTCTATCCATTACACACCATGGCTTTCATGGAGGACATGTACTTTGCTCCAAAAGGAACAAGATGAAAGGTGCCCATCTGAACAAATCCAAAGGTACCTCAGAAATCAATTCATTAATTCATAGCACAAACAGTACAATAGCATTAGTCAATATCCTGGATCTTGGAAATGAATAAATGACCATCAATAGAGATTGGGGCTTTGTGATTCATATGAACCATGAAGCACCCCTGGCAAGCTGCAGTCAATCGCCCTCCCCCTAGCCTGACCACTCGCTGGGCTCTGCGTGACACTGAGGTCTTTTCTCTGCAGCGGTTCAACGATCATCACCAGAGCCCCACAATTATTGGTGGGCTCTTTGCACCAGTTATAAGCACAAACCATAACAATAACAGACTCAACAAGAGTGAAGTTGTTTCATTATCTACCATTTGGATCTGTTATCATTTCCTGAGGACTGAATGGCACACACTTGTGAATCAACACAGCCATAACTTTACACTGGCAGAAATGTCCATGACACAAGCCTACCAACCCAATCCCTACATGCAGGGCCGATGCTAGGGTTTTCTGCGCCCTAGGCGAGGGGCGGGGGGCGGGCGGCAGGGTGGATGGGTGGCGGTGCAGCGGTGTCAGTGGGGGGCGGGCGAGCAGCAGCGGCGGCAGGGGGGCCGGCAGCGGTGGGGGGGCAGGGGGCGGAGCGGCAGGCGGGCGGGGGGCGGTTGGGTGGCGGGGGCGGCGGCGGCAAGGGGGCGGGCGGCGATGGTGGGCAGGTGGGCAGCCGGCGACGGGAGGGGGGACGGATGGCAGGGGCTGGCGGCGGGGGGGACGGGGGGCAGCAGGCTGGCCAACGCCCCCTGTCCATTTTGGCACCCTAGGCAACTGCCTAGTTCGCCTTAAAGGACGCGCCTTTCCTGCCTACATGAACAGTTGTTATTTTCCATTAAATGCGTTTCTTCTTCTTTTGAAAGTCGCACCAGCATTTTAGAAACAATCTTGCTAAGATTTCTGGAAGCTTGCAGTATCACATTAAACATAAAAACTAGAAGTAGTATATTCACTCAACCAATAACAGCAATCAATAATGCCAATCGCCAAATAAAATTGAAGTCATAAAATGTCAAATGTCATCATGGCAAAAAAGTAACACTACACATGATCTGACATTTACTGAAGAAAACATGACCAGATTTAACAATAAATATATTTCCATCCCAAAGCAATGATGGGGAGGGGGGAGGATAACCAAAGAATCCTCTTGTTGCTTCCAGGTGACATTACAAAAGTACTAATGGCTATCTAGCAATTCCCATTTTAAAAAGATTTTAACATTTTAAAACATTGCATGCATTAATTCAGGCACTGACATACTGTAAGAAATATAGCAACCAGTATAAAACAGCAGTGCTGTTCAACTATTTGATTAAGGAAACAAAAGAAGTGGTGGAGAAAAAACAACTGTAAGACCAAGAGTGCTATGTGTAAAATCGCTTCAGTTTCACAGCAGGAGAAAAACCAGGGGATTAAAAACAGGAATGGAAAGAAGTTTGGCACTAAATATACAGATTGGCTTTGCACTGGCTCTGAATCTCATTCTTAATACTTTGCATAGACAGTGCCAGGCTACCCCCAATTGAAATAATTATGGCCACTATTTATTTACCCACTGCAAAGGAGTCTTGAATAGTCTTAGAAATGGAGAGTGATACTGATCACATCCTATCAAATAAATGACTCCCCGGTCTCCGCTTGTTGACCTTTTTAAAATCTGGCCTTGTTGATGCACACAGAAGGTGGCTGGATATTTGATAAAATGCTGAAAATGGGTATCTTTGGCTAGCCCACGTGCTTTCATGAATTAGGGTCATAACACCAGTTTGACACAGCTAAGACAGAGCGGAACACAGTCTCTATTAGGTCCCATAGGATCTTCATGTTTCTGCCTGGCAAGGGGCCAGAAGTAATCCTGAATGCCCACTGTTGAAAACTGTGCAATCATTCAAAGAGGGCTATAGGCCAAGAAATCAGAAGAAGACAGAGATGAGGAAGAAAAGCAACAAAGGGATTAGGAGAAAGATAATCAAGCGTAACAATGTGTCACTCAAGACCAAAACATATCATCCACACTTGTGGATTCCTCATCAACTAAAGGTTGAAGAGTAAAGAAAGCTGAGAGGGGGAAATGATTCATTGGTACTGTGGTGCTGCAGGAGAGAAGTTGCAGATATCCTGGACTGTCAGAAAGACAAACAAGTAGCTCTTAGATCCAATCATGCCTGAACTATCTATGGAGGCATAACATGTGAGACTGAGGTTGTCCTACTTTTGGACACATGATGAGAAGGCAGGAAAAGATCATAATCTGGGGAATGTGGAAGACAGCAGGACAAGAGGAAGACTGAACATGAGAGGGAGTGACGTTCTAAAGCAGTGGTTCTCAACCTGTGGGTCCCCAGAAGTTCCTGGACTGCAACTCCCAGAGTTCTTCATCACTATCTGAGCTGGCCAGGATTTCTGGGAGTTGCAGTCCTCGAACCTCTGGGGCCCCCACAGGTTGATAACCACTGTTCTAAAGGAAGCCATAGGCTTGTGTTTACAGGAGCCGACCAGGGTGGTTGACAGTAGAACATTTTGAAGATTGCTCCTTATTAAGTTTCCTCTAAGTTGAAGGCAACTTCACAGCACATTACAGTAACTTTACATCATATCAAATGCATCTTTATGGTTGCTAGTATTGAAAACTGGTCACAAGTTATGTAACCAATGGTCTGAAGGGTTCCTGCCCACCCCAGCCTTTGAGGTTACCAGATAAATAAGGAACTGCCAGAATCAGTCCCTCAGTTTAAAAAAAAAACTACCACCAACAAGTATATGTTTCTTTTCTAAAAAGGATTCTAAAGTACTAACGGCACAGTTTATATGTTTTCATTGGTGTTACATTTGTGTGTCATCTTCCAGAAATCATTTTATGAGACATTAAATACATATAACAGCAGCCAAACTAATCACTGTAAACTCCATGAGAAAAAATATACATGACACCTCGTACATGCTCCTTTTGCCCAAGCTAAAATTTTAGAGTTTTCACATGGAAATGAGAAACATAAATGCCCCAGGCTGTTTTTACAAAATAACACCAACACAGTTAAAAATCTAAAGGGGGCAGTACTCCTTTAAAACATAATCTGCTAACACTTTGTTTTAGCCAGAAAGGGAAAAAGAATCAGAGGAAAAGCCATTTTGCTTTATTTTTAAAGGGAAACTTCCTTGATTTTTTAAAAAATATGGTAACGTTCTATGCACTCTTATAAGTTATATTAAAATTGCTGTGGTAAATGTTGATCTTCCCTCTCAACATCCTGATAGAAGACTATTAACCACCAATTGTATCAATGTAATACATATTCTTCTAAGACAAAACAATTTTAAGTTTCTGTGATTAAAACCATATAGATCAGTGGTTCTCAACCTTTCTAATGCCACAACCCTGCTAGGAAGAGGCCACAAGCCCCCTTTGGCAGGCCACTGCCGCAGGTGCCATAGAGAACTTCCCTCTACAGGCACCCTCAGCCAATCGCAGCCTCTGGCACCATTGACTGACATCCCCTCCAACCTATCAAGCTGTAAGTCACTCTTCCCCCCCCTCCTCCCTCCTCTGCCAGACCCAAGCCGTTTGTGCCTTTCTCTTCATTGGCTCATAGTGACCCCTGTGAAATGGTTATTCGACCCCCAAAGGGGTCCTGACCCCCAGGTTGGGAACCACTGATATAGATTAACCTATGTAATATTCGAGCTGGCTGGATAGCATAGTGGTTTAGGTAGAGCCAGAAGTTGGGAGTTCAATTCCCCACTGTGTCTCCTGTGAGTAGAGCCAGCATGTGTGGCCTTTGGAAAACCACACAGTGCCAGGGTGACCCTAGAAGAAGGAATGATAAACCACTTCTGAGTACTCTCTACCTGGAAAATCCTTTAAAAAAAAGATCACCATAAAGCAGAACTGACTTGGTGGCACATGATGATGATTTATGATTCTATGCTACTAAACTGACTCCTAATAGATTAAATAGAAATAGTAGAATGTTACAGATAAAATCAGCTGTGCTACATAGGAGGTGGAAATGGGCCAATCACTTAAATGAGTGCTTGTATTTGAGGTTGCCCTTGAAATAAAAAAAAACGCTATTGGGCAAATATCCTATGATTATCAGAGATCCTGTCCTCTGTTTTTCTGAACTACTTGACATAGCAATTATTTTTAAAGCAAGCTAATAAACTTTTCTTCTGTCACCAAACATTCTGATTTGAAGGCACATCAATTTTCCTATACAGGAAATAAATATTTATTTTGCCCATTTATATCATTACATGTTTCCTCCTGTCCCTCAAATTAGTACAATGCTGGAGATAATAATTATAACATTAATGGTTTCAAAAGGTCAATTACTTTTCTGCCAGATTTTACATTTAGATCTCCATGTATAAAAGCTTGTCTAAAGTTCACAAAAAATAGAAATAACAAAAATAGCAATAGACAATATTTTGAGCAATATGTTTAAAGGTGGGTTTTTGATGTAATAGCCCACATCATTTCATGTCAGAAAAAAAAATCTGTAGAGTAATTGACTTAAGCCTCAAAAAGTAGTAAGTGATGATTACAGCACTTTCATAATTAAAAGCTCTTTAAGTTAGAAAATCTCAGTTTAGCTATTTTTTCCCATTTTCATCTGTAATTTCTTTTCCTAATTTGTTAGTTTCAGGTATCAGGCATGTGCTTTATGGATTGCTTTTAAAAACACAATCTCATATTTCATAATTATGAATGAATTATAAATGCTCCCCCTGGAGAAGAAAGATAGCAAGAAAGAAACGGGATGCCAACTTAGCTTCCTATTCAATCTCCAATTGGTTCTCAGAAGATGAGAACCAGAAGTGCTTTAACTGTGGCCAAAAAGGCTATACTATTTTCCCCAAGATTCTTCTTTAACAATGTGCTCTGATTTGGGGGGAAGTGTTGGAATGTGTTGGTGTGTGGGGGGTAAATATTTGTATGCTATGAGGTAGATATGGCATGGTCCAAGAAGCCCTCAGTCAGGACATCCCTATAAATCACTGATGGTTGTTTTGGAGATTAAAAATGCTGGCAAATGAACAAAAACGCTTGATAGAAAATCCAGAAGCTGAGTCATGGCAACTGGGCTTCTTTGCTTGAGAGAGTGAAACGTTTCACTACTTATCCAAGTATCTCTGTCAGTCTGAGGGAAGTTGGTGAGAGGCTTCCAATTTATAGTTCCCCTTGGTTCCACACCACCCTGGAGTGAATAGGCTTGTTAGGTGGACAGTGGCCTGGAGTGTGGGAAATTCAACCTAGCACACTTCCCAAACTGAAAGCCACACAACCAATTTTCCTCAGACTGTTGAAGTTACTTGAATGAATAGCAAAATGTTTCAATCTCATACGAAGTCCAGTTGCCATGACTCAACTCCCAGATAACCTCACCTGGATGACTAGGAATCTTCACAGACATCTTGATAGCAAATGCTTTCAAAAGGAGGAAGCATTAAAGCAGAGAAAATAGACAACTGAAGCTTCAACAAAAGACAAAATATTTGCTGTGAACTCCAAATGTAGTGTCCTGTGGAGAGTCGGGCAGATCTCACTAGATTCTGTTTCAAAAATGTCCAGTTATTACGTATCCAGGCATGGCAGGTGATACATAATTTATTAGGGTGGCACATCAGTTTTCCTGCTTTTTCTTTTAGTTAGCTACACTGAGTATTCACTACAGCTAGGACTGAGTGTTATGTGAATGTGGGATGGACAACTGAATCTTGACTAGGGATGCCAAAGTAGAGCTAGAAGCTACACCACCTTTCTTTCCAAATACTTTCTCCATTTTTTAAAATGCCTAATGCTGGCCATTTTTAAAAATACAGTGATACGTCTGATAACAAATTTAATTTGTTCCCAGACACAATTTGTTATCAGAAAAAAATTGTTATCTGAAACGTAGTTTCCCATTGAAATGAATGGGAAACCAATCAATCTGTTCCGGAGGTCCAAAAAAGGCAAAAGAGCTGGGGGTTTTTCCAGACCTCCTTATAAAGTGCACTTTAAAAGCTTGCAGTGCTGGAACACACACACACACACACACCAATAAAAAAAACCCTGCAGTGCAATGCAAACATGGACAAAAGAAACCGGGAAGACTACCCCAGCCATTTCCCTCCAAAAATGCAATTATAGAGCAGTTCAACAATTAATAAAACCAAGCTCCAAAAAACCCCATACCCAGTTGTTCCCACCAAACACACAGAAAAAAAGTCAGCACTCTCGTCTGCAAACCCCGGCTCAGCTCAGCACTCATTTTAAACTTGAAAGGAATGCAAACAGAACCCTCATGTGCAAACCTCAGCTCAGTTCAGCACTCGGAATGGAAAGGAATGCAAATAGAAACAAGCCAGCACCTCCTCAGCAAATCCCAGCTCAGCTCAGCACTCTGTTTTAAAATGGAAAGAAATGGAAACGGACAGGAAAAAGCAAGGAAACCTCAGCTTCCTACCTTTCAAAGTTGAAAAGGTCCAAATCCCTCTGCAAAACATGTCCCAAATGGCTTCTAAACAACATGAAAAATGCTCTAACTCCTCCCACTCCTCCCCACACTATGGGCACTGCAATGCATCCTGGGTACACTTTTCTTAAAGGCATGATAAAACATTCGTTATCCAAGGCAGCCCATAGGGAACATTGGTTATCCGAGGCAGCTCTATACCTGGAAATTTCCATTCATTATCCGAAAAATTTGTTATCAGCGGCATTCGTTATCCGAGGTATTACCGTATAACAATTTTATTTCTAGCTCTGCGTGTCTGTGTATGAGTCTGAGTGGGAAGGTGCAAAGCATGCCCCTCTTTGATTTGAGCTAGGCAGACTGGGCATACCACAGACTACTGACCAGGGAGATTTAAGGGACTGTCTTCTGTATCTCCAGCATGTACTCTCCCTGAGCACAGCTTCTGAGCAAATGAGTGAGCAAACCATGGAAAGAAGGTAGGTGGTGGGAACTTCTGATTATGATCTGAAGGTTCACAACTTCCCCTAAAGTAGCTAGTCCTGTGTAATGTTCCCCCTTCATCTCAGCTCACTATTTTCCTATGTTTTCAGTGTCCCCCCCCCTTCCAATTTGCCATCACTGGATTCCTGAAGCTACCTCCAAATTTCCTCAGAGTATGTCGATTTTGATTTCTATGGCAGATATTCTGGTTACGAATCAGATTGGAGAGTATTCTCACATTCCAGCCTTTCCTTATGGACACAATGCCAGATGGAAACCGGAAAATTGATTTTATATCATTTTAAAAAATTCATTGAACTATTTCTGTATTTAAAATGAGTGATCAAAATAAAACTTAGGCATGTCAAAATCTATAATCTTAACTGATCCCATGACTTCTCTTTTGAATGATTCCAAATAAAAAGAAGCACATTTAAAATAACAAACCCGAGAACCCTAATCAATGTTTAATCCTTCTGATATGCTGTTGAACATGTGTATATAACTTATCTGAGCTGTCTCCCTTTAAAGTCCTGTTCTGTAGCTGTTCTTTCTGGGACAGTTACTTTCAAAGAGTGTCCAAACAGACTAAATTGTTCTGAAGCCGGTTTTTGTATGTTGCCATTTCTGATGTCAGATTGATGTCCATTAATTCTCTTGAATGGAGATGGTCTTGTTTGCCCTGGGTAGAGTACAGAAGGGTAGAACTGCTCAGCCCACTATGCTTCCTTGGCAGGGGCTGAGATGAATGATCCATAGGTTCCATCCCAGCTCCACAGTTCTGAAATGATGATGATAAATCACGACCTAGTTTACATTAGCAGAGGAACAAGTAGAGGCGTCCCTGATGTTGTGGTTGAAATTATTGGGGACTGTAATTGTGCTGATTTGAAGAGAGAGAATGGCATCTGGCTTTTACGGGAAAGATCAAATCTCCATTTCTATTATCAATGCTGTGTAGTCTGTGTACTCTGTGGTGTGAGAAGAGCTGTTTGAGATGAGGGGTGAGGTTGTCTGTAAGGATGTACGGGTCTGCTACCAAGGGCTTGGGTGAGTAAAGTATTCTGGTCTAGAATCGGTTACAGATTGTTTTTGATGTGAGCAATTGGTCTCAGTTGTGGGCTGAGGTGACAACTAATTGAGTACAGTCATCATGCCCTCTTCTGGGTGTCTTTTGTACTATGTTTGTGGATATTTGCTTTGCCCAGTTAATTTGTTCAACATTTGAAGTGGATAATGTGGTCTGAAGAATGCTTTTGTAGATCCACAAGTTTGGGATCTACAAAAGTCACAGAGAGTAGTGGCCAGGTGGGTCACATCTTCATTTCAAGGAGCCTTGGAAATTTTGAAGAGGAAATAAATGGTTAATTCTTTGAAAATGGCTATGACTGATGATATCACCAGCCTTACGCAGCATAAAATTGTGGAACAGGATTCCAGTCAATGCCTTTTTAATACAAAATCAAAACATATTTTTGCACTTCATGTTTTTTTAAAAAAAGGGGGGAATGTTATCTGTATTTTTTAAAATATGTCTTCTACAATGTGCTCTGATGCTGAAATATACTCATGTATGCATATATTCTTTTGTGCAAACTGTTCCTTAAATGCAATCAAGTGGTGTTTTTTCCACATGCTATTCATGACCTAATTCCTGCCAACCAAAACACTACATAGAAACTGTTTGCATTTCTAAAGTAAAAATAGAAGAGACATTGGTTCTTAGGAATCACGCAACTACTCATGTCAATGCTACAACTTATGAGACCAAGAAATAAATTGTACAAAGATAAGTTGGAAGACCAGAGTCTATGTTAATTTGCAAATTGCTTAGGAACTCTTTATAATACTCCTGATAAAAATATATGACAAATTTAATTCAATAAAATGTATTCCTTGTTGGGTTTCTTAGTTTTATGCATACGTTTATAAAAATAACCCAGTAAAATTAGCTTGTTGCACTTAAACTACATTTAAACATAAGTAAATTGTGTGAAGACTTTGATGTTTTGCAACCCAAATGCAATGGCTAATTTTTCCATTCCAGCTCCCATTCCAGTCTTTAAACTATCTTAATCTCCTGCCCTCAGATGTTGACCTCGTAGGAACAGGGGTCATAGGTTAGAACAGGCAGACCACAAAAGATCTGGACTATCAATTCATGCCTGAAAGATTTCTCTCCCACAAAAGACACTACTAAAAAGCAAATTCCAAAATATGATGAGAAACAAGCCTTAGGGAGCACAAACCCATTATATTTAATTGAAATTTACTGAAATGTTAAAATTTAAAAATTGCTGGCACTTTAATGTTTTTTTCATTTTTGAAACAATTAATATCAAATATCTTTATTTGGGACACAGAGAAATTAAACTATGTTTTTAAAAATCTGGAATATAATGAAACATTAGTTGCAAGGTTCAAAATGTTTATCTTCTTCCAGCCATTAGTTTTCTGAGGGTTCCAGCTCTGAATTATATGCCTTTAGAGCAATTAGTTTCTAAACCCTGGATTCCTTAATAATTGAGGGAGATACATTCCCATCTACCTCTCGGTGAAAACAGAACACAAAGCAGAACACAAAACAAACTGCCATCTATTTCAGCTTTGCTTCCTTTAAGGATGTTAGAGTGAAGGGGCGGAGGAGGGGGGTTGAACAAAAAAAACAAAAAACACCCAACAACAACAGCAAATCTCTATCTCTGAAAATTAAGGACAGTCTCTAAGAGATTTAATTAATACAGACAAGTAAAGCTTTTCTAACTTTAAAAATGCAAAGCAGGATAGCAACTTGATGAACCTACAGTCTACCCCAAACAATGCCTGAATGGTGAAATACTACATTTGCACCTTGGCTGGCTGTCTTCAGGAGGGCACCATGTAAAAAAATCAGGAATTACCAGTATATTTTGAAGTAAGCCAGATTGATGGACTGGAGCCCACTACTCTGGCCACCCAGTGAGCACTCCACCTGAATAGAATCTTGTCAGTCGTTAAGTTTTGAAGTCTCTGAGAACCTTCAACGCAATCATTCTTAAATCACATATGTGGAGATTGGCTATACTGTACAGTGATGCAAGCTGTACTATCAAATTCTAATTTAAAAAAATATGAGTTGAGATGTAGGTTCCCTCCCCATGAAGAAAGGCAGCCCAACAGTGAATCAAATACAGAATAAATAAAATGAAAGATGGTTTCTAGTTTTGGGAAAGAATGCACAAGATGCAGATATGAAGAACAAGGGAGCAATGAGTACATGCAAAATACTAATTACTTTGCTTAGATCTTCTTGAGCAAGTCCATGCCAAGGTAAACTGCTCAACAGAATTTAAAGGGCCAAAGCTCAAAAGCAACCCTGTCCCTGTCTCATCCACAGCCTTTCCCCAACACTTCTGCAGGTCAGCAGCTATTCAGTATTACAGTGGACCCTTGTATAACAAATGGTTTGCATAACATAAAATCTGTACAACATAAAAAATTCCAGAGATAGGGGAAATTTCCTTAACAGAATCGCCTATGGGGCAAATCCATGACACATAAAAATGGTCGGAATTAGGGATTACTCCATTTTCAATGCATTCCTATAGGAAATTTGTATAAAGGAAAATTTGCTTAACAGAATTTCATTCGGAACGAATTAATTTCTTTATACAAGGTACCACTGTATTCCATTCATGCTGTAGAGATTTGCGATAATCATGTTAGCAAAATACAGCATGCTTGTATCTATGAATTAGCAATAAGCAATCACCCAGGATGCTTATGGTGAGACAGAAAGGAGAAAAAAAGATTTTAAGGTGTGGTTTTGGGTCAATTCAGACAAAGCAGGACAAAGCCTAGACCTAAGTACAGAAGTTCCTTGAGTCAGTTACAGTACTATGCAAAGATGTGCACTGCAGCAGTCAGCCTTTTGGACTGAAGCTGAGGTACTACACTCCATTCAATACAGAGTAGTAAAAGGTCTTGCCTCACTCTAGCACAGGCCCCCAGTCATCTCACGGACCTCTGACCTGTATCACTTTAGTCTCAGGTTTCACTGCCACCATTCAGGGTATCCCAGCTCAATAACTGAGTCCCAGATAAGATGTAAGGTGGTAAAATAAAAGGAATGCTTATTGAATACAGAAAGATGTTGAATTCAGTTTCATTTGTGTACAATTACTTCAAGTTATTCAAAACAGTTCACTCAAATACTGTTCTTGTTCCGTCACTCAAACTTGACAGTATCCCAAACTGTCTTGTCTCTTCTTCAAGACGTGCCTGTCAGTTCCCTAACTTCACCCTATCTTAAGCATGCAGTGTCCCTATCTGAATCTAACTACAGTAACCCCCCACCTATCACGGGGGTTAGGGACCCACCCGACCCGCGATGACTAAAAATGTGTGATATGCGGATGCAGGTCGGGTGGGGCCTGGGGGCAGGGGTGATCAGATCCCCTACGGTACTCACTTGGACTGCTCCAAAACTTCTCAGAGCAGTGCGGGTGAACAGTGGTGGGGGATCTGATCCCCCACAGTGCTCGCCCGTGCTGTCTAGGCGACTTCTCTCAGTGGCACAGTCAGGAGGGTGTGGAGGCTCAGATCCCCCAAAGCCGCCCGACTGTGCCACCTGGAGCCTTCTTGCAGCAGTGTGGTCGGGCGGCGTTGGGGGATCTGAGCCACTGCCACCACCTGACCGCACCACCCCTAGACTTCTTGCAGTGGTGTTGGGGGATCTGAGCCCCCGCCACCACCCGACTACGCCGCCCCGAGACTTCTCTGCAGGTACTGCCCCGAGACTTCTCGCCCGGGCAGGTACTGCAATCCCGCAATATAGTGGGACCGCAGTACCTGAACCGCGAAATGGCGGGGGGTTACTGTACCTCAGGTGAAGCTATTTAAACACTAGGGCTCCATCTCCACACGCCTTATTTGGGCATAAGCATTAACCCTTTATATCCCTCCCTGTACCATCACATAAACAGTAAAAGGGTGAATGCTACATGCACCCTCATTGGAAATGAAGGAGAACAAAGAAGAAGGGGAAATTGGCTAGGAAATTGGCCTAAGGGCAACTATATACAAGTGGTTGCTTACAGAAAACCAAAAGAGGTCAACATGCTGAATCATACCTTGATTACTAGCTATGAACAACCCATCGGCACATAAACATTTTTACACACACATGGCACAGCACGGCACTTACTGTAACACCTATTGTGTGTAACATGTGTTAATGATTGTCTTCTCTCACAGGATTTGGATGTGGTTTCTGGGACAATGCTGATGCCAGTAGATGTGAAGTTTGTGTATACTGTATACATGTCAGTATGTTGTTGAGTATATGGATATATAAATTTGGAAAGGCACACAGGCAAAGTGCAGGTTGACAGGTGGATGTTGAAATGCTCATCGGTGGAGCTGGGTGCTAAGTGGTTGCTAATAGAGGTGGGCACGAACCAGAAAACCCATGGTTTGGGTTTGTTTGGTTTGGGCCCACCCTCGGTTCGGTTCGGGTTCATACGAATTTAAAAAAAATTGTACGAATCCAAACCGGACAGTCTACCACTGCCTCCGGAGCCCTAGCCGCAGCCAGGCCGGGTGGTGGCAGGCTGCAGCCAGGCTCTGGTGGCGGAGGTGGGACAGTCTACCATTGCCGGGCCAGGTGGCAATAGACAGTCCCACTGCCTCCTCCCCTTTTTTTTAACTTCCAGATTCCTGGCCCGCGCTACAGTTGTAACATGGGCTTTTTTGTTTTGTTTTTTGTTTTCTTCAAGTGCCGACCGTGTGGCCCCTGCAGTCCGGTCAGTGCTGGTTTTTTAAAATATTTTTTTTCTTTATTTCAGGGTGCCGACCCGGCCACCCCGGGACCGGGTCGGCACTCCTTTTTATTTTTTATTTTTACTTTTTTTAAAATTATTTTTACTACCGACCACGTGGCTTTTTTGTTCCTGGTCACCGTCTCTGAAGCCAGGAAAACCGGACCTCCGGACCAGCATGAGGTAGGAGACATCTCCGCCCCCCCCCCCCAATTAACAAACCGAACTGAACCGAACCAATTTTTTTCGGTTCGGTTTGTTTTGTTCTAAATTCACTCTGGGAGTTCATTATTCATTTTGTTAGGTAATGAAACAAATAACGAATAACAAAATGAACTAAAAGTTCATTTCGTGCCCATCTCTAGTTGCTAACAATGAATAGGAAATGTGCTATGCGAAGAGTGGTAGTTGGTTTTGAGCAGCTGGTTAGAGACTCTGATTCTGAGGCAGTTTGCTATGGTGTGATGTGGTCAAAAACACAAAGGGTGAAGGTCGTTTTGACTCATTTACATATCCAGCAGCTTAACCTTTATCATCTCCTTACCTGTTGTTTCCAAAATAAATTCTTAAAGTTTTATCCAAAACAAACACCCCTCATCCTTATTTTTCAGTTAGATTTATTAAGTTCTTCAAAGCAGTTAATAAAGGAATAACACCCATGTGTCAGCAGTCTATGCTTGAGACTTAAGCAGTAGTTTCAGCAAGGACCACTGGGGTTAGTGAAGAGGCCTTCCACCACATCCCCTGATGAAATGTATCTATCTCAATTAGATCTTTGTCTTACATGCCTCTTGGCCAGTGATACATCACGCCAATGTGTTTTGTGCACAGGCATCTTTAAAGTGAAAAAGTTACATTGAGCATTGGTTGTTTTCTACCCTTCCAATGGGCTGGAGTCAAATAATGTCCAGTTCCTCTAACATTTGGCACAGTCATGTGTCTCAGGTTCACAGGGAGCTGGTAAATGTTCTGTTTCAGTAAATGAGATTGCTCCTGTATCTTGCTCCTTGTTTGTCAAGCTAATTTTTAACTTTTCCATCGAAGAGATTCCTAATAGTAGACATGATTAGTGGTGTCATTGGGAGATCTACCACTCACAGGCCACTAGTTTGGTCCATCTGTTAGCTTTAAATGAGCCATGCCTTATATATCTCGTTCTTCTTCCCACTGCTTTATAGTAGCTTGTTTGGTGAATGTAAGATTCCAATTCCTGTTGTGTTGTCTAGTCTCATGGTAGCAGCCAGATAAAGCAATTTTTCTATAGCAGTTGTAGTTTAGTAATTCACTGGTAAAAATTCATTTTGTTCATTTTCTTTAGTCTGCTTCCACAGGTATATCCACCACACAAGCATCTTCAAATCCAAAGAACCCAAGAAGCTAATCTTCCATTTTGCTTCAGAAAAGTTTTCATCTTCCTCTCTTTCTATTTTGATTCCCAAGAAATTAGTGATGTCCCCTAGTTGTTCCACTTCAGTTTTTTAATTCATTGGTTAGGACCAACCCAATAATTTATGCCAGTGTAGCTCCATCCTTAATTTCTCTACCATTTGTTTATGTGGCAAATTCTGACTCTAACCCTTCCTTGTCTTTCTCCCAGTCCCCATGTCCACAATGCTCCCAGATTGCAGGAGGCACCCTCTATCAATCATACCCTGGGATGTACTGTGGCAGTTTACTCCTAGTAAAAGAAGGAAATGAAGGCTTAGAGGAAGGCCTTGACATGAGAGCGAAATGAAGGTGTCTGCAATTAAGTTTTTGTGGGATGGGACTACCAGAATTCTGCCTCAGTCACTCTTGGATAATTCCGGGGATTATAGGGATGACACATTCTTACTGTAGGTACAGTCCCATTGGCTCCTTGTCCCAATCGTCCACTGGCTTGGCAATTCTTAATTTATGTGATCCTTTTGAGCAGATTTAAAATCCATCCCTCTCCAATGATTGACGTCACTGCAGATTTCCTAGTTGTGTAATTTGATCTGGTAGGATTTTTCTTTCTCCTTTTGGACCATCTTTTGATCAGATTCTAACTTCAAGCCGTTTAAAGCAGCCTTAAATAAGGAATCTCTTAACAGCAGATACAGTAAAAAGTGTTCTGCTTATAGTAGTATCTGGGTGGTTTACAGTTTTTAATTACAGTATGTGGGCTACACATTGCCCCCCCCCCAGCAAGCTGGGTACTCATTTTACCGACCTCGGAAGGATGGAAGGCTGAGCTCATGAGCACAGTTTTAGCTGCAATACAGGCATTTAACCACTGCGCCATGGAGCTCCTTCTAATTATATAAGCAGAATATAGTTCTGGCAAACTCCACACTTCTGTTAATTACTGACATCTCATCTTTCAGAACTACACTTGTGTTTTAGACATATAGTTTTCTCTACTGGGTCAACAAAAAGTTCATCATCTCTTAAGTGGAGAGCAAATCACTTCTGTGCAGTTCAGTTTGGGCCTGTGTCTATTGATAGATGCTGTTCAGACATTGGATTGAATGTTAGTAAGATTTCTAATTTTTTTTACCTGTATATGTTGTGTACTTAATTGTAAGCCCCTTTGCTTTAAGATTTCTCTGATCCCATCCTCATCAACTTGAGTTGACCTTGTAGAGTTTTGAGCTTCCCAAATTTCTTCCTTCCTCTATGTGGTTCTCTAGTCACAATAGCTACACATGGAAATAATCTGATCACAGTTTGGGAGTCAAAAGTACACCTACTTATGTTTGCTTGAGCCATCTTGATTCCCACAGGCTCTTCACAAACATTATTATTTTTTTTGCACTACCACTGCATCACTATTATGCCCAGAATAATGTTGTTAAATCCCCCAGAGTGGATTTTGCTGCCAGATGGGTGGTATACTAACTAACTAACTAACTAACTAACTAAATAAATAAATAAATAAATAAATGCCAATAATGCTCATATTCTGCTAACATGCTTATGAACCCTGATAATCACTATTAGCAGAATACAGCAGACAAGTAAGGGCAGGCTTATGGCTATCACTCAGAATGCTCATTGCAAAGAAAAAGCTTACATTTGTTGCTCCAGGAAATGAATTCAATACAACAGGTAAAATTATGTTTGCGGTTTTTTTTAAAAAAAATGCTGAAGGCGAACCTGGATATTCTCTCATGGCTAGTCCTCCATCTCAGAAGATGGAGAACAAAGAAACAGTCTTATTTTCTTGAAGGATGGGTGTGCTGATGAGGAATGACCTAAGGGCAACAATCTACAAGTGGTCACTTACAGAAAAACAAGAGAGTAAAAACCTATTTCGCTGTCTTTCTATTCCATACATGCCTACTGGTTACTTCAAGTGCAACACTGCATTCATTTTCTTTTGTTATTGTGTATGGGATGTGGATTATGGCTACTCTCTCGAAAATATATATTAGCAAGCTGATTTCTTGACATCCTTTTAGATGATCATAAAAAAATAGTTAAATAAAATATGGTACTTCTGAATAAAATCACATTTACTGCACATAAGCAATTTATTCCTCACTATCCATCCAAGGAAACAAATATATCACAGGGGAAAAAATTAAAGCTCCCCAGTTAACTTTGATGTAAAAGGTACTGCAACATTAGTTGCAGACAATGAAATGAGAGCAGTCTGTGGTTTCCTATTGTTTGTCAACCTGATTAAAAGAAAGCAAATTGATTAGCATTTAAACTGTGCAAGAGTTAAAGTGTGGAAACCAATTTTAGACACTCCTAAGCCATGGAAGGTTATTCTATTGCAAACCAAAGGTAATTTACATTTTACATAGGTTGTGAGAATTAAAACAAAATTATAATTATAAACGTGCATCCAAGGCACTGAAATCAATTAACTCATACCTGTATTTCACAGTAGTCCTTTTACAGCCAACCTCTCTTTCTTTCCCTGCTGTGTTGGAATTTCATTTTCTTATGCTCGGGAATTGGGTCCAGCTCTGTCTTCCCTCACCAGTCTTCAGACTTTCCTTTCATATGGCCTCTCCCCAAGTGAAATGCCTTCCTGGAACTACTCTGCGAGGACATATCACTTACTTTGATTGTCTCCCTCCATCAATACAAACTGCATTCTTAATATTCTCAGTAGCATGCATTAACTATAAATATAGCAACTGGACATTTCAGTGAGCTGAAAGCCCTTGTTACTTGCCATTGAAGGAGAACAGTTTTTACTCACTCACTCATCGCCAACTGATTTTTGTTACTTTAAATGTCTTTATTTGCACTTTTAGAACAAATCTGAAGATCAGACACACAGGGTTAGACATGACAGACTGCCAAAGAGCTGTCTTCAGATAAACTGACAAACTATTTCAATATACACTGGTGCCTCCGAAGATGAATTTAATTGGTTCCAGGGGCCCATTCATTTTATGATACATTCGTCTTAAGAGGTACCGTTCCCCATAGGAATGCACTGAAAACCAATCTGTTCCAAAGGAACGGGTTACATTGGCTTTCAATGCCTATCCCCAATCCAGGAGGGGGGAAACGGGTGAGGAGTGACTCGCCCGCTCATCCCCTTCCTAAGTTGGAGTAGCCACTCCTCCTTCAAGGGCTCCGTGTACCCCCTTAAATGGCTCCTTTCACCGTCCTCTGTGAATGGATCCCATTAAAGGGCTCCATGCACAGAACACAAAGTGAAGTGGAGGCAGTGCCTTGTGTGCTTTCAAGGTGCCGCCTTCCTTTCTACAGCCTCACGTGCTTGCAAGGCACTGCCTTCCTTTAGCCACCCTCTCTGTTCACGGAGGCTGGAGAAAGGAAGGCAGCCCTTTTCCATTTTCCATGCCCAGACTGGGTGCCTGCCTGGCTTTCCTGACTATGTAGCACCCGATGCACAAGTGCTATACGGTTGGAAAAATTAGGATCAAAGTTGCTGCCACTTCCTCTTTGCCCAGTAAAACCCAGGCAAAGAGGAGGTGGCGGCGCTTTGATCCTGGCTTTCCCAATGGTATAGCACCTCAGGATTGGGTGCTACAGGATCATGGAAGCCAAGGAGGCTTTTGAATTTCCAGCGCCCAGAATCCCTTTGGGTTGTAGGCATGCAAAATTCAAACACCTGCCCCATATGACAGATTTTTTGCAAGACATTGATTGGGTAGGCAAACTGTCATCTTGCGAAAAATGCCCATCCCCATCCCCAGAAATTTCATTCGTCTTACAGGGCATTCGTCTTGTGAGGTACTACTGTAAATAGGTTGAATAGGCTGGAATACATGTGTACTTCTTTGTGGTCAGGAACAATTCAAGGAAAATGACAGTGTCAGATATCCTAATACTTAGGACAGTAAATCACATTAGAGCAAGCTCAATGAAACAATGGGGATGTAGTGAGTCAATTCCTCCATTCTATACTAAGTACTGTATATTCTAAAGTGAATTGCAGTTCTAATAGGAGCATTTGAGGGGCACGGTGGCTCAGCGGATTAAGGCTCCAAAAACTCTTGGCTGCAAAGTCGGCAGTTCGACAGTTTGAATCCCAGGTGCTACGCAGTGAAGTGAGCTCCCGCTGATAACCCCAGCTCCTGCCAACCTAGCAGTTCGAAAGCATGTAAATGCAAGTAGATAAATATGTACCGCCATAAAAAGCGGAAAGGTAAAACAGTGTTTCCTTGTAACTATTCCAGCCATGTGGCCATGGACTTGCACAACACTGGCTCTTCAGCTTGACTATGGAGATGAGCACCGCCCCAAGAGTCGGACACAAATAGCACATATGTGCAGGGGGAACCTTTACCTATTTTTAGGAGCATTTGAATTTGTGGAATTTAAAGGAAAGTTTGCTCGCCAGTTCCCAGTGACTTAATGGGCCTATACTAGTATGATTTACTATACTAAGCAAGAGGATTTTGGCTCCTAAATGTGATTCAGAGTCTATTTACTAGAACAATGTTGTATCTGTCATATATATCAGGGTGGTAAATGTGCAGCACTCATTCTAATTTCATGTTATTTGGTCTAAGTTCAGAAGGTCACTTTACATGATCACTGCAGACACAACAGCAGTAACCCACCCCCTTAGCTGCTGACTGTAAATAAAATATATTCTCCTCCTCCTCCTCCTCCTCTTCCTCCTCCTCCTTGTTATTGTCTGTACCACTTCATGGTGGGGTCCACTATTCTGGATTTTGTCCTCCACTTTGCACAGTCACAGGCTTGGTCTGGATGAACTTGGAACAATTTTGTGTCGTAGCCAAGGGTGTTCATCCAATGTTGTTGTTTTGGTCACCCCTTCAGTGGGGATCTGCAGACCTCTAGGGTGAGACCCTATCTGGCCAGTTTCCTCATCAACACACAAGATGATTTCATACCAACACTGTAGGGCTTCACGCATCTTGGTCAATGACTGGCATGATGCCATATTTAGATAGGATGTCATCATTGAGCACACAAAAAAACTGCATGAGGCCAGAGGTCCATTGTAGCATCTTTGTCTCCATGACACCAAGGCAGCATTTGACATCATTAGTCACTGGACAGTGCAATAGACCTTTCACTTTAAATTGGTCACTGATCTTTTTTCCACACATGATGCTTGAAGTCATATGCCATTTTTGCCAGGCACTGCTGATCCTTGATGTGACTTTGCAGTTCAGACTCCCATCTTCTGCAAACGCAGAACTGAGATGTTCGAACCCCTCAGTTCTTGATAAGTCAACACCATCAATTTGAATCATACCACATTCATTTGGGTTGGTCGTTACGATACTCCATCCTCCTCACATTCAGGCACAGGCCAAACATTGCCAGATGGTCACTCCATGCTTGAGCTTGATGCTCAAGATCTGCCTTACTCTTGGAAGCAACCATCACATCATCATAAAGGAAAATCCTTTGATTACCAGCAGCAGACTGCACATAGCTCTTCAGCAACTTAAAAAGCAGTGTGACATAAATAAAAAAATATCTGGGACTCTGTGACATCACAGTGCATAAAAGATGATAGCATGTGGGACTTGGTCAAACACTTTCTCATGGACAAGGAACGCTGCATGCACTGGTTTCTGTTTCTCCCTGTGTTTTTTGAGTAGCAGCCGGGCAACATGGACTGCATTGATTGTTCCACAATTCTTGACAAAGCCAGCTTGACTGACATTTAGTATGACTATGGTGTGGATTCGTGTGTTGAAGAGAACAGTATGGGAAAGTAATCTAATAAGTCTGTAGTTGGTACATTTGTAAAGAAACAAATGTACAAACAAAAAACCAACCATACAAACAAAAAAGGCAGATAAAACATACAAAATATATTGACTGCAAGAGAGAAAAGTGGGGGAGGGGATGGTGACCCAATCAGCACTAGTTCAGCCTCCAATATATTACCCCAAGGGAATGTGGCCTTTGGTATAAACACTGGTATCTGCTTTGGTTTTGCTATGGGCTTATTCCCTAACATATTATCTTTGTATTCTCTCCCTGTATATTTTTGTAAACTTTTAAGGCTGGGGAAGACATATTTTTCTGTCTTTGTGTGAGAATAAATAATTTCTCCTAGGATTCTTTCCTCTTTGGTTAATTATTATTATTTAATTAACAGGGACAGCAAGAAAATAAAAATATAGTGCTTTCAAGAAACAAAGATCTCCCAAAATTCGCTGGGAATACCCCAGGTCACATTATAGGACTGAGATCCATGAAAAGTTAGGAGATAGAACAGCTCTCTTACCTCCACAATGCTCCTGCACAGCTTGGAAGCAGCCTCTGTCTGCAACCATTCCAGCAAAAATGAGTGATTCCGTGAGCCACAGAGAATTTTCGTAACTCAAAAAGGTTCACTGGAGCATTTTGTAGAGGCTACCTTAACTCCTGCCATTTGACTCCTCCCAGTCCCATAATTCGGCCAGAGGTGTTTGCATCAAATTATGGGACTAGGAGTTCTTTTTTCCTTGAAAGTCTAATCCTTGATAAATATAAAATAAAACAATTTACCAAAAGGTAACTGAAATGGGTACTTCATTGATATATTTATTTATATCACATGGGAGAACATGGGGCCTTCCATGCCCAGTCTGTATTTTTCTTAAACCAGACTTCAGGGTTCAACTTGTCTTGTACCCCTTCAGCAATTTCACAACTCAATTACATGGACCATTTGTCTTGCTTAGTCTTATTCATGCATACATATATTCAAAGTGAATGGCTGTTGGGAATTGTAGTCCCAAATGGCTGGTCAGCATAAAAAATTTGAGGCCTCCTGGTGTACATTTGAATTTGTAAGTGATTCTATTCTGCGTTTAAACTTTAAACCAAACATTTTCTATGATTTGATCGTAAACATTCATTTCTCAAAGAATGAGAAATTCAGCTTGTTTTAATATGCAGAGGAAAGAAGTGGGAAAACTAAATTTATTTTGACATTATAGCCTCTATCAAATTCATGAGACCAGGCCACCCTATGGCAATGGTAGATGACAATTTATTCACTCCAAAAATTCTTTATAGCCATTAACAACTTAATTGAAATATATTTTAAACTTAACAGGGGCATCACATTGTACCTGATAGGTGGGGAATGTTAGGCATTCAGAAGTTCTCACTTACAAATGACAGAAGTCCTGGCTAACATGATTCATGGGATGGTGGAAGTAGTAATTCACAATGTGTGCAATGCCAAAGGTTCTCCATCCCTAACCCATTTAGAAACACTTAGCAAAGCTGAGGATGATGCTGACAGACATCTTTGTGCTCTGGGGCTCCTGGGTCTAAGCAACATCCCAAATAGATTTCAATACAGAAACACATATCAGCTGGCACACATCTATACAGGGATGTGTTCAACATCCCCTACTCTCTGCATAACATTCTCTTTCAACCATCCATGCCTCTGGTTCAACACCCTGTTCCCCAACCCTCAATTCTGATCTAACTCGAACCTTGATTCAAATTCTGAAGTACAGTAAGTTGGATTTGTTATCACTTTGCTGCGTACAACGAAATAGAATTAACAAAGAGGACAACTGGGGTGGCACACATAAAACCACAAATGTTTCAAAAGCCCAAACATATTATGACAGAATGCAATGCATATGATACAGCCTTCTCTCATCTACAAGACAGTGGCACCATAAGGTAAGTCCCTATGCTGCTGTTGCAGGCACCAAATCACCAAGACACAGGTCCTTAGAAAAATCACAATTCAAATGCTAAGCTACCCAGGCAGTATTATAGTGTATCATGCTCACATGTCTATATATGAGCTATCTGTTATGTAAATCTACATCTACAACTTCAACATATGGCAATTTATCCTCATGAAAAGTGCATTTCTAAACAGATGAAGAGCTCCTTTTGTTCCCCCAGATCAATTGTGATGTGAAACATCCGAGATTGCAAGGGCTCCAAAGAGAGAGAGCATGTGGTCAAGAAAATGATTCATGTTCATTTCAGAAGCAAAACTGCTCACATAACAAAGCTTTCCATGACTTGAATCACCATCTACAGAGATGCCATTTTTTTAACAAACAAAAGCGAGCTTCAAACAAAAACTTTGAAAAAAAATACATAAAATTGTAAAACATTGTAAATTAATTACCTATCTCCCTTTGGCTTTCTTTTCTGTACTGTTTTTCCTTTGGGTCGTCTCTCACTTCCTAAACAGGGAATCCCACCTGGACCTGTTACCCGTATTGATTCAAGGCCTTTGGAAGATTTCTTAAAAGTAAACTCCACTGGTTCTCCTTCTTTTAGGCTTCTAAATCCTTCCATATAAAGTTTGCTCTGTGAACAGGAAAAATATTTATAGTTACCAAAAAATGTTTTTTTTTTCAAAAAAAGAGAGAAAGAAATATTGAAGTCTGTCAAAAAACAAAACATAATACAAAGTTATATTTCCAATGTCATTTTAGTTTCCCTAAGTGCACAGTTAGCGTGGGATTTCCTAAATAAAGCCCAAATAACCACCACATGAAATGTCTACTCTGTCTCCATGGATCAGGGTTCAAAATGCCCACAACTGAGTGAGTACAGGACATGTGACCATCTCTGCATTTCAGCTTCTCTTACACCAAGATGTACCTTCCAAAAGTGGAAATACCACACATCCATCTGAATAAATTATGAATCTTGGGATTAGGGACTACAACTGCAACATTGATTTGGCTCAGTAAACAAGTATCTTTGTGAATATATTTTAGATAGATTTAGTTCCTTCCCTTTGCTGATCCACGTAAATCTACTATCCAAACAAAAGACATGAAGAAGAATACTACATCTCTAGTCTCCTGTTGGGTTTGGGTTTTATCATTTCACAGGGTCAAGAGTAGGTATAAAAGATTCTAGTTAAAGCCTTATGTCAGATATACTCTAGCATCTTCATGGGCTTCAGGGGTTTGATTGATTGATTGAACCCTGGGTTGAATGCACCGTTTTGACTGCAATACAAGAGTATAAAGAGTACCATGAGGCTCCTTTATAAACCAATGCAAGAAATACAATTATCTATAAAACCAAAAGCAAGGATGGGCATCTGTGATCATCCAGATATTTTATAACAGTAACTCTGACATTCCTTTGTAACAGTCTGTATCTATGCTGTATCTATTTAGGCTAAAACCACAGTTGACCACCCCTTGTCTAACACATAGAAATACACATATTTAAATTATTGGCATTTTAAAATATTGGTACACAAATTCCAATTGACTTTCTCTTATCTATTTTGAAAAGGACAACTTAGTTTTTTAAAAGGTCAATACAGAAAGATTTGCCTAAATTAACCTACATCCTATGCCTAAATTAAAATCTGGTTTCTCACTATCTCTTTTAGAATGAATATAAAAATAAAAATAAAATAAAATAATATCAGAGCAACAATTACTATACAGTAACCCCACACCCTTTGTGGTTCATATACTGCAGTTCCGCTATATCGCCGGACTGCAGTATATGGGGGGAAAGCCCCCGGAGTAAGCTGGTATGCTATTTCAGGCCTCCTGTACTTACCCCTGCGAAGGCCTTCCCGAGCCTGTCGGAGGCTCCAAAAGGGCTTCCCTGCAAACTGGAAGTGACTTCCGGAAAACAGGAAGTGACCTCCAGATCAACTGAAAGCACTTTTGGGGCTTCCGAGGGCCTTTCTAGGCATGTCGGGGGACTCAGAAATGCTTTGCTGTGAACCGGAAGTGAACCAGAAAATTGGAAACGTTCACTTAGTGTTTGATCAGACTCTTCCACTGGAAATGTTTTCTTCACAAATGTGTACTAGGAACGGAGCTTTAATTGCATCATAGAAAACCATGCAAGAAATACTTTTTTTAAAAAAAATCTCTGTCCTGTTGACACCAAAAAGAAAGCATTTAAAACACTAACCCAGTCTTATCACCCAGATTTGCCCATACCTTGATGGGAACTCCCTGAGGATGGTTGTGCAGGCGCTGGTCACCTCGAGGATAGATTACTGTAGCACTCTTTACATGGGGCTTCCTTTGACCCTTACTTGGCGATTGCAGCAGGTGCAGAATACGGCAGCCAGATTGGTGGTTGGTGCAGGCAGATTTGACTGCATCACCCCAATTCTGGCCCACCTGCATTGGTTACCCATTGCCTCCCAAATAAAATTCAAGATACTGGTTTTGGTTTACAAAAGCCTCCATGGCTTGAGTATCTGGCGGAGCGGATCACCCAACGGTCACCACTGATCTGGCCCACCAGAGCATCGCTGGCACCCTCGCTCTGGGTGGCCACCCCTGGGGAGGCCTGTAAGGCCTCCACACATAATCAGGCCTTTTTGGTGGCCAAGCCAGCTATGTGGAACAAACTGCCAAGCAAGATTTGCCAAGTGGAGCCCCTAACAGCCTTCAAAAAAGCATTGAAAACATGGCTTTTTTAAAAAGCACATGGCAACTGTTAATGTTTGTGTTGTTTCTCCTTGTACTTTTTACCCCCTTGCAAGGCCCAACTGCTTTGTTATTTTTTTTTCCATTTGATGTTATCAATTTGTTATTAATTTTACTATGTGCTTTTAATCATTGCACTGTTTGCTTTCGTGTAAACTGCCCAGAGTTCCTTTGGGAAAGTTGATGCAGTCTAGAAATGCATAAATAAATAAATAAATAAATAAATAAATAAATAAATAAATAATGATACCAATGAACAAAAGGTATACATGCAAGTTTTATGCTCCCCTCTTTCATTTAACCTTCTCTTTACCTTTCCTATGTCAAACTTATAATTTTTTCACCCAACAGAACCGTGAGGACTACTGCAAAGACATGGTGGTATGACCTTTCATGTGCCTTTATACGTAGCCTTCCTTTCACCCTTTGCAAGTCAACTGATCATATAAATTTGTTGCCCAATAACATTATGAGGGCTATTGTAAATATCTGGTACTGTGATCACTGAAGGCTATCAAGTGCCAGTCAGTATGGGGTGGGGTGGGCTGGTGGGTCAGGGGTCTGTAAGAAGAGTTTAGAAACCCATGAGGAGTTTTGCTTTGGTTTCCTAGGATTTTGCTGTCTATCCACCCAGTGTCTCCTTCCTGGAGCTTTTATTTTTATTTTCTGCACCCACTCTAATTTTGTGATGTTTGTGTTATTTTTGCTGTTGGTGGCAGACAGGCTGCCTGTGCCAGCATGCCCTTCCATTTGCATTTGTTGTATTTTCCCTTCAATTTCTTTTGAGACTCCTTCTTCTGCCTCTTGCATTTTTCAGGTCTGCTTTCCCCTTTCCTTTTTTAAATTTAATTTAATTTTATTTATTTATTTATTTATTTATTTATTTATTTATTTATTTATTTGTTTTGCTGCTGCCTGCTCGACTTGAAGAAAAGAAGACATCAATTAGTATGGGATACTGAAATTTCTGATCATCCAGTTTTAATTATGGAAGGGTGCCTTTCACTGCATTTTTGGTCTGATTTACTTTCTTTTCAGAAGGGATTGTATGTGTAATTTGTTTTGCTAATCTCTCTTTGTGACATTTTTGGTGCTTTCCCTGTTTGGCTGGTTTTTCTTTAAAACGCTATTCGGTTAATTTACTATGTATTTAATTCTGCAGATGGTATATATTTTGAATGGTTTTTGGAGTACCAGTAAATACAAAGGAGAAACCCAAAATGAAATAATTCAAACGTTTTCCTTTCATGTTGAACAAAAGGACAGATGCATGAAAAATGTCTCCATGAACTATCTGAAAATGAAACAAGCTCAACATTTTTTTCTGTGCACATCGCTAATGAGCACCTCTCTCTTCTTAAAGTCAGTTTGTTAGTAAGAAGGAGAATGACTTCCAAGAGGCATGGACAAAGTATAAAAAAGACAACGAAGACACTGACAAATATGTTCAGATATCTTAAAGCTGTAAGCAAGTTATGAAGTAAAGTGAAGCTAGAGCTCTGAATAAATAAGTTCTAGTATGGATCCAATGGTGGCTATATGTTTGAGTAGTTGCACTTTTTCAGTGCTTCCAAAGAGGCATTCCATATTTCCTTAGGCAAGTGCTTTAACCTTCTATGTGGCATAACTTACAAGCTGACTGGATGCCTCCACACACACATTCTTCCCAAACCAAAAGAACACTGGTCAACATAATACAGTAATACCTCAGATAAGGAATGCCTCAGGTAACAAATGAAAATTTCCAGGTATAGGGTTGCCTCGGGTAGTGAATGTTCCCTATGGGCTGCTTCGGATAACAAATGTTTCATAATGCCTTGCAAAAAATGTACCCTGCATGCATTGCAGGATGCATAGTTTATGGAGGGGTGGGAGGAGTTAGAGCATTTTTATGGTGTTTTGGAGCCATTCGGGACATGCTTTGCTGAGGGATTTGGCCCTTTCAAACTTGGTAAGATAGGGTGCTAACTAACTTTTATTAATATTTGCACTGCTTTTCTTTGCATTTTTGGCTGGAAGAGGCTGGGGTAGTCTTGCTGGTTTCATTGCTCCGTGTTTGCAGTCTTTTTTCATTGCTCTGCGGGCAGAAATGGACTGGATTTTTTCTTTGTGCTTATGTTTGTTTGTTTGCATTTTTCCCCATTGCACTTTGGGTGGCAACAGGCTGGGGTAGTCTTGCTGGTTTCTCTTGTCCATGTTTGAATTGCGATGCAGGGGGATGTTCTGGTAGGTGTTCCAGCACTGCAAGCATTTAAAGTGCATTTTATAAAGAGGTCTGGACCCCCCAGCTTCCCCCCCCCTTTTTTTTGGAACTCCAGAATGGATTAATCGGTTTCCCATTCATTTCAATTGGAAACCATGTTTCGGATAACAAATTACCTTTAAGAATGAATTAAATTTGTTATCAGAGATACCACTGTACTGTAAAGCTATGCAGATGGCATAGCCTTTGGAGGAACACTGATTCATACTACAAATATATATAAACAACTGCAGAAAGAAATATGGTGGAACATAAGAATGGGAAAGGAAGAAAAACTTTCCAAGAAATGTAGCAAAATTGAAGAATTGGATGATAAGCATGAGTTATTTAACATGTACAAGAAAATAACGCAAGCAGCAGGTGTGTATAACCGTAGAGGAAGTGGATATCTTATTGGCAAGAATGGTAATACCTTGACAAGCACTGAGGAGAAACTACCAGACTGGAAGGAATATATAGAACATCTCTTTAAGGCTAACAGAAGCATTGATCATGATGTCAAGTTAGATGATGGTGTAGATATAATGAGGGAAGAGGTAGAACATGCCATTAAACTACTGAAGTGTGGCAAAGCCCCAGGCCCTGATGAAATATATATGGAAGTTTTGAAATTGCTTAAGGAAGAACAATACCTATCCCTTCTGGTTGATTTATACAACACATCTATAGAAGTGGAACCATCCCACAGGAGTGGCTCAAATCCACTTTTATACCACTTCCAAACAAACCTAGTGCATAAAGTTGTAATGAATATTGGACAATCAGTTTGATGAGTCACATCCTGAAGTTGTTTTTAAAAGTCCTGCAATTAAGAATATTGGAAGTGTGAAGAGAGAATTGGAGATACCCAATTTGGATTCACGAATGGATTTGGAATTTGGGAGGCATTATTTAGTCTTCAAATAGTAGTTTAGCGATGTCTCAGTGTCAATGTCAATGTTTTTATTTGCTTCATTGATTATGAAAAAGCATTTGACTCAGTTAAACATGATAAACTTATTAATATTCTTAATATATACAGCAATACCCCCCCCCCCCAGCGATTTCGTAGTTCATGTACTGCGGTCCCACTATATCGAGGGACCAACGTACATACCGGGGCTCCAGCTGATTAGTGTTGGGGTGGGGGAGAAAAACCTTTATTCCCACACCCCAGTGGCAATGAGCTGGAGCCCGGGGTGTGGGGAAGGGGAAAAAAGGTTTAAAAGATCAGATCCCCCAACGCCGCTCGCTGAGTGAGTGGTGGCAGAGGATCAGAAGTCTTGGAGCAGCTCGGGTGAGTAGTGGTGGTGGATCAGATCCCCCAACGCTGCTCGCCCAGGTGTTCCAAGAAGTCTTGGAGCAGCCTGAGCAAGCGGTGTTGTAGGATCAGATCCCCCAATGCCGCTCACCCGGGCTGCTTCAAGAAGTCTTGGAGCAACCAGAGCGAGCAGTGGTGGGGGATCTGATCGCATGCCCACACACTTATGCTCGGCCTCCCATGCACAACCACAGACAACGAGGAGCAGCAGCGGTGGCCATGAAGAAGCTAGCAGGGCTGAGACACAGCCCAGCGCTCCCTGCCTGCTGGTTCCTGGCTGCCTCCACCTGACCCTGCGCTGGGAGGAAAAACAGGAGGAGGAGGAAGTCTTTATTCAGAGCTTCCTGTTCATCTGGCCAGCTGGCTGGCCGGTTGGCCAGGCCACAGCTGCTGCCACAGCCGGTGCATTTTCTCCAGGTCCTCAGTACTTTCCCCAGGTCCAAGGTGCTACCCGCCCATCCAACTACCCATCCTTAAAGGTGTTTTATGCTGGCAGAGGCCACCGCTGCTGCCTCAACCCCAGGAACCACCAGACTCAGGGGCATGGCAGGAGCCCCTGGGGAGGGTGCAGAAATGCCACAACCCGCAGCAGCTCTGGGAGGGCCAGGGTGGCATGAGTCAGGCCGGGCTCCTGCCAGCGGAGGCTGAGGAGATGAGGAGTGGGTGGAGCTGGGCGGCAGCAGAAGTCCCCCTCATCCTCTGCCACCGCCCCTCCCAGTGGTGGTCACCCCTGCCACCAGCCACCCCTCCCAGCTCAGTGGGCAGCCGAGGCCAAGGATGGCTGGGAGGAGGCACCAGGCCCAAGAAAGCCCGGTGGGGCCCAGGGTGCAGCCCTGCCAGGCAGCCCAGCGCTGGCCGGGCTCCCGCATGCCTTGCCAGTGCGTGAGTGTGGGAATTTTCCCCAACACGCCACCAGAGCCGACGTGCCAGGAGGCTGGCAGGAGACCTCCAACGGCACTGCGGGTGACTGGTTGCCTGCGGTCGATGCGTTGCCAGGCCTGAACTAGAGTTACTAGACTAGATTGAAGCCAAAAGAGAGAGGAACAGCCTTTAAGCTTTGTTGTCTAAAACATGTGGTTATTCAAAGGTCAGATGTTTTTTGAAGAATCAGCTTTCCCAATGCTGCTCTTACAGTTGTGTCTTTAAATTCAACATATAGAAAGCACAAAGGCATAAGGTAGTTTCCTTTAAGTTTTGTCTTTAAATCCACCACATATAAAGAACAGCAAAGGCATAAAATATTTTTCCACAAGAAGGCAATAGGCAGGAAGGCAAGTTCATGAAAATGTGAAAACAATCACTTCTGTGCTTGTCTTTCAAAACATTCACTCCTTTTTTGCTAAAAGCTGCTTCCTCAGAGAAAGGGGGTTTAGTGCTTGTTTGAAGGAAAGATTTTCAAATACCAAAGAGAAGCTTCACAGGGAGAGAGATAAAAGCATTCTATCTTGGACAGCCAGAGTGACTAATGTGGCTGTATTACAGTGCATGAATAAAAAGTTAGAAATTGTCAATACAGTAACGATCCATGAAAATCCACGATATGCGGAGGCGGGGGGGGGCCTGGGGGCAGGGGGCGATCCGATCGCCCCCGCAGCGGTCCCGCGCAGCTGCGAGGCCCTCTGTAGTCACCCGGGGTGGCTGCGAGGCCCTCCGTAGTCGCCCGGGGAGGCTGCAGGGAGGGACGCTGTCCATCCCCGCAGCCGTTCCGGGCGGCTGCAAGGCCCTCCATAGTCACCGGGGCGGCTGTGTGGAACGCCATCCTTCCCCGCAGTGGTCCCGCATGACTGCGAGGCCCTCCGTAGTCACCCTGGGCGGCTGCGGGGAGGGACACTGTCCGTCCCCGCAGCGGTCCCGCGCAGCTGCGAGGCCCTCCGTAGTCGCCCGGGGCAGCTCCGAGGGAGGTGCGGGGGACACACAAAGCCACCAGATGCCCCCCCCCACGGTGCAGGTACTGTGATCCCACGATGTAGCAGGACTGCGGTACCTGAACCGTAAAATGGCGGGGAGTTACTGTACTGTAAAGAGAAGAAAACTGCAATATTTGGGACACATGTGCAATAAAGAAATACCATCTGCTGCAGATTATCCTTCAAGGAAAAACAGACGGCCCGGGGCGTAGAAGAACATTGTGGCTTAAGAAGTTAAGGCTAACCAATGGTCTGCAGCAAGCACAACTGCTCTGTTTAGAATAGCCTTAGCTAGAAACCAATTCAGGCTACTGATTGCCAACATTCTATGAGGACATGGCAGATGAAGAAGAAGAAGAAGATTCTAAAACTCAGAGAATCTAATTTTATACTGGATGGGTGGGTAGGGAATACCATAAAGAAAGAAGATTGATAAGAGAGGCTTCAAATAAGGATTGTGTTGCACTGCACAGTTAATCTGTTTAGACAAAAAAGACAAAACTATGAGAACTTGGAACACTAAAGAAACATTACATACAAAAACTGGAAAATCACTGCTTCAACCCCAAAGCAGGGAACAGGAAATTACCAGAGTATCAACTTTTGCCTGTGCTTTCTCTCAAAGGGTGATTTGCAGTAAGTTTAACTGTTCTACATTTTAAGTGAAAACACTGCGATACATTTTATATGGATTATGTATGCAATAAATTCCACAGATTATTGCAGAAAGAAAAAATAATATTGTTTGTGAAGAATGCAGTTAGGAAACACTAAGAAGTTTTTAGGGACATTTCTCAACATCTCTTTTCATATTGTTGTTTTTTCTGTTGTTGCTGCTGCTGCATTTAATGCCCAGTTCACATGCAACAGTATGTCAACATTCTTATGCAGAATGCCTCTTACTGCATTAGGTAGCAGCCAATTAGCAAGATCTCTTAAATCTTCCCTTGATTCAAAGCTAAAGAGTTTTCAATTTAAAAGGGAAATTCATGTTGACAAAATAAAAACCAGATTGTCTATTAAAAATTACAATGATTGATTTTAGGGCACAAAACAATAGTTTACTGCTGCAATATTTAAATTAATAGAACTGTTTAAATAATCCCATTTTAAAGGTGGTAGTTCCATGTGCATTTAGACCTGGGAGTAATAATACAAAACCAGTCAAGAAATAACATTTCAATCCTTCCAAGAATATTGTTCGTTTTGGAAAAACAGTATGTTGACTTCCATAATCTACCTACTACATGACCAAAGCATCTCAGTTGTGTTTATGCTTTTCTGAGAATTTCATTAATACCTGTCAGCTTGCACAGGAAAAATTCCTGCTGCATTGTGCCCAGTATCAGTCGGGCGCTTCAAAATGTGACTTGAATTCACAAAAGGAAGGAAACTCCAAGTTGGGGTTCATTATAGCAATCTATTCTCCTCTTGATATGCTCGTGTCACTCTTATTAGCATGTGCATATGGAAAGGAGAAAAGGCTCCTATAATGAGACTTAATTCAGAATTTCCTCTCTTTTGTGGATTTTCAGTCAGGGTCCAAACACCTGCTGATGCAGGATGAAAGGAGAGAGAAAGAACACACACACACACACACACACACACAATGCCTAGGGAAATTCTACATATGTTCAACTGTTTTCCCTACATCTTCTTTTATTTGTCTCAACTTTTCAGAAAACTTCATAAACAAAATTAAACACTTAATTTTAAATAAAAAGAACCACTCACTGTTAATAGCTATTGGTTCATCAAATTTTACGATAGAACCCCTTTTTTGCCCTCAAGTAAGATCTTGACATCCTTCTCTTTGCATCACAGCGGTAACATAACACATGAGCCAGGGATTCAAATCATAATATCTTTTCTGGCCTTAGTAATGTATGTAATAGCAGAAAGAACTTCCAAAACATGTTGCTATGAAGATCTGCCATTTTTCCAGATTGCCTACTCCATTAATTCTATGAATGAAGATCACAACATTTCCACACCCTCCTCCAAAGGACATTCTGTTTTCAAACAAACTTTATCTGGCTGGAGGGTAAGTGAACTTAAGACTTCACAAAGCTTATTGCAATGCTGTTTCTCTGAATCGCACTGAAGAATCTTCTTAATGCAAGAGTAATGAGCCACCAAACCATTTGCATCACAAGGACGACATTAATGGATCGAGCTCCCAGCACCACAGCTCAATCTACCACCCACAATTCAAGGAAGTATTTATTCTGTCAGATACTTTAAAGCAAAATCCAGGTTGTTTTCATAACAACACTACCGTGTGTGTGTGTGTGTGTGTGTGTGTGTGTGTGTGTGTGTGTGTGTGTGTGTGTGTGTGTGTGTGTGTGTGTGTGTGTGTGTGTGTGAGCTCCACTTTTCCTCCTTCTGTTGCTCAACCAAGCTGCTTCATGGGCTTAATAAGGGCAATTACCAGCACATAGATGGGGGAGGGATCTATAACAGCTGGGACTCTGTTCCTCCTTTAAAATCTTCTGGTCAGAGATTCTGCCCCATTAGATCCCTCTTAGCCCAATTCAGAGTGAAGCTAATACAATAATTAGAAAACTACTATCGTTTTCAAAATTATATAAATTACCTACCATATCTATCCTAAAAATACACAGCCAAAATGGGAAACTATTTTTCTGAGAATTATCTTACGCAGTTAGTTGTATTTTAGGGACAGACTGCACTTGCATTCATGAAATATTAAATAATTTAATAGAAATAAAAACATAATTTGCTAGGTAGAATTAGTTTATAATTGGGTATTCTGTCCCACTGTTTATTTTTTAAAATAACTTTATCTTGTCCTATGCTTTATTCTTAAATAGAGAAAAGCTTGCAATGAGAAGTTCAAGAGGAGTGTAGGCAAGCAACACATATACAATCTACTGTGTTTTACCTCATTATAGACAATGATTATAGCCAAAGCAGATTTTATTAATTATGTCAGGGGAAATGATTTTACAGAAACATTGGATGATTGGCTCTTTCAGAAATGTAAGTAGATTATCAGTAAATATATATCACATCTTTAAAAAGAGAAGGAAATTATTAATTTATACTTCAGCTTGTGCAGACTGGGTGCAAGGGAAGGGAATGACATAGCATGTAACTATGTAACAAATACCTCAACACAGAAGCCCAAATCATCTTGGATAGTTACTAGAAAAGGGCACAAAATGAAAAATGAAACACAGTTTCATTGTTTCATTACATAACAAATTACTTTGTTACATAATGAAATCCTACGACATGTTTTGTTACTAAATGAAACAAAACACCATTTTTCCTTTAGGAATGAAATGATTCATGGCAGGGGAGCTTCTTTGGACTATTCCTTGTAAGCCTCCGAAATTTGGAGAGGTTTTGGGTTCAGGGGGCTGAGTTATTAAACTCCAAAGGGGGTCCCCCTAGGGGAAAAAATTCTAATTGAGTCATAAACCAATAATAGCCCCTGAAGGTGAGCAATTAGTGGCTTCCCAGTTCAATTAGCATTATTTTTCATAGGGATAACCCCCTTTGGAGTTTAACTCAGCCCCCTGAACCCCAAACCTCTACAATTTTGGGGGACTTACAGGGAAGAATCCAAAGAAGCTCCCCTGCCATTTTGTTTCCTCTAGGACCAAGGGAATCCATTAACAAATCATTTCATTTCATTACAAAATTTGTTAGTAACAAAATGAAACTACTGATGAAATGAAATGAAACAAAACACTGTATTTCCATTTTGTGTCCAACTCTAATAGTTACATGTGTGCAAGAAGAATCATACAAGTTGATACTAGAGAGGTGCTAGCTGCATGCCTCATTTCTAGCATATGGCCAACATCTTATCAATGGCAAGTTCTGTAATGTCTTTACTACATGCATAACCAACAGGCACTTCACCAGGGAGTTTATAATAATGATTAACAGCTTCTTGTAGAGGCATGTTACAGGTTCAGATAAATTTGAAACTGCTTGTAATGTGTGGGTTTTAGTTTCATTCTCACCATATAAGACTGGCATTTTTCAAAAAATCAAAATCTAGTAATATAATTCATATATGTCATGTACACATGTAGGCATGATTTAGTTTTGTTTTAACATGGACAGGTGATAGAGATGATGGTATACTGGGTGGAGGGATGCCTCATCAAAAAGACTTGAAAATATAATGCCAACCCTGAACAAAAGGCTGCTCTTGTTTATTCCATCTAGGGGTGCTTAAATTTTATTTGGAAGAAAACCACTCCTAGACAAGGTGGAATCGAGATAAAAATTGCTGGATAAATTTAGTAAGGCTAAATTCTTCTGTTAACTTTCTACTACCTAGTTTGCATAGGAAAACACTCAATACCAAAAGACTACCACATGTGTTACAGTACAGAATCTCCCTTTCCCCTCTCTCTTGCACTTCCCAATCTATTCCAAGTTACATCATCTGACAGCCACACCTCTTTCCCCAGTGGTGTGTATTTCACTGGCAGATATCAGTTGTATTATGTAACTGTCTGGTTTTGGAATTTTGAAACCCAATTTAGGAACTTGGCAAAAGAAATGAGTCAATTTTCAGCCGAGTCCCAATAGGATACAATAGTATAAATCCTGAGACTTGTGCCCTCTTCCAATCCAAGCTACTGACTATATATTATTTTATGACCTATTTTTGTTTTTCGCATTGGATCTCAAATTACTTCCATCACCACCCAGAACAATATGTCTACAGAAATAAAATTTAGGTTATTCCAAAATTGATGAAATTTTCATGCTTTGTTCTCTCACTCCTTGTTGTCAATATCAAACATTTGCCTTCCTGCATTTCCTTCTCCTCCTCCCTACACACACAACAGGAAACCTGACATTTTGAAGAAAACAATAGATCACTAGCAAAGTCTCCACAGATTTAGATCAGTTTGCTACTTTTTTATATTAAAAATGCATGATTTTGAATTGGCAGTGATGATGTACATCATGTTTTCTGAAAATGCGATGCTCAACCTTTTTTATGGCCATAATCACAATGTGAAAGAAATGCAGGCTTCTATACTATCAGGATTGTATAAACTGCTTAATCAATTTTGTATGAAACTATTTCTTATCTATGGCCCTCATCAAATGTGCCACCCCGCCGGGACCATATATCCTCCCCTACAGTTGAACATAGCTGCTCTAAAACTTCAGCACAGCTTCAGTTTTATTGTAGTTGGCAGTGATTTTTCAGCTTGTTTGTACCCCAGAATAAATGCCTGTCTCGGGGAGTCTATGAAACCTGATACATTTGGCTTCCCAAAAGAGAAGGTCCCCAAAACAATGTGTTTCTTCACTCATGGCCACTGCCATTTGCTCCCCTCTTTCTTCTGACCAACTCTTCCAGCCACTCCCTTTCCTGTCCTCTTCTTTGGCTATTACTTCACGAACGTCTCGCTGCGCGGCGAGCCGTCATTTCTGTGCGAATCGATCGTTTCTGTCCTCACGCTCCTCCTTTTTGGATGCGGCGCCACCCCGACCACGCCCCCTAAACCGTGCTCCAAGCGGGGCGAGTGATTCCCCTGCCGGAGGCCGGGAATCTTTTTCGCTTCGCATCCCGCTTCGCATCCAAAGTCACGTGTGGCCAGTGATTATATATATTTAATTTTTTTTAGTTACTTTTTCTCCGAAATGCCGATGCATCGATATTTTGGTTAACCCATTCTTTTGATCTTGCTTTCTGTGCTTACAATATTCCTTGGAGGAGCGATGGTATACACAACAAATGTTGTGTGCTGGTCCACCTAGTGACCCTGACGGAGAACAGCAATTTTTTCACGTCGTCAATGGACGAAGCAATACAAATCGGGAGTAGAAAACAAAGGAACATACAGTTATTCAGCTCTGCCACAAATGACAGCCGGGTATTGATGCATCGATACGCCATGGTAGTTTTTTTTAATATTAAAGAAAGCAGAAACCGGACGTTGCAAGTAAGCTTCCCAATGCGAAGGGAGTACGTGAGGTAGTACTGGATTCGATCCTAAAACTTCGCCTCGTGAGGACGGAGAAAGAGGGGTGGGAGCGAATGGAGACCACGTGACCACCTTCGCATTCAAAGCGAAGGCAATCCCGCTGCGAAGCGAAGTACTTCGTGAAGTAACGGCCTTTGTCACAGCTCCCACTACCACTCACCTACCTGCCCCCCCGTCCCCCATCAGTTCAGTCATCCTGTTTCACTGCTTGTTGCAAACAATGCCCACACTCCTTCTTGCTCCCCTTAGCTCTGCCACACCTGCGGCTACTTGTCCCTTTCATTCCCTTGTAGCCACCACCATCGCTCACTGCTTCCTTGTGCCCATCAACTCTGCCAGCTCCACACTTTTCCATCCACCTCCTTCACTGTCTGCTACCTCTGCTCATCCACTTCCTTGGCCTCCTCCAAGGCTCCCACACCCGTTCTTTGTTGTCATCTTCCTGCTCTCACTCTCAATACTGTTGTGCTCCTGCTTCCTCTACAGTTTTCTCTCTCCTTCCTGTCCTTGCTGCCAATGCTTCAACCACTGCTTTACAAAAGGACTTGTAGGGATCTGAAATGACCCAAAATAGGTATCCCCTTTCAGGTTCACTGAAGGAGCTGAAGAAACACCCCCCCTTCCAGGTGGAAAGAACCAAAATAAAATTCAAATCAAACATGTTCCTCGTGCACACTCCTGCTTTCCACGCTGCTTTCTGTTTCTGAAACTCTGAAAAAAGCCTGCCTGTATTCTCTTATCACAGGCCAAAATCCTCTTGCACAATGCTAACAGCATAACTGTGGGGGCAAATGACTCCAAGTCATTGTAAACATCACCTACAGTGAACCCTCGTATAACAAATGGTTTGTATAACATAAAATCTATACAACATAAAAAATTCCGGAGATAGGGGAAATCTGCTTAACAGAATCACCTATGGGGCGAATCTGTACAACATAAAAATGGTTGCGATTAGGGATTACTCTGTTTTCAATGCATTCCTATGGGAAATTTGCATAAAGGAAAATTTGCTTAACAGAATTTCATTTAGAACGAATTAATTCCTTTATACAAGGTACCACTGCATTTCATATGGGTTGTGTGACACAGTTTGACAGGATGTCTGCACTGACTTAGTAACTTGAGGGAATGCATTTTCAAATGTTATGTCTTCAGTGTTACATCAGCATAACAATACAAGAAGATTTGGGGCATGGATCAGCCTGTTCCAATCAGGCCTCAAAGCTCATCAGTCTACAAGATCTGAATTGATTTATATCTCTAGTGATATCCTCCTAACATTAATGATCATACAACTTATTTTCTACCATGTAATATTATATTCTATTTTCTTCTATTTCTATTAAGTTTTCAGTGTTTTATATTCATGAAAGTAATTGATCTGCTTGTTTTTAACCTACCTTTCTTTCTTTCTTTCTTTCTTTTCCTTCCTTCCTTCCTTCCTTCCTTCCTTCCTTCCTTCCTTCCCTCCCTCCTTCCTTCCTTCCTTCCTTCCTTCCTTCTAGTGTCCTTTCAGGGGTCTACAAGAAAACCTTTGCTTCTTTATTTATTTTTCTTCTTTTGGTGACTATTCATTCAGGATTAATAATTACTATTTTGACAAATGCAATTCTATATTTTATCACATCTTGATGCTGCTTCATACCTAAAACTGAAATTCTCAAGTGTCCTCCGATTTCTAGAATTTATTCTTTATTGACATTAACTCTTTAAGACTCTGGTTCTTTTTCATTTGGTGAGCCACTGTTCTTGTCTTCTTGATCTCCCAAATTACACATTTCTGTCCACATCTATTCATCCCATTGTTCATCTCTTTTAATCCACTCCTTGCACTGGTGTTCCATTTAAGATTCATAGTTAGATGAGCGCGCAGTACTGTGCCCCCTCTGAACAGCACTCTTCCTCCTTCTCAGCACACCCACAGAGAGGATTTCTAGAGTATCTCCCTTTTGGTTGTGGTCATGGCAGTACCCCACACAGGGGTGGTGTCCACCATGAGAGTATGGAATAAAATGGAATAAATGGAACCTTGCTGACTGACATTTGTAGATGTTAATTTTGGTTTCCTTAGCAGGCAGAAAAAACACCCCCAAAACAGTTATAATGATTGAACTTTATTATTTATTTATTTATTTATTTATTTATTTATTTATTTATTTTTTTATTTTATTTTATTTTATTTTATTTTATTTTATTTTATTTTTTTTATTTATTGTATTTTTATACCGCCCATCTTCCGGAGGGAACTCTGGGCGGTTTACAATAGAAATAAAACCAACAATTAATGACAAATAAAATAAACAAGAGAGAACTAGTAAAATAAGGAGGGAGAAACCATCTGCAGTAGGCGACACGGATGGCAAAAAAAAAAAGAAAGAAAAGAAAAGAAAAAAGGAATTAAATAAAAAAATAACTAAAACTACTGGGGGTACACTTTTCTGTTAGGCTCTAACCCCAGATGTTTTCAAGAACTGGCCAGGAAGAATTTGGGGAGTTTTAATCCGCAAAGACAAATCAAAAGACCCCCTATATTCCACCCATTTAGAGAAGTTAGCTTACATGAACATCTACAGGCTTTGCTTGCTGCTGCTGCTGCTGCTGCTGCTGCTAATGATAGAATAAGAATATATAATAGTGCAAAGTTTCCTGGAAACCATAGTTCATGAGGTACCCTATATGGACCCTAATGGTTAGTAAGACTAGGACTTCCACCATCCTTTGTGCTCAAGAAGGCCTGGCCTTGCCGGGTTAGTTGACCTCCTGGTTGCAGGGGATGCTGGCAGTCATAGTCCTACTGCCCCTTAGGCTCTACATAAGAGTACTTCCCAAAGAACTATGGCTCCCAAGAAACACAATTGCTGTTTACTTCACTCTCTCTTTCTCAACATCATTAAGTCAAGGCCACCAAGCCCTATACACCTTCAGAGGTAACCCCTTCCTGAGCAAAGTGAAATATAGTGGTTCTTTTGATTTGTGTTTGTGGGTAAAAACTCCCAGAATTCTGTCTGGGGAATTCTTAGATAATTTGGGAGGGGGGGTTAACACAAAAACACAAAATAGTACACCCTTAAATATTACCTCCACTCTAAAAAAAATCCTACTAACAATAATATAATTTTAACATCGTCAGCTGAAATCAAATAGTAAGTAGGCCCATTTAATCAGTGGTGATTTGATAAGTCAACAACATCTATGTAATTTCAATTGATTCAGTGGGCCTATTCTTGATGCAGCTTAGTACTATTTCAGTCTAATGCCATTGCTGCCCCATTATCTAAAAAGTAATTCCTTATTTCCAAGCTCTGATTTCAAGCAAAGTTCTTTTATCTTGACTATAATATGTTTCATTCATTTTAAACCGTCTGCCACATGCCATTCATACAAATTCCCGGTTTTGGCCCAGATTTTTTCCTTCCCAAACACACTCCTTTCTTCTCTTCACACTTCCCTTTCTATACTGTATCTCAGAATGGAAGCCTGCAGCCAGAGCCTTTCTGTTCTGTTTTGGTAAAGCACTGAAAGGCCTGCAATTAAGTAATGAGTCTAATGACTTAAATTATCAAGTTAATTCAAAGCACATATAGCTTTTTACTAAGAGGTTTCCAGTATCAATAACCAATATTTTATCAAATGCAAACCCTTGGTGCATTTTATTCCAACAAAAACTACATGCAGTCATCAAAATGAACTGTGGGTTGGAGAAGCATTACGGAGACTATTCCATACAATGCAAGGAAAGGGTATGTTACAAAAACCATTTGTTGTCTGCACAACTACTGTAACCACATCTCCTGACCAGTTATGTGGCTGAACTTTTAAAGCATTCTATGTTCTTTTAACACACAGCCCAACACATTAAGCCCAGCACATTCAGTTGGATATCAATGCAGCTAAAAAAATCTAGCTATGTGTGGGAAGAGGAGTGAGGCCTATGGGGACAGGACTAGATTTTCTTCAGCAATCATAAAAGTGAAGCTTGGTATTTGTACATCTAACACACGTACTACTCTGGCATATTCTGTAGTTTTGAGAATATACAAAAAGCAAAGATTCCAAAATCGGAGGTTACACATGCACATACCCCAGTGAAATGTGCATTTAACAGAACCTTTTACAGCTGAACTTTTAAAATTCAGCTCTTTTTTCCACAGGCAATGCTGAAAGAATGAAAAACACATGTACACTTAACATCTCCTGACATAAACCAGATTTGAACCATTGACCTTCAAATCTCCTTTACAAAGGCCTAACAGGAGCAACTGTTGGTTACTTTCTAAGTCAGCCACTGGCAAAAGACTCCACAAATTGCTGAGCCAATTAAGCAGCTATTTGTTCGTTTGCTGCACCAGAGGGGGCAACATGGTAGCTACTAAGATCTGGGGGTTTCCATTTTAGAACTTCAGTTTCTATTTCATTGTCACGTCCTCTGATAATTATGTTATTAGTATCCAAACTTTAGAAATAACAGGGACACATTTATATTTCCTTGTGTTTATAAGGTGATCCTTCATGAAAGCATTCAAGCAAAAAGGATGCTCAAAAAGAAAAAGAAAGGAAAAGTAAAAAACCATAGCTCAAATTATTTTTATTTTATCACTCTTCAAAACTACATAACCACTCATTATTTTGTATCATTTGAACTAGCATACAACCACTGGCAGAGCACAGGAAAATCTATAACCAAAGAAGAAAGATATATTTTTAAAACAGAAATGTAAAAAAAAAATCTCATTGACAAGTGTTTTAAAATTTTCAGTTTTAATAAAGAAAGGTCAAAAGCACATTTTAAAATACACTTAAGACTGATGACCTTGCTCTATTTTGTGCATAAAAGTTCTGGATGGAAAAGAAAAAGGCTGTGGACATCTAGCAGACTTAATACTCTACCAAACCAAGATTATCTGTAATTCTCAAAATAAACAAAAAGCAATATGTCTGTGAAGATTCTCAGTCATCCAGGTGAGTTTATCTGGAAGTTGAGTCATGGCTACTGGACTTCTTTTTTGAGAGATAGAAACGTTTCGCTGCTCATCCAAACAGCTTCCTCAGTCTCAGTCTGAGGAAGCTGTTGGGATGAGCAGCGAAATATTTCTATCTCTCAAAAAAGAAGTCCAGTAGCCATGACTCAACTTCCAGATAAACAAAAAGCAACAAGTCCAAAATCTGAGGTTATTCTAGGTACATAACCCAAAGAAATCTGCATTTAACAGAACCCTTTACAGGTAAACTTTAAAAATCCAGCTATTCCTGCCCCCCCTCCCCCCACGGCATTGCTGAAAGAATTAAAAACCTTTCACTTGTCTATGTGCTTGTGGTGTCCTATAATTCCTTGAAAAACTACATTTTAGGGCATGCTCTACATCACAATATTTTGCCAGAGGCCAACAACACTTTCTTCTTTAAAAAAAAAAAGCAGTAGTAACAAAAACAAAAATACAGCAATTCATGACTGTGTGATCTTCAGCCCTAACTCTAAAACCCTATTGTTTCAAATGGTGCCATGTTAGCCTGATGATATTATTAGCCAAGACAATTTGGTGGTGGTGGTGGGGGGGGGTAATAAAACATTCCTTCCTTCCATCCTGACTCTCCAAAAGGATAGGAGTCATCTAGAAAGGAATGGGGCTCTGAAAGGATCTGGAAGGAAGGAAGGATCTGGAAGGCAGGAAGGAAACTGAGGAGGTGAAAAGGAAGTGAGAGAGCAGAAAAGCAGCTGACTGGTAGCAAAAGACTACTGAGGAGGAGGGATATCACAGTGCAGAGGAAGCACTGGCAACCACCAGCCAATCCTATTCTGCCAACATGGAGGTATAGGAATGGCCTCCAACAACTTGAAACTGAGGTGTGAGTCATCCAGCTGAGGATGCCTTTTTCCCAAAGCAGGAAGCAGAGAGCTTTGAGCCTTTAGGGAATCATAAGCATAGCTAATCTCGCCTCTTTTCAGAAGCTAAGCAGGGTCAGCCCTGGTTAGTACTTGGATGGGAGACCACCAGGGAATACCAGAGGCTGTAGGCGCCTGGAGTAGGAACTGGCAAACCACTCCAGTATTCCTGCAAAGAAAACTCCTTGGACATGGAATCACGAAGAGTCGGCCACGACTGTAACGACACAACACACACACACACACACACACACACACACACACACACACACAAGGCAGGGTGAAGGAACCACCTCCATCTGTGGGCATTTGGACTTCCAGAACTGGACTGACATGGACAGCATGTATGGAATAGTTTGAGTTACTTTGTTTAGTTAATAAGGACTCTGCTTGGAAAAAGCTTTGATCCCTGCCCTTATCCCTGGGCCTGCAAGGCCCTCTGATGTGCCCTACTCACTGAGAGGATCTATTCTAGGGGCATGCACAATAGAGTTTGGCCTGATCTAGTAGGAATCATCTGACATCATTTTTTTCTTTTTTCCCCTATGTATTTTCCAGGATAGTGTAGTTTATTTTATTTGAAAAGTGGAAAGAGAAATAAAAAGGGATACAGACAAAATATCAAGGGGAAGGTGTGGAATTAAAGTAATGTCATCTGTGAATAGAAGCAAAAAATTGCAAATACCATATTTTTCGCTGTATAAGATGCACCTGACCATAAGATGCACCTAGTTTTTAGAGGAGGAAAACAAGAAAAATGTTTAGCCTAAGGTTTCACAACCGGGGAATCCTGGGTGCAAAAGGAGAGGCTTGCAAACAAGGTGATTGGGACTGTGGAATGGAAGCTGTAAAGGGGGGGGGCTTGCAAACAAGGTGATTGGGACTAGGGAATGCAATCTGCAAAAGGAAAGGCTTGCAGATGAGGTGATTGGGACTGGGGAATCCAGGCTTCAGAAGGGGAGGTCAGAGGCTCCATGGATGACACCTCCTTTGCAAACAAGGTGATTTTTTACTAGGGAATATTGTCTGCAGAAGGGGAGGGGTGGGGAGAGGCTCCCTGGAGAAAGCCTCTTTGCAAACCAGGTGATTGGAACTGCAGAATCCTGGCTGCAGCAGGGGATGGGAGAGGCTCTGTGGAGGTAATTTTTCTCTAAAGGAAAATATGTGATACGTATGTAGCAAGGACTACTATATTCGCTCTATAAGACACACATACAATTCCCCTTACTTTTGAGGTGGGAAAAGTGCATCATAGAGCAAGAAATATGGTATCTTGTTCAATGCTAATGAATACAGAACACATGGAGCAACTAGCACCTCCTCACACCATGCCAGCAGCTTTGGCAGCTGTAGTTCAATGCATGCACAAACACGGAACAGGATGCTAGCCATTAAAACTAAATTTGAAGTTAGAGGTCTGGAATACATAGAAAAATAAGAACAATGTGCTCATGTTACATAGGAATAAATGTACACACTACTTGCCAGCTCAGAACCCACAAATTTGGGAGAAGGAAAAGACAATGAATAAAGATTTTTTCTGAAAGTCTGAAATATTTACTGAACAATCTCTAAATAAAGCATAAGGCTGATGCTCTAGTACCAGTGCAACAGAATACTCCTCTCTCCTCTGGAGCATATAGGGCTACAGTTGGAATATCATATTGCCCTCTCTTATTTCCATGGGATTCTGCTCTTCTATATGTGGATGTCCAGTACTATTTTTCATTGGGAAGGATCAGTAAATTGCCCCAAATAGAAAGAGAAACTTCTGGCTCTCTTGCTTTAAACTTGTAGCATTATTTTATTTTATTTTATTTTATTTTATTTTATTTTATTGCTTTCCTCAAGCAGCCTAGCCACTTGCCTTACATCCTGAAGAATTCTGGTAATTGTAGTCTAAGAACACACCTGTAAAATGGCTGTTTCCATTGTGCATGCATGAGCCAGCTCCATTTGAATTTAAGAGGGACTTCTTAAATTAATTATGACTAGATGTTTTATCCAGATTTCCCTTAAAAGAATCCAGCAAAATAGGCTAAAATATTCCATTGCTTGCTTGCTCTGAGTATTTAAATTTACCTTCTTGCTGCTTAAAGTCTTAATTCCCTAAAATATTTAACTTTTAAAAGAATTCTATCCTTCTCTCCTCTCTTACCCTTTCCATTGTGCTCCTTATTATTTGTACATTTCTTTTTTTGAAAAAGACATGCAATCCACAAAGACACACAATATAAAATAAACATAAAAATTAACACCGTTTATATTTTGGGGGGGGGAAGTTGCTGTTTTTGTGTGGCATCTGTGCTTAAAACAAGTGGCAATCTATTTTCTCATAAATGAATTTTATCATAAGAGGCTCGCTGTGGGAGGGGTATTTTAAAAATGCTACAGTCAAATGACTACAGTCTATTTAAAATGGATTTTCTCCCAACCCGTGAGGGTTGGAAGGGAAGCAGCGGTGGTAATCTGCCGTTGGCACTTGCCTTGCAACTTCCAGGGCTGGGAGAAAATCCATTTTTAAATGTCCCGCATCCGGAGTGTTCATGGCAGGACATTTAAATATGGATTTTTCCCCAACCTGGGAGGCTTGCAAGGCAAGTGGTGTTGGCGATGTGCCACCGACGCTTGCCTTGCAACCTTCCCGGGCTGGGAGAATATCCATGGGTCCATGTGCTGCTCGGGTGGGCAGAGCAGGGACCCATTGATCCTCACCCTGCCTGGGCTGGTCCCTTGCAAACAGCCCAGGCTGGGCAAGGATCAATAGTACCTCCTAAGACAAATGCAAATGAGAAGGATAAAGTCGTCTTACGAGGTTTTTCCTATCCCCGGAAATTACAATCGTCTTACGAGTTTTTCGTCTTAAGGGCCATTCGTCTTACAAGGTATTACTGTATCTGTGTTCTCTCTCAAAGAAGTAGATGTTAGCTGTTTTTAATTCCGTTGATGTCATAAACTCTTGATTAAAAGAGTTACCATATTAAGTTCACTGGATTTATGTGAGCAAGGATTACTCAGCAGCAGCCATGAGTTCACCTTTGACTTCAGGATAAAAGTTGCTTCATCTTGTATTGTAGTAGTACTCTCTCTCTCTCTCTCTCTCTCTCTCTTACACACACACACACACACACACACACAGGGGGGAGAGAGGGAGAGAGAGAGAGAGAGAGAGAGAGAGAGAGAGAGAGGAGATTCAGGTTTTGCAACAATTTGGATCTGAGGACATTAGCATCTCAGTAAGGTTTATTTTCAATGTAAAATAAATTGTATGTTTTTTGCCTGTTCACAAACCAACAGCTTGGTATGCCAATCTAGTTTGAGAAATGTGAGTCAGAAACCAGACTTGTATCCTGCATTCTGCAAGTTAACCTGACAACAACCCTTCCTTATCTAGCAGAGACATTCAGTTTTAAAGTTACTACACAGAGTGCCACTGGATCTTCTTCCATCCTGTAGGAAGGGTGGGATAAGCATGAAATGAAGATAAATGATAGGCACCCCTTCTGTATTAGGCTGAATCCTGACTTCCTGTTTTTGCCTTCATTTCATCAGCTTTGCCTTCACTGAGGGTTTCAAAGCAATATTCATGGAAACAGATTTAAAACCTGATCTATATCACTAAAATACAAAGAGGAAATATAGAGTGCTAACACAACAATTCCTGTAGTGGATGCATTGTTTCCTCATTATGCTCTGTATACAATAATGTACAAAAACTAAATACTGTACAGTATTATAAAAGCTCAAGTATTAGCCATGTTTAACCATTACTTTCATAGGCATTTGTTCATGGACACATTCAAGCAATTAGGCTGACTTTAACGGTAAATACAGTCCAAATGTCATTATTTACCACCCTAAAGCATTTTTGGGGCTTCATCTGAAGAATGGTAATATTTGGATCAGTGGTTCTATGATCTCAAACATGTAAACATAACTACAGTAGTTATTTTAAACATAGTAGTAATCATCACAACTAAAATTGCAACTTCCTTAAAACTATCAGCCCTCATCAGTATATACTACCACACAGGGAATTATAAGAATGGCCATGTTTTTCCCATTGCTGGCAGCAAATTCTTGCTGAGAAAACTGTTTAAACCTATAGTCCCCCTTCCTCTGCAATACTGGACCAAGGTATCCATCATCCCCAACCAGCATGGCCAATGCTGAAGGACAGTGGGAATAATAATAGTACCCTCAGCACTTGGTTATCTCTGGTACAGAATCTTAAAAATAGCTTCCCCCATCTCTCTCCTCCTCCTCTCTCTCTCTCTCTCTCTCTCTCTCTCTCTCTCTCACACACACACACACACACACACACACACAACAGAGAGAGAGAGAGAGAGAGAGAGAGAGAGAGAGAATTTTTTATACTTGGTGTCCCAAAAGACTGATGATCCAAAATCTGAAGACATTGTAACAATCTCTCTCTTTCTAATGCCTCCCAAAATATGAGTAATTGGTGCTCAGATTGGCAGGATATATTACTAGCTGTAGCTTGGAATTCAGTCCTCCTCCTTTACCCAAATTCCAATCACTTTGTTGGTGGGATGGACACACACACACACACACACACACACACACACACACACACCTCTTTTCCTAAAAACAGAGCTACACACACACACACACACACACACACACACACACACACACACACACACCTCTTTCCCTAAAAACAGAGCTTAGAAAAGTTATTGTTTTAGATCACAAATCCAAGAACCCCATAACTAGCATGGATGCTCACATGGCATATAGAAGCTGTAGTCCATTAAACTAATTTTTCAAAACTTGCCAAAAACAAAACAAAACCCTTATTTACTTCACTAAGAAAAAATCAGGAAATCAAGCTGTCCTGTCGTTAATCAAGCTAATTAATTCTACCATTCAAGATTATGCCCTTCAACATCATAACACATAAATGTAAATGCAGCAAGGTGGGAAGATATTTACACTGCCTTCATGCTGAAATATGACAAAATGTGCACTTAAAAGAGCAACCAGCAACAACATAACCATTTTTAAAAAATCATTTACATTGAATTCGGAATGGCCACACTGACAAAAGCTAAAAACTGCACAAAAGTAATTCTCTAGTTTCTAAACAGACAAAAAGGGCAGAACCCAAAGACTTCAATACTGCTTTTCAATCGTGTTTGTCATCAGGTTTCAACTTGACATAAAAGGCATTCCCCTCCCTCCCCCTACAGAAGCTAAGTGGACGGGTCAGTCCTCCTCCCCCACTGCTGCAGCCCCATACAATCTGACAAAGTATGGTTGCCTTCAGTAACCTCAAAGGGATCCTCCTGAGTAAGATACATTTTCCCTTCTGCCTCCTTGCTCCATCTCCACACCATTCCCCATATCTGAAACAACTGCAGTTGTTTGGACTGGGTTTCCCTCCTCACCCCCCCCTCTGCCCCACTGAATTATCTTATTGAATTCTACAGCTTCAGCCTTCTTAAAGTTAAACTAGTTGGGTTTTCTCCCTCCCTCAATCTTAAGGTGCTGGTCCTTCAACAGAAATGTCCCTTAAGGTGAGCATGCATCCTATTACGACTTCACTTAGAAACCATTTCAGCCCAAATTTGTTAGGAAAGTCAAAATGGGATTTCTGATCTCTGAATCATTCTCTGATTCACTTTCAACCCCTAGCCATGACGCAGGGAAAAAAAGGGGAAGTCATGTGACCAAAGGCCCTGAAAGGGGAAAGGACTGCTTTCTTTCCTTTGGGGGGGGGGGAGGGGGTATTTTAGAAACACTCATCCAGCAAAAGAAACAAAGCCCTGGTATTAGCAGCACAGGGCCATTCATGGGTGGGGCCTGCATACCAAAGAGCTATAATGGGGCTGAGAGTTAATCTTAACGGGAGGCCCCACTTTAACCTTTTGAATGCACCCTTTTAAAAAAAAAATGTGGAACTACATCTTCCCTAAGCCCACTGGAAGAGCAATTATTCAACCATTTTATCTAAAGCCAGAACTACAATCAAAGACTTCGGTTCAGGCATCAATTCATCATTTCCAAACAAAACAGCCTCTGCTTTGGACAGTCACCACAACTCGTGCTACCATTTTAAAAGATATTTGGAGGGGGGGGGGTTCAAACTTCCCCAATTCTCTCCACCCCCCTACCCCATGTATGCTTCAAAGGACTCTTAAATAAATAGGAGTATCTGATATCCAGATAACCTGACAGATGTGTGGTCCGAAAGGTTTTGCTCCAAGGCTGTGTTTGGGATGCAAAGATAAGAACAAAACATCCTCTGTTTGTTTTATTCTGTGTTCAGTTTAAACTGTTTGTGGCTTTACTGCTGCACCTTGTAAACAAAGGTTGTGATCTGAATTTAAAAAGGGTCAGAACCAAATGTGCTGAATGGGAAGGGCCAGATATATTAGGGATTCTTATAGTTCCTTCTCAATGAGGCTGTTTCCTTACATTTGTCATAAAATGAAAGGCATGATGCAGGCAAAATTAAACCACAACCAATCTTGATGATTTCTCGTGGAAATCATGCTTGAGTCTCTCTTACTAAAATCAAGCAGACTTTCAAACACTGATTTAATGCTGCCTATTACAGTTTAGTATCACAACATCCAGAAGGCCCCTAATTAAGAAGTTTGAGATGAATCTAGACTTCCATTTAAAATCATGCTGAACTTTGATTTGCCAACTGCTTTGGAGTAGCTACTGTTTTTTCTTCACAGTCACCCAGCAGGCATGTGTATCTGTGCCATCTGTGCTTTGCCACAGCATTCATAGTAAAACAACCCATGGCTGAGATAATTTTTGAACTCAGATCAACTGTTTTAACCTTCTCTGTGTCTATGCTATAAAAACGTCCTGGTGGTAATTTACTCTGGTCCTTACAGAAAAGCAGTACATAACTCACCACATCCTCCAAATATTGGTAAACACAGATATCAAGCCTTATTAAAAGGGAACCCAACTTCCAATGTCTTTTAGATGTATCTACAGTCATATAAACAGCTAGACTGATATAAGCTGCTGAGTCTCTCTTTTTTAAAACAACGAAAGTCATATTAATAGTTTAATAAAAAGAAGACTCTGATTTTTTTCTATCCATGACAAGCCAACCTTCTAATGATCAGCAGAATAATGGGTTATAAAGGGCAAGGGAATACATGACACTAAGTAAATAAATTCTTGACTTGGTTGCCCTAAAACTGCATTTCACAAGATTAATTTCTCATAAAACAAAACAACTCATAGAATGAATTATATTCATCTTAAGAGGTACCACTGTAAATATAAAACATCAGTGGAAGATTTTAATGAAGAGTCCAATCTTAAACATATTTACTTGCAGACAAAATTCACCAAGTTCAAGGAGACATATAAAGTAGCAATCTTAAGTAAACCTGATTTTAAACCATAGAAAGCATCTGTCACATATAGTTGCTATGACATATATAAAATCTAAATTCTACTCCATAGAGAGTAAAGGAAATTAGTTTCAGGAGAAAAAGGCTGAGCGGAGATAAGATATACAGTGATATGCGTGGCTCGACTTAAGAGCAATTTAACTTAAGAGTGAGAAACTGTTTTAACTGCTTCCTTACAAATTTTAGATACGGTCTGCTCTACTTACAATTTTTTTTATATTTTTTCAATTTTTCAATTTCTTTATTTTTTATTTTTTTTAGATAGGGCTGCTCTACTTAAGAGTTGTTTGGCTTAAGAGCATGCATTTGGAATGAATTAAACTTGTAAGTAGAGGTACCACTGTATATGGATCTGTACCCTGTTCCAAAAGCCAACCTACTGTTTGTAACCACTTCCTTTCAAGGCAGGCCAATGATTTCAGTATGTGACTGTACTAAAGAAAGTCTGCGAGGATTTGTCTCTAAAATATCTCAAGGACTTCAGCAACAAACGATTTTGGGTTTTCAGTCATGCAATTATGAGGAGATATGTTCTCATCTCAAGTTTTGTCAAACTTTCATACAAGGCAAAAAATGAAGAGAGGAAGGTCCTAAAAAAACAGCCATCTCCCCTTTCAGCCCGGTTTGAGCTTATTGTCTGCTCAATCTGATAAGATGTTAACTATTAGACAAGATTATTGAAAATGAGATTGCCCGGTTATATTAAATTCCCCTTCCTAAACACAATATGATTTAAAATGAAACGGATGGCGTTCTTTCAAACAAATTTAATTTAAAAGACCATTCCTTTAAGAAACAAAGAACAGCAGGAGAACATCCTACTGCTGAGATCAACCACTTACAAACTGTTTCAATTTATTACAGTATAGATCTCTTTGTCACTCCCATTCCCTGTCTGGTATACCTGAACTGAAAGACAAGCCATTCACGGGATAAAATGAAATAAACAACTATAATAAAGCTCCACATTGGGCTAAAATAAATTATGAAGTTGAGTGTCAAATGGAAAAATGCAATTCATCTGGACTTCAACTACAGTCAATCAATTTGGAAGGGGAAAAGTTTACCCTTTACCCTGAAAGAGAATTCAGTGGAGGTAAATGCTGCTTTCCAGCTACGTCCTCACTTTTCAGTGGACAAAGTTCTTCCTGTTAAGATTCTGCTTATGGAAGATTCTGAGTATTTAGATGCCCAGTAATGATAATATCAGCAAATAACCCTGCAAAAAGGCAAATACTAAGAAACAAAAACTATTAATTTCACAGCTGCCTACTTTTTCTTCCAACTAGCTAATTCTGCAGTTTATGAGAGACATGCAACCCCTATATACAGAGAGTTTATGAAAATGAGTATCAAGTCATTATGAAAATGCAATGATAAATTCTCAGGAATGTAACAGTTGGTTTGCAAAGTTATTTAACACAGTTTAATCAGCATCTAAAGCAAAGATGTAATTTAATGTAATGTAACCAGATTGTAATTACTTAACTACTGCAGCATGTGAATTTATGCTCAAAATATCCAGGAAACTATTATGTGACATAAATATTCATGCAAAACATTTAAAAGACTGTATTGAATAGACCTTGCAAAAGAAAAACCCCTAGTGCTCAGAAAAACTTACAGGAAAATGATAGTATCTATTGATAAATTGCACCAGAATCCTGTGATTAAAAATACCAGCTATTCAAGGGCAACACTTCATAGTCTGATTCTAGATTTCTCTACATTTTAAAGAGTAAGAAGGAAAAATACTATGCCTTTTAAAAACACTACAAATAAACAAATATTTTATATGATAATTCAGTTTTACTCCTTCATATGACATGTACAGTAACTTCAAGATAACACAGTTCATTAGTTAGTTGAAGGTAAAGGTTCCCCCCCCCCCCCCCCGCACATGTGTGCTAGTCATGTCTGACTTTAGGGGAGGTGCTCATCTCCATTTTCAAGCCAAAGAGTCAGTGTTGTGCAAGTCCGTGGCCATGTGGCCGGCATAGCTGAATGCATTACTGCGCAAAAAAACACTATTTACCTTCCCACTTTTTACAGCAGTACCTATTTATCTACTTGCATTTACATGCTTTCGAACTGCTAGGTTGCCAGGAGCTGGGGTTAACAGCGGAAGCTCACTCCACTGCATCGCACCCAGGATTCAAACTCCCGAGCTGCCGACCTTGCAGCCAACATTTCAGCGCTCTAGCCCACTGAGCCACCATGCCTCATTAGTTAGTTGTGTGTGTGTGTGTGTGTGTTGTGTCATTACAGTCATGACCGACTCTTTGTGACCCCATGTCCAAGGAGTTTTCTTGGCAGAAATACTGGAGTGGCTTGCCAGTTCGTACTCCAGGTGCCTACAGCGCCTGGTATTCCCTGGTGGTCTCCCATCCAAGTACTAACCAGGGCCGACCCTGGTTAGCTTCCGAAATCAGGCAAGATCGGATGTGCTTAGGGCATCTAGGCAACTTCATTAGTTAGATATGTGTTGTCAAATCAGAACTTATCGTGACCTTAGTAGGTCTTCCAATGTAAGTGAGAATATTGAAGGAGTGGCTTTACCTCTTCTTCTCCCCCACTGAGTTTCCAAGACCAAGTGGGGTTTGAACCCTGATCGAGACTTAATCTCCAATCCATTACAATACATTGGGTACCCCAACACAGTTGTTTAACTTAACTTAAAAGTTGACCATGATGCTTTGAGAAGTTTTGCCTAGCTTTCTACGGCTCACTGCAGCTTATTGCCAAGGTGCCAGATCACACATTGGTCACATACCTGATCATGTGGTTAACAGCACAACAGCAACGTCCCTCACAGTACTTCATTAATTAGCCATACTTAGCCATTAGGCAAACCTTCAGCAAACTCAGCAGGTTGGCATTATGACTGTTTTTTTTTACTCTGAGGTATAAATGAATTAAATAATTTAAATGAATATGGGAAAATAAGATGTGAATCTTAATAATTTATAACTTGTTGCAAGAATATCATATTAGAACTTCTGCATGATGAATGATGCCAGAGACAGGGTTTTCAGAAGTCTAAACATCCACCCCTAGAAGCTAAAGTGTGTAATTCTGTATGAGAAGCTATTTTATGCTGGGGAAACTAAAGGAATAACTGCTCCAGCATATGTGACGTGAATGACATCCTTACTGGACTAGAGATGGGCATGAGTCAGAAAAATGGTGATTCTTTTTTTATTCATGATTCATCAAGGTGAATGAATCACGAATAATAAATTCATTGTTTTTCCTGATGAATGGAAAATAGATTTGCAAGTTCATTTTTTTTACTTTAAAACCTTATAAAATGGCCCTCAAGGAACCTAAACACAACAAAATTTCAGAAAAGCTTCCTCTGACCCTCCTCTACCAAGCCCTGTAGATCTGGTGAAGTTTGAGTTTTGTATGTCTGAGTTATATACCCACAAAGAAGCTCCTCAGGACACCTGGCACCTCAAGACACCAAAATTTGCAGAAATGTTCCCCTAACACACCTCTGTTGTTGTGTGTTGTTGTTGTTGTTGTTGTTGTTCAGTTGTTCAGTCCTGTCCGATTCTTCGTGACCCCATGGACCAGAGCTCGCCAGGCCTTCCCATCTTCCACTGCCTCCCGAAGGTTGGTCAAATCCATATTGGTTGCATCGATGACACTCCTCTACAATTGCTCAAAGTTTGGTGAAGACTGGGTTTCCGCAAGCCAACGTCTCATATTGACTGAACTCTGGTTTCATACATTCTCATGAATACTTTATATACAAGCTGTTAAATTCTTTAAAAAACATAACATACATTTTAGTACAGCAGGCATGGGCTTTCACATTATAAAAAGAAGCTTTTGAGTTGTTAGTCTGCCTTCTCTCTAAACAAGGCTTCCATGCTTCATTTAAGAAGCATTTTCAAACCCCCTCCCCAAGCTGCATGCACTACAAAGTACATGGTCCCTGAAGTATTAATGGGAACATTATCATGGTATGGCAGGCCTAGGTAATTCTTGTGTTTTCCCATTCGCCCAGAGAACATGAAAATACTTTTCAGTGCCTGATATGGCCTCAAGGCACAGTGGTTAAACTGCTGCACTGCAACTATAACTGTGCTCACAACCTGGAATTCAATTCTCCGTAGCAGGCTCAAAGTTCAGGCTCAGGCTTCCATCCTTCTGAAGTTGGTAAACTAAGTACCCTGCTTGCTGGGGGGGGATGTGTAGCCTGCATAATTGCTTATAAACCCCACCCACTGGACAGTGCTTTAAGTGCTACGGGGATGTATATAAGCAACACATTTTTGCTATGCTTTTTTTTTTACATGGGCTAAGGAGGATTGTGGGGACAATGAGAGGAGCACAGAGTGATGGGGTCTGAAATAAGGACAAAGTTGTGTTCAAGGGATCCCTATGTATAAGAGTCTACACACATGCCTATGTGAAATGACTAATGATCCAGTGGAATGTGAAGTAAAGATGCACCTAGGAGACGAACAGCAAGAGGAAATGTAAGTGTGAGCTAAACAGAAACAGTTTGGGGAAATGAACTCAAGCAGAACTCAAATTGCTTTGGCAGAATCCCACTGTCTACTTCCACCAGGGTAACAGGGGTGCAGTTTTCCGCTGGTTATTGCCACAAGTTTAAAAGTCGCTATCTGCATTTCTTAACACCACATCAAGTCACGAGACCATCATATGAAAGGAAATGCCTGCAATGCCTTAATTGATGGCAATTCACTGCTGAATGCTGCTCTACTGACATTACACTGTGTGTGTGTGTGGGGGGGGGATGAATAGAATTCCATTCAATGACAGAAAACCTGTTGGTTAGTGTAGTAAGTCACAACTAGAGTAGGACAATAGAATCAACAGAATGTACAGAAAAATTAAATCACCAAATTCCCACTGATGTGATGGGCCTACTCCAGCTGTGACTTACTGTGCTATGCAACAAGATTTCAGCCACAACTTGATAAATACTGTATACAGCATCACTTCCCTCTTGAAAACACCCCTTAATATAGCTGTTTTTTCCCTTTTAAAAATGTGTAGGGGCTCGTCAAAGACACCCATGGGGAACAGAGATGGACACAAAACAAACTTTTAATTTGTTTCATTATTCGTTATTCATTTTGTTAGTTAACAAAACAAATAATGAACCAACCCATCAAAGAAAGACGAAACGAAAAATTTCCGTTTCGTTCGCTTCGTTTTTTGTTATCTCCCCTACCTTGTCACCACCGCTATTAAGTCCTCCTGGCTCCAAGCCAGCACCTCAAAAAGCCCCCGGCGGGGGGACTGTGTTTAAAATGAAATAAAAAAGAAAAAGAAAACAAGTGCCAACCCGGCCCCTGGGGGCCGCGTGGTCGGCAGTCTAAAATAAAAATAAATTAATTAAAAATAAAACAAGTGGCGACCCAGCCCAGGGGCTGCGTGGTCGGCACTCTAAAATAAAAATAAAATAAAATAAAAACAAGCACCAACCTGGCCCCAGGGGCTATGTGGTCGGTGCCGTAAAAAAATTTTTAAAAATGATGTGCAGGGAAGCTAGTGCACTGACCCCAAGCCAGTGCCTCAAAAAGCCCCTGGCTGGGGACTTTTTAAAATAAAATAATTTTTTTTTTAAAAAGCGGTGACTTGGCCCCTGGGGCCATGTGGTCAGAGCTCTAAAATAAAAATAAATAAATAAAACAAGCACCAACCTGGCCCCAGGGGCTGCGTGGTTGGCACTGAATTTTTTTAAAAAAGGCACAGGGAAGCTAGTGCGCTGGCCCCAAGCCAGCACCTCAAAAAGCCCCCGCTGGGGACTTTTTTAAAATAAAATAAAAATTTAATAAATAAAAATAAAAAATAAAAAATCCCCTGCCACCGCCACCAGGATCACTGCTGCCCGCACCACCTTAATGCAGCAAAAATATCCATGCTGTAAAACATACCAATGATATAATGCATGCTTTATGTGCAGAATGTCCCAGGTTCGTTCCCTGACGTCTCCCACTTGGTCTAGGGAAAGACCTGGCTTTCAAAATTAGGAGAACCACTATCAATCACAGGAGTGAATACTAAGCTACACAAGGGCGATGGTCTGATGGGTGAAAAATATCTTTGTTTCTACTACAGTAACCCCCCGCCTATCACGGGGGTTAGGGACCCACCCGACCTGCGATGACTGAAAATCTGCGATATGCGGATGTGGGTCGGGTGGGGCCTGGGGGACGGGGGGGGCGATCAGATCCCCCTGCCGCCGGCGGCACTTGCTAGTCCAAGAAGTCTTGGGGTGGCACGCGACGGTGGCATTGCGGGATCTGACCTCCTGCCACCGCCCGCCCACGCTGCCACGAGACTTCTTGTCCAGGGCTGTCTCCATTGAAATGCATTGGCTCAATGCATTTCAAAGGAGAAAATCTTCCCCATTGGAATACATTGGCTCAATGCATTCCAATGGGGAAGTATTTCTCCATTGAAATGCATTGAGCCAATGCGTTTCAATGGAGATTACGGGGCAGCGCCCAACGCTACCAGTCTGTGCTCCTCCGAGAAGCCTCGGGCAGCATGGGCGGGGGGGATGCGATGTCTCGGAGGAGCGCGGGCCGGCTGCGTGGGGCGATGCGATCACCCCCTGCCCCCCGCCCACGCAGCCCCACGTGGGCCGGCAGCAATGGGGGATCAGATCCGGGGCTTGGGGAAGGGGGGAAAGGTTTTAAAAGCCTGGGCTTTGAAACCTTCTCCCCCTTCCCAAACCCCGGGCTCCAGCTCATTGGCACTGGGGTGGGGAAATAAAGGTTTTTCTTCCCCACCCCAGTGCTAATCAGCTGGAGCCAGGGCAGGTACTGCGATCCCACAATATAGTGGGACTGCAGTACCTGAACCGTGAAGTGGCGGGGGGTGACTGTAATGACAATAGCTAGTCTGCTTTGGCTTTCAAAAAGACCCTCAGCCAATCTTTCCAGACTGCATCTCATGACATGCAAAAAGTAGCTTTAGTGGAGGGCAAACAAGTAGGAAGATCTGACTAAATGAGACAAGCCACAAGGGAATAGAACTGCAGTAAGAAGACAGATTCTTTTTGTCTGCAAAGAAAACCAAATCTAGTTATCAAATTCTTTAATTGACACCCTGTTCTTATTAAACTTGCTTGCCAGTGGAGCTTGAAGAAGCAAGGTGCACAGGAAAGTTCTCACCCTTAAAGGGATTGATTTTTTAAAATCATTGGGGACCTGATAACACTTTCAGTTTCCATTGATTTTTAGTGGATAATTCTGAAGTCCCATTGATTTGATTTCACTAAAAAAAAATCAATGATACTTGAAAGTGTTGAACATTGGCTGAGCATGACTTGACAACAGAAATAATAGCTGTTGAAAATGCTTTGGACACCAGCAGGGAGAAGGGAAGAAAAGAAGTAGATGAGTTTATGCAAAAGCAAACAGATGAGTTAGCAATGAGTTCTAGTCCAGCAGAAAGTAAATCCCTGCAAAACAGCAAGTCAAGAGACGATTCTGATACTAACACACTGTTTCAATGGGTAAAGGACATTTTAGATGAGATGAAGCTAATTAAACTATTTCTTTATGAATCTCACAAGCTCTTAACTACTTTAACAGAGATGAATATGCTACCTGTGAGCAGTAATAAACCAATTGGCCAAGGCATTGTACCTCTACAGTGTCCTGAAAAGGGGGGGGGAACCAAAAAAGAAAACTAAGAGAGCCCAAGTAGAGATCCCCCATAGACACTTAAAGAACAAAAAGAATAAAACCACTGAAGATAAAATGTCATCATCTAAAACAACAAAAAAGGCCAAAAATATTAAGAACATAAGTAAAACAAGGAAATCATCTTGTAAGTTGAATTATTTCAATTTATCTAAATGCCTTGAGATGAATTTAAATAGAGGAAGAAAATCATACAGAAGAAGAAAATCTGTACCTAAAAGAATCTCTGGGAAACTAAATATTAGCAAGACCCCTGCAAAAGCACACCATACAACCATTACCCCCACCTTGCAGGATATTAAGGAGGACACTATGGATATGATGGGACATGACCCATGGACTGATATGCCAAACACTCTCAGTGGATAAAACCTAAAAACAGCCCCACATGGAAGTTAAGATTAATGGCTCATACACTAGTATTCTGTGGGTATCCAAAACGAAAGGGGATACTTACACAAAATGAACATAAATGGAATTTGGTTAAAATCCTACAACCCATAACTCCTGAATTATTCTCCACATCTATAATTCTAAATGTTGAATATCTCTTTTATAACTATACCCATGCTTGTGCAGTAGTAACTTTTATTGATAGAATAATAATCGATAGGATTTATGATAAGAGAAAGGAACTTGCTGCAAGGGGCATAACAGTCGTTAGGTATTTTAAAAAAATAGCACACCCTCTACCTCTGCTAAATGAGTACACTAGAGATACAGAGAGGTATAACTCAGGTGCTGTTCAGAAACACACTGAGGGAAATCTTTTTGAAATGGAGATAATTCCAGAAGACCTTTCAACTGATAGGCAAAATGATCTTGGCAACATTATAGATAATATCAGTGAGAACAGCCATGTAATAAAACAGATCACTCAAGGTTTTACTTGGCCAGAAGAGGAGGTAGAGACTCATCTTCTCTCATCCTTCACTAGCCTACCAATTTGTGAACAGGCATCCATAGTGAACTGTTTAGATTGCTTGGTGGCAACTTTGCGAGACTTGGGACAGATTCCCAATCCCAACAAAGGATTAGCAAACCACCATCTATCTCCACAAAGATCCCCAATGAACCCCCTGGATAAGGACACAGTTAACCCTCCCTTGGAGCCTACTGTAAGAATAAGTAAAAGGACTCTTAACTCTAATCTAATAGTGCCTGCAGACCATACTTTACTTTGTCTGACAGTTGAGGAACCTTCGGGTAACACCCAGAACAATCCTAATATTATTGAGTTAGATTGACAAACCCTTCACCATGATGCCCCCCCCCCCCAGAAAAAGCCTTCCTTCCATATTTAGATGGCTGTCCAAGGGAAAGAAGAAATTTGACTGTACCATATGACAAGCTTAAAGCTGTCTTGTGGAATATAGCTGGGTGGTCCTCCAAACAAAATGACACTAACTTTTTGAGATATCTGAGTGCCCATGATGTAATCTTTATTCAAGAAACATGGACCAAAAGCAAAATCAATTTAAATGGTTTTGTAGTACATGCTTCCCCTGCTGAGTCTATCAAAGGGAAAGGTAGACCCAAGGCAGGTTTGGCAATATTAATATCCACATCCCTCCAAGCATCGATAGATTGGTTCCCCCTTGTGCAAAAATAGCAGTGGCTGGGCATATTGACTTTACATGTCATGAGATGCAGTCTGGAAAGATTGACTTTGACAGCCAATCTTTTCAGACTGCATCTCATGACATGCAAAAAGTAGCTTTAGTGGAGGGCAAACAAGTAGGAAGATCTGACTAAATGAGACAAGCCACAAGGGAATGGAACTGCAGTAAGAAGACAGATTCTTTTTGTCTGCAAAGAAAACCAAATCTACTTTTCAAATTCTTTAATTGACAACCTGTTCTTATTAAACTTACTTGCCAGTGGAGCTTGAAGAAGCAAGATGCACAGGAAAGTTCTCACCCTTAAAGGGATTGATTTTTTAAAATCATTGGGGACCTGATAACACTTTCAGTTTCCATTGATTTTTAGTGGATAATTCTGAAGTCCCATTGATTTGATTTCACTAAAAAAAACTATGATACTTGAAAGTGTTGAACATTGGCTGAGCATGTCCATTTTTTGTTTTAAATCTGCTCCTTCCACAAGAAGAAGGGAGGGGGAGCTTTCCTATGCAACTTAATTAATCAACTTGGGAAGTGATTATGAAATCTAAAATGTATTGAATGAGAAAGTTCAGCTCAGCTATTAAACACCAGGGAACAAAATTGATTTTTAAAATCCTAGCTTCTATTCCTGTTCATGAATGTTCACTGGGAAAAGCCTCCTTGCCAGTTTCTCTCTGCAGCTTCTTAAAAACCAGTCTTAGGGATTTGAAAATGGAAAGGATGGTAGACACACACACCCCTTTCTGTGGACAGATAGGATCCAATAATCAAATAGTTTAGTTTCCTATAATAAATGCATGCCACAAGTGTACCAGCACTGGTTTTCAAGTAAAAAGCCAGAATACAGTCTTTTCCATAGTTTTAATATCAATCTATTATTACATACCACGAGATGTGTAATCTGAACACTTCCTTTTTAATTTTTTTTTAAAAGAACTGGATTAATTGTTCAGCTGTAGCTTTCCCTTTAACTCTTACAAGCACATACTCAATAAATCTTTACCCCATATATCATAAAACATATCTTTTTTTAAAAAAAATACTTTCCTTTCTTGACCTTTAAATTACATGTCAATTTATCATTTATGGCACTATTCCATATTTCGTTATACCATTCGTCCATATATAATTCATGTTTGGATTTCCAATTCCTAGCTATTATTAATTGAACTGGTGTCAATAAATTAATGATCAAGTCTCTAGTTTGGAAGTCATGGTCCATCTTAACAAATATTGATAACAAAGCGATTTCTAATTTGGACTCAATCAATATTCTTTTCAAACATTTTCACTTAGTTCTTTGAAAATACATTTCCAAGTTTTTGTTTCTTTTTGCATTCTCACCACATATGAATATATGTACCAACTTCCTTATTGCATTTCCAGCAAATGTTTGAATAACTGGCATTTATTTTATTCAGTTTCACCAGTGTCAAATACCATCTTAAACATACTTAAAAATTGTCTTTTATTCTGACATAGATAGTATTCTCATTCTCCATATCTTAGCCCATATCTTAGCTCTTTTACTTCTTTCATAAAATCTTGCTCCCAGACTAACTTCTGTCCTTTCTCCTCACTTTCTCCTTCCTCTAAATCCCAAAATATTTTATATATTTTGCTCACAATACCTTTCACTGCATCTCCCTTCTATCTTAATACAACAGTAAAAGTTGTTCACAGTTTGCACATTCTCTACATTTGTTATACTGTAATTCTTTATACATTCATTGTTCCATTTTTTCTAATTGTACATAATTAAACAATGATATGTCCCTACACTAGAGAACTTCTTTCATTTGTTCCTTCAATCTTATTTTGTTTTTCCCTAAATAATTTTATAAAAACTTTCATATTCACAGGGAAGTTCTCTATGTCAGTCACTAGTCTTAATGGGGACTCTGGGGGACATAATCTTTGTGCACGTGCGTGCACACACACACACACACACCATGCATTTGACACTAATCTTAGAAAGCGGTTATTAATCTCACTTATTTAATCTGAAAATTTTCTTTTCTGCCACTAGTGCCATTTCCTAGTCATCACTGCATGAGGAATAATACAAGACTTCTGATATTGTGTCATAGCTTGTGCAAGGAGTCATGGAGTCCATGGCCTCCATGAACCTATCTCAGCATATTATAGGTCCCACTCATAGGGCTGGGCATACTTTGGGCTTGGTCTTTTCCTCCACATCTGCAGATCTTAATCTGAGGGTTGGGGATATTCTTTCCCAGCCCATGTCAGATCATTACCTACTGACCTTTTCCCCGTCAATCGCTGCCCCGCCTTGTGGGGATCCTAAGTCCTTGGTTTGGGAATGCCCCCGAAGGCTCCTGGACCCTTATCAGTTCGCAGAGGCCTTTGTCGTTTATCGGATGGTCTGGCTGACAATCCGGTTGATGCCCTGGTGGAAAAGTGGTATGATATGCCACCCACGCAGTCGCCTGGATTGCCCCCAAGCACCCCCTTTGATGCGGAGCTCGTGCCTTACTGTGGTTCATGGATGATTTGCGGGCAATGAAGCAGAAATGAAGGAGACTTGAGAGCAGATGGAGGAAGGACTGGTCGGAGATTAATGGTATCCTGCTGGGTAGGCTTGCCAAGGGGGGGATTGGAGGTCCAGCCTTCAGTTGGCTCCAGACCTTCCTTGGGGGCCATGCCCAGTATGTTAAGCTAGGGGAAGAACTGTCTGCCCCTTGGACGCTCTCATGCGGGGTGCCCCAGGGGTTGGCAATCTCTCCTCATCTATATGAGGCTGCTGACTGAGGTCATTAGGGGATTTGGAGCCTGCTGCCACCAGCATGCTGATGACACACAGCTCTATATTTCCTTTACCACCTCTGCAGCAGAGGCAGTGCGGACCCTCGACAGCCATCTGGATGCAGTCATGGAATGGATCAGGACTATGGTAACAGGCTCAGACTCAATCCGGAGAAGACCGAAGTTCTATTATTTGGGACATCATCTACTAGGTATGGTGGCCTCTCCCCTAGCTTGGCAAGCTGGTGGATCGAGTGAGATGTGTGTGCATAGTCTTGGATTCGGATCTGTCCCTGGAAGTGCAGATGGCAGACATCTCCAAGTCGGTCTTTTTCCATCTTTGCCTGATCGCCCAGATTCACCCATACCTGGATGAGGTTTCCTTGAGAACAGTTGTGCAGGCGCTCGTGATCTCGAGGATAGACTATTGCAACACTCTATATGTGGAGCTTCCCTTTACTCTTATTTGGAGATTGCAGCAGGTACAAAATGCAGCAGCCATACTGGTGGTGGGTGTGTGCAGATATGACTGCATCACCCCAGTCTTGGCTCACTTGCATTGGTTGCCCATTGTGTCCCAAATAAGGTTCAAGGTACCGGTTTTGACTTATAAAACCCTCCATGGCTTGGGACCTGAATACCTGGCAGAGCGAATGTCTTTAAGATCAGCTGCAGGCCGATCCACCAGAGCATCACAGGCATTCTTGCTCTGGGCTTAGCATAAAGTTGTTAGAACACAATTAAAACCCAGAAGTACGCTCTGTGTAGAGTGACCCGAAAAACCATTACTAGGACTTGGGCCTTCCCTGTGGTTGCCCCGACACTGTGGATTCAACTCCTGAGTGAGATTCGCCTAGCGGTGTCCCTGCCTGCCTTTAAGAAAGCAATTAGAACACTGTTTTTAGACAGGCATTTGGCGACTGTTGTTGTTGTTGTTGTTGTTGTTGTCGTCGTCGTCGTCGTCATCGTCATCATCATCATCATCTTTCTGGGGACCAGTAAAATAAGGCTGCGTGCCAGTGTTGTTATTTATGGTTTTTACTATTATGTTTTGTTGTTTTGAGTATTTTATTGTGATTGGCATTGTTGTATTGGGTGATTCCCCCCCCCCCCAATCTTTATTCTTATTGTATTATTGTCAACCACCTGGAGTTCTGTTTAGAAGACAGGTGGCAAATAAATAAATAAATAAATAAATAAATAAATAAATAAAACAGGAGATTGTCCAGTGCCACATACACAAGTGGAAGCGTACTTCTGGATTTTAATTGTGTTCTAACAACTTTATGCTAAGCTCAGAAAAGGCTTTTCTGCACATGGAAAAGGACTTTCACTTTGGGCCCAACCTCTCTTCACGTATCAAAACAACAACAAAACAGTTGTGAAAGAAAAGGGAGGAAAATATATTGGCTCTGTCTGAAGGCTGAAAACATGTTTTAAAAAATTTAGATGTTGAAGCACGTACAATTTATCTGGTTTCTCAAGATTCCTTTAGGAGGCCAGGATAAGTGGAGCAATGAAGACTACATAGAAAGGTTTCCTTTTCTTCCTATTATAGCACCTAGGTCCTCAGTAATTCAGTGTGTCCGTGTCTTCCACCCCAGCCAGTAAGCCCACCAGCTGATTTAAACAACAGGCAGTAAAGAGAATGATGAATTTCCCCCCTTCAATCTTTGAAGAATGTACTTGAGACCTGGGACAAAATGGAGCCAGATTTTACGTCCTGGAATCTCCCTTTAATACAGGTGATTGCTAGAGGATTTTCCAAGATAAGGCATAAAGCAGTTGGTTAACAAATTAAAAAGAAAACAAATATATAAATGGGATAATTGGAGGGATAAAATAAAAATAAGGCTCAATTAAGAGATATTTTTGCAGAAGAAAACTTAAAGCAAAGCAAATTGTTCTGCTTATATACCACCTCATAGCACTTCAAGTACTCTCTAGGCAGTTTACAGTTTAATTATAGTATGCAGGCTACACATTGCACCCCCCCTGAGCAAGCTGGGTACTCATTTTACTGACCTTGGAAGGATAGAAGGCTGAGTCAACCATGAGCCAGCTACCTGGGATTAAACCCCAGGTTGTGAGCACAGTTTTACCTGCAGTACAGGCATTTAACCACTGTGCCATAAGAGTAAAATTGGTTTAATTTGATACAACTGGAACAATGGTAAAAGGAGAAAAACTAAGCAAAAGTATAATCAAAATTTGAACATACAGTGACCCCCCGACATTTTGCGGTTCAGGTACCACAGCCCCACTACATCGCGGGATCGCAGTACCTGCACCGTGGGGGGGGGAGCTGAGTCACTCCACGCCACCCATCCCCCGAAGCCTTGGGGGTGCGTGGAAGGGCAGCGGGGGTGATCGGGTCACTTCGTGCCACCCTCCCACGCACCCCCGAGAAGCCTCGGGACGGTGATGGGGGGCAATTGGGTCGCTCCGCGCTGCCCTCCCACCCACCCCCCGAGAAGCCTTGGGGCTGCCAGGAGGGGCAGCACGGAGCGATCAGGTCGCTCCATGCCGCTCAACCAGGCTCCCCTGGGAAGGCTCAGGGCGGCCGGGAAGGGGTGGCGCTGAGCGATCGGGTCACTCCACGCCGCTCAACCAGGCTCCCCCGGGAAGGCTCGGGGCGGCCGGGAGGGGCAGCGTGGAGCGATCGGGTCACTCCACGCCGCTCAACTAGGCTCCCCGAGAAGGCTCGGGCCACGTAGGTGGGTGGTGGCGGGAGGTAAGATGCCCCCGCCCCCCCCCGTTTCCGCATATCACAGATGTTCTTGTATTGCGGGTGGGGTGGGTCCCTAACCACCGCGATCGGCGGGGGGTTACTGTATAAAAAAAATATAGTGAGATGAACATAAAAAGGGGGAAGGGAGATTTGCCAATATTTATAGAATATTGACAGATGAGACAGATCAGTTAAGAATGTGAAAAATAATATGAGGTGCAGATTTAGGGGAAAGTAGATAAAGAGAAATGGAAAGATATATGGAACAGAATGGCTTTTTAAAAACATGTCTATCAGAATAAAAGAAAATGGTTATAAAACAATGTGGAGATGGTACTTAACACCAATAAAATTAAACAATATAAATTATAAATATTCTAAAATATGCTGGAGGTGTAATAAAGAATTGAATATATATTTGCATTTGTGGTGGAAAGACAAAGTAATACAAAGGGTTTGGAGAGAGGTTTTTAGAGAAATCAGAAATACTGGTGGTCAACACTGAAGCATCACTAAGACTAGCATTATAACAGTTAATAGATAATCACAGCATAAATAAATAAATAAATAAATAAATAAATAAATAAATAAATAAATAAATAAATAAAGAGAAGACAATATCTGCTCAATTACTTATATATAAAAAATAGAAGACAATCTGGATTTTTCAGCCACATGAATGGTACAGTGCAATGCAATTCAATGCAAATACATGCAATGAATTTGCATTGAATTCATTGCATGTATTGTTACTAATAAACTGACATCTGAGATTAAGTTTGAAAAACAAGTGATAAATATTACTATTTTAATGGGCTATAGGATGACTTAATAAGCACTGTATTGAATAAAGGAAAAAAGACAAAGGTCAGGGTAAGAGTATATGTATTTTAAGAAGGAATGAGGGGTCTTTTAAAAGATGAATGGAATTATGTTGTATTCTGTGTGTATGTACTGTATTAATGAATGGTCCCTGGGGCAAGGGGTGTACCATTGTTTTTGTTTTATTTTATATTTATATTGTATATTTATGTTTTATGTTTATGTTTTTCTTGAGAAAAATTAAAAGAAAAGAGAATTTCCCTTCAATTTCTGAAGTGACTGCAGATAATAGAAGAGCACAGTCAGTTGGAATCTTTGGTCTACTTCTTCTGTGTTTGCCCTATGACCATATGATCTGTTGTTAATCAAGAGAAGTAGGCACTGGCAGATGAATCGTGTGGTGCTCCTTTATCCTTCTTCAGTGGCTACCACCTTTAATTGCATCCTCTTCCCTCAGAAGGTCTAGACCAGTGGTGGTGAACCTTTGGCTTTCCAGATGTTATGGACCACAACTCCCAGAATTCCGAGCCTAAACTGCCACTGACAAAGGACTGTGGGAGTTGTGGTCCAAAACATCTGGGGCGCCAAAGGTTCATCAGCACTGGTCTAGACTCTACTGCAGTGGTTCTCAACCTGTTGGTCCCCAGATGTTCTTCGACTGCAACTCCCAGAAATCCTGGCCAGCTCAGCTAGTGATGAAGACTTCTGGGAGTTGCAGTCCATAGAATCATAGAATCATAGAGTTGGAAGAGACCTCATGGGTGGGCAGGGTGGTGGTGGGAGCGGCGGATGGCAGGGGACGGCGACGGGCGCAGGGGCTGGGCGGCGATGGGCGCGGGCGGCGGCAGGCGGCAGGCAGCAATGGGCGGACGGCGACGGGCGGCTGGCGGGCGGTGGGGGGACGGACGGCGGTGGCCAGTGGCGGGGGGGTGGCAGGGGGCGGCAGGCTGTCCAGCGCCCTCTCTCCATTTTGGCGCCCTAGGCAACTGCCTAGTTCACCTTAATGGAAGCGCCGGCCCTGGTGGCAGGAAAACAACAGCTCGATGTATGAAAGTCTTGAACACTGCCATGTATGTGAGGATGTTTGGGCATGAGGTTCATTCCCCTACTCTTCATTTACCTTACCCATCCATAAGTGAACAGTCAGATTGGACTTTTCTTTTTTAAAAAGGTCCCCATTAACTTCAATTTTCACTCATGCCACCCACTGCACTCCCCACCACAATTCTCTCAACCCATCACCATCCATATGCAAATACATAGATAATCTCAGCCAATCATGCTCTATATAAGTTCACTCTTTAAACTTCACTAACTACTTGTTTTGGGAATACTGGAGGGCAGGAATCAAACTCAAAATGTGTTACAATTTACATGATGTAGATTAAAAAAAAACAGGCTTAGAACACAATTTCACAAGGGATGGAGGAGCTTCTTTGGATTCCTCACACACTTTAAAAAAGTTATTTATGTTCCCCTCCAACAACGGAGCAGGCTGAGTACAGACACCAGCTCCAGTGAGGCCTGAGACAAAGGGATGCAAGGCAGCCTGTTTTATTTCCCACAAGCAATAGACTCCACTGGCAGTACCTTTGCATCTCTGGAGCGTTAGGTGTAACTCTGGAGCAGACCCCCAACACACTACAGTGGATCCTCGTATAACAAATGATTTGTATAACATAAAATCTGCACGACATAAAAAATTCCGGAGATAGGGGAAATTTGCTTAACATAATTGTCTATTGGGCGAATCTGTACAACATAAAAATGGTCATGATTAGGGATTACTTTGTTTTCAATGCATTCCTATGGGAAATTTGTATAAAGGAAAATTTGCTTAACAGAATGTATTTTAGAACAAATTAATTCCTTTATACAATTTCTATCCGTATTTTGTGGCCAGAAGGGGTTACACAACACTTCTGTCAAGGAACAAATGTACTCTCAGTGTATCCATAGACAATAATTTTATACTGCAAAACAGACAGAGCAAAAACTGTAAGACTAAATTATGGACTTTGTAAATAGCCTGTTAAAAATAAGCAAGAAGCATTTTCCCCTATAAATTCTGGGCCACTATGCAGACACAGTCAAGTGTACAGTAAGCATAATTGCTACACAGTAAATGATTTATAAGGGCAACGTACCAGCCAATAGGCTATTGATGAAATTAGCCAATAAAATCTTGAAAGAACTTTGAATTAATAACCTGGAAAACTACGCCATAAAAAAGCAAAATCAGACATCTACTGCACAAGCATGCCAAACCAATGCAATTCAAAATACTGAAATTTAGTTTAGCTTTTTTATTAAAAAAAACATATTCCTGGACAGAATGAAATTATTTTAGTAATTAAATAGAATGACAGGACATCATAGGCATCTAGTTTTATGTCTTGTTTATGTATTGCCATAATTCTTACTGAAATTATTTTAATTATTTCAATTTTTATTTCTCATCTTCCTATCTGAAACATTAATAAAATTCCATATGGTGAATATGGTGAAAACCATATTAAAAAGAACAGATGTAAGCTATCCTTAAATCTAACAAGAACCTGAAAACCGCAGTGCCATGGGGTCCAGCCCCTGTCAAAGGGAACTGCCAATTTCTGGCTCCCTTAACCACTGAGCTATTGAGTTGATATCAATCGTGACTACTTAACCTGGTGTAGTGGATAGAGGGATGGACTAGGATTCTACAGAACAGGGTTCAAATCCCCACTTAGTCATGGAAACTCACTGTGAGTATGGATCTGTTAAAACAGCTTATTAGATATTCTAAAAATGGGTATATTGTGTTTTTGAACTGCTTTTACCCCAGATTTCCACATTATATCTGTTTAATTCATCTTCAATGGTGTAAACATTTCTTGTTTTCAACTCAATAGTGCTTGTTTTCATACTTTTTTGGGTACTTTTGAGAAAAGCGGGGTACAAATATTTTAAATTTTAATACCTGGACTTTAGGTTTTCTGTATATTAGCGCTCTCGAGTTAGTGCCATTTTGATTATGTTATCATGGGAATGAAGTTGTGGTTGTGAAATTTTGCTTGCTTGTACACCATCCAGAGTTATGTGAATTCACCGAGTGGTATATAAATAAAACAAAATAAATAAAATATTTAAATATTTTAAATAAAGAGAAAAATAAACTGTGCCATTTCCATCCCCATAAAGTGAGCTTCATTTGTCCTAGAGTGGATTTGAGCCCAAGTGTCTTCAGTCACAGTCTGTCACTATATTCTCTACAAACTACTGGCTACCTCCTAATGTTATATACATGGTAATTTAAGTTTGTTTAAAATTCAGTAGGGTTATTCCTTGTACTTAAATGCAAACTCACCACTATCACAATAAAGAGGGTTGTATCCATTACTACACAGGTATCAAGCACCACGAAGCACTGTGCATGAATTATAGTACTTTCAACACACATCCACTCACCCCATATAACAACCAGTGACAACACTTCCACACATAAGGGAAAAGCATTGTTTTCTCAGAAAGAACCATTTCCATTCAGATTAAATGCTAATGACACAATACATTAGTTTACAGGCAAACAGAAACAGAGGGTGAATTGATAGAGCATAAATATCACTAAAAGCTGTGGGTGTAGTTAAAATACAACAAAGACTTTTTAAAATCTCTATACACAGTTTGTAAGATTAACATTCCACATAATTATTTTATGAAAAATCAAAGCCAAAATCAGTTTTAAAAAGCCAAGTCAATATGTAAAAAAAATATTCTCCCCTGCCTTTCCCCCTTGATTTAACTTACAAATATTAGGTAATTTAATTGGAACTTTCTTCCCAGTAACTATTTTGAATTCAAAGTAAAAATATAAGTCTCTAGAACAAATTCTAGATTATAATGTGCTCTACCACTGAGTCTCTGTCTAACCCTTAAGAGTAGAATTCTCCTTGTGTGGGGGCAGGGAGCAGGATTAATATGTAGACTGCTCTACCAGGACCACATGTTACAACTGGACATGATCCAATAGTATAAGGAATAATATAATCATCCTATAACTGTCTTCCCCCCACCCCCAAAGATCTACTGTAATTCACATCACAGTATAACAGCAAAAATCACCAAGGAATCATCTCTCTGCTTTGAGGATGCAGAGAGCACACAAGGTAACTTCACTTTATTGTGTGATGATTAAGCTAACATTTTAAAACAGCAATTCTCGATTCAGATAAGTGATGAGCTCAGTAACCCAGCACCAGAACTTTAGAACAGATATTAAAAATTCTGCTTATCTGATAAAGTAATTTTGAAAAAAAAAATACTTTCTCTACATACACAATGTTGGGGAGCCCCACAATCCAAGAGAACTAACACTATCTGTCATAACACCACCACATTGATAATGCAATAGCAAATAAACCTTAACTTGCCTTTTAAGAAAAACATGGAGAAGAAGCTAAACTGATTTAATAAAGCAGCTGTTCCCAAACTTGGGAAATCATGGTGTTCTTGTACTGCTGTTCCCAGAAGCCTTCACCACCAGCTGTGATGCTCAAGATTTCTGAGAGTTACAATCCAAGAATACCTGGGTAACCAAAATATTCAGATTCACTATAATAAAAGAACTGTCCTAACTTTAACTTGGGCCAGAATTCTGTTGTCTTATCATCATGCACACAATGCCCCCTTACCCATGAGGTAGGGCTTTTCTGAAAAATCCATTTAGGATAGGAGTGGTAACACTACCTATCTCTATTCAGCAAAATATAGCATTGGTTCAGTAAAAGATTACTACAGAACCATTATATTTAGGTTTACGCAATTTTAGCCAACCTAACCAGTACTGCCTGGAACAAAGCAAAGTGTTCTGTTTATATACCGCCCCATAACACTTCAAGTAGTCTCTGGGCGGTTTACAGTTTAATTATGCAGGTTACACATTGACCCCCCCCCCCCGAGCAAGCTGAGTACTCAATTTACTGACCTCAAAAGGATGGAAGGCTGAGTCAACCATGAGCCAGCTACTGGGGATTGAACCCCAGATCATGAGCATAGTTTTACCTGCAGTACAGGCATTTAACCACTGCGCCATGAGGCTCAAGTCGCAGAGATTAGGACAAGCCAAAGATCTTGGGAGCTCTACTACAGACACTGACACTTACACTAAGCAGGAATCTGGCCCTTGCTTAGTGGTCAACCTACTTGCCGCTGTATTCCACAGTGCCTTGTTTTTGTGTAATTACCAATCTGAAAAACTTCCTAAAAGTACTAAATAACTTATCAGTTCCCCATGCTCTTATCTAGGAAGGCTAACTACATGCCCCAGTGTGAGTGATGAGTGTTTGGGGAGAGGTCTCGAAACCTGGGGAGATGTATTTAGCCCATAGTTGCTCACTCCTTTTAGACTGCACAACCTTGGACTTCACCCCAGAAAATGCACTATAAAAAATTCAATATTTACGCCACAATTGTACTATGATTTTGTGCAGAACTCCGGAAGTAAAATTTCTACATAAACTGACTCTAAATCTATTTACCTGGCTAGACGAGAGTTTGCATTGCAGGGTGGTGGGGTTGTTTTTTTGGTTGTTTTTTTTTTGTAAGGGAAAGGAAGTCAAGGGTCAAAGGAGCACTATTTCCTTTTTGCCCCACTTTCCAGTTCAAAATCATTTTTGTGAGGAAACATATAAAGAGTGGATGTTGAAACTGTTCATACGCTTCCCTCATGTAAACTCCCCTTCAAACATTGCCTTGTAAGAAAAGGTTGGAAAAAATATACTTTCTGTCTCACACCACCTGTGTAGAAGATCTGAGCCATCCAAAATTTAACATTGGTCAGTTTCTGCCTAAGCATGTTCACAACTGGGAGATAGAACTGGTCAGCATTCATATCTTAATTCAGTGAAATACCTTTGGTTTTGTGCAAGATTACAGTAGAAACATTATTCATAGGTCTGAATAATGTTAGCCAACAAGTAGTGCTGATGGTGGTTAGGTGGAGCTAAACAGATGCTCATCAAACCTGTATGAAGAAGGCATTCTTCCACATCAGTATTACAGGGGGGGGGACATGTTTTCTTAGCCCTAATTAACAAGTCAGTGAGAATCAGACCAAGTCAAAATCTTTAACTGGCTAACAATCCTATATATAGTGTAACACACAAGGACTCATTCACTGAATTGCAGAAAGTTCACATGAGGGTGTCCTTATTCAGAAGAATCATTACAACTCAATGTATCAAGAACAAGAAACCCAGAATTCATGTTTAACTATAGGGGGGAACCCCCAATTATCTTTCTTTTTTAAAAGAAAGTTACAATATTATAGCGATCAAAGAACAGTATCAGATAAAGCCCTCTGAGATGAAAATATAAATAATATATTGATTACTAAATAAACTGAGATTTCAGTTTCTTCTCTTTCATAGACCTGTCAAATTACTTACTCTTGCCTAAATACCATAACCATTTCACATGTAATTTATCTCTATCATACTTAAGTTGCCTTGTTTGTGGCCACCATTGTTTACTGGACATGAATGTAAGAGCATTTTGATTAAGGTGATACATAATTCCATCTGTAACATTTGATCTACTATTAGTCATTCAGTTAGGAAAACCATAATTGTTTAGGAACATGTATGAACAGGTACATATCTTGTCTCTACAACTGTTGAATTTATTATGAGACTTGTTTCACTGCAATGTGTAGCCTGCATACCGTAATTAAAAATTGTAAACCGCCCAGAGACTACTTGAAGTGGTATGAGGCGGTATATAAGCAGAACACCTTATTATGTGAAAAGATGTTTTGAGATGAAAATAATTTGACCATTGTGCCTTAAAAGAAAATTCTGAATTAAAATAAAACCAATTCAATTGTTATTATTAAAAAGTGATTTAAATTTTCACACAATCTAGATAGGCATTATTTTGAAAACCTTAAATATGCTAGTATCAAAGTAAGAGCTTAGCACTAGACTCCTGCGCATGTTCACTTATCAGTAAGTTCCAATGCTACCTGAGGCTCATCCCCAAGGCAAGTGTACCTTCAGTTAAACATCATAAATAATATAAAACCAATATTTCCAGATTAGAATCCAGATCTCAAATATAGCAATTACCCAGTTTTATGGGGAATGAAATAACATTATATCCAAAAGGAAAAGGAAAAGAAACGTCTCTTAAGAATTAGATGTAGAAATGTTCAAGTTACTTGTTCCATACTAGTGAGTCCTATACAACTACTGCCTCGATAAATTGTTTCAAAACTGAAATCATGAACCTTTGGTTCAGTTTACCTCAAAGCTAGTTTTATTATAAACATATTTCTACACAATATCCTGATACATTCCACACACACCCCTTTCAAAGAACAATCAGTAGTTTTTTTATCATACTAGGCTGCCAAGATAGATGGATTAAAAATTCAACAACACAGGAAAAACATACATCACAGTTTGCTAGATTGAGACCACAATTGTTACAAAAGGTTATATTTTAGTTCTCCGGTAGCCAAAGCCCAAATGTTTTGCAGACACAAAGATCATACATGTAACATCCAAGACTTCAGATATCAGTGGAACTTTTAACTAATATGCATCAGATCTGTATTAATCAATTATTAACTCAATAAATTTACCCTTCTAAATTAATCTTAAATAAACAAAAAATCAGTACAATTGAAATACTAATTTCTTGTTTTTAGACCTTAGCTCATACAAAATATGCAAAAGAAAGCTTAAAAGCTTATCCTCTCTCTATATATATACCTCTGTGTGTGTGTGTGTGTGTGTGTGTGTGTGTGTGTGTGTGTGTGTGTGTGTGTGTGTGTGTGTGAGAGAGAGAGAGAGAGAGAGAGAGAGAGAGAGAGAGAGAGAGAGAGAGAGAGAGATCAACATGATTTGCCAGTTCTCCAAGAGCCACTGTGACTGTAACATTCTAGAATTAATTTGTTTTTTGTACTCACAAGGTATTTAGTTTTATCCACATACTATACATGCAAACATGCACATATTTGCATACATATGTATGCATAACAATGGCCACCTCGTGTTGCTGGGCTCCTCTTTAAGGGAGCACTGGCCTTGTTCTCTTCAGAATATGCTTTCTGGAGGAAAGCAGAGAAAATTGCAAATATCATGCTGCCCCATATGGGCTATTCTAATTTCCCAACTAGAGTAAGACAAAATAATTACAATCCTATATGCCACCATTTAAACTGATGGAGGACAGCTTTAAAAATAAAACAACTATGGTAGGTGCCTTATTGAAGTGTTTTTTTAAATAGCATTAATATTTTTCAAAACCTTCTCAGCATAATACGGTGTTGAGTTTAATAGGCGTTACTCTCAGACAAAAATGCACAGAAATTATGCAGCCTTCAAGGGTCTTTTACCACCCCGCTTCTGCGAAAAAGAATCTACCAGATGATGAACAAGTGAAACATGAAAGACAATGAAATCCTCCGTCAGGAATCTAAAATGCACTGAAACAAAAGCAAGTGTGCCTCGTATAAACCTGCCGAGAGGACACACGGTGTCTCTCCCACCCACCTCAAACGACCAGCCAACCCATTGATAATGGTCTGTAAACGGAATCCCTATCTATGGAGCTGGTTTTAAACACAGCGGTGGCAGGACAAGCACCTACGGGGAGTATTGCAGAGGCGAGGTTTCCTTAGGTAACACGGAGCCCAAAGCGTTCAACACAACCGGGAAACGGGGAGTTAAGACAACAGTGGAGGGGGAGGGGGTGAGATTAGGGACTAAAACAACAAAAACGTGCTTACTTGGTGTACAAAGACATCAACCGGAGACTCCAAAGGGCTTCCCTCGCGGTTGATCATGGAAATAAATCCGAACCCCATGCGCACATTAAACCACTTGCAATGGCCTGTTCCATGCAAAACCTGGGATTCCTCCTCCTCTTCCTCTTCCTCCTCCTCCTCGTCTTCCTCCTCCTCTTCTTGTTCTGGCAATTTCCCGGGCTCATCTCCACCTTTACGCGCCCCCGCTGATTCCGAGTGGGATGGCGGAACGAATGAAGAACGTACGTACATACACACAAACACACACACACACACAAACACACACACACACACAAAGGAAGAGAATTACATTTTAGTAACATCCCCTTTGGCGGTTGTACAAGAACGATTGCTACAGAGAACACAAAACACAGGCGGGCACGTACCAACGTTACGAAATCAACCTCCCCCCCCCGCTTCCCTCTCTCTCCTACGCTCAAAAACATTAAAACACCCCAGCAGCGTGGAGGGAGGAAATACAATGGCATTTTTTTCTCCCTTCCTTTCTCTCCGAAGCAACGCTTAAGGGCACGGGCCGAGGGAAACGCAGCATCTGCGGCGACTCACTCAGCCTGCTTCTCTCTCTCTCTCTCTCTCTCTCTCTCTCTGCCCCCCCACTCCTCTCCAAACACCGCACACATATCGCAGCTCAGCCCACGTTGTGCTGTACATACGTGTGATCCTGCCCTTTAACTCCATCTTTCAGCCACATAAACCACCCCAGAAAGCGATACTTTACTTGGGTACTGCTGGTTGAGCACCGATCCCATCCCTCCCAAGAGGAATTCGCAGGCGAATGAGCCTTGGCCGGCCAGGAGAGGGAGGGGAGGGGAGGGGAGGGGAGGGGAGGAAGGGGAGGGGAGGGGGCGGCCGAGCCGGGAGAGGGAGGGAGGGAAGGCGATGGCGCAACCAACTTGGAACGGCCCATCCAGCCGCGGCGGCAAGAGAGAGAGCCGCGTATTCATTTCAAACTGCGCTCATCCTCTCGTTTTCCTCCGGCTGAATCCCTCCCCTTTCCTCTGCGCAGGGACCGATTTAAAGATCCGAGGCGAGTAGAAGCGCGGAGTGGGGGGGGGGGCAGGTAGAGTCAAAGTTGGCTTACCCTCCCGCCACTCCCCCCCCCTCCACCAACACCACCACCACCACCCTCACCGGCTTGCTCAATCTCACAGGAACAATCCGAACAAAAGCCCCCCCCCTCCGGAACGTTTTTCAAGTTGGGTGACTCGGCGTGGGCGGTGCGGGGGCCCTTCGGAGTTCTGGCCCACGGTAAGAAGTTGATTCCCCCTCCCCCCCCCCCCCCCACAGAACACACTCCCCGCATTCCTAAAGCTGTTCTTAATTCTTTCTTTAAAAGGTTGGGGGGGGGGGAGGAAAGGTCTTTTCTTTTTTAAATGGCAGCCCAGGAGAAGCAATTGGGGGGGGGACTTTCGGCCATGTTGCCCTACACGCCCTCTTTTTCCCAAGTGGCGAGGCGAAAAGTTCCCCCTGGATGGCGAGAAGCGATCCTTTGGACGAGCTTAACATCTTGATTTTGAATGGTCACCCGTTTCGCCCGCCTGGTCTAATGGGCTTCCCCTCATCTGATTCCTCCCCCCCCTCCTCCTCCTCTTTCTCTTCGTCCCCCCCCCCACCACTTTTCTGCTCCAGCTCGGTTCCTGGGGCCCTGCACGCACGTGACTCGGTCAATTACATGCCTTCTTGCGACTAATTCCACCTCGGGTCCTCGGGTGGGGTTTGTCAAGGGGAAAGGAGTCGTAAGGAACCAATCGGCATTTCAAGTGAGTTTGACATGCCGGGATAATTTATGAATGAACGACGAAATTTCAAAACACGCTCGCCTGGCCGCGAGCGGGCACGTTTCTCTACGTAAATCGGGGGGGGGGGGGCGGCGCCTGAAAGAATGGGGAGGGAACCGCGGTCGGTCGGAAGCCAGCAAGGACCGTTCTCACGTGCATTAAAGAGCTTTGCCGACGCAGCGAATGATTTTCATTGCCCACGTGCTGGGAGACGGTGGGTGGGGGGGAGACCCAGGAATGGCCAAATGTCACGCTGGTGTAGGTGGTGTAGAGAGTGGCACCCCGCAATGGCAGTGAAGAGTCTCATCCCTGCTGCTGGTCATGCGCAAAAGAGTCAACAGGAGCGCCTAAATGGAAACTGCTCAAAGAAAACGCGATCCTAAACACACTTGTACTGCATTTAATTAGTACTTTGCTTAATGATGAGCGTACTTAGCTATGTCGTTTTGAAATCCACGGATGATGTGAGGGAAAGGGGGGTTGTCCTCAGACTTTCCTATGCACACTTACATGGGAGGAAGGTCCATTATTGAGCAAGCGCACACAATACTTCCGTAAGATTTTAAAGGTTGTTATTACTGTTTGATGATTTACTGATATTTTATTTATAACTATTTTAAATTGTTTTAATTCTTTGATTGTAAGCCGCCCAGAGACCTTTGGGTAGTGGGCGGCATATAAGTTGAATAAATAAATAAATAAATAAATAAATAAATAAATAAATAAATAAATAAATAAATAAAAAGATCCAGCTGTCAGAAGTTTACATGGAAGAAATATCTCCAACTGAACTAAATAAAATAAAGAAATTGAACGGAGTCCAAACCCCCCCCCCCCGCCGCAGAAACGTGCGCAGGATTACAGAGCTGCCCCGAAGTGTCATTAAAATCGAAATGTGTTAAGAGGGACCAGGAGCGATCAATATAAAATCCTAGCAGTGCCTTGTCCAATCAAGATAAGCGATGCATAGCTATTAAATAAAAGAGGGGTGGGTGAGGGTAACATAGTTGTAACGCGGAGTATCATCCGGAGCGTTTTCGTTGATATCGAACTTCTTTTGACACCGCAGAAAAGGATATGGAGCCCGTGAACGAAAAAAGCCCACTTCTTAGCAATCAGAAACAAAGTCACAGCAAAATCCCACACCTTGTGTGTTCTGCAGATAATTACTGTATCAAACATATTCTGAACCACAGGCAGGCGCGGTGTTACGATCTAGAAGCTGTCGCGGGGCGGGGTGGGGGAAGCGCTCGTTTGTTCTGTGACTAACCCCCTCCCGGAAACCTTAATGGCTCCTTAATTCGGTTCAGAATGCGAGGCGGCCCAAGTGTTTCAAAAGCTTTAGGAAAGTGGGGCGGGGAGAGCGAGCGAGCGAGCGGGGAATTGCGCTCCACGCCCCCCCCCCCACAACCGTCTCGTTACGGGGGAGGGGATATGATTAATTACTTCCTAAATAAGAGGGCCGTTGGCAAGCCTAGCGTTGCAAGTGAGCCTCGCTCAGCAGCGATTGTTCTCTCTCGGAGGCGGGAGGGACGGTGGAAGAGACGAGAAGGGGGGGGGGACAGTATGTGTCAGGAAAGAGGAAGCACGAGCAGGGGGTGGGTGGGTGGTGGATGTGGAAGAAGAACGTGTGGTGGGGAGGAGGAAAAGGAAGAGACGCAAGCCGGCCCGGCAAAATGCCGTTTCCACTTCCCTGAGCGCGGAATCTCAGACACGTGAAAGGTTTCCATCCTGTTGTGCCTAGTAGTGACAACCACGTATGTCCCTCAGGAACTCAGAGGGCTTCCTCCTGAGTAGGCATAGAGACACTGCCCAGTTCGTCCTTCTTGTTCGTGAAATGCGCCCCGGTGTCGTTCCAAATTGGATCGACTTTCCAAGAACAGGACCGGTCCGCGTCGCTACAACCTAAAATACACCCTTTACGTATTCAGAAAGAATTCAGGCTGACATCGAAAGTATCAGGGATTGACATGCTGTGCTTATTTTTCTTTGAGGGAAATACTTAATATTTTAAAATTCAAGGGCACCCCACCACTATGTTATCCTATTTTAAACCTTTTGTTTTGGAGCCCCATGCGTATAACAGGAATTTCCACTCGAGGAGAGTGCATTTACCCAACTCGGAACTTGGCTCCTTACTCTGCAATCGTAGATCCAGAGTGTTACTGAATTCAGTGGCACTTCGTGTCGGCATAGGTACGCGCTGGACTGTACCGTCCGTTCACGGTAGCCCTCTATTAGGAAAAGGTCTCGCGTTTCTTTCGCGCGTCCGAGCAAACCGCAGGTTGCCCGATCGCGGCTTGACAGGTTCCCTTCCTGCCCTTTCTCTTTCCTCTTCCGCAACCCCCACCCCACCCCCACGCCCACGCCCACCCTTTCCCGCTCACCCGCCGGCTGATTTCCCCCTCGCTGCCCTTTTAGGAAATTGCAAGGTTGGCCGCTGCTGTTTCAGAATTGGCGACAGGCAGTCTGAACAAACAGGGGAAAGGCCCTCCGCATTGCATAAAGGGTCCTATTTACTCCCTCCCTCCCCACCCCACCCCACCCCCTTCTCGTTATTTTTCTGAGAGAAAAAGTTGGCAGTCTCGCTCTAGTGGGGGTTTTATGTGTGTGGGGGTGGGTGGGTGGGTTAGGTGTCCCCTTTTCCCCAAAAGGTGCTCACAGTTTAGCTTACCTCCTGTGAAGGAGGCAACTCACCATATATTTTTTAAAATATTATTTGCTTAAATTCAAATGCAGTTGAAGGGGTTGAAGGCGAGAGCCGCCCTAAATCATGCAGTGCCTTTGCTGTCTCAGACCGCAAATTTCATAGGGATGATTCCAGGACTGGCGGGTGCCTTGCTTGCTTTCTCCTTGCCAGTCGCGCCTCTTGTCTCCTTTCGCCCCTCCCCCCCTCCCGCCCGCCGTCTTCCCTTTTCATCCCTTTCTGTGGGTGCCCCTGGCCACCAAAGGGCACGGGATCGAGCCCCGCCCCTCTCCCTTCAGTCAGGTCGGGGACCTCCTCTAAGCTCAGCGTTTCATAGTTCGCGATGGGACCTCCGCCCAGAGTCCATATTTACCGTCAACTCCGGTCCCTTTTTGGTGGTTCTTAACCGCCCCTCCCCGTCGGTATAGGGGAGATGCCCTGTTCTGGGTTGGCTTATATACTTTCAATACATCAAAGTGCCTGACTTAAGAGTAGTAGAAACTAGCAAGGTTAGTATTGTGTAGGTTAGTCTGGAGTTGGCTGGTTAAGATCAGCGAGTTAAGTGGTAGGGACTGGGAGCTGAATTCTCCACTGTGTCTCCAGAGGGAAGAGCCAGCTTGAGTGGCCTTGGGAAACCTGCACAGGCCCAGCCACCACCACCCCAGAAGGCCTCTTCTGAGTACTCTGTACCTAGAAAACCCCGAAGAAAGGATTGCCATAAGAATGAAAGGATTTGACAGCACACCATTATCAGGTTAACCTGGACTGTGCCTTCATAATGGCGTGCAACTGATGAAGTGGGTCCAAATCCACCCACAGACATGCAGCTTACCTTTTAAATGTAAGAGACCAGGAAGACACCCAGCCTTGCAGCATTGTGAATGCCTGCGGATCTAACAGCACCCAAGACTCTCTACTAGTACAATGAATGCTTCCTCTTCCAAAATGTTGAAGATGAACATGAATGCAAAATCTTCCCCTCCCACAAACACATTATTATAGACTACTGAAATCTATTCCTGCTGCATTGTTCCTTTCTCCATTGGCTTCAAAAGCCAAGCCATTACTTTTGTTTCATTGTTTAGAAAGAGAAGTAAGCTGACTTCACAATACAGGCCAGAACATTCCAAACTGTTTATGTTCTGTGATCTGAGAGGCAAGTTGTGCCCTCAATTATGTGGACCCCACAATAGCAAGGAAGTAGTGTATAGAACAATACCCATGTATGGGATTGTAGTATTGGTGGGTCTGTATGCATTTAGACAGAAAAAAACATGCCTCCAGTTGATAAAGTAGATCTGTGACTAAGAACTGATAATCCTACATTTCTGTGTATTTAGATTGTGTTACTATTCCACATTGGCATTAAAGATAATCGTCATCTGGTACTGTAGAGAAATTCAGTTTTTTCTCCCCCAACGAAATTTATCTTGCGGTTCAAACTTGCATTGTAAAAAGCACAGAAAACCCTAACTGTGGGTCACGTTATGTGCAATTCTGAAGCGCATGGGGAAAATGCAGGCGGCACTACACAAGAACAGTTGGTGTTTGAAGCTACCGTGTGTTGTAAGCCCGGTGGACATCAAAAATTTGGAGGCCTCCAGTATTAGCGGAATTAAGGTTGGGGTCAGCGGACTGGTCGCTGGTGTCAGATGTTATCAGCTCATTCATTTCCTGCAGAGGAGATCAGCGCCTTTTAAGTTGCCTGCAAGGTAGAGAGCTCTCGCCAGCTGGGAGCTCTCGCAATCCATCCCACCCGCCCCCAAAACAGAGATAAAGCACACAACAAGGGGGGAGGGGGGAGAGAAACCCTCCAGAACGGGGGAGGGGGAGGGGAGGCAGGGACTCTACTAGATTAGGCCAAGCCTACACATTTAAACCCTCTCGCGCACGCGCGCACAAGATCGAGCCCTGGGAGTGGTGGTGGTGGGGACACCTTAATCTACACAGAGCGTCGTTCAGGTGTTTTTTTTTTTGCCTCCTTTCTTTCCGGTTTCATTCTCTCTCTCCCCCGTCCGTCGACGACACTTGGGCGCGCGTTCGGCGCCGGCGTTTGAAATGAGTTCCCCTCCGCAATTCCTTTGGTGCCCCCCCCCCCTCGTGGTGGTTTGACAGCGCCGAATACACCGGGCTGGGTCGGCACCTAACCAAGCTAACGTGGAAGGTTGCAGGCTGCCTCTTCGACCGTCCTCGGAAAGGAAAGCCGCGCCCCGCTTCCTCGCCTGGGACGACCAGGCTGCTTTTTTTTTTTAATCAGCTTTTCTGGTTGAGGAGGGATCCTTCCCTGCGCCGTCCCGGCCGGCACCTTCTTTTCCCTCTCCCGCACCCCCGCCCCGGCTTCTGACCGGCAGGAGGGCCCTAATAAAGGCTCCGCTTCGGTACCTGGCCGATTGGCTAAGCTGACCTCCCAGACTCTCCGGCGCCCAGCAAAGCCCCGCTTCCTTGGGAAGACTTCCGGGCACCCATCACCTCCTTCTGTACACTATGCCAGAAGGGAAAAGCCCCAGGCAAGATACATCCTCCTCCTCCTCCTCATGCAATCGGCCCATGTTCAGAGGTACCCTTTTAGGTTATTTCCGCATAGTTCAGAGAAATGCCTTTGTTCCCTCGCGAAGCAGTTCTCCGTCCCTTTAAAATAAGACGTTGGCCTCAGCGAACAGGTCGGCGACTTGTCCTTACACAGGCTCCCGTGTCGTCGGAATTTCCCGCGGCCTGTTTCATTCCGGGCTCACCCTTTACACAGTGGCAGCAGGAACAACATCTGCTAACTTGGACTATTTCCACCACGCCTAACGACTCGATTAGTCTTCCGAGAAGTCTTCAGATAGATTAATAAAGCGGAACAGACCACCGCAATTCTGTTCTTTTGACCCAATAGGGTTTAGAAGCTCTTGGCTGACGCGTGTGCTTGCACGTGCACATGGCTTGCGTTAAGGTTTATGGAAATCCTGGGATTCATCCTTTATCCGTTTGTTGCAATGGTCCACTCCCCTTTCCCGCAAGCGAGTCCCACTGGATTCCCATAAGACTTACTTCTGAGTAGACAAGGACATAAACTATTCTGCTTCCTTGCGGTGGCTGCGCTGACGTTGAAAAGTAGCTGATTTCTCCCATGACAGAGGCGGCAATTTTTAAATACCGCAGGGAAGACTAATTGATAGCCGTCTCTGGCCCGATCGCCGTGGGCGCGTTCTTAGGCAAACGAGACAAGGCGAGATTTACCGGCACTAACGCCATACTTTGCTCAAAGCCACTTGACAAAGAAGCGTGCCTTGGACTGAGAAGCAGGTGCTGCATGGAATCCTACCAGTGGCAACTCGCCAAGTAGAATGCATATATTTCTTAAAAATGAAAAACTGACGTGCCCGAAAAACAAGACAACACCCACCCATGGTAATACTTCGCTAGATTATGTCCGTAGCCCCAAGGCAGCTTAGAATAGTGGGATCTTTCCCGGCATGCAGTCTGGTGGTGGGGGCAATGTTGAGTGGGGGGCGGTTCGAATCCCGGATGCTACTCAAGGGAGCCAGCTCCCGCTGATAACCCCAGCTCTTACCAACCTAGCAGTTCCAAAGCATGTAATTGCAAGGAGATAAATAGGTACCGCTGTAAAAAGCGGGAAGGTAAAACAGTGTTTCCTTGCACCCATGACGCTACGTGGTCATGGACTTGCACAACACTGGCTCTTCGGCTTGAATACGTAAATGAGCACCGCCCCTAAAGTCGGACACAACTAGCACGCATGTACTGGGGAAATCTTTACATTTTTAATGTTGACTAGCTGCTTGCCCGGTTCGACAAGGAGGACCTTATTTAGTAAGCGTAAAACCTACATTTCAGGAATGACAACGTTTTTATTTATTTTTCCGTTTGTTTTTTTCTTAGTGGGTGCAAAATATCGATGGTTCCCGGGGGAATTTTCTTCGTTGAATTGAGAAAAATCATTTGTTAGCAAAACGAAAGGTGCTTTGCGTTGAGTCTCTCCGTAGTTTCTAAAACCTCCAAAGTTTATAAACATCAACCCATTGAAAGCCCATTGAGATAAATGGGAAGTGCAAAACAGCACGTGGTCCCGCGGCCCTCCGCTTTCTTGCAAGGCAGCGGAGCCGCATTTTCCTAATGGAAAAATGGCGGCATCCTTCACTCGGTGTCAACATAAACGTAATTTCAGGTTGGACTTGGAAGTCACGAAGTCCCTCCTACGAAGGATGCACGACGTTCCGTTTTCGTTATAAGCAACGATCCTACACAACTCTCCCCTCAGGAGCCTCTTTCCAGCATGGACAGGAAAACCAAGCGCCTACGGATATTCAAGTAATACACGATGCAAAATGTATTGGTTCAAGTAATACACGATGCAAAATGTATTGGTTCATTCTTTTCGGAAACTAGAGAGGGATCGGCGTGCTTGTCTAATGCCGTTGCCACCGGACACGAGACCTGTAGCATCGCAACGCCTAACACACACACAGCACACACACAGCCCGCCGCCCTATTCCTGCGGCCGGCAACGTTTAAGGCTCCCCTGAAACGCCCACCGTGTTTACTCAGGAAGTGAGTCCATAGGCTTCCAGGGGGGAAAAAAAGGTGATTCAGCCTCGTTGCAACTTTATTCGAAGTGGGTCACCAAAAGAATGCTAGTATCGTTACAAGGCACCCCTGGTTTCGTTAATTTAAACCAAGGAACTCGGGTTCTCTCTCTCTAGGTCTGTCACCTTTAGGGGGAAATTAGGTTTCCAAGTCTTCGCATTCGGGATTCCAGTGGGGCGCCCCTCCCCCCCCCGCTCCTCGACGACCTGCGCTCACCCGGCTGAGCGCAAGGCTCCGATTTCAAAGGGCGACTTGGGACCCCCCCGAGCCCTCCCCCCCCACCCCCGTTTCTTCTGCCGCGCGACTCTTCACGGCACACGCGGGGATGGAAGTAGACACGAGGTTTCTCCTAAGGGCAGGCGGGAGGCGTGGCGGGCATCAATTGGGTCTTCGGTTCCTTGCCTAGAGGCAAAACTGGACCACGCGGGCCTCCCTATGCCGGGTCTATAGCAGCCAACACGCACTGTTTTATTCATCTTATTAAGGCCCGATACCCACCTCGTTCCATGGCGTGCTTGGGCAAAGAACGGAACCCGGAATGAACTGTGCGCCGGCTTCGTTCTGTCCAAAACTTAATCTAAGCAGGAGTTAAAGAGGAACCAAGTCCATTGGGCTCTATCAGGTTGAAACTGCCTCCCGCCAGTGTCTACTCAGAATTCAGTTCCGTTGAATGCAGGGAGGGAACAGAACAGCAACTTAACAGGGGTTGGGGCCTTTTCCTTAGGAGAAAGGCGGAGTCAAGATATTTTAAGCAAGTACGTCAGTATGCCGTACCGTGAAGGTAAATAAAGAGTGTCAAATTATTCTGACACAGGGATTGCTCGGGCTTTATTCGTGGAGCTAAGAGCCCGATGGCGCGGGCACCACCAATCCGAATGTCGCCGGACATGCTTCTCTTCAGGAACCACTTCTGCCTGCCCGGCGAGTCGCCCTCCCAAGTTGCTCAACCTCACCTCCAGCGGCTTGCGGCCGAGGCGCCCAAAAGCAGCAGGCCGGCTTCAAAGGACAGGCGGGAAGCGAGGGCACTAAAGCCCGGTGGCGACTGGGACCCCGGCTATGGAAGGGGCCTGGGACCGCATTGGCCGCTTTTCAACGCCTTCCTCGAAACGCACGGCTTTCCACCCCGGTCGGGAGAGCCGTTTTGGAGCGCCCTGGGCGGTGGAGAGGCTCGCCCCCCCCCCTCTAGAACGACGGTGGGCGGAAGCAAGCTTCCCTTACAGTCACTAGGACGTTGGTTGAGCCGATTCGTTCCCGTGCGGGCTGGAAAACAAGCCACCCACAAAAGGATCCGGCGCAATCCCTTAAGAAGCCAACGGGCGAGCAAGTCCCACCCCGGGCTGCTGACTCGCACGTTAAGTGCCTGCAGGATTGCCGCAGTTAAGTGGGAAACTGGCCGGCGGGGAGATTCTCCGCGTTTTATTGGCCCATAAATTCCGAAAATAGATGAGGGAGAATGAGTAAACCTGTAAACTAGTTTCGAGAGGAACGCAGTCAAGAGTAGCAGCCGCCGCCCGACGATTTCCCCAGCTACCTGTGTTACCCACCCCTCCACAGCAAACACAGTTTTGCGGTGGGGGGCAGAGGAAGGAAGCCAAGGGGAGACTGGGCTTCGGATTTTCTCCTTCCAAAAACAGGGCAAAAACAAAACAGCCACACAAACAAACAGCCCTCCCGACGACTATTGTTATTTCTGGGCTTGGCTTTTTCTCTCAGGCTGCACAACCAGGAAGGAGCTGGATCTGGCTCGCCCTCCCCCCAAGCCAGTGCTCTGCCTCTGAACAAGGATGCCCAAAGAGAAATCAAAAGAGAGAGAATGGGCCCCTATCTCATGCAATGCTGGAAGACATGGTCTGTGGAGGAGATCTAGTTACTGGGTTTGAAAATGACTACTGTTATCCTTGGTGAAGGGAAGCCACCTACATACACAATATTGTTCCATGAAGAATAAATAATGTGCTTTTCCCATGACACTGGGGCTCTTCCGCAATACATTACAGGAATTTCTGATGCCACCTTTTATTTGCACCAGCATTTTGGAATATGCTTCATTTTCTTTTAAAGAGTTGATGGCATCATGTTCCCTTAGGCATGAGCCTTGTATTTTTCCTTCTTTTAAAAGAATCATATTTGACATTAGCAAATGTAAAGGTGTTACATCTCCCTCTGCTCTGAAAGCCCCTCCCCCCCCCAAGTCCTTTGGAAATAAATTCTGAAAGATGCATAGGCCTGCAGAAGAATCAGCAGAACTCCACTTAGAAGGGGATCTGGGTACAACCAACTCATCCAGGTTTTGATGAAGACAGAAACTAGTGGCTTCTACTTGCAAGGGAGGCTGTTTTGGATTCAAATGTCTGAATCCAAAAGGATGCAGTCAAGCCTTGAGAAGGCACAATAGATTGCTAGTTTTCCCCCCTTGGATTTCCACTGCTTAGGAACCCCCCCCCATCTTCTACTCAGAGAAAAAAAATTAGCAAGAGAGCAGCAGAGAGAGGACAGGAGAACAAGAAGTACCAACCTGGATCTGAAGAGACTTCCCAGAAAGATTTCATAGTCTTCTGAAGCACCTAGAAATCAAAGAGCTGCAGTCACTACTATGTTAATTCTGGCACAGCACTGTATTTAATTATCTCTTCCGCCATTTAATGGCTCATTAGAAGACCATAAAATGCCAACCCTCATCTCTATGAAGTGACCTGTAAACTTTTAACAGGTTGAAACTTACCTAGCTCTTCACAGACACAATTAAGCAACCAGGTGGTGTTCTCATCAGACTAATGGACTGAAGGAAGATGTACACTTTTAAAAAAATTAAAAAATGAAAGCAGTTGTCCTTTAATTGTTCCCAACCACAACAAAGGTACCTGGTGGGAACTTGATAGCACAATGCATTATTCACTTAATAACTGCAGAAGCAGGTCAAAGTCTTCTGGTCACTGGAATTATCCTTCAGGCAATGCACAACATCATACCGAATGCATTCAGTTGTTTTACCACCCCACCCCACCCCCACCCTAGGCCATGCACAGAGAACATTTCCCGGAATTCACTTGAGCTAACTGCAAAGCCCAAGTTTGCAAAACACACTTTCTTATTTTCCCAGCCATCTTGCATGAAAAGGTTATTCGTATTATTACCAGTTTTACACAGGGGGGGGGATCAGGTTACATTTCAAGAAGCCATTTCTAAATGACTGGACTGAACAGAATATGCCTAGGTAATACCTATTATGATTTTTCTATTTTTGCCTCCCTTCATTGCTGGTAATTTCTATAACAATTTCAAATCACCGTGTGACTTCCTTTAACTTTTTGGAAAGTCTTCTTCCAACACCATCTTTTAAGCTTGTCAAGACAGATTTTAAAAACCCAGTATGGATTGTAGTTGATTCATGTCCATCTACTGAAATCAATGAGACAGTCACAAGTGGTGGTTCTAAGTTTACAGCCCAACAGTAAATCCAGTATTAATGGAGATTTAACATTTTCTACTCCATTCCAAAGACTTCTGTTTCTGGATAATAATCTTGTTTTAATTTTAACTGGTTTCATTTAGGGATCACAAGCAGGTAATTCTACCATAACGTAAGAAACTGATATACATTTAACAATAAACTAGACTGGAACATATCAAACACCACATACTGTAGTTCCAATGAAATAGTGAGTTTTAGTGTTTTCTACAGTCTACAGCTAGGTGATGCTACAGCCTATTCAAACTATTAAATAGTCACCATTTCTCCCCTTCTAATAATATCTCCCTTTGTAATAATACATGAAAAAGGTTAAATCTTGTAAGGTACAGTCCTATGGATTCCTTAGTGTTTCCCTTTGGAGATGTTTCTCTAAGAACTTGAATTATTCTTTAGAGACAAAGGGAAGAATTCATCTTCACTGCGTTTTCACAAAGCCAACATACAGTACTGGGGTGATGTGCTTTGAATAATTCAAATCAAGTTCCTATTTCTCAAGAAACAGCTCAGTTTCATGTTGCATGTTAAAGCCTATCTTTCCAAGAAAGCCAAAGCATTAGAAGACTGAAAACTATTAAAGAGTAGGCAGCTACACAATTTGCAGGCAAGGGTAGTGGGGCAGGGGTTGGGGGGGAGGATGGTAGTTTAATAATGGGCAAGCTCTCTTGATCTTAACAGCAGAAAATATTATTTCTGGGGTGGGTACTCTTTGTACCAAATTCCCTTCCAATTTTCTTGGCCATCCATGTTCAGCTTGTCCTATTTCACCAAGCTTTGTTTACAGCACAATGTTATGTAGATCAATATAAACTAGCCTAATCCCCAGTGCTTGTAAGTCAATAAGCTTCAAGCAGGCTGTATATGCCTGTGTTTGTGTGTGCTTGTTTAAAATAGTGTGTTACTTGCTCATAGAAATGGAAGAACCAAGGTGGAATAATAAAATAAAACTCTGATTATAATAGCAGGGAGTGTAGCTCAAGGCAGCAGGTATTTGCCCACTTATTCATTACTTTCCAGAAACAATTCCAGATAATACTTTAGAGAAGAATAAAGAAAGGACGCCAGAAATGTTTTATTTGGGGAACACTAGCTAGTCCCTTGCAAATTCAAGAGGTAGACAAATTAGAAATAGATTTAGTGACTACACTTTGCTTCTTTACTTTTCATGTCTCTAACACAGGGTATTTTTATCAAATTGTTTCACTTTGACATTGGAGAGTAAAAACTATCCATCCAAATGTGGCATTCTTCTCTGTTGTTTGGAATTATACCAGCTGATACAGCCATGTATATTAACTGTGTGTAGTGCTAAAAGTGTCAGATTAACACCTAGACACTTCCAGTTTGCTTGTTTTGTTTCTTCTTCATACTGTCTTCTTCCTAAAAAGGATCCAAGGCAGCTTACAGTATTCTCTCTCTCTCTCTCACACACACACACACACACAAACAATACATTAACAGTTTTTAAAATAATTAAACAAACTTCATATTAAAAATTCATTGCTTGAAGCAACACTTGTTTGTTTCATTCTTATTCCTAGGCAAGGAAATTCCAATTCATCCATTTAAATGGCATGTCAAGTTCTTGATTATTTGCATCAATACAATTCTAATTTCAAAACGTTCAATGGAAGCCTCAAGGTTTTTAAAATTTAACACCAGTGTTTTGCTGTTTAGAATCAACAAAAGAACAAGGCGGATAATGGTTGAATTACAAAATGTTTAAAAATAAAATACAGGAAATATATTTTAATACTCATATCATAAAACTAAAGATTTGCTGCTTTTGTTTTCTGATGTACAAAACAAACAAACAAAATAACAAGCCTTGTCAAAATCATCTTCAAATGATTTAGACGTCGTACTCCAGTTAAGGATCTGTAATTTAGTGAAGGATTGGTGTAACTGAGCCAATTGCAGTGGTACATGTTCCACTTCTGAGTAATTAGATAATTGAAGTCAAAGATTTCATGATGTGACCGAAGATGTGAGACAATATGAGTTCCCTACCTCTTACCTTTTATTGAAAATGCAAATTCATTGAGGACACTGCAAATGAAATGACAGGTGAATATTTCTCTAGCATATGATCTAGCCAAATGGAAGATCATTTAACAGTAGGAAACATATGTACATTCTGAACCTTCTTCATTTAAATTCATGAGACTTATGTATTGGTTTGACCAGCTTACATCTTTATTATTCTATTGCTCATATCACAATAGCTACTTTATGTAACCCTATGATATTCCCACTGAATGTAATCAAGTTACTATCCCATGCCGTTTCTCTTTTGGTTTTGGACAGAACTGACACTTCTGGACACTTCTGTTTCTTGTTAAACTATAGCAGCCATTTAAGTAGATGAAAGTCAAATGAAGCTAGTACAAGCTAGATAACAGTATCCATGCATTATACAGTCCAATAACTTAAATGTGTATAAAAATGAACACAATCTTTTTCATTGATAACACAAGATTCATATCTCTCAGTGGTAATGGAACAAGTGTTTTTATTTTTAAAACCAGTGTTACTATTAAACTGTATTACATATAACTATGAATAGATCCAATTTATATTTACTTACTAAGAGGCTAGAATTGAATTAAACTTACTGATGTAAAAACCCTCAGTTGCAGACTGAACACAACAATTTACTTTAACGGGAAAAATATTTCCACAATTTAAGTATTCATAGCATATCATGTAAATAGGAATATAAAATGTGAACAAGAAGTTTATGTACAAAAATGTGCATTTAATTTTCTATCATTTTCTAAACAGACATAAAATTGCTATCTATTATAATTTTAGACCAGCGTCGTTTATGCACGGCATCAACTTTCCATCTGATCTTTCTAAAAGGAAAATAAGCTACGCAATTTCAGCAATGAGAAAGTAGGTATAAAAAGCAGCTTACAGCCTTTAAAGAGTACTAAACATTAATCTTTAAAATTGATCCAATATGCCTTACCACTTATCATGAACATATATAAAAATATTTCTTACACTTGCTATGTATGAAAACGTTTAAAGATCAGAATCAAAGCATTAGTCTAATTGATACAGTATTTATGTATACTTGTTAGAATATATATTATAGATAACCTTTTCATGTTACCTCATGAGTGGTCAAAACAATGCTTGCGTTCTAAAACATGCCTACTTTTGAGTAAGTCCTCTGAAAACAATAAATAGACCTTATTTGGTTGAATAAATATGGGATGTAACCCTGTTCAGCAATACACTACTTTAAAGAACTTGGCTTATATAGCTTCAGAATTTGTTGTGAAATAATTTGTTATATATCAATATAGTTACATATTAGACAGTGGACCTAGTATTTTAACTTATGCACACAGCTACCAGAAATAGTAAAATCTGTTAATTAAATAGAAAGTTTTACTTACATTTTATAAAAAGATTTAAGATTTATTTCGTTACTGTTGCACATATATTAATGTTTTACCAAAGAGAAATAGTCAACTGTCACATGCTGATCAACATATATATCTTTTTATCTACAAGAATGTCAACAAAAGTTCACATTCATGTCGACAAAAGTAAAAAATAACAGTATTCATAGAGAATTAAATTGTCTCAATTTAACTGTAAAATATTCACATCAAGAAAATCAAATGGTGGAAATTAGTTATTTTAAATTCATGACTAAGTTACTTCCTATCTTACAAAAATTGACAAATATCTTAAGAGATTAAGGATGTGAAAATGTTTGCCATGCATGCTTTCTCTTTAAAAGATTCCAGTAGAAATGTCAGTACATACTGACTTGTCCTGGTAGTGATTTTACATAATGTATTGTTCGTACACAGTTTTATGAATTTGATTTCCGTTTGTTAAAGGAAAATCTAACATCTGAAAATTAATAGCAATTCATGTTTCACATATTATAAAACTTAAGAAGTAACTCCAGACAAAATAGGTGGCATAGTGTAATTCAATAATTTCAACGTTTTTGGAAGAACATGGCAAAAACCTCAATTTGTTGTACTCACAGATTTATTGAGATTTAAACTTTTTGCATGATAGCCTACATCAGTTTTGGAGGGTTTAATTGCTATTAATTTGGAAAGGATGACAAAGTCAATCCTAGAAGCATTTCTTTTAGTTCTTCCTCTCTCATCAATGAATTAATTTTAAGTACCAACTTTCAGAATTCATTTGAATCCATCTGATCTATATAATTTGGGAATATGTTCGCAACACATGGATTATAATACAGAAATCTATAGTGTAGAAAAATATGTGCATATATAATATGTAAGATGTACATTCAGGACTTTTGCATTATTAAAGTAGAAACACTGAAATAAATGCTATCTTTATAGGAATATTTGCTGCAAGATGGCTGTACACATTCATTACTCTTAACAGTCTTCATAAGCCTATGTTCTTCAGAGCTGAATATAACCTCTGCTCCTCAACTAAGAGAGACATTACAGGTCTCAATTCTAATTTACCTTTTGTTCAAGTATGAGGCATAGTTAAACTGACTGATTGAAAACTAGGTATGTGACCTTTATTTTGTTTGTCATCTTTGCCCTTTAATTTGAAAATCCTGAATATCAATTCATTCTAATTTTTGAAACAGAATGCCAAGGAGTCTTGTGAGGGATTTTATAATCCATTAACAAAAAATAGTAGTAAAATAATGCAACGAGTAGGGTATTGTGTGTGAAAAAGGAAAATCACCATTATGCTCTCTCTGCTTGAAATGAAATTATGCTGTCCTCTCATTTGCAAAAAGAAATGCAGTTTACATTCTGAACTATTTCAGATCTTTATATTTAAGCAACTGTATTGTCTTTTCATGCATCATTCTGCTGAAACATTTACTCTCCTCAGCAGGTTTCCCTTACCTCTGAGGAGAGAAGCGTTGGTGTCAGCTTTAGGTTATGACTTTTCACATTCCCTGCATACAGAAATCGTTCACACCTAAAATCTATCCCTGTAACCATCTAATTGAAAGGATTACAATAATGGAGGAGAACTGTACTGTCTTATGATATGCTAATATATACCCATATGGACAAAGTATCAACACAACATTCCCCACCCAAGAGCAAGAACTGATATAGCAGGGAACTAGATCTGCCTTTTGCCAAACCAGACGGGTTGCATGAGGCAGAGCATGTCCAAAGACTGAGAATAAAATGATAATTTGACTTATTCTAGTTACTGCATTTTAGAACTTGAGGGTGTTTTCAATTAGATGATCAAGATGTCTGTCTTGCTTCAGCACTTTGGTCAGCGACATCATACAGCCTCATGTCTTCGGGGCCTATTGTGTAAAAACATACTTCCAATATTTTCTGCAAACCATTAACTAGCTTTATAAATCTGATGGTTCAAAACAGAAGTTTTACCACTCAATATATTGGGGAGAAATATGATAATGTTGCTGATTAACAAATTAGGAGATAGGACTGATAGTTTTAACCTTATTATCTGAAATGCTTGCAGAAGCTCTTTTCTAGAAATAATCTTCTGTACGTATCCAAGCCATCCAATGAAATAGTTCCTTTAAAATATATTTTCCATATAAGGTAAAGTGGGGGGGATGAATTGTTGTGAGAAAAGTGAAGAAAGATGTAATGCTTACCACTTAAAATTCTCCCCCCCCCCCAATAAAGATGTGCATTTAGCTGAAAGGACAGTATGGTATTGAAGCTATATTCATAGCAATGGCTTCAATACATAGAGAGGCGATCATCCTTCTATCCCATGTACCGTATAAACTTAGCTTTTAAAATTTTGGTCTTGTAAGAATATTTTGAGCCTTCCTTGTTAGCATGTACTTCATAAGCATGTCAAGAGGCAAATTTCTTCAAATCTTGTTTAGCCATAAATGGGTAATACTAAATTCCTCTTTCTGTTCAGTGAGTTCTTTTTCACACAAGAATGACAGTCAAGTAATTTTATATAGATATTGTAAAATCACAACAGTGCTTTTGTTGCATTCTTGGTCATTGTGTCTTTAGCCACCACTGTGTTCTGTGGTTAGTTTTCAATAGATGTCAAGAAATGACATCAAGAAATGATTTCCCTGAAAATGGCAGTCATTTATCTTAAAAGTATTGTTATAAATAGAAAATGAGCCCAGCCCTTCCACTTGTTTACAATCTATTACTATACGCTCCATCACTGCTCCATTTCAACAGCCAATCGGTTTCCTTGATGCAAATAAAGAATGCTTGATATTTCCGCATTAAAGCAGAGTTCAAAACTCATTAAGAGCAGAGAATACAATGACAGCTGCACGTCCATATTAAAATGTTTCTGACTCCGATAACAGCCCCTTCACAATGAATTATAAATATAATAATATATCTCTATTGAAATGGAAGTTGTTTGGTCAAAGTACATCAAAGCCCTAAAGGTGTATATTAAGCAGTCTGTGTCTGTCAAGAAAAAAGGATGAATCACAAATTGTTGATAAATGTTCCTGTACAATTGCTGCTTTAAATGAGCATTTGTCTTTTTCTAATACAAAATCTGTATTACAGACCAATTCTTGCTATGACATGAGTCATCAGAGGTGCTAGCTAACTTATCTTAAACAGATCATGCATTGTTTTACATCTTGCTTAATTACATTTTAGAGGTTTACAATGACACAGAACTTTGTAATAGGCAGCTTTAATGGCTACGGAAGTTTTAAATGTAGTCTCTAAGGAATATGACAATGGAAAGCAAGCCCACCCAAGTGCCATAATGTTCACCCAGAGAGATTTAAATCACCAATACTTGCCATTGGAAACCAATTTACCCAAAGCAAACAACACAGAATTCAACTGACCTCTACTCCTGGCATCAAATATTCAAATATATACTCATCAAGTTCATCTAACTTGAGGGTGTGTCTTTTTAACCAAAAGGAGAAAGCAGGCAACAAAGCAATATGTTTGTGTGTGTGTTTTTATTTTCTCTTTCAATACACTTCAGTAATATGTCCGATCTTACAAAGAATTAACAATGTAACAAATCATAGTATTGCAGCAACCTACACAACGATCGTGAAAATAAAATAAGGGAAAGGGGGAAGCAAAGACACAGCGTTAAGAACTCGGATTTCATTTTCTGTTGCATGAAACAGTTCAAGATGGCGGCCTATTACTTACATTTTAGAATCCCAGGGAGAGGACCACGACTTATACAAAAGATCAGGCAACCATACGGCTCTCCCTTCCACACCTCCCCTATAGACATTCCCACGGGCGTATGAGTCTACCAAGATCCACTGTTTAAAAAAATAAAAAAGCACAAAGGTTCTGCACAAATCCTTGAAAGACCGAATCCAGCCTCCGCTCTTGCGACAGCCAGTGCAGAGGCTCACGCCCTGCTTTCGCAAAACAGTATACATGTACAGCACTGTGGATACATCTAAATGTATATAGCTGTCCATCTCTTTTCTCCTCCTCCGTCTGGGCTTCCGTTCGTAAACGCTACAACACCCTTACGCTCCGGTCCCTCGCTCTCCTCCTCCCCCAAAGTTCCTGGGCCGGGTTTCTCCTTCCACCTCCACCCCCTCCGGCTCCCTCTCCTTCCCCCGTCGCCGCCCGGGTCTTTCCTCCGCGGCTTTTCCTTTTTGCGCGCACAAAAGAAGCGCCTTCGCGGAACAAGGGCGAGGAAGAGGAGGAGGTTTGGGGGGGCGGGCGCGGCAGCAGCGAGGAAGGGGGGGGGAGCCGAGGATGAATCCAAACGCCCCCTGGCGTCCAGTGGCCGAAGCTTTACCCGAGGGAGCCCCCCGGGACTGATCCCCAATTGGCACGGGTTGTTCCCCCTGAAACCCGCACACCCCCTGCTTCGAAGCAACCCACGCCTAAGGGAAGGGAGCGCAGGGGAGAAGCCACGGGGGGGGGGCGAGCGCGCTTAGGTGGGAGGAGGAAGAGAAGACCTTTGAGGGCTGAAAGTGGGGAGGGGGGAATGGGGGGGGAGGAAAGAAAGGTGTGAACCCGGAAGCAGACCCGCCTCCTCAGCATCCCCAGGAGCCACCCCGGCGACACAGTGCCGGATCCGACCAACTTTTCTCCGACGAAATAAAATAAAATAAAATAAAATAATCCACCCAGCAAAAGGACAAGCCTCTCTTGGCCTGCCGTCCGGTTCCAGCTTCTTGCGAAGGACGGACGCATGCCTGCGCATATATACACAGCACATATACACACACCCTTCTCCGCCCTCTGCCACCGCCCCCCCTTTCTCTCCCCCCGCCCCCCGCCGCCGCTTCCAGGGTTGCAAAGGCTTACCTCTGGCGCGCCATGGTCGCCGCCGGGCTGAGTAGGGCTGGGCTTGCGCAGAAGCGCAGGAAAGAAAGAGGAAAGCGGTGTGTGTGTGTGTGTGTGTGTGTGTGGAGTCAGGTGGGGGGGTGGTTGAGAGGAAGGAAGAGAGGGAGCAGGAGCAGCTTCGCCGGCCGGTCAGCTCGAGCGAGCCTAAGCAGGGGAGCTTAAGCGCCGCCGCCGCCGCCGCCGCCCCTCTCTCGGCGGCGCCTGCTTCGGCGCACCTGCTTCAGCCCTCCCGCCCGCTCGCCCCATTGGTCGCGCCCAGACGAGCAGCGCCACGGAGAGCCTTGCGCAGGCATCCGCGCTTCCTCGCCGGGAGGCTCCGCGCATCTTTGGCGCCTTTCTCCCCGCCTCCGCTTCCTCGGAAACCACGCCCCCCTCCCTCAATCCCTCCCTCCCTCAGCACAGCGGCTTTTCACCAGCCGGCAATAGCTCGCCTTTCTTGCCCTGTCGGCTGATCTTCCGCTTCGGGCTGCGCATCCTATTACGCGCGTTTACCTGGAATCCCATTTCTAGGGAGTTGTGGATGGCAGGGGATTTCTGTGGCGGGCGGGCGAGGATGGGTCGAATCCACCTGCATGGCCCGGGTCACCATCACACACAGAGCTGTCCGTCAGTGCATCTTCGGAGATGAAGGACTAGGAGAGCATCCCTTTATCCCTTTGTAAAAACAATGACGTTACTCCTGTGTGAAATGTGAGGGGAAATATGCATAGGGTGGTTTTTTTTTCTACCTTGCTTGCTGTTGTTAATGATAGGAACAGAACAGGGATGCTGTTATGACACATTTGAACAATAACTGTGTGTTCTCAAGTCAGCCCCCACTTAGGACAACCGTTTTCAGGGTTCTCTGGGTAGACAGTCCACCAGGCACGTCCAAACTTCGGCCCTCCAGATGTTTTGGACAGCAACCCCCACAGTCCTTTGCCATTGGCAATCTAAGGTTAGAATTCTGGGAGTTGTGGTCTAAAACATCAGGAGGGCCAAAGTTTGGACATGCCTGCAGTACACAGTTCTGGTCACCCCCCTCTTAGAACTGCAGAGCCAGGAAGGACCCTATGGATCATGGAGTTCAGCCCTTGTTAAAGAGGCCCAACCTCTACCTAAACCACTGAGCTATCCAGTAGTTCCAGAAGGGGGGCTACTTTGCCATTCCCTCTTTCTGGGGGCACTTCTAGCACTGTGGAGCTTGCCCAAGGCTACACAGGGTGGCTCTTCTGAGATGCACAATTGGAAACTGAACTTCCAACCTTTGACTTTGCAGCTAGATACCTGAGCTATCCTTTTTTTACAGAATTAAAATAAGTTCTCCCTTGCTTCAAAAAACTTAGGTATGGGAGGGAATAGGGAGAGGTGAGGGATGAGCAGTGGCAGGCGGTGCCCATTACTGATAGGGCAGAAGGCATTGTAGCCAGTGGGAGGCAGATGCCCGAGGGAAAAACTGATATGGATAGAAATATATTGCATGCACATGCTTACATCCATAGACAGGTAGGCCCCACTGCCCCCAAAGCAAGCAACCAAACATTTTATTTCAAACATACACGCAGGCAGACATTGCCTCTCTCACACATAAGGTAATTCAGGCATGACCAAACTTTGGCCCTCCTGATGTTTTGGACCACAGCTCCCAGAATTCCAAGCCTATATTCCCAATGGCAAAGGACTGTGGGAGTTGTGGTCCAAAACATCAGGAGGGCCAAAGTTTGGACATGCCTGTGGTAATTCATTTGCTCCATAACTTGGAAGAATGCAGTTTCTTCCTGTATGAAAAATGTTACCACCTGCTGCTGCTGCTTTCTGTTCTGGTTCTCAAAAGTTGTGCAGTTGATTCACACGGTCTCCTTTTCTTCCTCATTCCCCTCCTCACGTGCACAATTTTAAAAGAAGACACAGCCAGCATGTCATTCAAGGAGCACATAAAACATAGTGGGTTGTAGGATTAGTTCCTTGCTAGTATTGTCTTATCAGAAGGTGCTTTCCTATAGTGTCAGGTAAAGAGGACTGACTAATTAAATGTTGATGCCTGCGGCAAAGCACTAAAGGCATACCTCTCAAAACTGGCAGTGTTATGTTGACTGTAAGGCAGAAAAGCCCAGAAGTCCCTGTTTCCATTCCTAAGGGTAAAAACACAATGAAAAAAGGAAATAATTATGACTTTATTGCCCTTTCATGACATCCAAAATCTGCTGGCTGAGTTGCTCCTTCAGTATGCCTGATGGTAGGGCGAGTCCTGGTTGTATAGATATTTCTTAGCCCTATTGCTATTTCCTCCTTTCTTCTGACCTTTCTGCATATATCTCACTACCGCTTTTCTTCAGAAACCCTGGAAGGGTAGCATGGGAATGGGGTGGTGCTCAAGCTTTCTTTTAAGACTAGCTGCCACCCACAAGCCCTATGAAATGATCAGACAAAATTCATTTGAGTCCCCTGAAAAGATGTCTGGTATATATACACCAAAATGATCCAGCCTGGGAAAGATAATGACACTTATTGCAACAGAACCCAACCAACCCCATTTATACTTCATAATATAAGAAGAGCCATGCTGGATCAGGCCAAAGGCCCACCTAGTCCAGCTTCCTGTATCTCACAGTGGCCCCACCAGATGCGTCTGGGAACGCACGAGACTAGAGATCTGTCTCCTGATACCACTCCCCTGCATCTGGTCCTTGAAGTACCTCGGTTTTAAGCCTGGAGATTACTCATCTCCATTATGGTTTGTAAACTGTGATAGACTTCTCCTCCAGGAATCTGTCCAATCCCTTTTTGAAGGCAGCCAGGCCAGATGCCATAACCACATCCTGTGGCAGGGAGTTCCACAGACTAACAACACTTTTGTCTGTTCTCACTATCCCAGCCCTCAATTTGAGTGTATGTCCCCTAGTTCTGGTATTTTGTGAGAGGGAGAAGAGTGTCCCTCTATCCACTTTACTCATATCCTGCATTATTTTGTACGTCTCAATCATATCCCCCCTCAGGTGCCCTTTTTCCAGACTAAAGAGTCCCAAATGTTTTAGTCTTTCCTCATAAAGGAGGTCCCCAGCCCAGTAATCATTTTAGTTACTCTCTTCTGCACCTTTTCCAGTTCTACTATGTCTTTTTTGAGATGTGGTAACCAGAATTGTACACAATACTCCAGGTGCGGCCTAACTATTGTTTTGTACAATGGCATTATAATGTTTGCTCTTTTATTTTCAATCCCCTTTTTGATAATCCCTAGCATGGTATTGGCTTTCTTCACTACTACCACACATTGGATAGACACTTTCAATGAGCTGTCCACCAATACACCAAGATGTCTTTCCTGATTCTCAAAGTCCATGAGTTGATAGATAAAGTTTTGATTTTCTTTTTGCCCCAATATGCATTACTTTACATTTTCCTACATTGAAACACATTTGCCATTTCACAGCCCATTCCCCCAGTATGGAGAGATCCTTCTAGAGCTCTTCAGAATCTCTCTGGTTTTTATCACACAGAAAAGTTTCGCATCATCTACAAAGTTGGCCATGTCAATGCTTATCTATGTCTCCAGGTCATTTATGAACAGATTGAAAAGCACCGGTCCCAGGACAGATCCCTGGAACACACTGCTTTTCACCTCTCTCCATTGTGAAAATTTCCCATTGACACCTACTCTTTGTTTCCTGGATCTCCACCAGTTCTCAATCCACAAGAGGACCTGCCCTCTTATCCCCTGATTGTGCAATTTTCTCAGCAACCTTTGGTAAGGGACTGTATCACAAGCCTTCTGAAAATCCAGATAGACAATATCCACCAGTTCACCCAAATCCACATGCCTCTTGACCTTTTCAAAGAATTCTAAAAGTTTTGTCAGGCAAGACTTACCCTTACAGAGGCCATGCTGATTTTCTCTCAGCAAGATTTGCTCTTATATGTGTTTTAAGATTTTAAGATTCTTTTGGATGAGGCTTTCCACCATCCTCCCTGGGACAGACGTAAGGCTAACTGGCCTATAGTTTCCCGGGTTCCCCCTCCTTCTTTTTTGAAATAATTGGTGTGACATCTGCTATCCTCCAGTCCACCAGCACTGTGGCCATTTTAAGAGACAAGTTGCATATTACCGTTAAGAGATCGCAATTTCGTTTCTCAGTTCCCTAATAACCCTTGGGTGGATGCCATCTTGGCCCGGTGACTTGTTGATCTTCGATTTATCATAAACCTAAAACATCCTCTCTTTTAACCTGTATTTGATTTAATTCTGAATTTGAACACGTGACAGGGCCATCACAGTAGGCCAACCTGACTGAGTAGAAGGAAGAGAAACAATTGGTACTTCTCTGACTCTGCCTTTATGGAGAATGATAGCTGTTGTGATCACAATTGGGGATAGTTTGTCCGATCCATCTCCATAGCCTATAAAACACTAATCTCAAGCTCCATTTAAGGTTTAGGTGGTCTTACTTCCTGTAGGTAGAAGGAAGTTCATAGCAGCCATTTATAGTCTGTGATTCCATTGATGAAGAAAGTCTTATTGTAATATAGTGATTCATAAATGAGTAACATCTGCGATGTATTTTATTTTTTTCTCCAGTGAATCTGGATATTGATGGCTCAAGTCACTTTATGCATGATGTAGCCAGAAGACTTCATGCATATAATAAATGCCAGACTTAAGCATTTAGTCTCTCTAAATTGCAAGACTAAATTTTTGGCCTGTTGTCATAGTGATACCATAATCAATCAACACAGAAGCAGTTTTTGAGTGGGATACATTGTTAGCAGTTAGCAAGAGCCAAAGGGGCTGCAGAACAAGTCTGAATGGAACAGAGGCTTTAAATTTTCATTAGGAATGAACCTCCCCCCATATGGAGGGGTTTCATTTTTTGTTAGCATTGTCTTACTAACAAAGGAAGACTCTTTTTTGTCATCTGTCAGCTATTCTGTGATTTTACATAGCATAGGCAAAACCCAGATTCTATTTTTATTAGAGTTTCCCCTCTTTCTGTTGATTTACTTTCTGGAAATGTAACACAATGTTTACAAGTTCTTGAACCATTTGACTGGTTCATCAGGAGATTTTCCAATTCTTAGGTTTAATGAATTGGATATAAATTATGAAGCTTCTTTCCCAGGCCAGCTTGCATAATCAAGGAGTTTACTGGGTATCCAAAACCTTAAACTCTTAGCTGCTACCACGTCCTCATGCCTTCATTTTTCAAAGACAAATGGAGGCTGCAGCTCACCAACAGATGAGAGGTAGCCTTGTGTGGGATGCGTCCTCTGCCCTGGGTCTGGGACATATGATAAACAAAAAAGTGCCCAAGTCTCTAAGCCAAATGGCTTGCTTTCTCTTCCCTCAACAGGGGAGTTCTCTTCTCTGTGAGACAAACAGCAGGTGTTCACTATGCCCAGCATAACGTTTGTGTTTTCTACAGGAGCAGCATCTTCTGGGGATTCACATTTCCATCACACTATCTGTGACAGCCCTAAACTCTTTTTTGTGGTCATAAGAACATAAGAACATAAGAAGAGCCATGCTGGATCAGGCCAAAGGCCCATCTAGTCCAGCTTCCTGTATCTCACAGCGGCCCCACCAGATGTGTTTGGGAGTGCATGAGACTAGATATCTGTCTCCTGATACCACTCTCCTGCATCTGGCCCTTGAAGTACCCTGGTTTAAACCCTGGAGGTTACACATCTCCATTATGGTTTGTAACCTGTGATGGACTTTTCCTCCAGGAATCTGTCCAATCCCCTTTTGAAGGCATCCAGGTCAGATGCCATCACCACATTGTGTGGCAGGGAGTTCCATAGACTTACAACGCGCTGGGTGAAAAAATATTTTCTTTTGTCAGTTCTTACTCTCCCAGCCCTCAATTTGAGTGTATGTCCCCTAGTTCTGGTATTTTGGGAGAGGGAGAAGAGCTTCCCTCTATCCACTTTACTCATGCCCTGCATTATTTTGTATGTCTCAATCATATCCCCCCTCAATCGCCTTTTTTCCAGACTAAAGAGGCCCAAATGTTTTAGCCTTTCTTCATAAGGGAGGTGCCCCAGGCCAGTAATCATTTTAGTCGCTCTCTTCTGCACCTTTTCCAGTTCCACTATGTCTTTCTTGAGATGCGGTGACCAGAATTGTACACAATACTCCAGGTGGGGCCTTACTATTGTTTTGTATAATGGCATTATAATGTTGGCTGTTTTATTTTCAATCCCCTTTTTGATCATCCCTAGCATGGAATTGGCCTTCTTCACCGCTGCCACACATTGGGGAGACACCTTCATGGAGCTGTCCACCAACACACCAAGATCTCTTTCCTGATCCGTCACGGATAACTCAGAGCCCATGAGTTGATAGATGAAGTTTGGATTTTTTGCCCCAATATGCATTACTTTACATTTGGTTACATTAAAACGCATTTGCCATTTCTCAGCCCATTCCCCAAGTTTGGAGAGATCCTTCTGGAGCTCTTCACAATCTTCTCTCTGGTTTTTACCACACGGAAAAGTTTTGTGTCATCGGCAAACTTGGCCACCTCACTGTTTATCCCTGTCTCCAGGTCATTTATGAACAGATTGAAAAGCACCGGTCCCAGGACAGAGCCCTGGGGCACACCGCTTTTCACTTCTCTCCATTGTGAAAATTTCCCATTGACACCTACTCTTTGTTTCCGGGATCTCAACCAGTTCTCAATCCATAAGAGGACCTGCCCTCTTATCCCCTGACTGTGCAATTTTCTCAGCAGCCTTTGGTGAGGGACTGTGTCAAAAGCCTTTTGAAAATCCAGATAGACTATATCAACCGGTTCACCCAAATCCACGTGCCTGTTGACCTTTTCAAAAAATTCTAAGAGGTTTGTCAGACAAGATTTACCCTTACAGAAGCCATGCTGATTTTCTCTCAGCAAGGTTTGTTCTTTTATGTGTTTTAAGATTTTCTCTTGGATGAGGCTTTCCACCATCTTCCCTGGGACAGATGTAAGGCTAACCGGCCTGTAGTTTCCTGGGTCCCCCCTCCTTCCTTTTTAAAAAATTGGTGTGACATCTGCTATCCTCCAGTCCTCCGGCACTGTGGCCGTTTTAAGAGACAAGTTGCATATAACCGTTAAGAGATCTGCAATTTCATTTCTCAGTTCCCTAATAACCCTTGGGTGGATGCCATCTGGGCCAGGTGACTTGTTAATCCTCAATTTATCAATTAGTCCTAAAACCTCCTCTCTTTTAACCTGTATTTGATTTAATTCTTTAGTCAAGAGGGGCGGCTCAGGCAGCGGAATCCGCTCAAGGTCCTCTGTCGTGAAGACAGACGCAAAGAACTCATTCAATTTCTCTGCAATGTCCAAGTCTTCCTTAACCTCCCCTTTTCCTCCCTCACCATCCAGAGGGCCAACTGGTTCTCTGGCAGGTTTTCTACTTCTAACATATTTAAAGAAGCTTTTATTATTACCCTTTATATTGCTAGCCATTCGTTCCTCAAAGTCTTTCTTTGCCTCCCTTATCATCTTCTTACATTTCTTTTGCCAGAGTTTGTGATCCTTTTTATTTTCCTCATTTGGGGAGGATTTCCATTTCCAGCAACTTACAGTTGCTGCCAGCTCAGAGCCGGTTAGTGTACATGTGCAGTTGATATTTTTTCCTTGATTGTATATCATGTTGCATTTGTTTACAATTAGCGCCTCTGCCCCCAGTTTGGAGACATAATTTTGGTGCCTTTTCCAAAGCATCTTCCCCTGTCACCCTAAATGATTTAGTGACATGAGCAATCAAGGTAATCTCATTACTGTCCTTATTCTTAATCTGGCATGAAGAGATTCCTTCTTTGACAAGGGCTAGACTCAACCATCCATACGGTCCTTTTCTGCTCTGCAGTTTTAAGATGATGATGATGATTTTTTTTTCTTAAAGTTGGCAAGCACACATTTTGTGCATTTTCATCTGAGAATATATCAGGTCCTAATAAGGATGCCAGCTCTCCCAGAAGCTATAGAGCAGGCATGTCCAAACTTCGGACCTCCTGATGTTTTGGACCACAGTTCCCAGAATTCCAAGCCTGTATTTCCAATGGCAAAGGACTGTGGGAGTTGTGGTCCAAAACATCTGGAGGGCTGAGGTTTGGACATGCCTGCTATAGAGACTTATAGACCTTGCAGGCAAAATTCAGAAGCACATGATTTGTCATAGCTAACCTTATCCCAGTAAAGGGTTAATACCAGAATGAAACCAGAGAGTTCATTACAAGCATTTCCGGACTCACCTCAGTATACAATTACTGTACTTCTTCTTCTTCTTCTTCTTCTTCTTCTTCTTCTTCTTCTTCTTCTTCTTCTTCTTCTTCTTCTTCTTCTTCTTCTTCTGCAATAATTTTGTAATTCCAAAACTTGTTAATTTCAAGTTTTATTTCTACATCTTCTTCTAGGTTGCATATGAAAACAAAGTCCAAAAGGATTAAAGATATGTACCTTTTGAGAAGGCACAGGCATGTTCCTTTGAAAGCCATCCTTACAGTTATAAACAAAGCTGTAGGTACAAATACTCTACATATGAAAACAAAACACAAGCGTTAAGTAAATATTTAAGTCAGAAAATACATCTCAATTGTAAAAGTCCAGGTGAGAATTCGAGTCATGTTTGAATAAAAAAAGAAAGGAGCTTATTTAAAGGACACATATAAAAAGCCTATTAAAGAGAATGCCCGCCTGTAACACTTCATTTAAAAATAAAAAGCAGTATACAGTAAGTCCAGCAGCTTTAAAAGCTTTCTTAAAAATGCATAAAGAAACCATAAAATAAAAAACATGTCTAAGTCTTTAAACATACTGTTAGCACACAGAGAAAAAATATTTTGTCTCCCAACCTGCTGGCTTTCAGTGCCAGGCTATTATCTTTTTGCTGTTGTAAGGATGTTTGCCAGGTGTTAGTTCCATAAAGTGTCTCATTCTTTAGTCCACTCCTCAGTGGATAAAGTGTCTCTCCATTCAATTAAAACATGGCATGTGTGTCCAATAACACTGTGTATTTTCATCCTGTATTTATAGTCTCCTTTAGGTCAAAATAGCAAGCCTTTATCTAGCAAGCCTTGGGCATCGCTATGATGGCAACCAGGTGGCAGAGCTTATTGCTGTGAGAGGGTTCTGATTCTCCTGTCAAGGGGCAGGTATAGCAATCTAATCCTCTAAAGGTAGCCAAGGAATGTGAATCAAATTAATGTTGATTAAATAGTGTTAGAGGATAACACTACATAATTCCACCCTTTCTCACAACAACGGATTCATGGATGAAACCTCATAAAAACAAAAGACACTCTTCTTTCTCTTCTCTACTTGCTTAAAAACAGACAGCTTAAAATAATATTCATCTTTTTCTCCTTTTATAGTATTTTGTAAAACCTTCTATTGCATGATATATTATTCATCTGTATTTTTTGCTAATTAATATTATAGATAATTAATATTATAGGTAAAATACATCACAAGGACTATGACCGTAAATAAACAATACTACTACATCACAAGGAATATTTTAAAATGTACTTAATTTTTTTATTTTGTAATTTTTTTATTTTGTATTCTTGCTCACATTACACTATATCAGTGATGGCGAACCTTTGGCACTCCAGATGTTTTGGACCACAACTCCCAGAATCTCAAGCCTATATTGCCAATGACAAAGGACTGTGGGAGTTGTGGTCCAAAAAATCTGGAGTGCCGAAGGTTCGCCACCACTGCACTATATTCTGTTGTTTATTCTTTCTCATGAAAACTAGCATAAAACTGAATGAGTTACTTCTGCCCTTTATCTTATCAATAGCTATGTTCCAAAACAAACTAGATTTATTTGGTAAATATAAATCAAGCTGTACTCATGCCTTACTTTCACTTTAAAACACCTTAAAATCACTTTTCCACTAGCTTTTGAAAATATTTTTTCATTTTTTTCTCTACCCTCATAAACCCAAATTGTTTGAAATATTGAAAAACACTAGGTCTAAATTTCCATACATGCTAACATATCACTAGCTTTTGCTATTATGGTAGCAACTAGCAAGTTTCAGGAGAATTTATAACACGGGTGGGCCATTAAGATTCTTGTGAGACTACAGCTCCCAGCATTCTTCACTTCTATCTGTGCCGGCTAAGACTTAAGGGTGTTGCAATACAATTACTAGTATACTTTGAACACTGCACTTTATATCTCTACTGTAGAGTCATATTTGTAACCACCTAACAGTATCTTATCTATATTACAGTACTGCCTTTGTTTGACATAATTTTGTTATTCAACTGTGTATATGACGGTAAGAGTCAGTTAAAGGATATAAAATAGGAGATCAACATTTTATTATTTAGACCAGGGGTCCTCAACCTAAGGCCCCAGGGCCGGATGCGCCCCCCCAAGGTCCTGAATCCGGCCCCTGGGACCAATTGCAACCCCCCCACCTACCACCTACTTTGCAAGCAAGCAAGCCTCCGCAGCTGCTTCTATTGCTGAGGCAGTTCAAAGTAGTGGGCTATGTCACTTCTCTCACTCCCCCCAACTACCTAGATGATCAGCATGCTGGCTAGTGGGGCATTCAAAGTGGGAGGGCTACGGCAAGGTCCCCTGCTCCCCCCACCCACTGTGGTCCGGCCCCCAGTGGTGTCTGGTGAACCGGCCCGCTGTTTGAAAACTTTGAGGACCCCTGATTTAGACAGTCTTTAAAGGAAATATGAAAAATGCACTTGCTGGTATTGGAGATTTGATTGACTATGCAGCATGTTAAAAGTAGTTCCAGAATCCCTGTGGTTCTCAATTGTTTGTTATATTATTTTTCATATGTATCACCCACCTTTATCCCAGAACAGAGACTCAAGGACTCATAAGGTCAAATTACATACAGATAAAAACAAACTTAGATAAACATATACAAAAACATATTGATAAAAGGCAATTAAATTAACTATAATGTTAGCATTAGGCTCCCTATTAAAGCATGCTTTTTTCTTGAAATTTGATCTTAAGGACCCACCCTTTCAACTTTATCCCCAATGCTCACTCCAGAACTGTACTCAAATGGGTAATTTGTTAGTTTAGATGTGGAATATAGAAACCAATCCTTAGTAAGTACAGCATGCTGTATTATCTCTAATTTCTTAAAATATTCCATAGCACTGTCCTAGGAATAAAAACACTATTTGCTTGATCTATTAAGTTTCCATTTGCTATTAGTATGGACTTTTTGCCATCATGGCTTAAAATATAAAAATATAAAAGCTTAGAAAAGCCAACTTCTCCAAATTCTGCTAAAAGTCTATCTTTGCCATCTTCAAATATACAATTTGCAGAAAATTAGGAGGTGATATTTTTCTTAGAAGCAATGAAAAATCTTCAGAAATAAAAAAAAGATCTCAAAATATTATTTTGACATATTCGGCTTTTGTATTGGTTGGGGTGGGGGTGGAATCTCTTCATAAGGAAACCTTGAGCTAGACTGAAACAGTTGTCCATCTTACTGTTCTGGAATTACTGTTAATTTTTCCTTCCCAAAGCCTAAATGGATATATGTAGAACAGTGCTGGCAAATCTCTGGCATGGGTGCCAAAGCTGGCATGTGGAGCCTTTTCTGTGGGCATGCAACATCACCCCATCACCTCCACGGCACTTTCCCCTCTGCTCTGAACATGCCACTGTGAAGGGGAGGCAGCGGCTTGTGAGTTTGTTCGTAGCCCCAGTTTACTCTCCAGCCATTCCGCCCTGGGCATCCCAAAAGCGTCGTGGCTGGAGAGTAATAATGGGGCTAAGAAGGAACCCACAAACTGCTGCCCCCCTTCGCCCAGCTATCTTCATGGAGCCATTTTGGTGGTCTCAAAATGGCTCCGTGCAAAGAGCTGGGCAAAGGTGAAGCAGTGGTTTCTGGGCTTCTTTGTAGCCCATGTTAACTCTCCAGCCATGCCGCTGCTCTGGGCATCCCAAAAGTGGCATGGCTGGAGAGTAAACTGGGGCTATGAATGAGCCCACAAGCTGCCACCACTCCCCCTGGCTTTCCCGACAGTGTAGCACCCCGTCAGCCTCTAAGCCCAGGGTGTAGAGGTGGATAGGGTGCTCCAGTTCAGGAAATCGAGCATTGAAGAGCAGGTTTTTGAATTTCACACAGCCACAGCGAGCGTGCTGCAACCACAGGAAATTCAAAAACCTGCTCTTTGATCCGCACTTTCCCAAAGAGTAGCACCCAAAGCATTTGTAACCTGGGGTACCACTCTATTCAGGTTAAATTGCCGTGTTGGCATTTTGCGAAAAATAAGTGGGTTTTGAATCACAGTTTAGGCACTCAGTCTCTAAAAGATTTGCCATCACTGGTATGGAAGAACTAAATTCTCCTCAACACTTCACTTCCATCGAGATATTTGGGACATCAGAGAATGGAAAGCCAATGCCTTGGACACTGCAGAAGAGAAATGATGCTCCAATATGAGTTTGCATTGCTGGCCATGATTAAGTACAATTCAGTTTACATATAAAGGGAACCGGCTGAGATAAAATACATGTGCATGCTGGATAGCTATATCAAAAATCAGCCAAGGATACTTAAGTGATTACTGAATGTAATAATTATGTTGTTATCTACTGTTATTTTCGTTTACAACTACTAGATGTATCTTTAAAGAACAAGGCTGAAAGGCAAAGTCTGCAATTCTCTACATTACCACATTATTCTTTTGTTGTTTTCTTCAATGATGCTACAGTTTACAGAACCTAGCTTCAAAGGAACTTAACACTTCAAAGGAACTTAAATCATCATGAAGTGTGAAATGAAACCAAACACCACTATCTCTCAGTTAATGTTCTACCATGTTGTCTCTTGCTTCTCTTGGCTTGCTGAAATGACTGCACAGACTAACATGGCTGCTGCTCTAAAAACTCAAATTACATTGAAAGAAATGCATGGCTTTGCTTTGCTACACACTTAGAGAAAGACCCTCACAGGTTTCATAGACTGCCTTTTACCTGCTCTAACCCATGTTGACCTTCAACCTAGGCTGATAGCCTTAGGGTTGCTGATGTCACTTCTCCCTTATATTTCCCCCCTTTCCCCTTTCAAGGAGAGGATGGTGTAGAAATCTTGGCTTAATTCTTGAAAGGTGAGGAGCAGCCTGTATCTCTCACTTAGCTAGCCAGATCTGGGGTTCATATTTTCTTCCCTATCTCAATGTTTCTTTCTAATGAATGTTAGCTTTCTTATTTTCTTAGAATAAGAAGTGTGGATGTGATCTCTTTTCAAATAACGTGTATGTATAGTATAGTGATTTTGTTAACTTTAGTATTCTGGTATTTAGAGACTGAATACACAAGTTAGCTTAGCTGCTACTTGCTGCTTTTTGCTCTGCTAACATGTTATGGGATTAGTTTATGAAAATTTTAATAGTTTAAGCCATCATAGCAAGCAGACATTTTAATGACACATTTATAAAATACAGAGTAGTGGCGATCCAATGCTGCTTTTATACAAATGTTTCAGGAGAAAAATATCTAAAATTCTAAAGATTAATTGATGATATTTAAAATCAGCTTAGCTCGGTAGCAGTTGACATATTTACATTGATTAATGTGATGCAGAGCACTTTTTGTTTTTTACATTAATGTGTTCAGCATCCATGGCGAAGCTGGGTGGGGAATTCTGGAAATGATCATTCAAAGGGGAAACTTTTTCCAAAATCTAATATGCTATTGTAACAATTTATTGTGTAGATACTAGACATGGGCACGACTTGGCGAAATTCTCGTTTCCGTTACGTAACGGAAACGGTAACGACAATTACTCCGCCAGAACTCGAACTCGAACCGACTAAAGAAAAATTGGGTCTGATTTGTCGTGGTCGTTCCTGGCATCGCAGCAATCGCGTGATGCCAAGCGGCACAGGAAAAAAGTTTTAAAAATAAAAAAAAACCTGATTCCCGGCCAAAAAAGCAGGCGAAAATATGCCTGCCTGAGTGAGGGCACCTACCAGAGGGGTGGTTTCTGGGGGGGGTCCCCGGCCTCCCCCCTCCTCTCCTGGGCTGCGCAAAGTGCGCATCCTCGTTGAGTCGCCACGCCGACTCGCCAAGCGGCGCGGCACAGAAAAAAAGTTTTAAAAATAAAAAAAACCTGATTCCCGGCCAAAAAAGCAGGCGAAAATATGCCTGCCTCAGTGAGGGCACCTACCAGAGGGGTGGTTTCTGGGGGGGTCCCCGGCCTCCCTCCCCTCCTCTCCTGGGCTGCGCAAAGTGCGCATCCTCGTCAAGTCGCCACGCCAACTCGCCAAGCGGCGCGGCACAGAAAAAAAGTTTTAAAAATAAATATAAAAAACCCGATTCCCGGCCAAAAAAGCAGGTGAAAATATGCCTGCCTCAGTGAGGGCACCTACCAAAAGGGTGGTTTCTGGGGGGGGGGTCCCCGGCCTCCCCCCTCTCCTCTCCTGGGCTGCGTGCATCCTCGTCGTCTCGCCAACTCGCCATGCCATGCGGTGCGGGCGGGGGATCCAAATAGGGCGACCGCAATATTTATTTTGAAATTGCATGGTCCAAAAACACACCAAAGCACCACAGAAACATGCGAAAATAGCTATTTTAAAACTGCCTGAATTTTTTCAGTAGCAGCAGTGGCTTTTTCTTGCAACAAAACGTCTCCATTGATTTTATTTTATTTTATTTTTATTTTTATTTTTTTACACGTGCACAATGATGGGCTGGCCATGGAAGTGGACCATGCAAATTTTTGGAGCCATTCCACCAATTGCATGGCCACTTGGCCAGGTTTTGACCGAGACTTCTGGGATGTGCCAGTCGGGCATAAAAAGCCCACTAACCCTAGCCTGAACCCAAACCCGAACCCTAACCCTAACCCATACGCCAGTACACTGTCCTTCTTAGTGGGTCAGAGAGGCACCCAGAGGTGCACCCCAGTAACTCACCCTAACCTTACCCGTAACCCTAAGCCTAGCCCTTGCGCTAACCCCTAACCAGTAAGCCAGATGTGTACTCGCATTGCACTACAGCAAGTACACTTCCCTTCTTAGTGAGTCACAGGGGGCCCATAGGGGTCCTCTCTCACTTCGTTCCCCAGACCAAGTGCACCGCAGGCAGTGAGTCACAGAAGCACCCGAAAGAGAGGTGCCTCTGCCTGCTACTGCAGTGCAGCTGCAACTTAATGGTATGCATCCAATTGGCTATGCAAGTCATTTTGTAGCGGGCCAGAGGAGGCACCCACCCCAGAGAGGTGCCTCCAGGAGCCCGCTTTCCCTTCATGGCGGGCCAGAGGAGGCACCCACCCCAGAGAGGTGCCTCCAGGAGCCCACCCCCCCAAAACCAGTACTAACGACAGACAAAAAAACGACAAACAAAACGACAAATTTTTGAAAAAATTCACAAAAAACGGAAACGAGCTGAAATGGGCCGGCTCCGACACACGACAACTCGAAACGTAATTTTTCCTGGTCGTGCCCATCTCTAGTAGATACTGCTACTATTACTGCTATTATGTACTGCATTTATTTATCAGTATTGTTGGTGCCTGGCAGTGGGCAGAGTAGCAAGCATGAAAATTAGAAATGAAGTCCTAAGAATCTGTGGATATGAGGACATGTTTGCAAAATCACTAATATTTGAATTTCAGAAAGCAGATTAGCAGCTACTAACAATTGCAACCAATGATTTTTGGAATGATTCCAGTTGCTGAAATTAAGATAGAGTAGACTCGGGATGACCTGTTGCTTCTGCACTTTCAATTTCTGGCTTTAATGTTTGGTACTTTCCAATTGTTGCACATACTATATTTTTGAGATTGCTTGTTGATGGAACTCCAATGTCTGTAAGGCATGGGGGTGGGGGTGGGGGGCTATTTTTTTTAAAAAAATAAGGATTATATCTGCTTTAGTAAAAACAAACTGTTTTATTTGTGAGGAATTGATTGTTTCAATCTAGCATGGCAACCCACCCCCTAAAATGGGGGTAGTGGTGGTGGCTGGAATTTATAATGCAGATGAAAAATGTGAATAATCCATAAGATTGAGCCAACTGATGAAAACAATAATAATAGTAATTGTCATTGTCGTCATCACATTTTCCTAAAGCTATTTAATGCAAGCAGTTTTTATTGCATGGCTGAAATAGAATAAATTACTTGCCTTGGGGAAATTCCTGCTTAGAAGTGGCTACATTGTTAGTTGGGAAGGAGAATGCCTGTCAGAGCACTCAGTAATTAAGATGGGAAGTGGTTATCTGAGGGAGGAGAGACAGAAGGTGCCTTCTTAGGAATCTGTGGGTGGTATGCCACTGCTGGTCAATAAATTAGCCTTGCTTTTTCATCTGAGTCATCTGCTACAGTCATTTTCATCACTGCAAAATCATTGCAGCCATTTTGAGTCATCCTCTCTCATACAGGATCTCCAGAGGAGCTTACCAAGGGAAACTGATGAGATTTCTGGGTCTTTCTTATGTCTATCATGACTGTGGCATGCATCCTGAAAAGTTCCATCTCTTCACAAAGGGCCTTTTTACACGACCTCTAAGATCCGCTGGTCCCTTAAATTCGGACCAGAGATCTTGAGGGTTTGTCACTCTCCCTGCGTTCTCACCCCCTCCGCACTTCCTTGTTCTGTCTGCGTGAGGGGAGGGAGAAAAAAGGGAGAAAAGAATGCACTCTTACCTCCGGAGTGCCGGTGGAAGTTGCTCCGACCCCCCATCACTTCCTGGTTCCTCTTAAAGGGGTGGGAGGCAAAACAACAACAACAAAAAGAAGCGAGGAGAGCCCGGCACTCTCCGCATCAAAAATTTTCACTCTCCCAGAGCAGGTACTTGAAAGGTGCGCTGGGTTGCGCTTAGGTGGGCGGGGTCGCACTTAATTTTCTGTTAGCTCCGGAGCTGTGGGGGAAACATTTTTAAGCTCCGGAGCTGGGAGCCATTTGCAGCGGAGCTTAGGGGTCGTGTATAAACGCCCAAAAAAGCCTCCATGCAAACCTAAACAAATTAATTAAGGCCGCTTTCACACAACCCCTAAAATCTGCTGGTAACTTAAATGCAGATCCCCCCAACCAGAGATCATGTGGTTTTTGTCCTGGTTCCTGTGTTCCCACCCTCCCGCACTCTGATTCTATTGCTTCTGTCTACTGTGAAGGGAGGGATAAAAAAATGCAGGCTCACCTCCGCCTGCCATCAGCAGCAGCTAATTGTAGCTGGACAGGAAGCCTGTTAGGGATTCCTGTCTGTTAAAGGGGGGGGGACAACAGAAACAAACATAAGGTGGAGAAGGGCCAGGCATGCACTGCTTTAAAATCCACATCGGAACAATGACAAAAATTTTACCTCCTTTAGACCAGGTACTTGTAAAATGTGCTGGGTCGTTCTTAAATGGGCGTGGTCGTACTTTATTTTTTTTAAAGTCCGCTGCTGGTGGGGAAACAATTTTATGCTCCGCATCTGCGAGCACTTTGCAGCGGGTTTTAGGGGTCACGTGAAACAGTTCTAAGATGAAAAAGGCCTTGCAAAACAAGTTGTGGAAGAAAAGGCTCCTATTGTCTCTCCCCCGCCCCCCCCCGGAACTTCAAGGCATTGATACATAGTACATCACAGAAGGAGCTACGTATGGCCAACAGTGTTAATAATATTTATTTATTATTATTTATTTTCAAACTTATATACTGCACCTATTTCCCCAAAGGGGACTCAGGGCGGTTTACACAATATCATAGCAAATAAAACAGATAAAAACAATAAAACAATCAACAGCGGTGTCCAGGACGGCAAGCCAATGTAGGAAGGGCAGCGAAGGGGGGGGAAAAAAGGTTACCCCTGGAAGTTACCAAAGGCGTCCTTAAAATAATGCTACAATATATAAAAATATTATTTAAAATCCACATAAAATAAATGCACACTCTTCTTGCTACCTGCTGGGCAAAAGAGTCTATAGAATTATTGAATGTTGTCTGATCCTGTGTAAATGGTTGCTTCCAAACAGGTCCATTTGAGTTCACGAGGGGTCACTGCCGCAGAAGTATGTCAGCAACATAGTAGGTATGTTTACTCTGATATAAGCCCCACTAGATATCTGTATATAAATGAAACCTTACCATCCTAAATTGGTTCTCAATTAACTTCATGATCCAATGGAAGCTGACTCAGAAATGTTCCATTCAGTCCAGAGAAAAAAGATGTGTAGTTACAGCATAAAACAGTACTGTATAATAGCATTACAGTGGACCCTTGTATAACAAACAGCTGGTATAAAATCTGTACAACATAAAACATTCTGGAGATAGGGGAAATTTGCTTAACATAATTGCCTATGGGGAGAATCCGTACAACATAAAAATGGGATTACTCCGTTTTCAATGCCTTCCGATGGCAATTTGTATAAAGGAAAATTTGCTTAACATAATTTCATTTGGAACGAATTAATTCCTTTATATAAGGTACCACTGTACTTCCCTTCTTCTCCATATTTGCTCTGTGTCACTTTCTTCATTAATTTTTTTCTGCCCTTAGGTAGTTATTTCTTAATTATATATTAATAAAAAAAGTTAACACTATTGGGTATATTCAATGTAAAAAGAAAAAGACAATAAAACTACGATTCTTACAGAATTGTCTTACAGAATTCAATAGTAATTATTAAGTCAGTATTATATATGAAGAATTCTAATCACAAAGAAAGAGGATTGCTAGTGTTCCATATTTACACGAAATCCTACTTGTCTACCATGAAAAGGTTGGAAATAAGGGAGGCAAAGAAAGACTTTGAGGAACGAATGGCTAGCAATATAAAGGGTAATAATAAAAGCTTCTTTAAATATGTTAGAAGTAGAAAACCTGCCAGAGAACCAGTTGGCCCTCTGGATGGTGAGGGAGGAAAAGGGGAGGTTAAGGAAGACTTGGACATTGCAGAGAAATTGAATGAGTTCTTTGCATCTGTCTTCACGACAGAGGACCTTGAGCGGATTCCGCTGCCTGAGCCGCCCCTCTTGACTAAAGAATTAAATCAAATACAGGTTAAAAGAGAGGAGGTTTTAGGACTAATTGATAAATTGAGGATTAACAAGTCACCTGGCCCAGATGGCATCCACCCAAGGGTTATTAGGGAACTGAGAAATGAAATTGCAGATCTCTTAACGGTTATATGCAACTTGTCTCTTAAAACGGCCACAGTGCCGGAGGACTGGAGGATAGCAGATGTCACACCAATTTTTTAAAAAGGAAGGAGGGGGGACCCAGGAAACTACAGGCCGGTTAGCCTTACATCTGTCCCAGGGAAGATGGTGGAAAGCCTCATCCAAGAGAAAATCTTAAAACACATAAAAGAACAAACCTTGCTGAGAGAAAATCAGCATGGCTTCTGTAAGGGTAAATCTTGTCTGACAAACCTCTTAGAATTTTTTGAAAAGGTCAACAGGCACGTGGATTTGGGTGAACCGGTTGATATAGTCTATCTGGATTTTCAAAAGGCTTTTGACACAGTCCCTCACCAAAGGCTGCTGAGAAAATTGCACAGTCAGGGGATAAGAGGGCAGGTCCTCTTATGGATTGAGAACTGGTTGAGATCCCGGAAACAAAGAGTAGGTGTCAATGGGAAATTTTCACAATGGAGAGAAGTGAAAAGCGGTGTGCCCCAGGGCTCTGTCCTGGGACCGGTGCTTTTCAATCTGTTCATAAATGACCTGGAGACAGGGATAAACAGTGAGGTGGCCAAGTCTGCCGATGACACAAAACTTTTCCGTGTGGTAAAAACCAGAGAAGATTGTGAAGAGCTCCAGAAGGATCTCTCCAAACTGGGGGAAATGGGCTGAGAAATGGCAAATGCGTTTTAATGTAACCAAATGTAAAGTAATGCATATTGGGGCAAAAAATCCAAACTTCATTTATCAACTCATGGGCTCTGAGTTATCCGTGACGGATCAGGAAAGAGATCTTGGTGTGTTGGTGGACAGCTCCATGAAGGTGTCTCCCCAATGTGTGGCAGCGGTGAAGAAGGCCAATTCCATGCTAGGGATGATCAAAAAGGGGATTGAAAATAAAACAGCCAACATTATAATGCCATTATACAAAACATAGTAAGGCCCCACCTGGAGTATTGTGTACAATTCTGGTCACCGCATCTCAAGAAAGACATAGTGGAACTGGAAAAGGTGCAGAAGAGAGCGACTAAAATGATTACTGGGCTGGGGCACCTCCCTTATGAAGAAAGGCTAAAACATTTGGGCCTCTTTAGTCTGGAAAAAAGGCGATTGAGGGGGGATATGATTGAGACATACAAAATAATGCAGGGTATGAGTAAAGTGGATAGAGGGAAGCTCTTCTCCCTCTCCCAAAATACCAGAACTAGGGGACATACACTCAAATTGAGGGCTGGGAGAGTAAGAACTGACAAAAGAAAATATTTTTTCACCCAGCGCGTTGTAAGTCTATGGAACTCCCTGCCACACAATGTGGTGATGGCATCTGACCTGGATGCCTTCAAAAGGGGATTGGACAGATTCCTGGAGGAAAAGTCCATCACAGGTTACAAACCATGATGGAGATGTGTAACCTCCAGGGTTTAAACCAGGGTACTTCAAGGGCCAGATGCAGGATAGTGGTATCAGGAGACAGATATCTAGTCTCATGCGCTCCCAAACACATCTGGTGGGGCCGCTGTGAGATACAGGAGGCTGGACTAGATGGGCCTTTGGCCTGATCCAGCATGGCTCTTCTTATGAAATCTGCTTGAAAGAAGGATGAATGTCTTACATACTGAAGTGATCCATAATTGAGCCGTGGTAGGATACATTCTTTCCTAAGGCTTAAGTGCATTTGTCACTATTTAGGATTAATTACAGGGTGCGTGCTCTTTCCAGGTCAAGCTCATCAGGGTCCCCCTATAAGCTTAGACTTTGGTCAAGTACCTTGTTTCATTTAATGAGAAAGAAGAAGAGATATTAGGATTATGGTAGATAGCTTGATGCCTCCATGTACATCTGCTGTGAATAGGACAAACTCTATGCTGGACATTATTAGAACAGAGATTGAAAGTGAGACGATCAACATTGTGCCACCGTTTACAAGTGTACAGTGTGACCACGCTCAGAATGTTGTGTACAGTTTTGGTCACCATACCCCAGACTAGTTACTGTAGAGCTGGAATGAGTGCGGAATGATCCAGCGTACAACTGCCCTGTGAGGAAAGAGGGGTGGGTGAGTGGGTGGCTTTTTTTTCTAGCAGGACGTATAATTATGCACATTGTAGAGAAAATGGAGGGAGAGAAGGATAATCTCTTGGAACAATTACCTTATATGTGGAGCCTGAATGATGCTGATTCAGAACACAACACAGAAAAGAAAAATGTTACTTGTGCTTAATGTCACTTCAATTATGGCTTAATTATGTTTACCTGATAATTGTTAATAAACGTGGATAAATACTTATTTGCATTTTAAAATAATAATCTTATTTTTGGATTACCCCTTTAGTGCACTTTTTAGTTCTGTTTTTCTTTTTGATGTGTTAATGTTTCTTTTTAATGTTTTACAGAGATAATTCCATTAAAGGGTTTTGTATCCTTTTATCTTCACATTAAACACGGTTAGGAACAGAAGAATGATTTGAGAAAGGGAAATCTATAGAGCTTCAACAACCAGAAAGCTGGTGAAAGTGAATTGGAAATGAATGAATTATCAAATGTGATTGATGGTAGTAGGACAAAACAAAACAAAGAGATGCACAATTGAATTGCTTGCAGAGTTGTACCTGAATGTAATAAGGTAACATTGTGCTTTTCAAAACCTGCTGTGTTATATTACATGGATTTTTTTAAAAATCTGGAAGAGATGCAGATGCAGAACAATTTTACAAATTAGCTGAAATCCTCTGCTTGGAGCAAAGTTTAACTCTGTAACAAAGGGTGAAATAATCTAGTTTTAATTCATTGTTTTAATAAAATTGCATTCCTGGTTTTCCTCAATCATTATTGTATTCAATTTTGACAGTGTCAGTTCTGACCCTCATTTAAGCTAATACTTGCAAGTCACCCTCCGTTAATGGAAGAGTGATCATTTCCTGTGGCCCACTTCTATGAATGAAGTTTCCTCTTCTGAACATGGACTTCTTTATTTATAACAATGACATCCCATTGCTGTCTAATGGAATCAACTTGAGTTGTCATGACCTCAAACTGCTAAAGGGTTTGCCCCCATTGTTAATTATGTATTCATTGTAAGTAAGATTAAAGGGAAGTTATTTAATTATTTATAAAATAAGAAATGATAAAGCTGTCATTGATAGGTGTAGGAGGAGGATTGTTGCATGGACATCAACCAAATGAAACAAAGCTGCTAAGGAATGGTTGCATTTATCGGAAGAATTGTAATAGGAAACCATTACTAGGACTTCTTTCACTTGGATTATATAGAAGACATAGTCTGGGGTTCAAAAACAAATGCGTAGACCGTTGGTTCTGCTCTAATTGGCATGTCTGTGAAGCCATTTCCTAAAATGGCACAAAACCCATAAACCATGACAGGTTGATAATCAAAATTTGTACTGGAGTGTGGGTTTGGGGAATGTAACAAAGGCCATGACAATTCCACAAAAGTTGTATCAGTGAACCTTTGAAGTAACTTTGAAATAATAGAATTTATGCATGTAGGCATAATACAAGTAGCAATTTACAGATACCTCTCTGCAAAAAGAGCCAACCTAGGAAGCTTTGCGCAGGCTGCACGGTCTCAGAGTGCCACCAAAGGAAGGGAGAAGTAAACATCTTCTAGTTACTGTTTTGGATTGGGTGATGCCTTTACTGGATCATTTAACAGTTACAAGTAAAGCAAGCTTCCGAATTCTTCAGAATTTTCACCAGGGAAAGATGGCGAAATTTGGCAAATGGTTCAAGAGCTGGGCTAAATGTGACATCCAAATAATGCAAATGGTTATGTTTGATTTCATAATAATATGTGTTCTGCCCTTGCTGTTTTCATGGCTAACTGACCTCAGTCTTCATAGTGTACATGCCAGTACTATGATATGTTTAACATCTATTTCCTGGCATTTGCCAATTTTGTTTTGCTTTGCTGATAACTTACTTTCGAGCCACAGGTATAACTTTTAGTCATTTTGTGGAAAACAATTTCCTTTATTTCATATTGTTTAATATATATTCTTGAAGATGAGTTCTAGAGGATTTGAATGCTCTCCTTAGTTGCAATTATTTAGTTTTTCAATAAAGGTATTACCAAATCATAGACTCACAGAACAGTGAAGTTGAAAAGGGGCCTATACGGCCATCAGGTCCAACCCACTGCTCCATGCAGGAATATAAATCAAGGGATGTCTGCCATGTGGTTGTTCATATTTTTCTTGAATGCTTCCAGTGTTGGAGTACTCTCTACCTCTTGAAGTAATTGGTTCCATGGCCATACTGCTCTAACAGGAAGTTCTCCCCCAATATTCAGCCAAAAGCTGAGTTCTCTAAAATCGGGCCCATCCTGCACTCTGGGATGAGCGAGTTAAGATCCTTCCCCTCTGTATGACAGCCCCTCACATATTTGAAAAGTCCTATCATATCACCCCTCAATCTTCTTTTCTCTAGGCTAAACAGGCCCACTTCTTTCAGTCTTTCCTCATAGGACCTGATTTCAACCCCCTTGATCACCTTGTCATCCTCCTCTGAATATTCCAATTTGTCAGAAGCTTTCACAAAGCAGGATGTCCAGAACTGGACACAATACTCAAGTTGAGATCTAACCAGTGCTGACTAGAGGAGGACAAACACCTCATGGGAATCTGGAATTTATACTTCTGTTAATGCAGCCTAAAATAGCGTTTGCCTTTTTGTGTGGCCACACCACACTGTTGGCTCATATTCAGTTTATGATCTACCAGAATCTTCTCACATGTGGTATCACTGAGTCGGTGTCCCCCATCTTATAACTATGTGTAACTGCAGTACTTTAAACTTAATTGAGTTGGTTTCAGCCCAGGACTCCAGCCTACCAAGATCATTTTGAATTTTGTTTCTGTCTTCCAGGGTATTAGCAATTCCACCCAATTTTGTTTCATCCACAAATTTGGCAAGCATAACCTGCACTTCCTCATACAGGTCATTAAAAAATTGAAGAGCACCAGACCTAGGACTGAGCCTTGGGGTACCCCATTTGTTACATCACCCCACTTAGAGAAGGAGCATTCATCATCACTCTCTGTAGTCAATTGTGTACCCACTTTATACTTGATTTATTCAGCCCACACCTAGTTAGCTTGCTAATCAGGATATCACTGGGAACTCTGTCAAAAGCTTTGCTATCAGGGAGTTTACCTGATCAAAAATGAGATCAGATAAGTCTGGCAGGATTTGTTCTTGACAAATCTATGCTGGTTTCTACTTATTGTTGCAATGTTTTCTAGGTGCTTGCATAGTGACTGCTTAATCATCTGTTCCAGGATATTTCCTGGGATAGATGTCAGGCTGACTGGCCTGTAGTTCCATGTTTCCTCTTTTTTTGCCTTGTTTGAAGATGGGGCAACATGAACCCTCCTCTAATCATTTGGCACCCCACCCATTCCCCATGATTTCAATTCAATTCATCCAATTCCTTTAGTACTCTCAAAAGCAGCTCATCTGTACTATTATGTTTATTAATCTTGAGCTGTATTCTTGTCCCTTTCACTTGCACTTTACTTCTCTCTGGCTGTTCAAAATCTGTCTTATGGAAATAGACTGAGCTAAAGTAGGAATTGAGCACCTCTGCCTTTTCTTTGTCATTTGTTACCATTTCTCCATCTCTATTTTAGGAGCTGGGCCACTATTTCTTTTCCTCGTCTTTTGCTTCCCAATACCCATTTAAACTTGTTTAGCTATTAAGAAAACTTGTTTGCTCTTTGTATTTTATTTTATTTTATTTGAATTCGTTCAACTATTATTTGTCTTTATTATTTATTTCCACTGTTGTAAACTGCCCAGAGTGGCCTTGTGACCAGATGGACAGTATATAACTCTAATAAATAAATAAATAAATAAATAAATAAATAAATAAATAAAGATAACCCACTCCAATGCGTTGTAGCATGAGTTTGTAACTCTTAGACTTATCCTTACATTAAACATCCATTCAAACACCATCATAATTAAGTCACAAGACTTACGGTAATTACTTTACAAAGCAAAAAGAGAAAAAACTAGTACTCTAACATGATCATTAAAAAATAAAAAATGCTCAAGCCTGGAGATGAGGTTTCTGCAATTAAAAATATATTTTGCACCAGAGAAAATATCCGCTCTACACATACCTGATTGACAGACATGCAGGGATCACATTGTTGGTTTAAACAATTGTCCATGGAAAATCCTATAATGAAAGATATCTCTAAAGTGATGGTTGGGTATTTGGGATTGCAGTCAACATGCTTACTGAGACAGGTATAGATGCTTTTGAAATCTTCGATATGTAAAAAAAGGATTGTTAGTCATTCATCTGTACAAACCTTGCAGTCCATAGTAACAGTATGGAAATTTATCAAATAACAATTGAATTAGGAGGGCAGAAGATGCTTCTTTAACATTTTCTCGTACTCATTCTTGACTAAATAGCATCCTTTTTAGCCTGAGGACAATCTTTTTTAGTCCTTTGTCTCTCACACCATTTAGAAACCCTCTTACTCTATTACTCAGCCAGGAACTGGAACCTAATAAGGAGAGACAACTCTCAAGTAATGATGGAGAGACATCTTGTTGCAAAACCTAAGGATATCTAAGTGACAATTATAGGGACACAGCTGCCATTCAATAGAAAAGGAGGCCTGCCTTCTTCCTTTTGTGTAAGTAGTCATTAAGGCATGAAGGAGGAAACAGCAAACATAAGATGAAGGATTAATTATCACTTTAATTATCTCTGAGATCAAAAGGAGCCTGGTCTGAAAAGATGTGAACTCCATTTGAGGCCTGAGATTAACACACATCCCTCCCAAGCATTCTCATATTTTTGCTGAGATAAGAAAGCCAAAACAATACATTTCTCAGTACCCATGCTTCTTGCCTCCTGTTTCCTTATTAATAAAGGATCACAGTGAGAATTGCTGATTAGGTACATATTTTAACCAAACTTGATTTTTTTCCAGTTTAACATAATCCTCCAGTATTAACACATGGCTTCTTTATATACAAAGAATAGGTAATCACACACACACACACACACACACACACACACACACACACACACACATTGAGATAAATATAGTCAACTCTTCCCTCTGATCTACTCTCTGATTTACTCATTTATATCAGTTCACAGCCAGGTTCAAATCTGTGTTCTTAATGATACCTGGATAAACAATCCCCCACTGCTAAATAAGTGCAAAATACCAAAATAAAATAAAAATACTGTACACTTGAATGGATTTTTTTGCATTTATTACTAATCTCAAAGACTTAACCCCACTAAATTCACTGAGATGTATTTTTGAATAAATGCATTATGGATCACATTATAATGAAAAGATCTGCCAAGAGCAACAACACAGACATGTTGTTGAATAACAGAAGTGTAATGATGGGCAGCTTGGAAATGTTTACATTTTTTTCCAGGCCAACCCAATGAATGTTTATGGAGACATAAAGTCCATTCAGAGAGCTTACTCCCAAATAATGGCCAGTTCAGCAAAATCCTGTGGTAATATTTTCCTCGGCAGGAATACACAGTGAGCAAAAGGACTGCACAGTTGAATAAATTCTAATGTCTTAAATCATCATTAGTTCTTTGCACATGAAAAAATAAAAGTTTAGCTGAGGAAGAAACCAGCAGTACAAGCTCCTAACAGTGTTGTAAAACCTTTGTCACGTGGCCTGTTCTTTCTAAGCATAAAATACAGTATTTCAGCCTTGAACAGGTTACTCACATTGACAATAAATTTAATCAAGAAATGAACTAACTAGCATGAGATGACTATTCCTCCACACAAAACCTTGCCAAGACTTGTGTTGTCAGTTATTGCTCTTGGGTTGTACACCTCATCTTGGATCTTTTAAAGCAGGACTGTCACCTTAAATAGCCCCACATGGTATTATTGGATATTCAGTGCTAATCCAATCTGTACCTTGGCAAGGGATGTTGCATCTCCTTAGTATTAAGCACAGAAGCTATTCACAGGTGCTTCAATTGCTAGCATTTCATTGAAAAAGGTGATGGTTTTCTAGCATGGAAACATTTTGAACACGGACATAGGTTTGGATTCCAAAGGAGTAGACTAGAACAATTATTACAACTCATACTTTGTTTTTGTTAGGTGCTGTCAAGTACCCCCCCCCATCCTATGTATAACCAATATTCAAAATATCCTGTCTTTTGCAGCCCAGCTCCGTTCTTGCAAAATCAAGGCTGTGGCTTCCTTTAGGGAATTAGTGCATCTCACTCTACAAGACCTTCCTTACTTCCTTTGCTCTTCTACGTTTATATGCTTTCCCCCCCTCATACATCTGATCTGTTTGTCTATGGGTGCTTCCTGATGTAGCTTTTAAGGCTCAGTTGGGCTGCCTCATTTGTGGAATTCAACATGGGCCTCAGATATCACTAACTTTCACTTGTAACTATCTTCTGTGTCCCCCCCCCCATTCATTCTTCTATCATTTTCCTTTGTATATTAAAAAATCTGCTCAGGAGGGGGAAATGGAATGCTTTCACAATTTTGGTTGTATTATGCCTGTTAGTGCTCATACAGCCCCTCATCCTGAGCTCCAAACAATTTTTTAAACAACCACATTACATCATTTCTTGTTAGCCAGGTTGCAATTATTGTCATTGTTGCTATGATTGTACAAGGAATTTGCAGAACTGCTGCTTGTTAATAAGTTGCATTGTTGTCACCAGTTAGTTAAAAAAATACAGCCAAATATTCTCTTCTTCTTTCAGCACCTAATTCTGATATTGCATGCTGTAAATATTTACAAAACATTTAAAGCAGGCCTGCCCAAAGTCCAGCCCGGGGGCCAAATCCGGCCCGTCAGGCCATTCTGAGTGGCCCGTGGCTGGCTGGCTTGCCCCTCCCTCCCCCTCCTTCGCCTCATGTTTTTTTTTTAAAAAAAATCTTCTGCCAACACTGACACCGCTGGGAAGCTTGGGCGACTGGGAGGAGGGACGGTCTGCCGCCACCGGCACCGCAGGGGAATGTGTGGGGGTGGGCAGGCCAGCGGGCCTCTGCCACCACCAAGGAGCTTTGGGGTGGGCTGGCGGGTGAGCCGTCGCCTCCGCTGGGGAGCTTGGGGAGGTGCAAGGTCGCACAGATCGCCTCTTCCAAGGGGTGACCTGTGGCCACGGCTCCCTGTGCTTCCTTTGGTCCCCACCTTCCTTCTTTCCTCCCTCCCTTGGTCCCCACCTTCCTCCCTCCCTCCCTCCCTCCCTCCCTCCCTTGGTCCCCACCTTCCTTCCTTCCTCTCTTGGTTTCCACCTCCCTCCCTCCCTCCCTCCCTCCCTTGGTCCCCTCCTTCCTTCCTGCGGGTGGGGTTGCAAGGGGTAAGGGTGTGGGGTTTATGGTTCAGTGGGTGGGGCTTGCGGTGGGGTGGCAGGGTCGGGGAGCAACCGGCCCCTGACACATTCTCAGCCACCAAATCTGGCCCTCCTTACAAAAAGTTTGGGCACCCCTGATTTAAAGTCATTATCAAGAAAAACATTATTTTTCCATTTTTAAGATTATATTTTTGTCTAAAATTGTTAGACTAAAATTGAGTGAAGTAAGCTGAGGAGAGAACCACACGGTTGCGAAACTGTAATTTTGGGTTGGAAAAGGAGGTTGTCTTGTACATGGAGGCGTACATTTCTTGGAAATTATGATTGCTAACAAAATGGTACAATATTTGAAAAAAAATCCTATCAAATTGCGTCTAAAATCCCCTTCAAAAATAAATTTTGAAAATAACAAAAATGTTACTGTTCACATCTAACAAATAGCTCCCTAACTACTTGCTAGTACATTACTTTTACTGTAACTTGGTAACTACTCATTTAATTATTCATTACCCCAAAATGAAAAATTACAAGTGAATATGTTACTTAAAAGTACTGTAGTAGTTTCAAGCTCTGATCTCCAGAAACTTTGAGAAAAGTACAAAATTGCCTCAAAAACTACCTCAGCTCACCCTAGATAAAATGGCTGCTTTCTCTTTACATGACTATGTATTGCTGACTGAGAATGGTGGGAACGCGAGTCCAGCAGATTTAGAACACACAATTTGTCACAGGATATCATTTGGCCCTTGATATACCTGTGAGTAAAATAATATCAAATCATAGAGTACATTAGCAGCACAGAAGGTATTTGGTTCTAAATAATACCTCCAGCAGCACTCAAAGCTACTGCTATTTTGGTTTGTTTATTTCACAAGAGCCATTCTAATGGCCTTGTTCACTAGGGACAAAATGTTCCTTTATAAGATGATTTCAGTAGAATTGTCTGAGGACCAATAGAGGTATTAATAACATTCTGGGGAAAAAAGATATACAATTGAATATGAGGAGAAACAGAATTGTCAACAATAGAGAGATTCGTGCACCTGGAATGAACAAATTGTTATGATTCAGAGAATACTGCAGATATTTCAGGGTAGCTCTTTTTGTGTGTAAGGACTGCACATAATGTATAGACTCTGTCTTCGAAGCTGCCTGGTTTATTTCTTTCCTTCATTGTTCGGTTTAGAAAGAATAGGTTTTTTTTTAAACATTCCTATCATATGTTTCTAGAACATGATATTGAGCAGGAAAATATATATTATTGTTGTTTTATTGGTTGATATGGTCATAGGACTAATCAATAAAAAGGATTACTTACTTAGCAGGAAAAGATACTTATTTCAATAACTTTCTTTGTGTGTTTGTTCTAGAAGCAAATGAAGTTTCCCAGTACTTTGCTAATACTGACATCTTGTGGCAAATTCCTGAATAAAGCCTCATGGTTCATTTTCTCCCTGTGAATCACAAAATTAATTTCTGAGATCACAGGAATTTTTTACATTTGTAAGAGGATATTAATGAGAATATCCCTGTTATGTACTTTGGATCATTCGGTTGCTTGTACTTGGGAAAAAAAGGTCAAATATACAAAGTTAATCAGTTAATTTTATACTAGGGTTCAATTATGATGTTCACAGAGCAACCAAATTTCAGTAGCCAGTTATGCTACTTTAAAGGCAGTGCAGAATAGCTGGGATCCTAAAATATTCCAGCAGAGAAAGTAGAAACAAAATCAAACCAAACAACAAAGAACAGAACAACAGCAATAGACATTCGACTTGTGACCATGGCAACACTGCTGACCAATGAAAAAGAAGCACACCAAAAATGTCCACCCATATCTCAGTAGCCAGGCAAGGATGCAGGCAGTACATCAATAGGGATATACTCCCATGATATCCAGAATGATAACTTGGATACTGAGAGGCACTGTAATGCCATTAGGCATAATAGGCTCAATGAGACTGGCAGTCACGACATAACTGTATAACTGCACAAGGTTCCAGAAGTCTCTGCTTCCAAGAGTTTCCAAGGTATATCCATATCTAGTACTGTACAAATAAACAGGTCTCCACACCTGTGTGATAAGGATAAAGCTTTTTCTGCAACAAAGTTTCTCTTAATATTTATTGGTTTGGGCCTCAGATTCAGCTATAAATATCAATGGATTGTTCTTCATCAATAGTATATTTTTTAATCTTGTAAACCGCCCAGAGTTCCATATTGGAAACTGGGTGGTATAAAAATGAAACAAACAAACAAACAAACAAATAAAAGCTGTACCATTCAACGTGAAGTGATAATCTTGAAAATCAGCAGAAAACAGTTTTAGACAGGTAGTGTTTACCTCAGACTCGGGAGAGGAACTAATGAGCATAAATTTTCTCTTCAAAAAAAGCATAGACTGCTTCCTTTGTATCTGCTACTGAACCATCATTGGCTTTTCTTTTTCTCACTTAACTAGCTTACCATGCTTTATCTGCCACATTTTAAATGTCATTCTTGCAACTTTGCAAGTACAGTTTTTAAATTAAAGATCATGAAAAGCTGCCCAAGTCTGTTTTCATTCTGATGGTCAAAAAGATCTTATGATAAATGGCCTGGTTTTGTGTTCGTGTTTTGTGACATTTAAATATACCAAATAATCTTCAACTCCTTAAATATCTCTGCTTGAAAAGTTAATCGGAGATATCATCTTCTTGAAAGGTCCTATAATTGGGGAGGCTGGTGGGAAGGCAGTCCTGACCAGCTGGAAATAAAGAAAGGAAGTACTTTCTGGAGTTTGGTTGACTTTTTTGTTTGATTTCTTTTTTGGGGAACGGCTGGGCCGATATGGACCAGGTTTTTTGCATTGTGCTTGTGACGATATAAAGGATTGCAGCTGGATGCAGGGGCCTAATTTTGTCCTTGCCTAATTGACGTGTGCTCATAGGAGCAGGTGCAGGCCTGCCTTCACAGACACGCGTCTGCTCCCAATTCACACACACACACACACGCACATGTTTTTTTCTTTGTGTCCTCCACAAGTGCTTTCTTAGCATGAAATTTTGTTGTATAACCACAAGTGAAGGAAGAGTGCTGGAGCGCTAAGGAACACTGAATAGGTGCAGGTCGTGAGGCATTTTCTTTTATTTTAATACTTCCAAGGCTATGTGATTACACTCCATAGAAATGAACCTGGCTTAGAATTAAGCCCAGCCACTGATGTATACTGTCTATGTGGCTTAAGCAGTTTTAGTTATTTAGATTCCTCATCTGCCTAAAAACAAGATTAAATCAATTACAAATATTACTGGGCCCCAAAAGTGCAAATCTTACAGTACTTCTGAAAAGGGTTCGAGTCTTGACTTTGGTGAATATAGAATGGGTAGGTGGTGGTGGTGGTGATAGGGTTCCACAGCCTACGGGCAGAAAATTTTTTTCCCTTCATATCCCTTATTGTCAAATCAGTAGTGTTCAGAGGCTGTTTCCTGGTGGATCACAAGTGAGAAAGTGAGAAAGTGGCATGATGAATTGGAGATCTGATGACGGAAATCCTGGGTTACATCAAATCTTATGGCGAATCGCCATACTCATGGACTTGAACATTGCCCATAGGAGCAGTTAAATGTATAGAAAGGTCTTATGGATATCATAGTGAAATTGCATTGATTGTGTTTTGCACCAATTGATTTCTAGGTAAGCTAAGCAACAGTGAGGGGAAAGCTGAACTTGCAGTTTCCAGATGATCCATATTATTGACTGCAAGATTAAAGGCAGATTTTGAAGGAAGCCTCCTTGGAAGAAGATATGATTCTGGAATAGTTTAACTTCCAAACTTTTATCAGTAAAAAGGTTCTCACATGTACTTCTACTTTATTTGATAGCTAGACACACAGATGACAGACAGACAGATGAAACAATACAAGGATGCTTGGTTCCTATATATAAAATCAGATTTAGTGTGCTTCTGCCATTCTTGCTAATAAACAAGTGATTGATACGGTTGATTTCCCCCCAAAGAAAAGCTTTGTTTGTGAAAGAATGGTGAATCATCCCAGAGGTTCTTAATACCATAACCACTGAGGTATGTGTGTGTTCCTAAAAATCTAATTTATTTGTATCTTTCAGTGATTATCACTAACGGCTGGATGAAGGTCATCACAGAGCAGAAACAGCATTTAGAATAAATATGAACACAGAAGAGCTTTGGGGGGTCCAGCATGGACTATACTTGTGCTACTGCATCTATATTTTCTTTCTCACTTTACATTTTTTGTGCACCTACCCTTCTTTACTTGCTATTTATATTGGGAGCTCTGTAACAAGTAAATTTCCACGACGTGGGATCAATAAAGATTTATCTAATGCTGGCATAAAACTACACTATCTGTACTCTACTGTACATTTATTTTCCAGCTTACTTTGTGTCAATCAAGCAGAGACAGGTTTTTGCTTGTTGCTGGGCTACCATTCTTTCCTGCTGTCCACAGTCCTAACAACATCCCTAGGTTTCAGAGATAATTACAGTATTTCCACCTTGTAAAATGATGCATAATAATTCAACCTCCACAATATTCTAGATGTAAAATCAATGCTTATAACATTTAGCCCTACATAAAAATGTTCCTTTTTATGTCTTTTCAGAGAGAAGTCTTCTGATCATAATTTAAAGCTGCTTCCATTGATTAGGCACCAAAAGAACCGGAATATCATGAAACCAGAGTAAATGATGGGGAGAAGAAAATCCTTTTCCTTCTACAAAGCTCTTTGCATGTTAAAGAAACTGAGAAAAATAAGTTTTACTCATCATGTGTTTTGTAGGACTTTCTAAATGTAGTTTATCTTGGTGGTGGTGGTGGTGGTGGTAGTTTGAAGGTAGGTTTGAAAAAACAAACTTAGCCTTTAGTTGCATTCTTTTCTACTTTGCTAATTATATTGCATCTCTAATTATGGAATCATCATTGAGTTGGAAGGGGCCTATAAGGCCATAAAGTCCAACCCCATGCTCAATGCAGGAATACAAATCAAAGCAGATCTAACAGATAGTTGTTCAGTTTTCTCACGAATGCCTCCAGTATTGGAGCACTCACCAACTCCTGGGAGAGAATAAAATACCTGAGCTGTAAGGAGCCTATAAGACCATTGAGTCCAAGCTGCTGCTCAGTGCAGAAATTCAAATCAAAGCAGATCTGACAGATGTAATTCAAACCACTTATTTTTATTTTATTTTAGAGTATTTTACCCTGCCTTTCTCCTCAAAAAAGGACTCAAAATGGCTTACAGTAATGAGGGACAATATATAGTCCAATACAGTTAAGACATATTCAAGTATTGAGAGAAGGGAATTGAGGGACATCTTACAGCATTAACAGAAAACATTGCATTAATGTAATCACAAGGTCTATAAACATAAAGCATTAAAAGACAACATTGCATTAATGCATTCACAAAGTCTATACACACAAAGTCTATTGTGATCATGTATGGTAGATTCATATAAAAGTCACATAGTCACATAATAGGTAGTCCATTATTCAAGGAAAGCTTGCCTGAAGAGAAAGGTCTTTGCCTGTTTCCGGAAAGACAGCAGAGATGGGGCTGTTCTTGCCTCTAGTGGGAGGAGTTCCAGAGTCTGGGCGCAGCAGCCGAGAAGGCCCTTTCATGTGTTCCCACAAGACATAACTGTGAGGGTGGGGGGATGGAGAGGAAGGCCTCTCTTAATGACCGCAACACCCGAGCTGGTTCATACTGTGATATTCAATCTTTGAGGCGGCTAGGAGCCAGGTCGTACAGTGCTTTGTAGGTTAAGGTCATCACTTTGAATTGTGCCCGAGAGCTGATTGGTACCTTGTGGGGCTGCTTTAATAGGGATGTAATGTGATATCTGTACCCTGCCCGAGTCAGCGATCTGACTGCTGCATTTTGGACCCATTGAAGTTTCCTGAGACTTTAAATCGGCAGTCCCACACAGAGCACATTACAGTAGTCTAGCCGGGACATCACCAGGGCATGTGTCACTGTGGCCAGAGCAGGTTTCTCAAGAAACGGGTGTAACTGGCATACTAATTTTAATTTTGCAAATGCACTCCTGGCTACAGCTGTGACCTGGACATCTAGGCTCAAGGATGAGTCCAAGAGCACTCCCAAGCTGCACAGCTCTCTCTTTTTTAATTGGAGGGAGACCCCATACAGAACAGGTTGCATTCCTGTTTCTTGTTCTCCCTTTCAATTGAGCAGAAGCACCTATGTCTAGTCTGGGTTGAGTTTCATTTTGTTCATCCTCATCCACTGTATGTTTTCATGCTATTTCCTGAAGGGAACTAACCATGCATTCTCTGTTCCCCTTTCGGATCATGTCTAAATCACTAGCAAATCCATGAGGATCCACAACTTGTATCCATGTCTATGCTACACTGCAAAGCTTCACTGATGGATCCAAGATTTCTACAGTGTAAAATGTAGGGGCACAGACGGGACTTGTGAATACTATTTAAAAATCATGAAGACCCGTTGGTCTGCATCACAGCCACACCATGTACTAAAGGATTTTATATACTGTATGTTTACTGAAATTTAGTTTAGGGTCGCAGATGGGATTTACAACCTTACAGTGGTTTGTTGAAGATCCCATGTGAAATTCATATGGAACTGTGAGGATTGACTGCAAATCTTGGGTTTGTGTTTTTGTACCACAGCAAAGCCATATGCTGATGGATCCATGATTCCTGTGGTTTAATTTATGGGGCCATATGCAATCTTATGATTTGAAAGTGTTATGGGCAAATCCCACAGAAAAATAATGTGGCTCCATTAAGATCTGTGCCTTGGGCTGTTGTTTTTGCATCACAGCAAAGCATTTGACTTTGTGATTGCATTTGATTTCTTTGTTATAATCTGTGGACATACTGTAGATGGGATGCGTGAATGTTCACTGGTTTGGGGTGGATCCTATGTAAAACTCATGAGGATATGTGTGTTGGATCTATGTTTTTGCACCATTGTAAAGACATGTGCCAAACATCCCATGAGTTCACTGCAAAGCCATGTGCTGACAAACCCATGATTCTGTAGGTACAAACGACACCAATGATTTGACAGTAGTTTGGAGCATAACCCTAATGATGATATGTACTTAGATTGTTGTTTTAGCAACCCAGCAAAGCCGTGTATGCTGACAGATCCATTTGTGGGCATTTATGGAATCTAGATTGTTCACTGGTTTTGGATGGGCCCTACATAGAAACCATGTGGATCCCTGTATAGGACCGTTGCTTTTGCACCACTGCAAAGTCATGCACCAAGGGATCCATGATTTCTGTAGCGTGGTCTGTCAGGACAAATGGGATCTATGCTCTGATACTGTAGTGGTTTTAGAGGATTCTATCCGATATGCAGTCACGAGGATCAGACCCATGCTTTTGTGCCACTGCCGAACCTGAATTTTCTGTTGTAGTGTGTGTGTGGGGGGAGCATAGATGGGATCTATCGTTTGAGGGTGGCTTGGCAAGGACCTCCCTGTTGTTCTTTTTCAGCTAAGAAAGCGAGCAGAGGAGGGGCCAAGCTACGGGCGGAAGTTTCCCTTCCGCCGTCAGTTGCCTCTCTAGCCGCGCAGCCTTCCACCGAGTGTCTGCAGGCGGCGCGGTGGTTCCTCGGCTCGGAGGCGCGCGCGTGCGCCCGAAGAGCTCGCGTGGTTTTTTTTAATTAATTAATTAATTTTAAAAGCCCAGCCGAGCCGCGGCTGTCCATGGGCTGAGGAGCGGGCGGAAGCCCGTGGGTGGCGGGCGGCTGGTTGGCGACGGGCGAGGCGTCGCCTCCGTCCCTCCTCCTTTCCTTTGCCCTCCCCTTCCCTCCCGAGGATGGAGAGAGCCATGGAGCAGCTCAACCGTCTCACCCGGTCCCTGCGCCGCGCCCGTACCGTCGAGCTGCCCGAGGGTAAGCGGGCCGTCCGAGAGCGTGAGAAAAAAAAAAAGGGGGGGGGGGACGGGACGGTGGGGTGAGGAAGGCGTGCTTGCCCAGGGGACCGCCTCGCTGCCCTCCCGACAGGTGTGTAGGAAGGAGGAGAAGGAGGAGAGGCCATTGGCCAGCAAGGACCCGGGGAGACGGGGAGGGGGCGGAAGAAGGGCAGCCTGGCTGCTGCAGGGAAGGCTTTCGGGAAGAGGCGATCTCGGCTCCAGGTCAGCCTCCAGGCTGGGACGGAAAGGCAGGCGAGGATCATCAGCTGGAGGACGGAGCAGCGACAGCAGCAGCAGCAGCAGCAGCAGCAGCAGCAGCAGCAGCGCCCAGTTTCTAAAATTGGTAACATTTGGGGAGGCTTCAATGTTGCTGGCGCTCCAGCCTTCCTGGAAGCGGTGGCCTTTTCTCTTCGGAGCTCTCCTTTCCCTCCGGGGGACTTGGGGACCGGCGTTGCTTTCTGTTCGAGGGGATGCACTCTAGACATGATCAGAGGCACTTCTCTGACTTTATCTGCCTGGAAGAGGCGTGGGCGCGAAATAGGGAGCGGCGCCCAAGTGTTTGCGTGTGCCTTTGCCTTTGAGTGGGTTGAGGGAGGTAGGGGTGGTTGGGGAATCAGACTAGGGATGTCCCCCCCCCTTTTTTTTTTGGTCTCCATTAACAGCAAAAGAGGCATTTCCTGGTTTTTTTTTACCAAGGTTTAGGGACGAGGTGCATCTGTTGACTGTGTGCTGGATACCTATGGTATTTTAATGTTTTTTAAATACTTCAAGTCCTAGGATTCTCTAAGGATTTCCCAGGCAGCAAGCATTCTGAGAGTTCCAGTCCACAAACCCACACCTACAGTCCCCTGTATTTTGCTCACCTGGAGCACCATCTTGTCCTCCAAGCTTGCATTTTAGGTCTTCATTTCTTTCTGCAGTTCTTCCTGATAGAAAGCTGCCACCATGGTTCCTGGGTGTCACAGGGTGTATAGAGAGAGGGCAGCTCCCAAAGAACTGTGACACCCAGGAAGCTTCCTCCTAAATAGCACTGCAGGAGGTAGTGCAGTCCTAGAATGCAGCCTTAGAAGAGCAGGCCCTTTTCAAGGAGAGCAGAATATAGGTGTCTGGAAACATTTGGACTGGAGCTCCTAGAATTCTGCCTGGGGAATTCTTAGAGCGTCCTGGGAGTTGGGTGTCCCCAAAAGTCAAATGATTCATCCTTAGGTGTCAGTAATAAAGTAATATTGGTCCACATATTGTTTTATTTAGTTTATTCATTTGAAGGCTTGCCAGGCACAAAAACAATAAAAAGTGTTTTGATAATATACTCATGTTTCTGCAGCACCGGCCAAACCCTAATTTGGTTTCAGGAAGATGTTCCTTGTCAGCTGTATGAAATGCTTGGTCATAGCATTTTCATTGAGAAAAAAAAGTTGGGTCATTGCCTCCCCGCCCCAGTATAAAAAACGGAATTTGAAATTATAGACTTCAGATATATATGTTTATATGTACTCTGTGTGTGTTTGTGTGTGTGTGTGTGAGAGAGAGTGAGTGAGTGAGTGAGAGAGAGAGATTTTAGATTTTATATACTTTAGACTTCTGACACATTTAGAATGGCTATTGGAAAAAATAAAACTGGATGTAAATCTTTCTCTTTCAGAATATGTGTATGTGTCTGTCTTTGTTACTTTGAAATATATTACAGGAAAGGCCATACTGCAGTCCTGAAACCATACACAAATCCCATAGCTGTTTTATGACACCAAGGGCTCCTCTGGATCCCCCTCCCCCCGGTGCTGTGGTGAGAGAGGCTTTATGGTAACTTTCAGAAGTGATTCAACTTCCTAGCTCCTCTCTCTGTTCAGTTTGTAACTGAAAAACTACTGCTTGTACTTCTATTCTCTTAATTTTTAAAAACTTAATTCAGTAGCTACTCTTCTGGAGTTGGGAAAAGCTGTAGAATCAGATAGCCTCAAGCGAGTTGATTTTTCTCAGGTGTCTTTTGAAGAAATAGTGACAAGGCAGTTCTATTTGTTTTTAAAATTTGGAAAACAAGAGGTATAATGTGCAGGTAGTCAACTGGAAATTATTTGCATGAGCATTCTTTGCCCCAATAAACCTTGTTATTGGGGGGTGGGGGTAAAAAAAAGTCCGTACTGCTGCTGGGGTGATAGTAGCAGAATATCAGTCTCTGTTTTTTCTCAAATTATGAAATAACTATCATTTAATTTCCATACAGATAATGAAACTGCTGTGTATACTTTAATGCCAATGGTTATGGCTGATCACCACAGGTGAGCATACACTGTTATTCCATTCACATCTATCCATCCATCCATCCATCCATCCATCCATCCATCCATCCATCCATCCATCCATCCATCCATCCATCTGGCCTCGCAGCAACTTTGGGTGACTAAACATTCAATCGATAATAAAACAACAAAAGGGAAACAGCATATAAGTACCCATCACAAAATTATACCTTGAACCAAAAACAAAAATCATATAGACAAAATGGACACAAGCATAATTAAAAATTAACATTAGCATAAATTAAGACCACAGGACTTATTTTTAGCTGAATAGCCGTAGCTGCTGATGGAATTGCCCCAGGAAAGGCCTGCCGAAAGAGACAAGTCTTTAATGATTTGCTAAAAGTTTCCAGGAAAGGGACCAGTCTAACTGCGGGGGAAAGCTCATTCCATAACGCCAGAGCCATCACTGAGAAGGAATGGCTTCTGGTGTTCTTCCGCACATCTCTCAGTGTTACAGATATTAATTGTGTGGTTTGAGACAATCCTGTACTGGGGGCAGTACTTGATGGACAAAGGCATTATGTCAGGTAATGAGGTCCCAAACCATTTAGGGCTTTATACGTCAGAGTCATAACCCTGAAGCTGGTGTGGAAGCATACAAGCAAACAGTGAAGAGCGGCCAGAGTGGGGAGATGAGATATATCCTCAAACCCATTACCAGTGTGGCCACCACATTCTGGACTTGCTATAGCTTGTACGTAAGCCTAATAGGTGCCTCCACATAGAGATGGTTGCAGTAATCACTACCAGTGCATCAACTAAAGTGGTGAGGCTCCTAGTGTCCAGATAGGGATGTAGCTGGCCAATATACCAAAGATGGAAATAAGCTGACCCTACCTGGGACTTCATGAATAGTGCTGGGTCCAGAATAACAGCCAAGCTGCGAACCTCATCCTTTGCAGAGTAATCCCCCCCCTTCCAGAAAAAAGATGTTCTCAATCCACAGACACTTGGAGCCCCCACACGAAGGATCTCCCTTTTCCATGCATTCAGCCTCAGTCTATTTTCCCTCATCCATCCCAGCACAGCATCCAGGCAGCACTCAAGGCATGGAACAGCATCATCTGCAGAAGGATGGAAGGAGAGATAGAGTTGCATGTCATCTGTATATTGGTGGCACAAAACTCCATATCCCCAGATGACCTCCCGCAGCAACTTCTTACATAGTTTAAATTGCATTGACAAGATGATTGACCCCTGTGGGACTCCACAATTAAGAGTCCAAGGAGAGGACATCATATCGCCAAGCCAGGTCACCAACCCCTAATCCGGAGAGCCTCCCCAGGAGGATACTGTGATTGACAGTATTGCAGAGCGACCAGTGCTGTTTCTGTGCCATGCCGTGGCCTGAAGCCAGACTGGAATGGATCGAGTGCATTGATCTCCTCTAGAAGTGCCTAAAGCTGGTCTGCCACCACCTTCTCTACTAGATTACTGAGAAATTGTATATTGGCAATGGGCCTATAGTTATTAATGTCCATTGGCAGATTAAGTGTATAAAGGGTGGGTCTAATGTTTGTTTCCTTGAGGAGCTGAGGTAATCACAGCCGTTGCTCATTGGATAGTTGTCTGCCTGGCAGCTTTTATCAGCCAGGTTGGGCATGGGTCTAGGGAGGTTGTGGTGCTATCAAGCACTCTGCCCACCACCTGTGACATCACTGGCTGAGATTGTATTAAGGTCAGGGAAGATGGTGCTCTGGACATCTCAGCTGGATCTACTGATGAAGGTTGGCAGTACATGTCTTGGTGGATGGCCTCCACTAGTGATTTTAAAATTGCTGCAAGTTGATCACAAGAGGTGTTACTGGGAGGCCTCACATTGTGATCTGTTCTGGATAAGTCATAGACGATCTAAAGTAGTTTAGTTCGATGGTTTGCACTTCATCAGCTCAGTTGATGAGGTGTAGTCTTTTATCCTTCCTTACCATAAAAGGGTAGGCACTAAACTCGATATTCGCAGCTTTTAGACCACTGGATCTTCCATTGGGGCCTGGCGGGAAATTGTCTCTAGCCTCCTCCTGTTTTCCTTCATTGCCCAACAACAGTTGGTTGTTCCATATGGCTGAACCGCCTTTGCTATGGAGGGAGTGTGCAATCATGTGTGCAGCCCTATTGACGGTGCTATACCAGCAGTCCACCAGAGCCTCAACAGGAGCGTCAACCAGGTCAGTCGGAATCCCTCCTGTAGCTTCTTGGAATCCAGCGGGATCCAATAGCCTGCAAAGGCAGACCATCTTAATAGATCCTTGATCCCTGTGGACCAGTAGGTCTAAAGGATATATCTAAAGAAGTACTGCTTTAGTGTCGTATAATATATTGATGTGCAGAGCTTATTTTTAAGGCACCTTTGCCTGGCCTGCAGGCAGGTGTGGATCTTTTATGATGGGAAGATGGATATGCATCCCAAGGATCTAGTTTTAAAAAGGGGGCATTTTTTCTTAGAACAAGCCATGTGATTCATGTAATCCTTTTTTATAGAAGTTAACCCATGGCCATAGAACCAGGATTCCACATGTAAATAAGATACATGTCCCCAAATTCTTCAAGTTGCTCAGGATTTATTTTAAAATTAAGTTGTCCCCCCCCCCCCCCCCCCCCCATGACGATGGCAGGCCTCTTGCTCAATATCGGCAAATCAGCCGAAAACCCCTTAGGCCAAGTTTGTTTCGGAAGAAACATACATGTGAAACCTACATGTCTTGTGGACATTTCTATAAAAAGAATGAAATTGTTGCTCACAACTATTATTAGCTTTGTCTGAGGATCTTCTTGGTGAAAGCTGTTTTGTTGCTTTCCAGGCTTAGAAGAGAATGTCATTTTAAACTAGGGCAGGTTACATCTATTTTCAGAATAAGATTCTCCCAATGTCTTGGACAGAGGCTAAAAATAAAAGAAATGACAAAGGTCACATTAGAATAGCGGTACTAATTATGTTACATCTCCCTTTGGGCTGTGTAGACGCAGGGCTTCTGTTTCTTTTACAAGTGTTTAAAATCTTCAGATGATATGTTACTCTTGAGGTAATTGGAGGCTTAAATCCCATTCTACTTTCTTTTGCTTGCTAGGTGGGCAGCCTTTTAAAAAAGGACAGCATAGCATCTACATCTTCAGTAGTGGTATAGAAGATGTTTCAGCAAAAGCGACTGTATCTGGATGCTGAAACATCCTCTTCTGAGTACCTATAAAACACAGAAAGCACCATTTTCCCTTTCATCTTTTCCTCCTGCTTCAAATGTTTTCGGTAGAGTGTCTAGAACTGAACTCAAGTCCATTTAAACTTGTTGATGAGTTGGAGTTTTATTTTTTTGGGGGGGTAATATTGTATATACAGCAGACAACGTCCCACCAGAAAAAAAATGAATCCACACCTTGTTTAATTATTTAAATTGGTTTTGTTTTAGATCTGTTTCTGAGTTGCTGTCAAATTCAAAGTTCGATGTCAATTATGCATTTGGGCGTGTGAAGAGGAGCTTGCTTCATATTGCAGCTAAGTAAGAGAACCCTTGAAATTTTTGTAATAAGGAAAGTTGAGTCATGGAGACTAGACTTATTTTCTTGAGAGATCGAAATGTTTTGCTGTTCATCCAAGCAGCTTCGTCAGTCAGAGGAAGTCCAACTTATGAGCCTATTCAGACCAGGGTGATATGAAATCAAGGTGAACAGCGAAAACATTTCAATCACTCAAGAGAAGTTGCCATGACTCAACTTTCAGATAAACTCACCTGGATGACTGACAATTTTCACAGACAAAGATCTATACTGTATTAGCTTTCCATATCTTCCTTGAAGAGTTTTTCCCCCAGCTCATTATTTTATCTCTCAGTTTGAATGTGTGAACGGCGGGTGGGGGGGCCTTATGATGTCCTTCCATTGTCCAGTTGCTTCAAACTCCAGAAAAAGCAGAGAGATCTGTTACAAAGAACAGATTTGCTAGAAACCAATATCCTGCAACTGGAAGCAGCTACCCAGCTGGAAGGTACTGGACTTTGTATTGAGGTTGTGCAAAAGAAGCATCCCAGAACTGATACTGAACTAGGTTTATTTACAAGACGATTGGAATAGGAGAACATAAGCCTATTTAACAGAGGAGCAATTTGGGCATTCAAATCAGATGGGGTACCATTAAGCCTTCTAATGCATGGCCTTCTCATAAACTGAATTGGGTTGAGTCTTCTTGAAGCTGCAAGTGCAGATGGCATTTGAGCTGGCTATTTGGATACCAACGGGAAACAGTTTATTCTTAATTACAGAATACTCCATTATTGATTGTTGAGCTTAAGATAGAAGACACTAAAAGTTCCTTAAACTATACTCATAAATCTTCACAGACATAGCATAAAGGTGTTGCTTTTTTGGTAAATTTGCCTTTAATGTTCTGCTTTTGTTGACTTTTTGTTAAGATCTTTCTAACTTTTTCTCTGCAGTTGTGGGTCAGTTGAATGTTTAGTTCTGTTATTAAAGAAAGGTGCAAACCCCAACTATCAAGATATTTCAGGGTGCACCCCACTTCATTTAGCTGCTAGAAATGGGTAAGTTGATTTGCTTGTAATACATTCAGATTTTCATTCATGAAAGATTTAGTAACTTCACTAACCTATCAGGAATAAGAGAGGGTGCAGTGTCTGGCGTGTTGGTGAGAGAGGGTCCTTAGGAAGCTTTGCAGATGCTTTGTTGAATTGAAGCATACTTGATCATTTGTTTTTCAGGCAGAACAGTACTTCTACATTTGTTTTTTCTTCTCTGTTTATGATATTGAATAAAATCCAAAGCATCATGTTGTGTGCAGTCTTAACTTGAAATTAAATTTAAAAATTTTACTATCATGCATTGAAATATTTCATGCATTGATATATTTGAAATAACAAATACAGTGGACCCTCATGTAACAAGCAGTTTGTATAACATAAAATCTGTACAACATAAAACAAATTCCAGAGATGGGGGAAATTTGCTTAACAGAATCGCCTATGGGGTGAATCTGTACAGCATAAAAATGGTAGTGATTAGGGATTACTCCATTTTCAATGCATTCCCATGGGAAATTTGTATAAAGGAAAATTTGCTTAACAGATTCATTTGGAACGAATTAATTCCTTTATATAAGGTTCCACTGTATATTAAGAAGAGATTCTGCCATGCTTCAGTGTTGAAAGCAAGTGTTTAAATACTCTAAGCATTTGTAAAGCTTTCCTTTACTAAATAGGTAAAAGAAGCACAAAATTTTTCATATGGTGGTAATGCCAGTTTGTAATAACATAAATTGTAGCTTGTTCTAAAAAAATAAATCAAACTGTTTGGACAATTCTGTAAGTGCTAGAATGGAAATAAGATACAAAATAAGGGATAGTACATACTTGCAAGTAAATATTCTTAAGATACTTCTGGTTCTTGAGAAACATACTTTTCCAAAAAGTTTACAAAAGACAAAAACCTTTATAAATTAAGATTAAGCAGTAGTGAGACATCTACTATTTTCAAAACATAATAAGCAAATATATTGGATAAAAGAACATAGTTCAGTTTTTGAGCATGCAAAAAGTCCTAGGTTCAGTCTCTATCATTTCCCAGTAGAGCCAGGGGGAAAATCCTGCATGAATGACCCTCAGTCCATTTTGTTATAAAGCCACTGCTGTTGTTCTGCAGAAATGAGTGATGGCCAGTTGCTTGTTAGTAGCCAATATAGTTTCCAATTTCAAATTAACTACTTTTCTACAGGTCTTAGAATATGCTTTCACATTGTATATTTGTTGATATTTGTCCAGCATTCTGTCTGTGAGTACAGAATGGTAAATAGCTAAAGACCACAGTAGGTCTCCCAGTCCTTTGTCTTAAGTCCAAACATCCGTCCAGGCACCAGAGCTCTGGGGTATAGGCAGCCTCTTTGATGGAAAAAAAATCCACTAATTTTGGTACACAGAGCTGGCCTTTGAACTTCTGGGGTTGGTCATTAAGAATAGTGACAGTGGACCTCTTGGATGCAAGCAAAGAAAAGGGTAGGTGGAACCAAAGCCAACATGTGGAGCCTGGCCCAATAAGTTCTGGTGGTGTCCTCCTAACTCTCTCTCTCTCTCTCTCTCTCTCTCTCTCTCTCTCTCTCTCTCTCTCATAACTCTCTCTCTCTCTCTCTCTCTCTCTCTCTCTGTGTGTGTGTGTGTGTGTGTGTGTGTGTGTGGTGTCATTGTTAAAGTTGTGACCCACTCTTCGTGACCCCATGTCCATGGAGTTTTCTTGGCAGGTATACTGGAGTGGTTTGCCAGTTCCTACTGCAGGCACCTACAGCACCTGGAATTCCCTGGTGGTCTCCCATCCAAGTACTAACCAGGCCAGACCCTGCTTAGCTTCCGAAATCAGGCGAGATCGGCTATGTTTAGGGCATCTAGGCAGCTTCATTAACTATAGTAAAAACCCATAAATAATGTAAATCCAGCTCATTGACATCTGGTTGAGCTTTACAGAAGTCTTACCATGATTCAGCAAGCAGCTTGTGACAACTACTTTCTGTCCTGTTCTTTTATGATGTTGCAAACCAAGCTGGGAGTTCTGTTGTACAACAGCAACTGGCAGTCTTTAGACAGTTCTCTTACTGTTGGGTGTGTGTGTGTGGTACCAACAACAAAGGTCAATATGAAGCCTGCTCTGGCTCAGTTTTGACTGACAGGAATGAAGAGGTTGGGTGGGGGGGGCACAGTGGTGTGGGGTTAAAAATAAAGAAATGTGTGGCTGCACTGCTACTAGAGCCAGCTCTGGACATAGAACACCATGGCTGTAGAGACTTGCTTGTCCCTGGTAGACATTCCTTTTTCAGGGGAAATTAGTAAGGGTCTTTTATCCACAGAAATGAGTATAGATTTCTAGACTGAAACAGGCTAATGTCAACAAAGTGAGAAAGAATGCAGAATCTAATATTCTGAGGACCTTGTCTTTTTCAAAATAAAAGTAGACACTTTGTGGGAAGGATGGAATTTAGAGTGAAGTTTTCAAAGACTGCAATGTGGGTACCTAACATGCAGGTGACTGCATGTCTCTATTGAAGGAAAACTTGTTAGCTATACTGTTGTGAGAGAGCTTGTCATTAAGTGCATGACCCAAACATAAGAAGTGGAAGAAGTCTTGTTTTATTGTGCCTGTGGTTAATGCTTCTTTAATTTCTTTCCCAGCCAGAAGAAATGTATGAGCAAGCTCCTAGAATATAGCGCTGACGTCAACATTTGCAATAATGAAGGCTTGACAGCGGTACGTTCTGTGATTTGTTTCCTCTCAATCATCACCAAAAAGCTTGTGTTTTATTAAAAAATCTCTTTGTCTTGTCATTTGATCTTATATTTGTGGACATCATGGTTGGAAACTTGTTTTCCTGGCTGGTGATTCTGAATTTCTGAAGTAAGACGAATGCTAACATTTGCCTGCCACGGCAACTCTTATTGTTTTTATTTGCTGGATTTGCTTTGCTTCTTTGTTGTTTGTTTTTTGTATCTAGATCCACTGGCTTGCTGTTAATGGGCGAACAGAATTGCTCCACGATCTTGTACAGCATGTGACAAACGTGGATGTTGAAGATGCAATGGGGCAGACAGCACTTCACGTGGCCTGCCAAAATGGCCACAAAACGGTAGATGAAGGAATTTTCTTTACGTTTCTCATGGATAATAGGGCTCTTATAGCAGTAAAATTTTATGAAGAAGAGTAAGCATTTCCCATTTCTGGAAAACATCAGGACTTTCACTGTATTAGAAATCATAACTTCACATGTCTAAAGCAAAAACAAAACAAAACATTTCCCCCATTTTTTTCTGAAGCCTTTTTTGTTTTTTTCTGAAAAATTGGAAAAATTGGAAAAAGAAAAAAATTATGGAATGTTTTATTTTAACATGAATAAAATATTTTAAGCCAAGGTGTTCAAATATTTTTCAAATAATTTCTGAATACTTGTTAATTCTGGATTTTTAAACATTGTTTTGTAGAGTTTTTTTGTTCCGTGTAAACTAGTAAAGAGTTCAGGAGATTGTTACCCCATTTGTTACTTAGAATAACAAATAAATATTATTTTAAAAGTAAATTCTGTTTGTAATAATTGTTTGGATACACTATATTTTAATATGCTAGCTGTGACGATTTTATGCCAAGTCAAATTGTCCACAGTAATATTTTATGTTCCTAAAGTAACAGAATGACTTTCAAGCTGTAAAAGTGCTAATGTAGCATTTTTTTATTTTTCCGTAAATTTCCATTCCACTCCACCCCCCAAAATGGGAAAAACAGGGTTTTTTCTGAGTTTCAAAATTTCCGGAAATTTCACATCTCTAGGCTCAAGGAATAGTGCATTTGTAAGAATGCCCAACACCATGGAGAAAAACAACAGTTGCTGATTCTGTCATAGTTCAGTGAGTTACAGGGGACATCATGTTTTTCAGAAATGTGCTTTTCACAAAAATCAAAGAATTTTGTATTTGTTAGTTGGCAGACTGTCTAGCTTCAGTTAGAAAATGTGTTTAATTGTGTAAAATTTACAAGACTAGAATAATTTGAAGAGCATAATTTATTTGCTCCAACTGTTGACCTCAGTTGGGTTAATGTAGTAGCAAGAGTATCACATTTTAAATTTTAGAAAGTAGGACATTGGCAAACTAAGGTGTTAAGCTTCAGTGATATATTTATTTTAATATTTATTTTTGCAAAATCATGTCTAAATGTGAAACTCTGATTGGCAACCATATTTTCTAGTAACTAGAGAGAGGCTCACAATACAGTTGTCTATGTATATAAGTGCATATATGTTTGTAGCGTAACTTGTAGGTGCTTGTTGATTAACCTTATTCAATTTTTTTTCTCCCCAAAAGACAGTTCAGTGTCTTTTGGACAGTGGTGCTGATATTAACAGACCCAATGTTTCAGGAGCAACTCCACTCTATTTTGCTTGCAGGTATGGTTTGTTTCATTTTTCAACTGTTATATGAGGATTAGATTCTAATTTATAAATATTAGATTTATAGTGGGGAGAATGTTGGGTTAGGTATTCAACATCCATTCACTGGATGAACAAGAGTCTACAGCAGGGGTCCTCAAAGTTTTCAAACAGCGGGCCGGTCCACCACCACCTAGACACCACTGGGGGCCGGATTACAGTCCAAAAGCAGCTGCGGAGGCTGGCTTTCTCATAAAACGGGGGGTAGGTGGGGGGGGGTTGCAATTGGTCCCAGGGGCCGGATTCAGGACCTTGTGGGGCCGCATCCGGCCCCAGGGCCTTAGGTTGAGGACCCCTGGTCTACAGCAATGTGCTTCTGCATTAAGAACATGAAGGGTTTTGTTGGTTGCTATGAACATGAAGAGTTTTGTCTATGAAATACTGTATTAATTCAGGAGAGAATTAGCTCTTGCTAACTTCCCTGTGTTTCACATAGTCATGGCCAAAGAGACACAGCACAGATCCTTTTGATGAGAGGAGCCAAATACTTGCCAGACAAGAATGGAATCACACCACTTGATCTCTGTGTACAGGTATACACTTGCTTCTAGGTTACATTATTATTATATTATATTATATTATATTATATTATATTATATTATATTATATTATATATTATATTATATAATATATATTAATATATATTAATTAATATATCATTAATATAATAATATATATTAATATATTATATATATTATTGTTTCAATTATTTATAAATATTCTATTTTTAACTGTTTTAATTCTTTTGATTGTAAGCCGTCCAGAGACCTTTGGGTAGTGGGCGGCATATAAGTTGCAAAAATAAATAAATAAATAAATAAATAAATAAATAAATAAATAAATAAAGTCATTATAATCTTTGTCCATGTGACTGTAGGTGTTTTGCAAGAAGGTGCTGATGGAGGATGCATAAGTCACGCAGTACCATCTTTTTGTGCAAGAGGAAAAAATCTCTTTGCCTTTTCCCTGTACCCACACAAAATGTGTGGTGCTCTTGATCCAAGAACTTCTGGTTCTTAAAAAGGTGCACAGGGTCATTTTTCTTATTTTAGCCTGGTAGTTTCACATGAGTCACACATGAGTCACTTGTGCATCACCTTTCAGCATATACAAAGCTGCAGTTGCATTAGATGTATTTGTGTAGGAACCTCTTGTGTTCAGTGCAACACCCGAGGTATGACTAAAGCAAAATACATTTCGAATTGTGGAAGTAGCAATTCTTAGAGCTTGAATCTGGATAATTGAGGATAAGTATTTTTGTAGGTAGTGGTCTGTCTTCAGTGGAATTTTCTCTGATCCTGGTCTACAAGTAAATTATTAGATCTGGATCAGTATTTCTTCAGAAGAGAGAAGAAAGATTCCAAACCTAGCTACTTTCAGTTGCCAAAGTACAGTGGTACCTCTAGATACAAAATTAATTTCTTCCAAGGGACGCTTTGTATCTAACTCGAAGCGCGGTTTCCCATTGGAATGCAAGGGGAACCTGTTCCGGAGGTTACAGATTAATTGTTTTTTTTTAATTGCATTCCCCCTGCCAAAGAGCAGCTTTCAGAGCTCTTTTTGACAACTCCGACAATCAGCTGGTTTTGACAGCTCTGACAATCAGCTGAATGTCGGAGCTGTGAAAATGAGCTGCTCTTTGGCTACCAGTTGATTGAGGGGTTTTCCCTGAACTGAGCCATGTAGGGAAGCTTTTCCTCTGTTTTGATGGCTTCGAGGTCACAATGTGGTGTCCTTCCAATAGGAAGCGCCACCCTGTGCATGCTGTGTATAGCGTTTCCGGAACCAGGACATCCAATTCCAATGATTTCCTTTTGTATTGGAAACGGATGCCCTGATTCTGAAAACATGATGCACAGCATGCACAGGGGTGGTGCTTTCTATCATTGGAAATGGATGCCCCATAGCATTGAATATTCCATTTAAAATTTTCTTAACGCAAGGCATCCCATTTCCAGTAATTCCAATAGTACCTTGAGATTTTGTATCTCGAGGCATCCATATCTTGAGGTACCACTGTAGTAGCTCTTGATAAAATGCCAGAGTGGGGTTTGAATTTTGTTTACTTGTGCAGTCATTCTTTTCTTTCTTTCACTAATAACAAAAACAAGCTTTTTACAAGGTAAAATTCTTTCTGTGTTGGAAAATAAGAGCAAGCGGGGACATAATGGGTCATCTTCCTTCTAGCCTATGTTCCTCTCTGCTCTGTATTCCTTGCTGCAGATAAACTTACCCAACTATTTCAAGTGAAAAAACAGTTTTGGTTGAATGCTGAAGGAGCTGATAATCAGTCTGACTTTTTTAAACTGCCCTTACTTATTCCCATTGTTACTATTTTAGAAATTTCATCTGTGCATGCTCCATCTAATCAGTACACTTCAGTTGCAGCTGTCAAGAAACCATTTTACAAAATGTATGTTTGGTTGTTTACTTAAATATATTTTTTTTGCCTAATTTTTTTCCAGGGTGGCTATGGAGAGACTTGTGAAGTTCTAATACAACATCATCCTAGACTTTTCCAAACAATCGTTCAAATGACACAAAATGAAGATCTCAGAGAAAATATGGTAAATTTACTTCCAGTTAAATCTGCAGATTTAAATAGATTGCTCTTATAATTCCAAAAAGCTCTAAAATGGATCATTTCTACATTTATAGTCTGATCCTATGTGTACTTATTTGAAAGTGTTATCACAATGAAACCTAGTATAATGTATAAATGCACTATTCTTGACCTTTGCGATCTTCTACAGTATAGCTGCATCCAAGTCCCACTAAGCTCAGTGGGGCTGACTTCTGAGTGGACCCATAGGGTGCTAGTAAAATGATTCAAAATAGTATGGAACAGGAGCTTGTAAAATCCTCTTTGGACATGGAAGTTGAAACGATTTATTATCTGGTCATAGCCCTTTCAAAGATGGTGCCTGAGTTCATATTTGCTTTGCAGTTTCAGGCATTTGGGTGGGGGTGGGGTGGGGGGGGAGGCTGATTTTGTGAATCCTTTTAGTTTGGTTTCAGGTTTCATTTATGGAAACTATCTTGGGTCACCCTAAAATATGATCCAGGACAGTAGAAGAAGGATTATGGGGTGCTTCTTTTTGGCAGCTTTTTTTGGACTAGGTTCTGGGGAGACCCTCTAGTATACAATAGAAAACATTGGCTGAAATATAAGTGTAACTTTTCATCTGTTTCTTCCTAGTAAACAAACCACACTCAGGTTTAGGCTATGAACAGGATTTCAGCTACTGTTTCAGTGGTTTCACTTCTGCCCAGAGAGCTATGGATGTGGAATGTTCTCTCCAGAAAAGCTTGCCTGTCATCAGCTTTGGTGTTGTTTTGGCACTAGGCAGAAACATCTTTTTTTTTGTAAGGCCATGTATTCTAGCGTTTCTGGTTGCATGGTTCTTCTGTGGCTTCTGTGGTGTCCTTTGCTTTTGCCTTTATGATCTCACTGCATTTTCTGAAAATGGTCTGATAAATTCACTCACTTTGCAGTTTTAAGTCTTAAGAAATGCCAGAAATGCCACTACCCCTCTCCCATTTTAGGGCTTGACATTTAGTTAATGGCTCTTAAAATGTGGCCCCGTTCCATCAGTAAAGGTAACAGATTTAAATAGTGTCTAAATATATAGAGAGATTAAGAACCATAGCTATCTTGGTCTACCCAATGTGTGTGCATTTTCATGCAGCCCTAGTGAGTATAGGCACCATCTACAAGTTATTTTTCTACTTTTCATGAAGTATTGCAGCTAATTGTTTTAAGGCCATGGTTGCTGGTTTGTCTTTGTCTTTGTCTTTGTCTTTTTTTGTGAGGTTGCATAAGCTGGTACCAGGATTTCTGTGCAGTTTTTGTTACTTTCCCAATTAAATAGGGATATTTGAGGTAGCCACTGCAATGGATACAAAACAATGGATGTGTGCATGTACTGTACTGTATGTTGGACTTCACAAATATAACTATATTGAATAGGACTTGTGCATTAATCTTAAATTTCACTGGAATGAGTTCTGGTGATAGTTCTACGTGTGTCTAGAAATCAGTTTCTTGAATTTAGTATTTTACATGTGTTTGTGCTGTAATAAAATATTGACTTGAGTATCTTTTCTGCATGTAGTTGCGGCAAGTCTTAGAACACCTATCTCAGCAGAATGAAAACCAGTACCTTAAAATCCTAACTAGTCTCTCAGAGGTGGCTACAACAAATGGTCATAAACTACTCAGGTAAGTGATACATCATTACTGATTATGATTTTGTAGTTTTCCTTTCTATTTCTGTTCATGGAATTGAATATTTGAATGGATGTCATAATAAAAATGTTCCAAGCACAGCAGTTAAACTGGGTTTTATCAATTTTTCAAATAAATATTTTCGAAAGAAGCATTGATTCATTTTGCAGGAAGAAACAAAGCAGTGCTAAATGTATGAACTGAATATTGACATTTATGTTTATGTTTATCTATAAATAACACACATTAATTTCTGCACACATAGCCCGTTTCCAGTCTCTTGTGATGCACTCACACCATCATGGCATATGTTTCCTGTAAAAAAATGATGATATGTTTGGTGGTAAAATGACAACTGGATGTTTTGTTATGGGTTTAGTCAATTTGGGAGGAAAACTGTGACAATAGTCAGAAGCCTATTACATTATTCAATCCCATGACATTAGAGGTTTTAAAATAATCTGTTAATATATTTAGTACTTAATCTAAAAGACCATTGTATTACATAACAGTGGTTGGACAAGCAGTAGCAATCTTCTGTGTCTGTCTGTCTGTCTGTCTGTCTGTTGTATGTCTGCCTGCCTGCCTGCCTGCCTGCCTGTCTGTCTGATGCCCTGTGGTGTTCTTTTACTTGTGCAGTGGGGCATGTGACCAGTTGCACTGTTGGGTGTGCGACTGGCAGCCAATAAACCGCACAAATCATGCCATTATATACATAGTATTTCATAATAGGATTTTGATCAATACATCAAGGGAGAGTGCACTGTATAGATGTTTAGCTTTTGGCTTCTTCAAAAAAATTGAATTTTGTAACTGTAACTCAGACTGCAGGGCAGTTCACTCTTATGTTAAGCCATTCATGTTCTGTCCTTCCTAGCTTGTCAAGTAATTATGAAGCTCAGATGAAAAGTCTGTTGAGGATCGTGAGGATTTTTTGTCACCTTTTCCGTCTTTGCCCATCCACTCCCAACAATGGCAATGACATGGGGTACAATGGAAATAAAACTCCAAGAAGTCAAGTTTGTAAGGTCAGAAAAGTAATCAGTATTATTAGAAGATAGACCTTAATGAGATGGCTTTCACAAAGTATGCATTCATTAATCAGGTCTTGAACTATGGAATCTCATACCCCATGATTTTTTGGGGTACTTCTTTCATATATGTGCAGGTTATACACTTTCTTGGCACAAGACATGAGGAGTGTGTTTCTTTGGTGTGACCTCATGCTGATGGGGATGTTGGGGTTATCACAACTACTTGGATATATGTCTGTGAAGATTCTCAGTTATCTAGGTGAGTTTATCTGGAAGTTGAATCATGGCAACTGGAGTTCTTTTTCTTGAGAAATTGAAATGTTTTGCTGCTCATCCAAGCAGCTTCATCAGTCTGAACAGCTTTGTCAATCTTTCAAGAAAAAGAAACCCAGTTGCCATGACTCAACTTCCAGAAGAACTACTTGGATGATCAAAGGGTCACTGGATAAAAGCCAGGTCATGTTCATGAAAAGTTCATATAATTTGCTGCAGCTAATTTCTGCTAGCTGGTCAGGTGCCAAGGTGTATTGGTTGCATGTCTGGTTTTGAATCCGGTTGCACAATCGAAACAGGCTTTAGCACCATAACAGTGAACCACAGTTAATCGCAGCAATCTACACAAAACATATACAAACATATATATGATTCTAGCTAATATGTTTTAATGATGAGTTAATTGATGAGTATCATGGGAACAAAATCAAAGCAAGAAAACAAAATGTTCTGTTTATATACCACACTGTAGTGCTTAAAGCCCTCTCTGGGCCCTCTCTACAATATAATTATGTAGGCTACACATTAACCCCCCCCTCCCCAGTAAGCTGGGTACTCTTTTTACCAACCTTGGAAGGATGGAAGTCTGAGACAATCATGAGCTGGGATTGAACCCTAGGTCATGAGCACAGTTTTTGCTGCAGTACAGGTATTTAACCACTGCGCCACAAGGCTCCTTCAACCCTTTCCCCCACTGCTTTTATTATTTTGCAATCAGTAATAGTGTAGGAGTGTGGCAATGAACAATTCTGCATACAATTCTGCATGATTCAGTTCTAATTGGACAGTGTAATCTGTTATTGCCTAAGATATCAGGTTGCTAAATTTTTAGTGTATATTGCCAATTGAATTTTTTAAAAGCACACATATTAGCTGTACGTCACATTTATTTTATTTATAAATATTGTAAGCTCCCAGTTCCTTAGTTTGCTTTAAGCCTTTGAGGATTGTTACTATTCTTTCATAAAGATAAAGGTAAAGGTCCCCCCCCCCGCACATGCGTGCTAGTTGTGTCCAACTCTAGGGGCGGTGCTCATCTCCGCATTCAAGCCGAAGAGCCAGTGTTGTGCTAGTCTGTGGCCATGTGGCCTGCACGGCTGCAAAGAAACACTGTTTTGCCTTCCCGCTTTTTACGGCAGTACCTATTTATCTGCTTTTATTTACATGCTTTTGAACTGCTAGGTTGGCAGGCGCTGGGGTTAAATTATTTCATATTTTACAACAATATGAAGTTAAACTTCGGAAGATCTGCACTGTCAGTACTAATGTGTTCAAGTTGTTAATCAAATAGGCCATTGCCCTTTAAAATATACTAGAGGGAATGTAAGAAAATGCTTCTTTCGTTTCATTTTTTTAGATGGCATTTGAATTGTAACAATTTCAGTGCTGCATCCACAAATAATGTCTAATGGTGTGTAATATGCAATCTTCTCATTCTTTCTTGTGTGTTTTGCAGCCTCTGGAACTCCTCTGGCATTCCTTAGATGAGTGGTTAGCTTTAATATCAGCAGAACTTGTGAAAAACAAAAGGAGCTCTGCCGACATTACTTCCCTCTTGCTGAAACAGAGAGGGCCCGATCAGCCAGATGGCACCCCTATGCATATCTTTCACGTTGCTCCCTCTGAGAAGAGCAGGACCTTCTCTGCAGATATAGGAGAGTCTAGACTCTACGAAGTTGGCAGCACACATGAAGCGTATGCAGATTGCCAGGATGTTATTTCTGTGACGGCAAATCGACTGAGTGCTGTCATTCAAGCATTTTACATGTGTTGCTCCTGTCAGATGCCTCAGGGGTAAGAAGACTTCCGTTCTCCAATCTTTTCCTCTTGTGTGTATCATTCTTGCCCTCACCAATGAGAATCTGAAGTTAATGAAGTACAGTGGTACCTTGTATAAAGGAATTAATGCATTCCAAATGAAATTATGTTAAGCAAATTTTCCTTTATACAAATTTCCCATAGGAATGCATTGCAAAGAGAGTGATCCCATTTTTATGTTGTACAGATGTACCCCATAGGCGATTCTGTTAAGCAAATTTCCCCTATCTCCGGAATTTTTTATGTTGTACAAATTGTATGTTACACAAACTGTTTGTTATACAAGGGTCCACTGTAATATAGTCTCATTTTGAACCACCTTTTTGCCCATAAGAGGACCCAAGGTGGTGCACAAGGTGAAAGCAAATAAAATTAAAACACAAGACATAAACATATTGAAATAAGACAAATAATCAAAATAGATCAAGTGATGAAAAGTATTAACTTTAAAAGCAAGGTGAAAAGCTAAAACCAGCATTCAGGGACTCAAGTGACAAGGCACACATTAAAATTAAAACTCTTCCAGCAGTCAATGGACTGATTGAAGAGGAGGAGCCAATCTAATCTCCTGGGGGAGAGGATTCCACAATCTGGGAACTGCTATAGAGGTGACCCTCCCCCGCGTTCCTATCATGCATACCTGCCATGGCAATGGGACGAATGGGAAGACCTCCTCTGAGGATTTCAAATGCTAAGAAGATCATATGGAGAGATGCAGTCCGTCAGATTGCAAAATGTGTGTTACAGTCATCCCCCCGCCATTTCGCGGTTCAGGTACTGCGGTCCCACTACATCGCGGAGCCGTGCAGGGGGCGGCGGGGGGCAATCGGTCGCTCTGCGCTGCTCCCCGCTCCTCAGAGAAGCCCCGGACAGGTGCGCGATCGCCCCCCTGCCCCCAGGCCCCACGCCACCTGCTTCCGCATATCGTGGATTTTCATGCATCACGGGTGGGGTGGGTCCCTAACCCCTGCAATCGGCCGGGGGGGACTGTACTCCAAGGGATTGTAGTCTTGCACAACCTTTAGATACTGTATAGTTTCAGTAAAGTCATTCCAGTAAAGCTAAACCAATGAATCCAAACGATTTTATCATAGGCTAACTTTGTGGAATGGGAATGAAAACTTACTAGTTCTTTGAAGATACAGTGGTACCTTGTATAAAGGAATTAATTCGTTCCAAATGAAATTATGTTAAGCAAATTTTCCTTTATACAAATTCCTATAGGAATGCATTGAAAATGGAGTAATCTCATTTTTATGTTGTACAGATTTTCCCTATAGGCGATTATGTTAAGCAAATTTCTCCTATCTCCGGAATTTTTAATGTTGTACAGATTTTATGTTATACAAGCTGTTTGTTATATAAGGGTCCACTGTAACTGAAAGACAAATCTCTGTAATAGCATAGCATTATGGAATTCATGAAGTACATACAGCATAGTTTAAAATGCCAAATGTGTTGTCAGTCGTGAACGTTTTCTTTATTTTAAAAAAGCTGGAAGTTTCCCCCCACTTAAATGATGTTGGAGAATGCCATGTGCCTAGTAATGATAATGTAGCAGTATATTATTCTGTACAGCTTTTAGTAGCTGTGTGCATACTTTTTCCAGCTGTGTGAGAGAATCCCTGCCACCATGCACTAGGCCTATCATCATGCTTGAAATGCTGCATCTTCCCTAACTGATTGAGTCTCTGGCACATCGTGTATTTTGGCAAAAGTAGACACAATATGAAAGAAACAAAGTCTGAGTCAGGATTGTATAAGTTGAGTGCCAAATGTTATAAGGTGATGTGTGAATAATTGTTTCTGGTCTTTGGTCTCTTCAGATGTCCCCTCCCCCTGGGGGAGGGGTTCATATGGCTCCCATTGTGAATGGCTGATCTAGTATATAAAACACTTTTAGTACATCTGGACTAAAATTTGAAAAAAATGTAGATTATGTCTAGCATAGTCTTTTAAACAGTACAAAGTTGACTTATAAAGACTTGTTCTCATTATGTGTTGATGAGAAACTATATGTGAAATTTTGAGATAATGTAAGGCACAAGATCCTTATATGTTCATGTAATGGCTTTCATCAGTTTGTGCAGTAAGAAAATGGTGGATTCCATATTCCCTTTATCAGATCTCTTTGTTACTATGGCAATGTTTCAGGTTTCCCTGAACTCTCCATTTCTGAGTTCTTCTCATAAAGATTATACAGCCAAACACTTTTGCAAATTTTCTTTTTCTGTGTACATTGTGATATTTGACCATGCAGATACTGCTTAGAGCTATTTTTTTTTAAAATGCTAGGCATGCTAGTGGACAGATAACTTAATCTGGTGTAACAGATTTTAATGATGCAGTTCCAGAATAAATTGTGTGAGTTGTTTCCTTGAAGAAAGCACCATGAAGATTTGGATAACTTAATCTGGTTGAACATTCTATTGCAGAATGACATCTCCACGCTTCATAGAGTTTGTTTGTAAGCATGACAATGTCCTTAAATGTTTTGTAAACAGGTATGTCTTGGGTTATTAATACATTTCATTAAATGCTTTTGGTCTGCTGGTAACTTTGAATGTATAATGCATAGCAATAGATAAAGGTGCCTGCTTATCTGGGGCTTCATTAGAAATCAATATTAAAATTAATAATAAGTGTCTGCTTTAAGAGTAATTAGAAAAAGTTGCCATGTGGTCCAGTAACAGAAGCACCATTCAAAGTTGAGGCATATTTTTTATAAAATGAGCATTCGGGTTGCCCAGAAATCTTCATCTGGTAAAGAAGATGTAGATAATGATTCTACCATCTTTATCCCATGAAAAGTTCCATAGAGTGCAAAAGCTTATCTTGTTTATAATTTTTGAATGAGCCCATAAGGGTATTGCTCAACCTTGTCCTGAATGGCTTCACAGTTCAGCAAATATTAGGGAGAATAGGCTTAATTTGTACCCTTTTCATTGGCCCAATCCAGATTTAAACCATACCAAGATTATTTTTCCTAGATTGATCCAGAACCTTGTGCAGGTACCACCATTCTCTGATATGAGCAGGATTTAATGACAGCAGAAAGAGGTTGTCTCACTTGTTGAATCTGCTCACCAGTGAGCCTTGATTTGTGCCTCTAAGGGTGTCTCTTTAGCATCAGGAAAAGGCCTCCCCCCAAGAACTTTTAATTCACTTTTAGTTATGCTGTCGTACAGTGCTTTCATTTGCCCCTTTTTAGATGAATCATTGGCTGAAATCCTGTTAGTCACAACTAGAGTGGCCTCATTTGAATTGGTAGAATGTATCAAGTAGTTGACTCAGCACATCTTGTAGAATTTTTTTAAAAAAAGATACATATATATTTACGATAAGTACCATGGTTAAGAAACTTGCAGTCTGATGGTATCTTGAAAATCAAAATATGATTTGCAGTTTGTTAGAAAATAGCAGTAAAACCCTAGAAGAATTATAATTTTGCATGAGCTCTAATGTAAGAAATCATACACAGTATAGAGGAATCTCTCTCTCTGGTGATTGCTGCATCATGGAAACAAATGCATTGTGCTGAAGAGATTTTTAAAAAAATAGACAAATATCGCTCAACATCTCAAAACAAAACTCAAACTACCATATTTTCTCGTATATACAACGCTACCCCCCAAAATGATGATGCTAAAAATTAAGAAGTAAGCCTTTCCTGAAGAGTGGGGATGGGGTGGATGAGAAGCCAAACTGACCTTGCTGTTTTCCTTCAGTTTGGGTTCTCTTACGCATCCACACCCACTCCACACCCACACCCACACACCACCGTTTCTCCTTTCTTTTTGCCCTCCGCCTTTCCAAAATGCCTCTCTGTCCCCCGTCCCCCCCCCACGAAATCCAAGCCATCTTTTTATAGAAATTGGAATGGGGAAGGCACTTCTTAATGGGCTGCTCAACCCCTGAGGATCCCTCCCCCTGCATAAAAGACAAAGACAATTCAGATTTCTGCAAAAAGAAAACAAAAACAAAAGGGAGAGACATTTTGGAAAGGCAAAGGGCAAAAGGAAAGGGGAAACAGCAGTGTGTGTGAGTGTGTGTGTGGAGAACCCAAACTAATGCGAAAGAGCTGCTGAAAACAAAGGGAAACAGCTCTCTCTCTCTCTCTCTCTCTCTCTCTGTGTGTGTGTGTGTGTGTGTGTGTGTGTGTGTGTGTAACTGGAAGGGAAACCAGTGTGGGGCAGGGACTGCTCCGCTCATTCACTGGTGTCAGTGCCCCCCCCCGATTTCCCTTCCTTTCTGACAGGATTTGTTCATTTTGTTAATTTGGGGTTCAAAAAGTGTGTGGGGGGGTCTTGCACATGGCAGGATCCTATAGGCAGAAAAAATGTGGTTGTGTCTTGGTTTCCAAATGAAAAAAGCATCCCAGCTCTGGCACCTCTAGAAACCAGAAGCCTTAAGCTTCTCACTTAACAACCAATTCTCTTAATGACCTAGTTGCAGGAATCAAACTCTGTCATTAAGTGAGGACTAAGGAATGCAGTTCAGAGTTTGTTATGATATGCCCCTGAATAAAATATTTGGCTTGTGTTTTAAGCTCAGGCTTTTTTCCTTTACTTTTCTTAGAAATCCAAAAATTATATTTGACCACTTCCACTTTCTTCTTGAATGTCCTGAGCTTATGTCCAGATTCATGCACATCATAAAAGCACAGGTGAGTGTTGAATGGTCAAGATAACATGTGGTTGAATCACACTAAGTTTCTAGCCTGTATATTCTAAATCATTTGCCATTGTTAGTAATTGTGCTGTTCACCATATATGGGAAATAAAGTATGTGCACTTCTAGAGACTGCTGGACTGCAACATTCACCACGTCTTGCAAGCATACTTAAATCATATAGGATGATCTGAACTGTAGTCCATCATCATCTGGAAGACCACATCCTAATCTCTACACTTCTCACCATAATTTAGATTTATTTGCACACCTAGCCCAGCTATGTGGAGATTGGAGCCTGCATCTCTGTTCCTATTTACAACACTCTTTGCACGAGATTTAACTTGGACATTTTTGGTACTCCCTGCTCCTGAACATGCGCTGCTGCTTTAGGGCTGTATTTTTCCCCATTTTGTTTTACTGTTTAGTAGAGTATATTGCTAATGTCTATCTTAACTAAGCAGTGAGGAATCACAGTTTTTTAAAAGGTGCAAAACCGGTATGATCTATTTCAGTTGGGGGAGGGGAGAAATCCTTTATTAATCATTGTCTTATTAGGTCAGTACTGAAGCCAGTAGAGTGGTCCGTGTCTGTCAGTAAATGGACACTGTTGGCAGAACATTTGTTTTTTATTTTCCCTCTGTTCTTGCACCACACGTGCCTCTAGAATACGAGCTGTAGAATTAAGGGACCCTCCAGGGCAGATCTGGGAATGCAGAACAGTACAAAAGTAGCAAGGGAAGGAAGTCAGTGTGTGCAGTGTTAGATGTAGCTGCATATATTTCACTTCAGATTAGCCAAGTCTTTTGCAATGCAGAATTTCCTTGTAAATTTATTTATTTATTTATTTATTTATTTATTTATTTATTTATTTGTATACCACACCAATTTCCCAAAGGGAACTCTGGGCGGTTTACATCAAACAAAACGTGAAAGCCAAAGATCAAAATCGAACATACCGTATTTATTGGCGTATAACACGCACTTTCCCCCCCTGAAAATAGGGGGCAAATCATGTATGCGAGTTATACGCTGATATAATGTTAAGAAGCAAAAAATCCGCCCGCCCTCTCCCCCCGCCATCTCCGCCCACCACCTGCGGCCGCCCGGGAAGAGGACGGGGGGCGGTCGGCGAAAGAGGGGAGGGGAGGGGAGGGGAGGGGTGGCAGGCACGGAGGGGGGGGGTGAGCCGGGGAGGGGCAAGCGATGAGAAAACGGACGAGGAGAAAGTATTCACTTTAAATAAATAAAAAAATAACACCCCCCCACGAAGCACCGAGGCATCGTGAGGAACCGCCACCCGAAGCGTTCCTTGGCGGTGCCAGGCACGGACTTTCCGTGGGTTCCCCCGCCCTCCTTTCCCCTTCCCAACACCGAGACCGCACTTCAGAAACAACAACAACTAGTGATTTCACTAGTGAGTCTTTCGCAGCCTTCTTTAGATCTAAGATAGAGGCCATCCGTTCCGAGCTGGACGCCGGTTGCACTGGTCTAGCCCCTGAGGTGGCTGGTGTCGGGCCGCCTCGGTCGCCTCGGTTTGTTGAGTTTGGGGCCGTTTCATCTGGGGATGCCTCCAGGGCCCTGGGACACTGCAGGCCTGCGGCCTCTCCGTTCGACCCTTGCCCTTCCTGGCTGATTAAGACCGCAGGGGGGAGCATGCCGAAATGGGCTTCACTTATCGCCTCAGCCTCCTTCAGAGATGGGATTTTTCCCAGTCTTCTGAAGGAGACGGTGGTGAAGCCCATTATTAAAAAACCCGGCTTGGCTGTGGACGATCTGTCCAACTATCGTCCCATAGCCAATGTTCCCTTTTTGGGCAAGGTGATTGAGCGAGTCGCCGCCCTGCGTCTCCAGTCGTTCCTGGAGGAGAACCATGTCCTGGATCCCTTCCAGTCCGGGTTCAGGCCGCGGCATGGGACCGAGACGGCCCTGGTCGCACTGCATGATGATCTGTTGAGGAGGGCCGACGGGTTGCTCTACCCTGCTGGTCCTGCTCGACCTGTCAGCGGCTTTTGATACCGTCGACCACGGTATCCTGCTGGAGCGGCTCTCGGAGGTGGGGATTGGGGGCCAGGCCTTGTGCTGGCTCCGGTCCTTCCTTGAGGGCCGCACCCAGCGAGTGAGCTTGGGGGGTGAGTTGTCGGCTCCCTGGACACTCTCTTGCGGGGTGCCTCAGGGGTCGTCACTCTCCCCAATGCTCTTTAACATCTATATGAAGCCGCTGGCTGAGATCATCCGGAGTTATGGAGTCTGCCGTCACCAGTACGCTGATGACACGCAGCTCTATCTCTCCTTTTCCACCGGTGCAGTGGAGGCCGTTCGGATCCTTGACCGTTGCCTGGCTGCGGTTCTGGACTGGACCAGGACGCACGGACTCAAGCTCAACCCCGGCAAGACCGAGGTTATGTTCTTCGGGGGTACCTCGGAGGGGTATTGTGGCCCTCTTCCCAGTCTGGGTGGGTCCGCCCTCCAGCTGGCGCAAAGAGTGAGGAATCTGGGCGTCGTCCTGGACCCGGATCTGACCCTGGAATCCCAGGTGTCAGCCGTGGTCAGGTCGGCCTTCTACCATCTAAGGCTTATCGCCCAGATTCGCCCATACCTCGATGAGGGCTCCTTGAGGACTGTGGTACAGGCACTGGTCATGTCGAGGCTAGACTACTGCAACGCTCTTTACATGGGGCTCCCCTTGAACCTTGTCCGGCGATTGCAGCGGGTCCAGAATGCGGCGGCCAGGCTGGTGGTTGGCGCGCGCCGTTTTGACCGCGCCATCCCCATCCTGGCCCGCTTGCACTGGTTACCCGTTGCCTCCCGGATAAGGTTCAAGGTGTTGGTTTTGGTTTACAAAACCCTCCATGGCTTGGCCCCTGCCTATCTGGCGGAGCGTCTTTCCCGACAATCAGATCTAGCCCGACCCACCCGCTCATCGATGGCCCTTTCATTGAGGACTGTTGCCCCGAGGGAGGCCCGTAAAACAAGAACTCGAGGACGGGCCTTCTCGGTGGCTGCACCATCCATGTGGAATAAGCTCCCCGGTGAACTGCGGCTGGCTCCCTCATTGGCGTCATTTAGGAAAAATTTAAAGACCTATCTTTTCCGTGACGCCTTTGGAGATCTCTAAGGATCCACATATGTAGGTCCTTTTTTTTTTTTTAAATATCCCGCCGATCTATTTATTCTTGGAAACCACTGTTTTAGTTACTGTATTGACTTGCTGTTTTATCATGATTGTTGTAAACCGCTCTGAGTCCTTCTTATGGGAAATAGAGCGGTATATAAGTGTAAATAATAAATAAATAAATAAATAAAAGAGGTCCGCATTACACACACTGAGAGAGAGAGATAAAGGCTTTCTACTTCTGAGGGAGACCCCCCCCCCCAAAAAATCCCCGCCCGCCAAGACTCAGTCGCTCGACGACGCCCGGGGAAAACAGAAGCAGCAGCCCCGACAGGCTCTTTGTTCGCCTGGCCACTGGAGTGAGCGGGGAGGGAAGAAAAGGACGAGCGCCGACCGGGGGGGGGGGAGTGGGGAGAGAGAGAGAGAGAGAGAGAGAGAGAGAGAGAGAGAGAGAGAGAGAGAGAGAGAGAGAGAGAGAAACAAGGGGGGCAGACGGAGCTGCTTCTGACGGGGTGGGGTGGAGGATGGCGGGCTCTCCCTCCGCTCCCTTTCCCGGGGCCGCTGCCAGGCTTCGCTTTACCTGCCGTCAGGAGGAGAAGACTCCACAGCAATTGCGGGCGCTGCCGGAGGGACTCCATGGCGGGGGCTGGCAACCGACGGCCGGCGGAGGAGAGGGAGACAGCAGGCAGCCGGCGAGGGGGGGCGCGACTCCTCCCCGGGCGAATTTCCCAACGGACACTGGCTGACTGGCTGCCCTCTGTCCTCCTCCTCCTCCTCCTCCTCCCTGCGTGTCACCCCCCCTCCTCCTCCTCCTTGGAGCCCAGCAGGTGAAGCGGCCGTCACTTCCGCCTCGGCCACAGCCCCGCCGTCTGCGCCTCCGGTGCTCCGGCAAGAGGTGAGCCGGGGGGGAATTCCCGGCGCGGTCCTGGCCAAGCCCCCCACCCCAGGCCAAGCAGCGCACCCCACTCCCTCCCCCCACCCCCGCGGCCACCTCCGCCCGACCACCTGCGGCCGCCCGGGGAAAGAGGGAAGGAGGGAGGGGAGACAAGGGGCGGCAGACACGGGGGGTGAGCCGGGGAGGGGCACCCTTACCTGGCACCTGCATGGGGGTCCACCGCCCGCCCGCCCGCCCCCCCTCGCCCAAAAACACCTAGCACCGCATTGGAACGGATTAAATCCAGTTTCAATGCATACCCTTATTTTGCTTCAAAGTTCTTTATTTTAAATTTAAATTTTTTCCTAAAATTTCCCTCTTAAAATGAGGGTGCGTGTTATACGCCTGTGCGTGTTATACCCCGATAAATAAGGTAAATGCAATGAAACAATATTTTTGAGTAGAAATGTTTAACTACCATGAGTTAGTCTCACACATGGACTAGCAAGCACACTTGCTTTTGGAAGAAAAAGTTTAAAAAATCCCACTGGACTGGTGGAAAGTGCTCTCTGCGTTTCAACTTGTGCTTTTTCCGTATTCTCTCTGACCTGGTTTTGATGTATAATGTGTGTGTGACACCTTTGGTCTCATACACGACCCCCTTCTTTTTTTTAGCCTTTTAAAGATCGCTGTGAATGGTTTTACGAACACCTGCATTCTGGGCAGCCAGACTCCGACATGGTTCATAGGCCCATCAATGAAAATGACATTCTCTTGGTTCACAGAGGTACGACGTCTCCCCTATGCCACCCTCTTTGCAGAAGGCTTGTTCGTGTTGATGAAGGCAAGACATTAATAGGTTCTCTTATTCAGATTCCATCTTTAGGAGCAGCTGTGAAGTTGTATCCAAAGCAAATTGTGCAAAACTGAAACAAGGCATTGCTGTACGGTTCCATGGCGAAGAAGGCATGGTAATTACTTGTTACATAATGCATGAAACATAGTGGGGTTGGTTGTTGTTTTTTAAACTGAAATGCATGTTTCATAGTCTGTTTAGGACAGTTCTTTAGAAGCTGTGGCAGCAAATCTCTGTAAACAAACAAAAACTTGCCTGGGCCTCTTGTTCATTGGCATGGTCGAAACAGATCGTAATTGAAATCATTCAGGAGGCAAGAGCCATGGTGAAGCCAAAACCCCAAGAGAGTATGCAGTGGCTTCACCGTTGCTTCTGCTGATGGTGATCACCAGCTGAATGGGACTGTTGCCAAAATGCTTTCTCTCTCAATATTCTGCTTCTTCTCTTACCGCCTACGGAAACATGCCAACCAATTTGCTATCATATTGTAGTAAATTGGGATAGGACTATAAAATAAATAAAGGAATGACTGTATGCTGTAAGGAATTATAACTTAAGTCTTCTACTGCTTTTCCTTCCTTTCTTCTGACCTTTTTTGTGTGTCTAGGGTCAAGGTGTGGTACGTGAGTGGTTTGATATCCTGTCTAATGAGATAGTGAATCCAGACTATGCTCTTTTTACCCAGTCAGCTGATGGTATGTTGATACCTCCTTTTATGTTATCAAATCTTATGTTATCATCCTAAGAATTAATGTGGAAGAGCAAAATGATTTTCCTCCTCTAAAAATTCTTTATTGGAACTATATTAACATATAGTTAATAAAGCAACAGATGAAACTATCAGAGAAAGTTTTTTAAAAAGAGAATTTTACGGCATCTTAAATCTTTAAGCTGTCATTCTGTGTCTTGAATTGAGAGGTTTTGGGTGCGTTTTTTGTGTGTGGCAGTTTACTGTAACCCTGTTTGGTTATTATGAGAGAAGGCTAGATAATGTTTCTGATGCATTCCTCATTGAATAGTAACTTTTCAGTGGAAGCTCTATTTGCGATTCAGAATATAGGGCGGGAGAATCACATGAAACTCTCCACTTCAAAAAAAGGAGGCTAGGCAAGATCACTAGTTCTTCTGTCTTTCTTTTCAAACAAGAATAATAAAAATGATTATTTTCCTTTTTGGAATGGCACATTCAGAAATTGCCGAACACCGAAAGGAACTTGTAAATTAACTTTACAAGCATGGAGAAACAGAACACGGCATATTGCCCTAAAGAAAATATTAACTTGCCAGATCAGATTACTTAAACTACTATATCCCAAGATAGTTTTTTCAACATGTGGTTTTCTTTTATTTATTATGTTAATAAAAAAGGCAAGACATACTTTCTACCAACCTCCCATTTCAATCTTTGGTGTGATAAGTTTAATCTGAAACAAATTGCAAAGGCTTCAATATACCAGTAAAATACCTGTGCTATTATGTTGCTGCTTTCCCCCCTATTTTCTTTCAATTAAGTTTTAAAAATAAAATACAGAGAGAGAGAGAGAGAGGAGAATGTGAGAAATGCACCCTTCCAACATGCTTAGGCTATGTTTTTTATAAAGTCCCAAAAAGATTTGCTTTCTGAATTATCACTGTCATTCCCCCACACACCCCAGTACTTTTAAGCTTGTTCACAATTACTTGCAATTCACAATTACTGTCTGAACTTCTTACATCTCATTTTCCTCTTACTTTTCCATTAAAACATTGTATGCATTGGATATACCTACCAAATGGGATGTTTTTTTCTTGTAAAATGGACTCTGGTGAAAGTTTAGGCCACCGTATATGTGTTGGAGGGTTTTTGTTTTCTTTGTTTATTGCTATAAATTGACATGGTTATCCTTTTATAAAGGATGAGAAATTTTTCATTATACAAACATCTAGGGAGCAATCTTGTTATGTTTACTTGCACACAAAGGTTTCATTTTTGTTCTGTTCTAAAGAAGATTTAGACTAAATAAATATCCTTGATACCAACCTTTCTTTATAGCCACCAAAGTTTAAATATTGTTATGCCACGGTTCCTGTTGTTGCAGTTTCAAACCAAGAACGTAAACTAAGAAAATGGCAAAGTGTGGACTTGTACCTTTGCTGCTTTTTCTGTCTTGTTTTGTGTCTGACAGTATTTCAAAGGTGCAAATGGAGTAGCAAGCAATAGGAAATGTTGGAGCAGTACTTTTTTGCCTCCTAAGTTACTCGGACAACACAGTTGACATCTTGTGAAAAGTGAGGACGTGGAAATAGAATTCTGTGCTAGCAATCACTCTCATTTTACATTAAAATGTTTCTTGGGATGGAAAGTTTGTTTTTTACCATTGCATATCTGAACTGGTTGTTGTTTCTTTTTAAACTTTCTATTTTTAGAGTTGAAAACAAGAATTGCTGATGCTCTTGATGCCGAATCACAGGAGAAGAAATCCTCGGCTTGGTGTTATAAAATAGTTTTGAAAATCAGAAAGTACAATTATTATTCCTTGTTGTTTCAGGAACAACATTCCAACCAAATAGCAACTCATCTGTAAACCCTGATCACTTGAACTACTTTCGATTTGCTGGACAGATCTTGGGTTTAGCCCTCAATCACAGGCAACTGGTGAACATTTACTTCACAAGGTCTTTCTACAAGCATATTCTTGGTATGTTTCTGTTACAGTTACATTTTTTCTGTTAAGACTAGAAGGAATAATATATCATGCAGACCAGCTAAAATATGACTTTCAGTGCATCATTTGAATTTCTTTCTGCTGCAGACCCCCACCCCTGTAAGCTAAATCACAATTTTCTGAAAGCAAAAAGGCACCACTTTGTAGCATGCCTACAGTGTAAGCATAAGAGACTACAAGCTAGAATTAAAGCAGTGCTTTCATGGAGTGTGTAAAGCTCATCTACCATTTAAAGAAGTCAAAGAGGAGGTGTCCTTAGGGGCACTTCCTTTTATTTTTATTGGGGAAGGGGGGTTAAACTGGGGCCTTCTAACATAGCAGCAAAAAAGCATGCTGCTCCTGAAGGGCTTGAGTAGGGGTATAAGTCATTTTGGGGAATTTTTTTTTTTGGTATTGGACTGTGATGCCCGTCATTGTGTTGTTATTTTGTTTTATATTGTATTATAAATTTTAATATATTTTGTTTAATGGTTGTATCTGTTTGTTTAACCCTGTAAACTGCCCAGAGTGGCCTTTGTATACAAGTCAAATAAAATAAAATAAAATAAAATAAAATAAAATAAAGACTCCGCAACAACACTTGAGATAAGGGCTACCTTATGTAGAAGGCTTAGGTAAGATTTGAAATGCGAATCTCTCTGTGAGAAATGGTATAAACATATGTTCTTTACCATAGCCCACCCCACCCCCCGCACTTTTTTTCAGTTTTGGTAGGCAAGATGCAGGTAATTTTTTGGCAACAGAAGAGCTCCTCTTTGTATGCGTGGATTGCCCATTCCCCCACTTCATGCTGCACTGTTTCATTGTGTCCGTAGAGGGCAGTCGTTTACCACAAATAGAGTAAGGCAAACGGGTTCCTGAACTAATCTGAGTGCATAATCTTTCTCTGTATCTTCAAGGTATTCCTGTAAACTATCAGGATGTGGCATCTATTGATCCAGAGTATGGCAAGAACTTGCAGTGGATTCTAGATAATGATATCAGTGACTTGGGGCTAGAACTGACTTTCTCGGTTGAGACGGATGTGTTTGGAGCAATGGAGGAAATGCCTTTGAAACCAGGGGGTGCAAGTATACTTGTCACACAGGAAAACAAAGTGAGTTGTTTGAGACTAGGTTGGCATGTTTTTTATGTGTCCTTCCTTCAGATGTCAGTGTGTGTCTAATGAAGTGTATGGCTTTCCACTGAATGTAGACTGCACATAGTTTTCTGCTTTTCTGTACTGCAAGGGCCAATAAAAGTATGTCTCTACTCCCCTCTGCACAAGGTTCCTATTCATCCACAGTGATTGTTCTGGTTGCAACAGAACCGGGGAGGGGGTGCATTCATGTGTGCATGGGGGGGGGGCAGCGGCGGCGGCGGTTCTGCATCCAAGGAAGGGAGCCCTGAAAATTAGAGGGAACATTTCATGCTGAGAATATATTAGAAGCAGACTTCGATGCTTCGATGGTTAGAATAGACAAATGTAGTCAGTGGAGTCATATAAAATCCCTTCATTTTTCATCCCAAGGCATCTACATCCCACCCAGTGTTTCTTTTTCAGTTTTGTAGCCTCTATGGGCAAATTACTTGGTCGATATGTAACAAGTTTTTAAAACTCTTCGTTAAGAACTGTAAGTTAAGAAAGGAGTGACTGAGTAGATGTGAGGAAGAAAGTTATGGTTTGTATGGCCAGCTGGTAATTATGAACTTTCATTGGCTGTTCTTGCTAAGACTGCAATCTTATATCCGATAGCACAGGGCTGTCCAACAGGTAGACCACGGGCTACTGGTAGCCTGCGAAGGGTTCAAAAGTAGCCTGCCAGGCATCAATAAAAATGTGAGGGGATAAGTTCTCCACCCCTCCCTCCCCCATCCCAAGGATCACTACTGCCCCAGCAAAGTTCTGGGTCTGCCAGCCCACTGTCTTAGCTGAGCGGGCAGTTCCAGGGCCATCAGCATGTGCTTGGAATGGATAAAATTTGTAAGTAGAGGCATTAGTGTAGTAGCCCTCAGGCACTTTAGTCCGGAAAAAGTAGACCTCGGCCTGTTCAAAGTTGGACAGCCCTGCGACAGCAGACCGAGAAGCACCATTGAAATGAATGTGATTGACCTCAGGGTTGACAGCTGTAGAACTGGAATATTCATGTCCTTTTCAGGATGATTGCTATGCGAGGAGGCCGTTTTAAATCTACCCTATAGATATTGATATTCTCTTGCTAGGAGAATAATAACTTGCCATGCTAGCTAGTGGCCACTTGATGTCGCTTTATTTTGCTTCTTTCTGTTTTTGCACTTTTGCAATATGGAATGTGTTTTACGGATGAGAAATGCTTGATATGTTCTGTTGCTTCCTCTTGATCTTTATCATGTTTTACGGTAGCTACTATCCTATTGTGCTTGGGCGGAAAAGTCTAGGTTATTGAAGAATTGCATTTTGGGTTGCCTGCAACAAATGTATTTGCTTCCCATTTCATAGAATGACTTGTGAGGCAGGTGCAAATGATACCATAATGATGCAACACTTAAAATTCGATATTGTCCTTAGGATGTGTCCACTGTAGGCTGGAAGATGTGTCTTTAGCTGTTGATAAGTCTGATACACTGATGGCAAAAGGACAAGAGGGAAAGTAAAACAAAAAAGGACAGAAAGTCCTTTATGCAAAAATGGGGAAAAGGAACATAAGAACATAAGAAGAGCCATGCTGGATCAGGCCAAAGGCCCATCTTGTCCAGCTTCCTGTATCTCATAGTGGCCCCACCAGATGTGTCTGGGAGTGCATGAGACTAGATATCTGTCTCCTGATACTACTCCCCTGCATCTGGTCCTTGAAGTACCCCAGTTTTAAGCCTGGAGATTACACATCTCCATCATGGTTTGTAACCTGTGATGGACTTTTCCTCCAGGAATCTGTCCAATCCCCTTTTGAAGGCATCCAGGCCAGATGCCATCACCACATCCTGAGGGAGTACCACAAACTAAACGCGCTGGGTGAAAAAATATTTTCTTTTGTCTGTTCTTACAATCCCAGCCCTCAATTTGAGTGTATGTCCCCTAGTTCTGGTATGTTATGAGAGGGAGTAGAGCGTCCCTCTATCCACTTTACTCATGCCCTGCATTATTTTGTACATCCATTCATGCCCCCCTCAGGTGTCTTTTTTCCAGATTAAGAGTGCCAAATATTTTAGTCTTTCCTCATAAGGGATGTCCCCTAGCCCAGTAATCATTTTAGTCGCTCTCTTCTGCACCTTTTCCAGTTCCACTATGTCTTCTTTGAGATGCGGTGACCAGAATTGTACACAATAATCCAGGTGGGGCATTACTGTCGTTTTGTATAATGGCATTATAATGTTGGCTGTTTCATTTTCAATCCCCTTTTTGATAATCCCTAGCATGGAATTGGCCTTCTTCACTGCTGCCACACATTGGGTAGACACCTTCATTGAGCTGTCCACCAACACCCCAAGATCTCTTTCCTGATCTGTCATGGATAGCTCAGAGCCCATGAGTTGATAAATAAAGTTTTGATTTTTTGCCCCAATGCATTTTCCTACATAGAAACACATTTGCCATTTCGCAACCCATTCTCTCCCCCCCCCCCAGTTTGGAGATATTCTTCTGGAGCTCTTCACAATCTTCTCTGGTTTTTACCAACCAAAAAAGTTTCGTGTCATCCGCAAACTTGGCCACCTCACTGCTTATCCCTGTCTCCGGGTCATTTATGAACAGGTTGAAAAGCACTGGTCCCAGGACAGATCCCTGGGGCACACTGCTTTTCACTTCTCTCCATTGTGAAAATTGCCGATTGACACCTACTCTTTGTTTCCTGGATCTCAACCAGTTCTCAATCCATAACCTGCCCTCTTATCCCTTGACTGTGCAATTTGGTGAGGGACTGTGCCAAAAGCCTTCTGAAAATCAAGATAGACAAATATCCACCGGTTCACCCAAATCCACATGCCTGTTGACCTTTTCAAAGAATTCTAAAAGGTTTGTAAGGCAAGACTTTACCTTACAGAAGCCATGCTGATTATCTCTTAGCAAGGTTTGTTCTTCTATGTGTTTTAAGATTTTCTCTTGGATGAGGCTTTCCACTATTTTCCCTGGGACAGACATAAGGCTAACCGGCCTGTAGTTTCCCGGGTCCCTCCTCCTTCCTTTTTTAAAAATTGGTGTGACATCCGCTATCCTCCAGTTTGTGGTCATTTTAAAAGACAAGTTGCACATCACCGTTATGAGATCTGCTATAGGAAAACAACACACCACCCTTCTGTGCTTTTACATTATTGGCTTATCTTCGGGAATTAATAAATCGTCCATGCAGCATCATGGGGCAATTGCCATTTTTATTAAATATTTTAATATAGAGCAGGGGTCCTCAACCTAAGGCCCGGGGGCTGGATGCGGCCCCCAGGGTCCTGAATCTGGGCCCCCGGGACCAACTGCAGACCCTCCCACTTCGTGAGCAAGCCAGCCTCCACACCTTCTTCTATTGCTGAGGCAGTTCAAAGTGGTGGGTTATGTCGCTTCCCCCACTCCTCCCTCCCACCTTCCAGATGATTGGCATGCTGGCTAGTGGAGCAGTTCAAAGTGGGAGGGCTGTGGCAAGGTCCCCCACACCCTCCATGGCCCTGAGGCCCCACCCCTGCTCCTCCACCCCCGCCCACCTGCCTTCCTTTTGTGGCCACCACCTATGTTATTGTGGTTGTGAGGAAGAGGGCAGGCGGAGGCAGCGACAGCCAGCCTTCCGAGCGCCGGAGCAGCCATGGCAGTGGACCGATGGAGGGATGGACTCGGGTGACCAAGGGGGAAACAGAGCTACTTCCCACCCACCCAGCCCCCTCTGAGCTGCTGCCTTGCTCCGTGGAGCTTGGGAGGGGAGGAGGGAGCCCAGCCATGGCCGGAGGCTGAGGCCGCTACCACCCACCACCGGGTTAGAGACCAATGAAGAGGAGGTGGCGGAGAAAGAAGAGAAGGGAAGGGAAGGCCAACAGTGGCCTGGGCCTGGTTCCTGGGAGGCGGAAAGGGCTGCAATTGTCCCTGGTTGGTTATGGACTTGCAGTGCACCAAGTCAGGCCGGGCCGGGCCAGGCCAAGAGAGGAGGTAGCTTTCCTTCTGGGGCACAGCAAGGGCGTGATGGCCAGGGTGCACAGCTGGATCCGCACGCAGTGGCACCAGCCTTGCCGCCCTTGCTGCGGCTTCTGCTCCTCATCCTGAGTGGCCGCCTAGAAGGTGATGAGGGGCCTGAGTTTGCCTGGGCTGCCACCTCCTTCCCGACACAATGAAGGAAGGAGAGCCACTCCAGCCACTGCCACTGTAGGAGGAGGAGGAGGAAGAGGCACAGCAGAGGGATCCCAGCGGCGGCACCTCAGGGTGGAGATCTGGAACAGGAGGCATTGCTAGGGCCCCGGAGATGCACTGATCATGGGCTGATCGTGGGGGGCCTCCACCCACTTGCACCCTCCCTCGCCCCTTTTTTCCATGTTGGTCTTTTTTTTGGGGGGGACTGTGGTCCGGCCCCCAGTGGTGTCTGGGTGGTGGTGGACCGGCCCTCTGTTTGAAAACTTTGAGGACCCCTGATATAGAGTATAAATATAAGATCTCTCTCCCCCCCCCCCCCCGTGCTCCGAAGAAGGTGCATAATATTGTTAATATTCAACTTTTGTTTTCTGCATAGGACTCCACAGGTTATTGAGCACAGAAAATTGAAGGTCCACAATTGGGGAAATCTACTTGGATTTTCAGGAATGAATGCAGTGATTGTAAACCAGCAAGAGCTATATAACAGCCTCATTTGACTTACACAACTTATACATTTGCTGTTTATGTTTTTGCAGTGGGCACCTCAGTATAAAGATCCCTCCTTGCTTATTTGAAATGTGCAGTTCAGTGTCTCTGGTTTTATGCCTGTTACTGTGTCATGATTGCCCGATGGGGAAGCACATTAGCTATTTAACACAGCACTTGAAGAACTCCCATTAATTGGAATGATCTGTACAGTATAGCCAGAACATGAAGAACCAAGGTGCCGTGTGCAACAGTGGGAGCAGCAGGTTTTGAGGGAAAGAACATTTGCTCTTACTTCATTATTTGCCTTCCTCTGATAAGACTTCATCACATCTGGGTCAGGTGTAGTATTGCCTCAGTACTGAACTCAGGATAGGCCCCCAAGCTTTTAATTGGGCTTTTGAGCTCTGTCTTTGGTCTTTTATTTTCGGAATTCCCTTTTGGGTATGATAGAAGTAAAAGTGTAAGCCAACATTGTACCACCTCAGGAAGATTCCTATATTCTTGAACATTTAGCCCTCCATACCTTTAAATAACTTATTTCTGCACTTGTTAGGATATAAAGAGAGTGTTCCCATTTCATGCAACTTAAGATACAGCGTATCTAAATGTGAGCATTCTGTTGATTATGGAAGTGGGCCTCTTGGATTTCTCTCTATCTGCTCCGAATGTGGAGTGCTTTTATGTTAAAGAGATAAGAGTTTTACAAAGATGTTGATCCATAAGTATAGACATGGACATATTTATGCCCATAGATGACCTAGTACTTTTCTGGATACATAAATGAAATACCATTTATTTTTAAGTATGTCTTCAATTGATTAGCAGTTTTTGAAAAGTCGAGACTGGTTTGTAGGTCCTCTTGCACTAAGTTAAAAAATACTTTCTTGGGGATGGGTAATAAGAATTCCAGTCTATTGTAGAATAGAAAAATAAATAAAAATAAAGGATTGTTAGTGTGGGCACAATCAGGTGTCTTCCACCCAGAACTGAAAATGTAGATGAAATAAAAGGAAAATAAAGTGTGCAATTTGAGGTGTCCTTGGGAATTTCTAGATTCAGATGAATGTCAGTGTCTCCCCAAAAGGCCACAATGTTGATTCCCCTTGAATGAGGCACCTACAGACAATCCAAAGATACCATTTCTGCTTTTCTGCATCTCATAGGTTTAACAAAAATGGCATGGGACATGGATACCTTTTGACTGTGGCAAAGCAGTACCTAAATGACAAGTGTTAATAGGACTGTCGGAAAAAATCCTCGTGAATGAGAGCTACCGCACGAAAGAAGGAAAACTGAAATGATTTTATTTGGGACAAAGTGGAATGCTTGTGATGCTGGGACTTGTCAGGAATGTGGGGGATATTGAATTTTCAGAAAGAGAAAGCTGTTCAGTCATGAAGAGAACGGTGCTGTCTCTGCTATTAGCTTTTCTAACCAGTGGAAATGAGAGATTGGCATTTGAATTAAAATTCAATTTAAGACATTTCAACTTTAATTCTAGCTAGAATAGGCCCATGAAATCAATGTGGTTTACCTCAGTCCTTAAAATTCCGAGTAAAGCAGATCCACAGAATCAGTGGGATTTATTTTAGTCGTATTCATCAGCCCTCCATCAGGTCTCTGTTCTAATCTAGACTAATGGTTGGATTTGGCCGTTGCTGTGAAAAGTAAAAGGCCTCGTTCATGTATCCTGAGGCGCATTCAGTGTACTCTTGGTGGCTTCTAGAAATAATCTTTGGTTGAGCCTGGAAATGATTTCTTTATGTCATTATAGGTATACAGTACTATAGAAATTCTATGTAGCAATCATGAAGCACTAAGAAATAAAATATCAAAATCTGTCTTGTTTATCCATCTAGCAACCCACTCCCATCCATCTTGGAAGGAATGGAAAATAAAGTATTAAACACACATTTTTCATTTCTCTACAGAGAGAGAGAGAGAGAGAGAGAGAGAGAGAGAGAGAGAGAGAGAGAGAGAGAGAGAGAGAGAGAGAGAGAGTTGTTGTAATATGATGTCAAGTTGCTTCTGGCTTGTGGCAACTCTATGAACCATCATTATTTCAAATGTCCAGTCCTTTAATATCCTACTTTCTCCCCCATACATAGTGATCAGATATACAAAACTGAGATGATCTTAGCCTTGGTCTTCATTGACACATAATTACATTTCATATTTTCTAATTCTTTCATCACTGCCCTTCCTAGTCTCAATCTTATTCTGATCCTTTGCTGTAGTCTCCACTAGGATTGATGTTTCAACCAAGATACACAAAATCTTCAGTTTCTTCATTGTCAAGATTAAAGTTGTATAGTTCTTCTATCATCTTAATTTTTTTCCATGCACATACTGTAAATGGGTACTTTGAAAGATAAAATGCAGAATAAAATACTCTAAATAAATATACCATATTCATTCTATAAGATGCACTCCCCCCCTCAAAAGTAAGAGGAAATGTCTGTGCGTCTTATAGAGCGAATACAGCCTACCGGGAGCTTCCAGAATGGCTGCTGCAATGACCTCTGGACCCGGTGGTGGCCGCTGTGCCCCCCCACTACGGCCCATGGCACCTTCCTTCAAAGGGAGCCATGGGCTACAGTGGGGGCTTCTGGAGTGGTGGCTACCAGGCACTTCCACAGTGGCCAACACCTGTTCCAAGGGTCTCTGCAATGAGGACTGCCAGTAGCCTCCAGGGCGGCCACTGCTGGGACCTCCGGACCCAGCAGTGGCCACTGTGGAAGCCCCTGGTGGCCACCACCATAGAGACCTACAGACCCGGCGGCGGCGGCTGAGGAACCTTCCACTGCAGCTCATGGCTCAACCCGTGTGTGTGTGTGACATCTTGTCTTCACATTTTACTCTCCAGCCACGCTGCTCTGGGCCTCCCAAGAGCAGCATGGCTGGTGAGTAAATTGGGGCTGGAGATGTACCGGGACTGCAATATGTTTGTGTGAATATTTTTTCCACTCCAAACATACCTCTAAAACATAGGTGCGTCTTATCGTCCAGTGCGTCTTACGGAGTGAAAAATACGTTATCTACGATTTTTAAGATTCAGAAATTTAATCTTGGCAGTGGATCAGATCTCCCTGTAGAAAGACTCTGCAGTGTGTTAACACAGTGTAGAGTTTGCGGGAGACCAAGTAGGAAAATACATGGCACCAGTGCAAGCATGTGCAATGTCGATAGCCCGGTAATCTGTGTGATTGCTTGTCAAGTTCTTGACTTATGTGAAACAATTTTTTAGCTTGGTATATGAGAAAAGATGGCAAATTCTCATTTCAGTTTTGTGCTACTTTTAAGCGGCAGGTTATAATGGGGAGAGAGGTGAAAGGCGTTCGTTCATCTTAGTTGAGTCCCGCCAACTGTTTTCATAGTATAGCAGTTCTTCACACATTTGAAGAGAATATGCCATAAATACTACATGCTGTGGTTGTACTAGTGGATGATAATTGCTGCAGGCACATCATAAGGTCAAGACTCTAGGGAAAGTTATTCCATTCTATTTATAGATCAAATCAGCACCTGTGCAAATATTTTACTGGAGAACACACTATGTTCGCTCCTGTAATAACACAGTTTATACGGTTGTGATTATGGCTGTTATACAAATCGGAGCAATTAGTAACATATATACATTGTTACACTGCTTGGGACTTCTTTCATTGTACAAGAAAGATACCCCTACCCGTCTTCCCCATTTGGATGCCCCCTTCCCCCAAGGTGTGCTGAACGACAATTGATACCACCACCATCACCATGCCAGCCTTAAAAAGTATGGAAGGCATATCTATACAGACAGGAAATAGCTACCCAGACAATATTATTTTGGATTGCAGATTGTTTGACTGGGATGTGAAGACCTTATTGTATGTACTGTATTATAAAAAATGCCATGGAGGTGCTCCGGGGTAACTGCCACTCATGCAAATGTTTTTGCAGAAGCACAGGATGAGAAATGTATTTACTGTACATACAGTATATACAGCCCTAATTTGGGGCTGAAAAAAGGGCCCTCGACTTATATTCGGGTCAATACTTTTAGTCACCGAGGCAAGTGCTTGCCTCGGTGGCTAAAAGTCATTTTAAACATCACACACCGCTCCCCCAGCTCACAAAGGAGAAGCTGCTAGGCCCTGCTGCATTTCCCACCCTAGACTTATACTCGAGTCAATAAGTTTCCCCAGTTTTAGGGGGTTAAATTAGGGGCCTCGGCTTATACTCATGTCAACTTATACTTGCGTATATATGGTATTTATTTATTTATTTCCATACCACCCATCTGACAGTGAGGTCACTCTTTGTTGTCCACAACAATACATCTCCACAGTAACATTTACAAAACAACAAAGCAATAAAGTAAAACTGGCATACATTAAGTCACATCACAAATACAATTTAAAATCATTATAACTATTAAAAGTGGTTTGGGAGGGCAAGATAAAATCACAAGTGGGTAAATGCTATGGTCATTTTCCGGTTTGCTGGAATGCCTACGTATACCGTGCATCCAGGTTTTAATGCTTGTTTGAAAGAGCTCAGAGAGGGGGGCCAGGCAGATATCAGGAGGGAGGTTGTTCCAAAGGCATTGTGAGGGCCTGATTTCTTGGGGGTTTTTTTCCTTGCGAGCTTCTCTCGGCATTAGAGAATATGCCTCAGATAAGTACTGTAGAGTGTCCTATAGCTGTTGCTGGTTCTTAAATTTTGTTTGTTTGTTTGTTTCATTTTTAATTATACAACAATAGCTAAACCATAGTTTGTACTGTGGTTTCTTCCTCTGCAGAGTAACTGTCCATTAGGGGATTGAGTTAGAGGTTGTGTGGACTTAATGGTGTGCATGACCAGCTTTTGTGTGCATGAGAAAGTTGAAAGAGTCTGGGGTGTGTGCATAAACACAGCACAGTTTGGTGTGTTGTAGTGCCCCTGCTAAATGGGCTTAATGGTCCCAAATATCTGGAGGGCTTTCCCCCATTTGAAATGGGTTAAGAATTCCCCCTTTACTGTTCAGATTGTGTGATAGCATGACTGATTATCTTTATTTCATTATTAATGGTATTGTTAAACATTTACCTTAGAATAACTGGATAAAATGCCTTTTAAATGCAGACAAGAAACTTGGTAAGACTTTATTTGCTCCTCAGATGCATTGCATTTCCCCCCTTAAAAAACATCATGTCACACAGCTTGTTTTTGCTGTGCTCTCTCTGTTTTACAGTTTTAAATGTGTGAATAAGGCACTGGAGCACTAATTGAGATTTGTAAATGTGCTAAAGCATCTTTTTCAGGCAGAATAATTAGCTGTGGTGTGTGAATGTGCTAAAACAATATATTTTCAGGCAGAATATGTCCAACTTGTGACTGAGCTTCGGATGACCAGAGCCATTCAGCCTCAGATAAATGCTTTTCTACAAGGCTTCCATATGTTCATTCCTCCTTCTTTGATACAGCTATTTGACGAGTATGAGCTGGTAAGGAAATTGGTTTGCCTCATTTAGGTCATACAGCATTAAGAATGATAGAATTGTCATTGATTCATGTAACTAGGTGGCACAAAAACTCACAGCTATGGCCTAAATCCAGTTTAGTCCCGACCTCTTTTCCTGCCTTATTTTTACACAGAATGAAAAGCTGCAGAGTTTTTTTTTCCTTGCCATCAAAAATGATTAGAAATTTCCCGGCTCTCCCAATATATTTCTCACATGGGTGAGAATTAATATTTTGCACGAAAAATTGCCTATGTTGGCTAGAAATTTCCTGGATTGTGCATCCAAATAAAACTATTCACACTTTGGATTAATTGCACAAATGATGTTAATTATATAAAATTATATAAAATTATGGTGCAGCTTTATTTAGGAATATGAAGCACACTATTTGTTTCCTTAATGATCAGCCAGTTTTTCCTCTGCATGCCATGTATGTGTATGTTCTTAGCATTTATTGCTTATTCATGTTTTATTCTCTGTTAGGCTACTCTTATTTAGAGATGGGCATGAAATGAATTTTTATTTGTTTCGTTATCTGTTTCATTATGTAATGAAATGAATGACGAACTACCACCTCAAAGGAAAATGAAATGAAACAAAAAATTGTTTTGTTCGTTTTGTTTTTCGTTCCCCCATTGCTACCGAACAGCCCCCGCAGAGGGGGCTTCCAAAGCCACAGCGCCAATCAGCTGTAGCGTGGCTGGCACTTGTTTTTTTTAAAGTGCCCTAGCTGGCCACACTACAGCTGATTATCACTTGGGGCTCAACCATTAAATAAATAAATAAATAAAAATAAAAATCCCACCTTTCCCCCCATCCAATCGAGATTTTTTTTTTTTGGCTGAGCCCCAAGTGCTGTCGCTTGGCATAAAAAAGTTTAAAAATAGCTGCTTTCCCACCACCCCATCAGGTGGAGGGAAGGAGCAATTTTTTTGGCTGAGCCCCAAGCATCAATCAGCTGTATCTATGCTTGGGGCTGAGCCGGAAAAAAAGAAAGTTTAAAAATCGCTTCTTTTCCCCCTCGCAATGGGGGGGGGGGAGAAATTTTTAAACTCTTTTTTGCCAGCCCCAAGCCAGCACTACAGCTGTTCACCACTTTGGGGGGGGGGGGAAAAACTGAGGTGGGGGAAAAGTAGCAATTTTTAAACTTTTTTTTTTGGCTGAGCCCCAAGTGCCGATCAGCCGATGGGGTGTGGGGGGGGAGCGGTTTTAAAACTTTTTTTCCTGCCAGTCCCAAGCCTGTTCTACAGCTGATCGGTGCTTGGGCTCAGCAAAAATAAAAAATAAAAATCCCTGGTTTCCCCACACCCCATTAGGTGTGGGAAAAGGCGAGAATTATAAACTTTTTTTTTCCTGCCCCAAGCCCGCGCTACAGATGATCGTTGCTTGGGGCAGCAAAAAAAAAGTTTACCAATCCTGCCTTTTCCCACCCCAATCTAAGCATGAAGTTGCACAAGCACCACACACACACACACAGACACACAGAGTACACGGCCGAAAACATGAAACGAAGAATGAAATGAAATTTTTAAAAAAAAAATTATTTGAAACGAAACGAAACCAGAACGTAACTAGATAAAAAAATGAAACAAAACACTATTTTAGTGTTTCGTGCCCATCTCTACTCTTATTATATTATGTTTTACTTTTACTTTGTTGGCAATCTTTGGTTAGCATCTGCTCAAGCTGAAGCATCAAAGGAAATGTTCTGGAGAGTTAGTTTTAGAGCAGCCCCCCCCCCCCCATTTGTAACTTTTGATCTTCCCTCCCTTCATAGTGTTTAGCACTCTTGTTTTAATGGGTCCCTTTATCCAGAGAAAGGCAGCATAGAAGTATAAATAATGAATAAATTGTTTCTTATGTAGGACCTAATCTTAGACTGCTGCTGACACTGTAGCTTTCCAGGGCTTTTTAAAGGAATATTCATGGAATCTTCTGGATGCAAAGCTGGTGGAGGCACTGTGAATGGTTTGGGCCCTTTACCAGAGACCAAGAGTTGGATGACTGAAGGTGACTTCCAAACCTCTGTATCCAGATGGGAAAATTCCACTTTGATGTGAAACTCCCAACTATTTTAGATTGTGAAAACTTTCTTTGAAATAGTACTGAAGTTTATTTAAAGGTGGGCGGGGGGGGGACTGTCAAATTAAGCCCCAACTGATTTGAAATAAAAATTTTTGAAGAGTTCATACGTCACCTTCAATATCTTGGTTTTCTGTCTTCATTTTATAGGAATTGCTGCTTTCAGGCATGCCAGAAATTGATGTGAGTGACTGGAGAAAAAACACAGAATACACAAGTGGTTATGACACAGATGACCCAGTTATTCAGGTAATATTTCTATGGGATGTATGTAGGCAATTATGTATGTCAGAGATTTGCTACTTTTCAAGCTTGAAGCAAAGTTGGTTATATTTTAAGACTCTTGGACCATGGGAATGAAGCACAATAAACTTGTTTGAAAATTAAATAGAAACAAAATCCATAACTTAAATTACATGTTCCTCTTTTAAAACACATTCATCTTTAATTATCATTTAATATTCAACAAAAATGCAAGCTGATTTATTTTCCATTTAGTGGTTTTGGGAAGTTGTAGAAGAATTGACACAGGAAGAACGTGTGTTGCTGTTGCAGTTTGTCACTGGGAGGTGAGAATCTTTTCTAAACATTTTGGGGAGTTTTGTAATACATACTGATAAGTTGAAATTTGTTTGAAAAATAACTGCCAGCTTCATCTTGCTCTGGTGCCCCTTTTATTGCAAAAGATCAGGAAAGTTGACACAACACATATAAGATTAACGCAACACATAACAGAGAAAGACAAGAGGCAAGCATTGGTGGTCCTTCTGAGGAAACAGAGTCAGCAATACTAATAGTGATTGCAAATAATAATGCTAAATGCTAGACATGTCTAGGGACCCAATTCTGGAGACCACCAGCAGTGATCTCAAGAACCAGGACCTGTTCAGAGAACATGTCTAGGGAGACCTGGGTCTGAAGACCACCAGCAATGGTCTACAGAGTCAAGCTCCCTCTAAAGGACCAGCAAAGATGGTCTAGGAGTCAGGACATCCTAGGAACCTGGGTCTGGGGACCAGCAAAGATGGTCCCCAGAGTCAGGCTACCGGCAAATGGAGCTGGGCACCGCTTAAATACCCTTCTCCAAGAGCCTGGAATTCCCCTACAGCAGATCCGCCCCCAAAGAAAGCAGATCAAACCAGATCAGACCAGCCAGGTCCCCCTCCTTTCGCACCTTAGATGACCTTTATACATACACCTGCAAAGTGACAATATGCTAGATGACCTTTATACACACTTCTCTGCAAAGTGACAATCCCCCCCCCCATATTCTTGCAGTTAAGCTTCTTCTCGCGGGTGTCAGGGAGTTGTGCAATTCCCTGCCTTGCCAGCTCTGTGTCTCTCAGAGAATGCAGAAGTTTTGTCAGCAAGTTGACACCCTTGTACATTTAATGCTGTAATTAGTTAACCCATTTAGAGAATACCTAAAAATTTAGACCTATCAATACACATCTATAGCATTTATTCTTGGGAGTGTTTGTGGGTAGGTCTTGCACCTGTACAGAACGTTGCTTGGAATCTTCTAGAGTGAAGCAGCTCTGGGCAGGAGTATCCTGCCTTCATAATGTATGCATATGCCCAAGTGTGTCCTAACATATTTCTCCTCAGTTTCATTTTATCTGCCACATATGTGACAACGAGTAATCTAAATGTTACTTTTAGAGCATAATTCCAAATTTGAATAGCTTTTCTTTTGTATTTCTTTCCCCTAGGTGTTCTTTTTTGCTGTCTACAGAAAATCAATTTCTTTGATTTCCCATCTGATTTATTTATGAGCTCAATGGCCTTTGAAAAATGTATCTTCTGTGAGGGAAAATATTATACCCCTCACACAGGCAGTCAAAGTGATTATTTTGCTTAGGCAAGGGACACTTTATGCATCTGTGAAGAATGTGTCATGGCTTCACCAAATTTGGTCTTAAAGGCACTGACGGACTCACACAACAGGCACACAATGAGGGCAACGGGTCAGCTAGCAGCAGTTTTATGTTGCATTTTATACTGCTGCAATTAATGCGAATGTATCTGACCAATAGAACCCTGGGTTTAGGCTTTAATTATTTTTTGTCATAGTGAAAGAAAAAGCATTAAACAGACAGTCTAGGAGTGTAGAACAAGCCACTTCCCACAACTGCTGCTTTAATTTATAAGTCAAAGGGAAAAGAAATCATTATGGACATTTCTGTTTCATTTAAATAGCATGGAGGAGACATGGTATGAGGAAGGAGGAGAAACAAAAAGCATGTACACATTTGCCTTTGGCTGTGGTCCTGGTTTGTGCTTTGTCTGTTGTTTCACTGATCGGCTTCCACCTTGATCTTACTGACTTCTTTGGCTTCACAGCAATATTGACCTGGACGAGTTTTGTTCTTCAGATAGCAGATACGCTTTTCTGTGGCCTTTAACACTGGGCTCAGCAGGATACCTGGCACCAACCTTCAGAGGGAGAATGGTCTGAGGGAGAATTTCATAATTCAACACATCATAGTTCAAACTGATGCTATATAGGTGATCCATCCTTGACAACAATGTATACACATAAACTCCCAGTACCTCATTGTTCTGAAAAAGGACTGCTGTTCCTGCTGTGGTTTGAGATCTTACAGAGGTCAACAAGTACATTAATACCAAGAATTGTTGCATAGTAACTGTGGTTTCCAGTTCTGTCATGCTTTGCAAACAGCAAACCCTAAACCAGTGGTTCCCAACCTGGGGGTCGGGACCCCTTTGGGGGTTGAATAACCATTTCACAAGAGTCACCATGAGCCAGTGAAGAAAAAGGCACAAACGGCTTGGGTCTGGAGGAGTGGGGGGGGGGGAAGAAGTTGGGAAAGAGTGAGTTACAGTTTGATAGGTTGGAGGGGATGTCAGTCAATGGCACCGGAGGCTACGATTGGCTGAGGGTGCCTGTAGAGGGAAGTTCTGTATGGCACCTGTGGCAGTGGCCTGCCAAAGGGGGTTTGTGGCCTCTTCCGAGCAGGGCAAGGGGGCACCACAACATGAGGAACTGCATTAAAGGGTGGTGGCATTAGGAAGGTTGGGAACCACTGCCCTAAACTCTTTAAGCTTAAAAAAACAAATAGGCATGATCTTTTAAATTAGGACAACACTTGAGAAATATTGATGGAACACATGGTAATAATTCAACATAGGCAAGGCTAAAACCGGGGAACATTAAGAAAGAAATGGAAGACTTGATTTTTAGTACATAAGAACAAGCACTCCAAAGCAATGTCATTAAAGCTAAGATTCAAGGATTTAGTACCATCAGCAAACGTCAGCTCTGCTAAGTGAAAGATGAAATTGTCGCACTTCATTCATGATTGGCCAAATATTGCACAGATTACAAAATTAGACATGATAGAGTGGCAAAATTAGTGCACTGGTCATTATGCAAAAACTAACTTGCCACACCCCCAAATCCTATGGAAACATCAGGTAGAAAAGGTGTCAGAAAATGTGGAAGTGAAGATCTTGTGGGATTTGAAACTGATAGACACCTTGAACATAACACACCAGAGATAGTATTAATAGAACAAATAAATATCTGGATTGTTGACATTACAAATCCAGGGGATGCCCAAGCTAAAACTAAAGAATGGGACAAACTTACAAACTTACAGAGATCAGGCAATCAAAGCATCTTGTTTGTGGATGAAACATATTTCAGTGGTCCTTATAGGCACTGGGGCTTTGGAAACTATATCAAGAAATTTCACACAATATTATAAGCAGTTGCAGATCTGAGACATAACATCATCAGAGCTACAAAAATTGGCAGCATTAGGAACAGCGTACATGTGCTGATGTTTAACAAATAGGTTATTGTTTATTTTGTTATAGCATATAATGCCAGTCAGTGTTTTTATAATTTTGATTCACTGTTGTTGTTGTTGTTGTTGTTGTTGTTGTTGTTGTTGTTGTTGTTGTTGTTGTTGTTGTTGTTGTTGTTGTTGACAATAATAATAATAATAATAATAATAATAATAATAATAATAATAATAATAATAATAATAATGGGATTTCAGAATCCAATGCGAAAGACACCTTGCCCATAATACTCCAGACATTACAATAGTATACAAGCAAGAAAGCAAAGTTCGAATTGTCGATGTGGCAATACCAGGAGACACAAAAGTCAGTGATAAAGAGCTAGAAAAGACAACCAAATACCAGGACTAAGAAATAGAAATCAAAAAAGCTATGGAATAAGAAAGCAAGAACAACACCGATAATAATAGGCGCCTTGGGGGCAATCCCAAAAGACCTGGGTTAACATCTGAAAACCCTCAGCATTGATAAGATCAACATCGGTCAACTTCAAATGGCCACATTATTAGGTACAGCATATATTCTATGAAGACATCTCCAGTCATCCTAGGCTCTTGGAAACAGCTCAGTCATTGGAGAAGGCCCAGTCCAGCTTAACACCTGGCAGCTGTGTTCACCAGATAATAATAATAATAATAATAATAATAATAATAATAATAATAACAACAACAACAACAACAACAACAACAACAACAACAACAACAACAACAACAACAACAACAATAGCAAACAAGGTTGCCAGCAATATTAGTTGTATTTTGATTTTTCCCTTTTTCTTTCTCAACCTACTTCCATGTGCTGTCTCAATGTATGTTCCCCACTAGCAGCAATAATAATAGCTAATAGAGTGGAGAGGGATGGCGAAACACCACGTTTCCCCAACATTTAGCAATGTTGGGAAAACATGAAGCAAACACAGATGTCAAAAAGCAGAGATGGTAAGAAAAGTCTACAAGTCCATGCTAATAACTGCCTTAAAAATCACACATAACCCTTCTTATTTACATCTTGTTTCTGAATCTTTTCAGTTCCAGAGTACCCCATGGTGGCTTTGCCCATATAATGGGGGGCAGCGGACTTCAGAATTTTACCATCGCAGCTGTGCCATATACATCAAATCTTTTGCCCACATCAAGTACATGGTAGGTAAAACAATTTCATTTAAGAATAGAATGTTTCGTTTTTCTTTCCCTTTTTTTCTTTATGAGAGAGTGCAGGAGTTCTTCAAAGAACAAAGGTACACCCTTGTATATTCTCATCAGAGAAAACCTCTGCTCGGTATAACTGACAAGTACAGAATTGGTTGTTCAATCACAAACTATAAGTATTTCAATTATTTCCTCCATAGTGACGGGGGTGGGGGAATTCCCAAGTACTGCGGTGTAGTTTTAATGTGCAGCAATGTAGCATCTCAGAAGCACACTTCTTTTTAAATTGCTATATTGCTTTTTTATTTTAAGCTGGAAGGAATATAACTCTCTGAATACTAAAGGAGCTGCAATGCAGCAGTGTGTTCTCGTATACTTCATTTTCAAGGGATCTGAATGCAGAGCTGACAAATATGAAAGTATGGGTAAAACCATCTTTTAAAAAAAAAAAAAACCTCATATCGTAAATGGAGACTCTGTTTTTTTTCACATTTCAGTATCAACATGCTGAAGCTTCCAGAGTATCCAAAGAAAGAAATCCTAAAGGACAGACTTCTGGTTGCATTACATTGTGGAAGCTATGGTTATACAATGGCATAATGAAGTTTGGCAAGATCTCGGGTTGCTGAAATTCCAATTCAGAACGGCAGCAGTCATTTAGCCGCCTGTCAATAGGGTGGAGGTAATGGTTGGAAAACAATCCTGATCTGCATTCCACAGCCATGGTCAGCTTTCACAAGGTGGAGCAGATTCAGTGTGTCTTCATTCACTGTGTCGTCCTGCATCTAAGACACTGTTTCATGGTACAAACTCAAAATGCATTGTACGTTCGGATTTAAAATGATGGTTCTGTATTAAAACATGGCATGTGTCCTACTTCCATCTCTAAACCAGAAATAATTTTTTATCCTCTCACTGTAATTCTGTCTTGGCCCGTTGTCGTTTCAACCAGCCGTGCATCTTTGTGTTTGCCTTCCCGGGTTGAGATTGCAGTTCTGTATTCGGTACCATGTGTTGACTCAGGATTGTTTAGATTTGGTACCTTAGAACTTTTCATCGCTGCCACTGAATCAGTGGTTTGCACCACTGGGACCTGTACGTCCCTTGGCCTTCCCTGTGGCAATGGTTAAACAGCAGTTGGAAACCCACTGTGCAGATGAAGGAACCATCTCTTTCGCTGAAGTGGTTCAGAAGAGTAAGCACAGGTAACTGCGGCAAGGGTGCATCTGCTGCCTTTGTCCATGTGTCTTCTTGCATGCAAAAAGTGCCATTTATTTATTTATTTTTCCATCAGAAAGCATTGTACAAATGGGAAAGGGGTGGGGGAGAGTATGCAAAATACAAGATATGGTGCATTTTTTCTTGCATCTCTTAAAAGAAAAAAAATGTACCTAAGTGTGTATTTTTTAGGTTTGTAGGATTTTAATACCTATCTCAATGTTTTGAAGTAACCTCCTGGCAGAGAGGAAGATTATTTATAGTACATATTTCAAATGTATATCATAATTGAACATAACTGAAGTATTTGTCATTCGACATCCCTTCTAGCCCCGTTTATATTTAAAGGAATAAATCCTTTTGTTTAGGGTATGCACTTTCTCATGCGGAGTTGTATGGAAACTTTACATTAAAGTCAAATATTTTATTTTAACATGCTACTGATAAGTTGTGTTTGTCATTTCCTTTTCTATAATCGTTCTAGAAGTATATGAAGATACACATTGGGGTGTTGGACATTTCTTTCTCTTTATATTGCCAAATGTATTTACCAGGAAGGTTTGAGGCCACATTACCTTCCACTGAAAAAACAACACAGATCAATCTCAGAGACCACCCAACAGTTTTTTGCTACATTTTCTTACAGTCCTCCAAGCATCTAGTTCAGCCTTCTGTCGTTCCTGCTCACTGGGGGGATGGGAGGCGGGCGGGCAATGTGTTGCCTGCATAATTCAATTGTAAACTGTCCAGAGAGTACATTAAGCACTGTGGGATGGTATAGAAGTAGTACATTTTGCTTTGTTGTCAGTACAAACTGATGGGGAGGAGAAACTAGGCTGTAGGCAACTTGAATAAATTTCGACTGAGGATTGCAGTGGCTGTGTTCTGTGTTATATAGTATGGCATGGAGGAGAAAACAAAAGCAAAATAGTGCTGTGCTTCTATGTCTCTTCTTTTAAGAGGCATTCTGCTCCTGCTGGAAAAATGATCTAATGCCGGATTGCCTTTTGGTGATATCTTGTACCAAGATTTCTTTGATACTTGCTTTATTTATTTCATTTATATTTGTCGACCACCACCCCTGCTTTCAGTATTCAAGGTGGCATACAACGTAAATCAGAGGCATCCCCCTGCACATTATGCTACAAAACTATTAAATTATGGCAATTAAATCAAACACTAAACACAGCACACTTTGCTATAGTGATACAGTGTGGAAATAATCTAGAAACAAAGCAAGGAAGAAAACTATTCATGTTTTATGCTATTGGGCACAGAGATGATATGAGGATACTGTAGCATTATTTAAATATAAAATGCAATGCTGCAGTGGTTTCTGTGTTGCTCTGCATCTGCAGCACAGTGTGGGAAACACCACCAATGCCCTGTGCCTGAACATTAGCTGGTACATGTTAGAGAATTTCAAAGTAAGGTCAGTTTTGGTGGTGGGCATAGAACTGTAGAGTGTGTTGCAAACCACAGTCTCTTTGGAATGGAGATTTAATATTTTTTGCCAGTGTTGTACATGTGCTCCATGCATCCTAAATCATGCCCTGGAGTGTCCTGCAACATGCTGATGTTTCCTAGCACCCACACAGAAGTTTATCCACAGATGAACTTGGATGGAAAATATTCCCAGGAAACAAAAGAAAATGTTTGTCACTCTGATGTTGGGTTCATAGCATCATCTGTCATTTTAATTCCAGAGAAATGAAGAGAGTTTTACAGCATTGCTTCGTGCCCTGGCTAGTATTATGCTGTTGCACATCTAATTCTTTGCTGTTTGGGTGGAGTGAGATGATATTTCTTTGAGGTTTTGAGGTTCAAAGACCTACTGTCTCGGTCCAGCACGCTTCAGCTGCGCTGCCGATAATATCCTCGTTAGCAGAGTATAATGTGCACAGCGAGAAGGCTACAAACGCTTGTGGAGTTCTTCGAAAACAAGCTGAAGTTTATTATAAACAGTCCAGAAAAACAAAAGTAGAATTCTTACATATGTAGGCAGCACCCAGCAGTATCTTCAGGAAATACAAACATAAACAGTAGTAACGTAGACTTCAGCAGCAACACAGCAAAATGTAGCAAAATGTAGGAATGCAGGATTCAAAGGACACAGTAGCAGGAGACAGGAACACGCACAGACATGAGGCAGAAAGGAGCAGGAGGCAACAGCAGCGCAGGAACAGGCGCAGGAGCGCAGGAGGCTGAGAGCAAGGCTCAAGCATTCCTCCTTAAATATACAAATGCATGCAGGTGTGGAACTTTCTACAACTTTCTACAATGAAGGTAATTGCTTTCAGGATTCTTTCCCTGCATTGCATTGCAGCTTTGTCAGCGTCTCTGGCTGAAAACCTAACAATTTCTGTCAGAGAAACTCCTAACTTGTTCCTTTGAAAATGAATGCAGAATCCTTTCTGGAGAGAAATTTGAGTGATAGGTACAGAAAATAGAGGTATTATTCCTATTTTTCTGGTCTATTTAGGGAACATGCAAATGTCCACTTAATTCGGGTGGTTAGGTTTTCTTTTCTTAACAACCCCAAGTGCAAGCCAATTTACAATACAGTGGTACCTTGGTTTACGAACATAATTCATTTCAGAAGCAGGCTTGTAAACCAAAATACCCCTATATCAAAGCAAATTTCCCTATAGGAAATAATGGAAACTTACCAATTTGTTCTGGGAACCCTATTTCCATTATTTCCTATAGAGAAATTTGCTTTGGCTGGGAGCCACAGTGATGCATGGGGTACACCACAGAAGGTGCCTCTGGGAGGCTGCAGATGGATAGCACAAGGCCTGGGGCAAGCTTCAGAGGCTGTGGACATACAGCACTGGGCCCAGGGCATGCTGTAGAGGCCAGAAGTCACTTCCAGTCAGTGCCAGTCCCAGTGCAGGCCCACTGGACAGCCTGGATGCCCATTCCAGGCATCAATGGGCCTTCACCAATCCCCAGAGGCCACCTGGGGAAGTGATGAGCCAGGCCATGATTGCAAAACTCATTTTGCAAGACACTGTTCACAAAGCAAAGCAAAATTTATTTTAAATGTTGCTCGTTTTGCGAAAGACTCACAAGCCAAGGTATTTATAAACTGAGGAACCACTGTAGTAAATTGCACTAGAATAGTCCCATTGAATCGATAGGGATTTAGTGAGTCAGCTGCATAGGTTTTATGAATTCAAATATACAGTCAAGTGTCGTATGATGATGTAAATAAATGACGTTTTGGAGAAGGCAGCTGCATTAGTCTGTGCAAGAATTCCAGGCAAAAATAAAGGAAAATAAAACAAAAGACAAAAAAACATGTGGCACCTTAAAGACTAACTTTCATATTTTAATGTAACGTTTCGTGGACACGTCCACTTCAGACATACAGGTACAGCAGCAGAATGAAGCGTGCAATATAATATGTATGGAATGTACATTTCATACCAAATATTCATTGGCTGTTGTATGTAGGCCTCTGAGGAGTTTTTACTACAGGGCCATAAAGCTACACCAATGCTACTTTCCCATTCCCATAACTTCAAATGAACCCCCTCCACCTCTTCCTCTTCCCCCTCCCCTATCCACCCAGATCTGTTTTCTGTCTCTTTAGGGATTTTTACAACAGAGCTTACATGCAAATGTACCTTCACACAACAGACAATGAATATTTGTACCACAACGTGGCTTCAAGAAGGAAAATGGGATTCTAGGTTAGCACATCTCCTATGCACCCAATGCTGCCTTCCATCCAGAATCCCCCCCCCCCAAATCATTGGAAATCTACAGGGCAACATTTTGTGGTATTTTAATTGGAACATGGTTGGCTCTGTAGGTTGTGGCTATGAAACGTGGGCGCTCTGCCCATCTCCTCTTTAAGTACTTGTGACGGTGGATGGCAGGAGTTCAGTGGCTGAGTTTTCTGGAGAGCACAGCTATTCATCAAGATTATTAGCATTCTCTAGGGGTAGCTTCAGTGTACTGATTGCCTTTGACATATCAGTTTGCTTAGATTAAAAGAAAATTGCTACTGTCTGGTTGAATTTTAAACACTTCAGAGAGAGGGAAAAGAACCCTAGAAACAGTTTCATATACAAAGCACCCTCTACCACATTATACACAGTTGGAAAGAGAACTGATTGAATAGTAACACCTGCTAATCACTCGGCATACATTGTTGCTGAGTGTGTAAAGGTTGTTCAAATACTTCGGTGCTGCTTTTTAAAGGATGTATACTAATAATTTTACCTTATCATCTCAGGTAGCCCAGTATGGGGATTGGGCAGGGTCGTGGATTTATGGGATATGTGCAAATTGGATAACTATTTGCTTTGGTTTGAATACCTGCACTGAGCAGGGGGTTGGACTTGATGGCCTTATAAATCCCTTCCAACTCAATCATTCTATGATTCTAACTGTCCCCTTTCCCCTACTCAGTTTTATCTCTCACACTGTTCCAAAGGGAATTCAAAGAGAACGCAAAGATAGTACCAGTTACAATCCTGTGCCTCAGATTCCTGATAAAACATTGTAGGATTTTAAAAGAAGGGGTTCTTTAGATTAGGCTAATTAGATTTAAATGCCACCCATTTCTATTTTGCCCCAGTTTTAAAGCCTACCTAAAGAGGAAAGCATTGGTTTAGTTTTCACAGGCAAATCCAAATTCACTGACCAAGCACTCCTGAAACTGTTTCCAGGGGCAGTTTCAAATGGTGTATTCTGGATCAAAGACATCTGATTATATTCTTGCTTCAATTATAGTGCAATCAGCAGTTTACTCTATTTTTTTGGGATGCAAATGTGTGCAGAGAAAGGCAGCACAGAAACTAGCTCTGTTCTTCATGCTTCAGAAGCTCCCTAGAGATGGGATGGGCAAAGTTGTTGCTGGACTGCAGTTTTCATCAGCCATAGGGAGCACAGCTGATAGTGATTTTCAGAAGGCTTTTGACACAGTCCCTCACCAAAGGCTGCTGAGAAAATTGCACAGTCAGGGGATAAGAGGGCAGGTCCTTTTATGGATTGAGAACTGGTTGAGATCCAGGAAACAAAGATTAGGTGTCAATGGGCAATTTTCACAATGGAGAGAGGTGAAAAGTGGTGTGCCCCAGGGATCTGTCGTGGGACCGGTGCTTTTCAATCTCTTCATAAATGACCTGGAGACAGGGATAAGCAGTGAGGTGGCCAAGTTTGCGGATGACATGAAACTTTTCTGTGTGGTAAAAATCAGAGAAGATTGTGAAGAGCTCCCGAAGGATCTCTTCAAACTGGTGGAATGGGCTGCGAAATGGTAAATGTGTTTCAATGTAGGAAAATGAAAAGTAATGCATATCAGGGGCAAAAAAATCAAAACTTTATCTATCATCTCATGGGCTCTGAGCTATCCGTGAGGGATCAGGAAAGAGATCTTGGGGTGCTGGTGGACAGCTCAGTGAAGGTGTCTACTCAATGTGTGGCAGCAGTGAAGAAGGCCTATTCCATGGTAGGGATTATGAAAAAGGGGATTGAAAATAAAACAGCCAACATTATAATGCCATTGTACTAAACAATAGTAAGGCTGCACCTGTAGTATTGTGTACAATTCTGGTCCCCGCATCTCAAAAAAGACATAATGGAACTGAAAAAGGTGCAGAATAAAGTGACTAAAATGATTACTGGGCTGGGGCACCTCCCTTATTAGGAAAGGCTAAAACATTTGGGGCTCTTTAGTGTGGAAAAAAGGCACCTGAGGGGGAATATGATTGAGACATACAAAATAATGCAGGGCATGAGCAAAGTGGATACAGGGACACTCTTCTCCCTCACAAAATACCAGAACTAGGGGACATCCACTCAAACTGAGGGATTAAGATTTTTTTTTACCCAGCATATTGTTCGTCTGTGGAACTCTCTGTCACAGGATGTGGTGATGGCATCTGGCCGGGATGCTTTCAAAAAGGGATTGACCAGATTCCTGGAGGAAAAGTCCATCACAGGTTACAAACCATGTGGAGATGTGTAATCTCCAGGCATAAAACCAGGGTACTTCAAGGGCCAGATGCAGGGGAGTGGTATCAGGAGACAGATATCTAGTTTTGTGCGCTCCCAGACGCATTTGGGGCGGCCACTGTGAGATACAGGAAGCTGGACTAGATGAGCCTTTGGCCTGATCCAGCATGGCTCTTCTTATGTTCTTATGTTTTTATGTTATGTAAACTCATGCAACCTGTATAGAGATTATTTGTTGTGCACTGAGTTGACAACTTAACACACAGTGATTTCATATTGACGTTCTAATGTGGGAATTCACTTCCAAAAGAATTACAGTAGAACCTTGACTTAGTGCCGCTTAATGTGCGGCATATTTGACTTGTGTCAGGAAGGGGCCTGTTTGACTTGCACCGCCGGTTCTGACTTACAGCTTGGAGCCCCGGCGCAAGGCCCTGGCATAAGGCTTCGGCGAGGCGAGCACCTGGAGTTGGTCCTCGGTCTCGCTGAAGCAGCCGGTGGCGGCGGCGAAGGTAGGATCTCCTGGCTGGGCTGTCTGCCAGCGAGGGAGGAAAAGAGAGAGGGTGGGAAGGTGGGCGGGGAGCAAGGGCGTCCAGGCTCTCCTCCACCCCCGGTCCTGCCCCTCAGGACTCCTTTCTCGCCCTGGGGGCTCAGCTTGGATGACCACCCCCAGTCCCCACCTTTGCTCCAAACGGAGAAGCCCCCCCCCCCCCCCCGGCCTGGAAAGGTCTTTCCTCCACCTTTTGGGAGAAAAAGGCTGGGAGGGAGAAGGGGGAACCCCTTCAGCGATCTCCGGGCTTCCTCCTTGGAGGTACGAAAAGCCAGATCGAGGAAGAGGGCGGGTGTTCGCCTGTTCAAGTGCTCCAGAGGCCGAGGAAAGAGCCCGGGACAATCCGAATTGACTCTCCCTGGCAGGCGGAGGCAATCGGAGGAAGGTGCCTGGGTGTCGCCGTCGCTGTTGCTGCTGCCTCAGCTCACAGGTCCTCCATCTTGTAAGGAGGGAAGCGGTCCCCTTCTCCCCTCCACGGCTCCTCCATCAGCCCGGCCAGGGTGGCTTCGCCTCCTGGCGATGGCAGGGCAGAGGAGGGACCGCAGGCTTGGCAAGACAGAACTGCGGCGGCTGAGAAGGCGGAGTCGAGAGAGTGCCGGGAGAGAAGCGGGGGTGGTGGTGGCCTGGTGGGGGATCCTCTGTCCAGTCCGCCTCCCCCCCCCTCCAGTCTGCCTCTCTCGTACGCTCGGCTCCGCTTACCGGCTCCACCTCCAGGGGAGCTTCTGGGTGCCACTGCCGAAGGCAGGTTGTCTCACTTCCTCTCTGCCAACCCTGCACCCCCTGGGCAGAGCCTTCCACAGCTGGACTGGGCTGCATCCTAGAAGGCTCCCAAAGAGAAGCAAGCCTGACCTCTTCCCTGCTCAACCAACACACCTTGGTTTTTTAAAAAAAACTTTCTTGGTGGTGGTGGGGATTCTGGTAGCTGTAGATCCACCAGGAACCCTTTCCCGTGCCCTGCTGAGTAGAGGGAGGGGGAGGCTGGGACTCGGCCCGGGTAGAGACCATGGAGAGAATGGGTTGTGGACTACCAGGCCCGGAATCCCCACCCCAGGCAGCTGGTGAGCAGTTCTTAGGCACATATGGAGGATGCCAGTTTTTTTTTTGGGGGGGGGGCTCTAGGGAAGATGGGGCTACACCTGAAGCCCTGGGGTACTTCACTGTCTTTCCCACTCTGGGGAGTCGGGGCAAATGGGGAGGCTTTCCTCCCTAGTCAAGCCTGTACCCTCCCCCAGTTTTGGACAACAACTCCCATCATTATCCAGTAGCCTCAGACCACAAGTCCCTGGGAAGGCTTTCCCTTTCAGGACGACACGTCCTGGGAGGCACATGCTGGGGTGATGTGGTCACCAGAGGAGCCCACCTGGGCTCTGTTGGGCTCTGCTGCTGTTCACCGACATGTTTTCGGGGGTCTTTTTCATCCTCTGGAATGGATTAATCCACTTTCCCATTACTTTCTATGGGAAAAGTTCAGAACGGATTAATGACGTTAGTCAAGGTTCTACTGTACACCAATTTCATTAAGTTTGCAGGCATAAGTAACAGGATTTGTGTCAGGAGACTTATATACATGCTACAACATACATGTGAAGTTTCAACATATAAGCATCTTCCCAATCAATTCAACAGAGAAGCGTTTGTACATATTATTTGGTACAGACCATCCATAGAGAAGCATTTGCATTGGGTAAGGATCGAGCAGTCTGACAATAATGGGAGGGCTACCTTTTGCCTTGCTACCCCCGGTCAACCTAGACCTTTATTTTCTCCTAAACGAACCCTGGTCTTGGAAGCACAGTCATTTATGTGTCTACGTTTGCTTCTAATTAGAGAACATCTAAGAGGGCAGAAGTTAGAGACTTGTGCATGCAAGCAACAGGACAGTTCCACTACAAATGCCTGTAAAATGAAATAGATTATCTAATGGGATATCTTAATTGGTGCATTAAAACTGAAGCTTCAGAACTTAAGAGGAAGCTACATTATGGTAGTAAACGTTAGTCAGCATATGGCCAGAAATTGAACAGCCATGCTCCAATTACCGCTAGGACTACCATCTGTACAATAGTTATGCAGCAAAATGGGGGTGGAAGGTGGGGCACAAGCTGCCATGGCCTGTGCCTTAAGAAGATGCGCAAGTCTGATATCCGTGCTCCCTTTCTGTCTTGCTCCAAATAGCAGCCAAACTCTGTGCCCTCACCAGCTGCTTCTCAAGTCCCCTTCCTTTGCTCCTATTTCTCTGGTCTGCTGACATTATCAAGCACAATGATGATATAAACACCTTTGCAATGAACAAGTGTGCCCTGGTAATAGCTAGGAAAGGGGGGTGGAATGGGTGTCTGGGGTTTAAAACTACGCCATACACAACAGTTCAAGTTTCTTTCGCAACAGTGCATTCTGTGAGATTTTTGTCTCCTGATATGGAGACCTGGGGAAACTCAGCAATGGCCTAAGACTGCAGTTGGCACCCTAAGACTGGGTAAACTTTGGGCAAATCTTTGGGTATTAATCTCAGTGTAGGTATATGACATCAGCTTGAGCAGCACCAGACGGCTGTCGGTTTGTTTTCTAGTCTGTGCGACTCACATAGATTTGTTCTGCATCTGTGCAGATTTAGGAATCATCCGGAGCTGAGTACAGGCATTTTAGCAGCAGCCTCACGTTCACTAGTATGTAAGACTTCAGGTGCCTCCTAAGGTTTAGCTCAGTTCTTTCCCCTCAGCCTCAGTATTTACAGTATCCTGGAATTTCTTCTCAGTTGTGTACTGGCGTTATTTGCAGCTGATTTTATGCTTTTGATCACACAGAGATTGTGGATTGTTTCAGTGTCAATATCCACAATGGGCAGTCAAATTGATGATGCGGTTTGATCTGTGTCACAACCCACAAGCCCCCTTCCTTTGAGCCTGCTCTAAGCCAGTCCCTGGTTCTCCTTTTATAGTGCATTGTAAAGGATGCTGGACTATAAAGAAAGCTGGACTATAAAGAAGGCTGATCGCCGCAGAATTTATGCTTTTGATCTGTGGTGCTGGAGGAGAGCCTTGAGAGTCCCCTGGACTGCAAGGAGATCAAACCTATCCATCCTGAAAGAAATCAACCCTGAATGTTCACTGGCAGGACAGATGTTGAAGCTGAGGCTCCAGTACTTTGGCCACCTCATGAAAAGAGAGGACTCCCTGGAAAAGTCCCTGATGTGGGGAAAGATTGAAGGCAAAAGGAAAAGAGGATGGCAGAGAAGGAGATGGTTGGACGGTGTCATTGATGCAACCAATATGGATTTGACAAAACTCCGGGAGGCAGTGGAAGATAGGAAGGCCTGGCGAGCTCTGGTCCATGGGGTCACGAAGAGTCGGACACGACTAAACGACTGGACAACAAAAAGGATGCTGGAAGGGATGCAGGCAAAAGAAGTAGAGAGCTAGAAGCATGCATAGTGGTGTCCCTCAGTAGCAACATTTTTGGAGAAGACATCAGGAAATATGTCAAATAATAAAGCATATAGCCACCAGAAATAGCTCTTTTAAATATTTTTGCAAATGAATACAAGACTGCCTCTCATAAGGATTTGACTCTCCTTTTATTAATAGTGGATTGATTATAAACACAGTAGGACATCCTTATCTGCGGGGAATTGGTTCTGGGCTGCCCCATGGATATGGAAATCTGCGGATAAGAGCGAACACTCTTATCCAAGGGTGGCAGCAGTGGGGCTAGCGAGGGGGGTGGCGGCAACAGCGATAGTGGAGGTGGTGAGGTGGCAGGAGCGAAAGTGGTTGTGCTGTGTGGCTGGCCCGCCCGGGAAGGAGCTGCTGGGCAGGCAAGGTGGAGGAGTTGGGATACCTCCTCTCCTCACCAGCTCCTTTACCCTCCCAGCCTGGCCGGCTGGGCAAAGGAAAACGAGGAGGAAGGCCAGCCCAGTGCCCTTGGCCCCAAAGTGCCTCCAACCCAGCCAACCCGATTGCCCCAACCATTGCACTACCTTGGCTCTTTGTCTGCTTGCTTGTCTGGCTGGTGACAGGGCTCCAAGCACACTGTGCTGCAAGGCCAGGGAGCAGTGGGGCTGCTGCCTGGGTGGCTCTTCAGGTGTGTGTGGAGGAGGAGGAGGAAGAGGAGGCGGAGGAGGAGGAGGAGGAGGAGGGGAGGGTGGCATCAGGGCCTGAGCAGCAATGGCAGTTCCTTAGGAGAATTACATCTCCTGGCAATGGCATCACCGCTGGTGATGGCATGGGTGGGTGCTCCTGGGCCACTCCTCCTGGCCCCTCGTGCCTCCGCTCAACAACCATGGATAACTGAATCAGTGGATGGCAAATCAGCAGATACCGGGAAAGTGCAGAAGTCAAATTACAGTTGAATTTTTCAATTACAGTTGAAAACTAAGAGATAGGTACGTCTCGTGGGAACCCATGGAAGGGCCTTCTCGTCTGCTGTGCCCAGACTCTGGAACTCCCTCCCACTAGAGGCAAGGACTGCTCTATCTCTGCTGTCTTTCCGGAATCAGGCAAAGACCTTTCTCTTCAGGCAAGCTTTCCCTGAATGAGTGACTAACATGTGTCTTTTATATGAATCTGTAGGTTCCCACCTTGTGTTTATAACTACTTAGAATCTTGTAGCTTTAATGTAATATTGTCTATTAATGCTGTAAGATGTCCCTCAATTCCTTGTTCTCAAATGCTTGAACATGTCTTAATTGTACTGGACTGTATATTATCCCTTATTACTGTAAGCCGCCTTGGGTCCTTTTCCAAGGAAAAAGGTGGGGTAAAAATACTCTTAAAAAGAAAAAAAATAATAACTACACAAGAACTACATAAGTTTAAGGTTTGTAATGAAGACATTCAACATGTTGAAGGTTTTTGTATTACATGGTTAAATCACAAGCAAAACGGAGAGAAGACATAAGTATGTATCACTGGACACCAAACTCAAGATCATCTGTATTATGGTATTTCTAATTGCTGTGTATGCATGTGAAAGCTGGACATGAGGAAAACTTGGAAGAAGATAAAATGACGTTTGAAGTATTGGGGAGTTTTATGGATGCCCATGGATCAATAAGAAAATTAAAATTGGTGGTGGTGGGGAAGCAAGCCAGAACTCTCTAGAACAGGGGTGTCCAGACTTTTTGCAACGAGAGCCAGATTTGGTGAGGTGAAAATGTGGGGGGGGGGGGGCAACTATTCAGCTGCATTTGACCCCCAGGCTGGATTTGGACAAGTCTCTATAACATGCAAGGAGGAAAGGTGAACGCTGCAGCCGGGGGTGGGTACGCTGGGCAAGTGGCTGGGGGTGTGGGGGTGGATGGAGGCAGGGAGGGCAGGCAAACCATAAAACTGCAAGCTGACATCTCCATCTGGTATGGGGATGTGCCAAGTGGTGGAGACAGACTGAGCTGATGGGGAGAAGAGGCCACGGGCCGCTCAAAATTTGAAAACAGGCCACATTTGGCCCGCGGGCCTGACTTTGGACATGCCTGCTCTAGAACCTAAAGCAGATATTATACTTTGGACACATCATCATGAGGCTCATGGATGAGAAGAGACAATAATACTAGGAAAAGATTGAAGGTATGAGGAAGAACAAATATGAGATAGATTGGTTCAATAACAGTAGCCTTATTCTTGTGGCTGCAAGACCTGAGGAGAGCTATTAAAGATGAAAACTTTTATAGGTCACAAATTTATAGGATCACTAAAAAGCTGGATATGTCTGGATATAACAAGAGGAGCACTGATGCAGGGAACAGGTTCCTTGACTCAAACCAACTTTCTTCAGATAGTTATCTGTGAACTCACACAGTTCACTTCCTTCCTTTGTTTTCACTGCTGCATACTCTTGTCTCTGCTGCTGCTGTCGCCTTTTAGTGGTCTAGGAAACGAGCTAAAGTATGGGTGACATTCCTAGTCATAGGTAGTAGGGAAGACAGCTCTACCACCAGCAGGCCTGTACTCTACACCGCAGGTGTCTGAAGTGCTCCACACAGGCATAGAAGAAACTCATGTGTTGAAGTTTGAAATCGCTACTCAAACAGAACAACTGTCACAGGTAACTAAGTGGTGCTTTGAGGATCAATGTTACTTTGAAAATATTTATAAGTGTAGAGCTGTTGGGGAGGTATTGCAGACTTAGGAAGCAGCTGGAAAATGTACCATGCTTCTTTTCTCTCTAGAGCCATCAAAAGGCTGACAGGGTCAGGAGGAGTTTTGCTCATTCATGAGAAAATGTAAGTTACAGGAAGCAGCAAATTACCTAAGGAAAAAAACTCTAGTGCCTGCAGCTGAGAACCAGCAGAATCACACAGTAGGTTAACCAGGTGGAAATTATACCACACATCTGCTTTTGTTAGCACCAGGGAAAAGCTTTTACCCCTAGATACTTGGGAAATGTACAGCAAATGTTACATATGGCTAAAGGACACATCAGCTAGAAGTGCTACAGCAAGGAAGCTTTAAACATACTGTGGTTTCTATGACATCTAGGTATGTGATTCGTGTTCTGAATACATGAATTTATGAGTTCATTTTCAAAAGAAAAATGCGACATATAAAGTGTTCATAAAGTAAAGGATATAGCCAATAACTATTCAACTAAATGCCTTCTTTTTAAAAATGTAAACACAAATGCTATACAAAAACAATAATCTCATAATCTTCCAAAATAACATGCACATCAAAAACATCCAATAGTATTACCAAATTAAGTTAATATCTTTCTCTATAGGTCAACATGAAAAGTTGGATATCACTGAAAGAATCAGCATGGTTACAGTGCTGAATAGAAGACAGCTAATTTTTGAGAAACGAATCTCTTATCAGAAATTGAGTACATTAATTATCAGTGTGTAGTGAGTTTTCCCATCAGTGCTAATTTCCATACTCCAGATTCCTAAATGGTTATTGAAAGTTTTACAGCTGTTTTCCAAGATTGAGTAATTATTTATGTAAAATGTCTTCTTGAATAGCCACGTGTTAAACAATTACATTAAAAAAACAATGTGCGCAGCTCACCTGGAATTAGATAGTGTGAGAGCCACTGGTAAGGTAAGCGCCCTCCCCTCTCCTGGCATGAACCAAAAACTAAACAGTTTGGTTTTCTGGTTAGTTCATAATTTGTCATCCACCACAAACCATTACAAACCACAATTACTCAGGTTCACATCTGTCTGCTGCAGACAAGAGGCTACTGTTAGGACAAAATATAGAAAACCAGAATAGCAAAGGTATCAGACAGGTACACTTTCCCCCATCCTTTCTGTTAAATGTTTGTACAGAATATATCATGTTAAAATATGGATGAAATTCACATAAAGGCAGAGTGAAAATTGATGGTAGAATATAAGCGATTTAAGATAAGTTGATAATACTGGCAGGAAGCAGCAATGACTTGAAATAATTATCAAGGGAGGCTAGAGGAGGAAGTTCAAAAACAAGATTAGAATTGAACATAAAGAAGCCAAAAAACATAATTACAGATGAATTATGTAACTGTAACACTGACAATGAAGAAATTGTCATAGATATTTTATACATCTTGAGTCAATTGTGAATTAAAATTAGCTACCAAGGAATCAGAAGAAGACAGGTTTGGAAAGGAAGCTATGAAGGTGCTGTTGTAGATAAGATCCTTAACTCTGGGACAAGGTCAATAGCATGCAAATTGTGGTATTCCCGGTTGTTAACTTGAGATCGGAAAGCTGGAAAGAAAAGAAACCTATTGGGGGTGGGTTGTGTGTTGAAAGATTAATCTTTTTTTTAAATGGCCGAGCATCTGTTCTGTGCCTTTCTAAGACCATTACAAACAGGGCTTGCTTAATTTATAGTAGCCACGTGTCAAAAGGAATTTATCAATTAAAAAGCATTTTGTGCCTAAGAGGAAGCAGTTGTTTTCCAGTTTTATATGTTCTAAAACAGCTTCTGAAGTAGTTTCTTCTTTGCTGCAGTAGGATAATTTCTTAAAGTATTTGTAGTCCTAATCCAACACTTCTCTCCCTGTTGAAATACCTTTATAAGAACATAAGAACAGCCTTGCTGGAACAGGCCACAGCACATCCAGTCCAGCTTTCTGTCTCACACAGTGGCTCACGATATGCTTCAGGGTATTCCCAAGCAGTGGAAGTGAAGAATAGATTCAAGGAACTAGATTTGGTGGACAGAACACCTGAAGAACTATGGATGCAGGCTTGTAACATTGTACAGGAGGCTGCAATGAAAAATATTCCAAAGAAAAGAAAATGCAAGAAAGCAAAGTGGTTGTCCAACGAGGCCCTACAAACAGCGGAGGAGAGAAGGGACGCAAAATGCAAGGGAGAAAGGGAAAGATACAGAAAATTCAATGCAGACTTCCAAAGAATAGCAAGGAGAGACAGGGCAGCCTTCTTGAATGAACAGTGCAAAGAAATAGAAGAAAACAATAGAAAAGGAAAAACCAGAGATCTGTTCAAGAAAATTGGAGATATTAAAGAGGCATTTCGTGCAAAGATGGATATGATAAAGGACAAAAATGGTAGGGACCTAACTGAAGCAGAAGAGATCAAGAAGAGATGGCAAGAATATACAGAAGAATTATATCAGAAAGATCTGGACGTCCCTGATAACCAAGATAGCGTAATTGCTGACCTGGAGCCAGACATCCTGGAAAGTGAAGTCAAGTGGGCCTTAGAAAGCATTGCAAACAACAAGGCCAGTGGAGGTGATGGCATTCCAATTGAACTCTTTAAAATCTTAAAAGAGGATGCTGTAAAGGTGCTGCATAAGATATGCCAGCAAATTTGGAAAACCCAGCAGTGGCCAGAAGACTGGAAAAGATCGGTCTACATTCCAATCCCAAAGAAAGGAAACACCAAAGAATGCTCCAACTATCGCACAATTGCACTCATTTCACATGCTAGCAAGGTTATGCTCAAAATTCTACAAGGCAGGCTTCAGCAGTATGTGGAAAGAGAACTTCCAGAACTACAAGCTGGATTTCGAAGGGGCAGAGGAACTAGAGACCAAATCGCCAACATGCGCTGGATTATGGAGAAAGCCAGAGAGTTCCAGAAAAACATCTACTTCTGCTTCATTGACTATGCCAGAGCCTTCGACTGTGTAGACCACAACAAACTATGGCAAGTCCTTAAAGGAATGGGAGTGCCTGAACACCTTATCTGTCTCCTAAGAAATCTATATGTGGGACAAGCAGCAACCGTCAGAACTGGATATGGAACAACTGACTGGTTTAGAATCGGGAAAGGAGTACGACAAGGCTGTATACTGTCACCTTGCCTATTTAACTTATATGCAGAGTACATCATGAGAAAGGCCGGTCTGGATGAATCTCAAGCCGGAATTAAGATTGCCGGAAGAAATATCAACAACCTCAGATACGCAGATGATACTACTCTAATAGCAGAGAGTGAGGAAGAATTAAAGAACCTCTTAATGAGGGTGAAAGAGGAGAGTGAAAAAAATGGGCTGAAGCTCAACATCAAAAAAACTAAGATCATGGCCACTGGTCCCATCACCTCCTGGCAAATAGAAGGGGAAGAAATGGAGGCAATGACAGAGTTTATTTTCTTGGGCTCCTTGATCACTGCAGATGGCGACTGCAGCAACGAAATAAAAAGACGCCTGCTTCTTGGGAGGAAAGCAATGGCAAACCTAGATAGCATCCTAAAGAGCAGAGACATCACTTTGCCAACTAAGGTCAGGATGGTTAAAGCTATGGTTTTTCCAGTAGTGATGTATGGAAGTGAGAGCTGGACTATAAAGAAGGCTGATCGCCGCAGAATTGATGCTTTTGAGCTGTGGTGCTGGAGGAGAGTCTTGAGAGTCCCCTGGACTGCAAGGAGATCAAACCTATCCATTCTGAAAGAAATCAACCCCGAATGCTCACTGGAAGGACAGATTTTGAAGCTGAGGCTCCAGTACTTTGGCCACCTCATGAGAAGAGAGGACTCCCTGGAAAAGACCCTGATGCTGGGAAAAATCGAAGGCAAAAGGAAAAGAGGACGACAGAGAATGAGATGGTTGGACGGTGTCATCGATGCAACCAAAATGAATTTGACAAAACTCCGGGAGGCAGTGGAGGATAGGAAGGCCTGGCGAGCTCTGGTCCATGGGGTCACGAAGAGTCGGACACGACTGAACGACTGAACAACAACAACAACAAAATTCCCAAGCAGATATCTTCACCTGCTTATAATTCCCTGAAAATGGTATTGAGATATATCTTGCCTATATCTCCAACCCTGGGGTTGTCCTTAGGCATCCAGAATGATAACCATTGATACCCTTGTTCTCAATGAACTTGTCCAATCCTTTCTTAAAGCTGTCAAGGCTGATAGCTGTCACCATTGCTTCTGGCAGGGAGTTCCACAGACCAGTGATCCTCTGGGTGAAAAAGTACTTTCTCTTATTTTCTTGATATCTAGCACCCAAAAGTTTCATGGAGTGCCCCCTAGTTCAAGTGTTGTGCGATAGGGAAAACAGTTTTTCTTTATGTACTTTGTCCACACTGTGTATGATTTTATAAACTTCAATCAGGTCACCTCTTAGTCTTAGGCATCGTTGTTCAAGAGTGAAGAGGCCCAGCCGTGGCAGCCTCAGATGGTAGGGAAGGTGTTCCAGTCTCCTAATCATTCTGGTTGACCTCCTCTGCACTTTTCCATTTCCATAATATCCTTCTGGAGGTATGGTGACCATAACTGTACACAATACTGCAGATGGGGCCTCACCATAGATTTATAAAGAGGCAGAATGACACTTGCTGACTTATTTTGTATACCCTTATGATCCCTAGCATTGAGTTTGCTTTTTTCACTGCTGCGGCGCACTGCGTTGACACCTTCATTGAGCTGTCCACCAGGACACCAAGGTCCTTTTCCTCATTTGTTGCAGAAGGTTCAGACCCCCAACATGCATCACTCTGCACTTGCTAATGTTGAAGCTCATTTGTCACTGGTTTACCCACTCCTCCAATGTCAAGAGATCCCTCTGGAGCTCCTCACGATCTCTCTCAGTTTTTACTACCCTGTATAATTTAGTGTTGTTGGCAAACTTGGCTACCTTGGTATTTACTCCTACCAATAGAAAATTTATGAAGAGGTTGAAAAGCAGGGGTCCCAGTACTGAACCTTGACCTATATTTGGAGTGAAATCCACTGCAGCTGCAGGTGCCTTTTCATAGAATTATCCTTGAAAGACAAATAATTGTCTCTGGTAGCTTTTCTGTAAACATACACTCAAAAGATCACCTAATGCCATCCTATTTCCTTAAGGCAATTCAAATTCTCTGGAAGTTTTACCAACAACCTAACCCATGGATTCAAAATGGTTTGAGAATGCTAAATGGCAGACCCATTTGTTGAGGATACAAGGGCCTAAGCCCTGTCACACCAATGAATCTTTGCTTGTGTGATGCTGGATGGCACCCTATTAAACTGTTTTCTGATTACCTCCTTGTTGGGTTCTCTAAGCTCTTGATGGAATGGATCAATAGACTGGGGCATTTTTGGCAGTAGCATTATATTCTTCAAAAGTAGGACAGCTGATGAGTATTTATCGTTATTAGAGATGGGCACGACTTGAAAAAATTTTTTTCGAGTTGTCGTTAGTCGGGCCAGTCCCATTTCGGGTCGTTTCCGGTTTTCGCGAAAATTCGCAAAAATTAGTCGGTTCGTTTTTTCGTTTTTTCGTTGTCGTTAGTACTGGTTTTTTGGGGGGGGGAGCGGGCTCCTGGAGGCACCTCTGTGGGGTGGGTGCCTCCTCTGGCCCGCTATAAAGGGAAAGTGGGCTCCTGGAGGCACCCGTGGGTGCCTCCTGCCACTAGGAAGGGGAAGCAGGCTCCAAGAGACACCCCTCTACATGGGGGTCTCCCTTCCTCACCTCCTGCTGCTGCAAAATGCTATGCAATAGCCATATGGATATTGCATAACATAATGTGCAGACAGCGAGACCAGTGTGAGAGTGATAGGGTCATACCCGCCCTTCACAAGGCTCTGGCACCACCATGTCTCACACAGAAGGGAATTGTACTTGCTGTGTGTAGTGCAATGCAAGCAAGTAGATCTGGCTTTAAGGTGGCTTACTAGTGCAAGAGCTAGGGTTAGGCTAGTGACGGGTAAGGTTACGGTGGGCTAGTGGGTTGCACCTCTGGGTGCCTCTCTGACCCACTAAGAAGACAGTCTGTGACGTATGGGTACGGAGTCAAGGGTTAGGGTTAGGGCTAGGGCAGGTTTTAGGGGGCTTTTTGGCACATCCCAGAAGTCTCCATGGCCAAGTGGCCATGCGACTGGTGGGATGGCTCCAGAAATTTGCATGGTTGTCCACTCCCACATGGCTGGCCACTTGGCCAGCCCATCATTGCGCACTGCGCAGGTGTAAATAAAATAAAATAAAATAAAATCAATGGAGGACAGAGGAGGAGAGGAGAGACATTTTGTTGCAAGAAAAAACCCACTGCTACTGTGAAAAATCTGGCAGTTTATAAACTTTCGCGTGTTTCTGTTGTGCTTGTGTGTTTTTGGACCACGATTTCAAAAACAATATTGCGTTCGCCGCCCCATTTTGGATCCCCCGCCCACACCGCATGGCATGGCGATGGCGACTCGCGAGTCCAGCTGCCCAGGACGGGGGGGAGGCGGGACCCCCCCTCCAGAAACCACCCCTCCGGTAGGTGCCCTGTGCCCTTAGTCAAGCAGGCATTTTTCCGCCTGCTTTTTTGGCCCGGGAATGGGTGGGGGGAGAGTTTAAAAGTTTTTTCCTGTGCCGTCCGTGCCGCTTGCTTGCGCTTTAATTGCGGCGGCCGGCGGCCGGCGAGACTGGGCTTTTTGCTGGCTGCGAGCCTGCGGCGAGTCCCACCAGAGCAGCCGAGGACGGGGGATGAGGGGGGAGGCCGGGGACCTCCAGAAACAACCCCTCTGGTAGGTGCCCTGAGGCACGGCAGGCATTTTCCCCGCCTGCTTTTCAGCCGGGAACCGGGTTTTTTTTAACTTTTAAAAACTTTTTTTTCTGTGCCGCGTGTGGCATCGCGCGATCTCGCGATGCAAGTAACGAGCACGACAAATCAGACCAAAATTGTTCGTTCGTCGGTTCGAGCTCGAAGTCTGGGGGAGTAATTCCCGTTACCGTTTCCGTAGAGTAACGGAACCGAGTAACGGAAACGGAAACGGGAATACCGCTAATTCGTGCCCATCTCTAATCGTTATATCTAAAATATCTCTTTTCCTGCCTCCCTTGGATGGCTATGATTTAAAATCACATCGTTTATTCCATACAAACAACTGAGAAATGACACAAGATAAATCATACAACTCTGATACAAATAATATGAGTAATGCCCTTTATGTTCCATTTAGAAGGAATCAGATCCAGTGCCGTTGTAGATGCCTGTTCAAGCTTACCAGCAAGCTTTTTCTTGAAAAATAATACATGAAGCACAGCTTATACACAATAAAGAATAAGTGTACCAGGCTAAAACATTATGATGAAAACATAGAAGTGAAAGGAGCGTCTCGTAACTGTGGATGTGTCTAGCTTAAGTTTGTGCTCCTTCCTGGAACATTCTGAAGCTAAGCTGATGCAACTGCATCACATTATGGAAGAGCGTATGGTGAGATGTTGAACTTGGTCTTGAAGGGCAGTTGACGTCTTAACAAACACTTTATGAAATCCTCTTGGCATAACTATATCTGTGGATAGTTGATGTTGTAACTGGCGGCAATTTTAGGAAATTAAACACTTCTGTTCTGTCCTGTGACTTCTGCAGCTCCCATGTAAACCCTTCATCGTATAGAAGCCTAGGAAGTTGTGGGATAGAACCTTTGGTCAGATGGTGTGGTCTATCTATCTATCTATCTATCTATCTATCTATCTATCTATCTATCTATCTATCTATCTATCTATCTATCTATCTATCTATCTATCTGTTGTGACATGGGGTTTAGTGATTTCAGCAGTGATTTCAGCTCTTAGACATAGCAGGCTGGAGACAGCTTCTAATGTAACAGCTCTTTATTCAGGGAAAGACAAGACTGGGGACTGGGGAGAGGGAGCTACATTTATAGGAGCCAGGACTGGCTAGGAAAATATACATTTTGGAGGGAACAATTACAACCAATCACAAAGCTGCCTTTTGGCAGAGACCAATAGGATTGAGGATCCAAATGCAGCAACTTGAATAAACCAATAGGCCTGTTCCTTTGGAACAGGAAGGCAGTTACTTCAACAAAAGCAAGTACAGATAATAGGAATACAGATCAATACACTCTCTCTCTCTCTCTCTCTCTCTCTCTCTCTCTCTCTCTCTCTCTCTCTCTCTCTCTCTCTATCTATCTATCTATCTATCTATCTATCTATCTATCTATCTATCTATCTATCTATCATCTATGAGAAGGAAGTCTTTAATTAACAAAAATGACCCCAGTGGTACCAGACAAAATTATATCTCCCTTGCCATCTATCAGCAATCCTGGGGTGGAAAGGGGTTGGCGCAAACACCCAAGGAGAGGAAAACACTAGTTCTGCTTGTCTTTGTTATTGTTTCCTATGGATTATCATGAAAGAGTAGCCTGGATGTGACTTTTCTCTTACAGTCTGTGGCCTGGTGTGTGACAGACTCCATGGCCAAGCTCACAATAAAGCCCATGACTAAGAACTATAGCTTGGCCTGTAACAGACACTGTGGCCGGTCCTACAACACGAGGGACAAGGGAACAGGGTGGGGTGGGGGTGGGGTGGGGTCAGGTGAGGGGTTGGTTTTTGAGTTGAGTTTTTTGGCTTTAAAAATCCTTGATGAATCGAAAAACCACCTTGTGGTTTATCAGTTTCTGGGGCCAAAATTCATAGTACATCACCTTTGACTAACCACAAATTGTGACAAACCACCTTTTTAAATATTCACCGTCATCTCCAGTTGGTTCAATTCTCCTCTGGACCTCTCAGAAGAACTGCCAGCCTATGTATCTTTGGGCAAACTGCACAGTCCCAGACTGCTCCCAGGAGAAGAGAATGATAAACCATTTCTGAGTAATTTATGCCTAGAAAACCCTGAGAGAGATTGCTGTAAGTTGGAACTAACTTGTCCGCATGGCATTATTATCATTTAAATTCATCCATAACACTGAGGAAAGAAACCAGAGGAGATTCTTTCAAGTCCCTGCAGGCCACAGTCCTCACACAAAGGAATACAAGAACGGCGACATATCCTGCTATATTCCAACAATGGCTAGAAGTATCATTCTCTAGTAATGGCATGCATTTTTGCCAGTAGGTGCCAGTGACAGCTTTTCAAGGAGAAGCAATGGTAGCATTGATGCTTCTGCATCAGTTAACAGCCGTTGTTAGCTGACACACTTCCCTCTGAGTTGCAAAACAAGGTTTTATCAAGGTTGCGGTTCTGTTCACCTTCAAAAGAGAGTGATGGAGCAGGCCAGCTGTTTCTGTTTGTTAATCTTTATTCACTCTGCAAAATGGTTGAATCCCTGGCAAGTGACAACAATAAAGAAATGGTGCTTGATAGCTTTGTCTTTCTCGTCAATGCCACAGAGGGGGAAACAGCCATAATCAGGTGTTTTTTTTTTCATGACAACAACATAAAGAGGTCAGTCTTGTTGACAGCCTTTCTACACAGCATATCCATAATTGTGGAAGAAACCGTTTTCCCTTTGGCTTCATTACTCTCATTTCCAATGCAATTTCAATGCCCTTTAGTAGTTCTTGTTTTATCACACCTGTTAGTAAGAAGTTCAGTATTTGGATCCATGTGTAAACATTTTAAAAGACATAAGAACATAAGAACATAAGAAGAGCCATGCTGGATCAGGCCAAAGGCCCATCTAGTCCAGCTTCCTGTATCTCACAGCGGCCCCACCAGATGTGTTTGGGAGCGCATGAGACTAGATATATGTCTCCTGATACCACTCTCCTGCATCTGGCCCTTGAAGTACCCTGGTTTAAACCCTGGAGGTTACACATCTCCATCATGGTTTGTACCTGTGATGGACTTTTCCTCCAGGAATCTGTCCAATCCCCTTTTGAAGGCATCCAGGTCAGATGCCATCACCACATTGTGTGGCAGGGAGTTCCATAGACTTACAACGCGCTGGGTGAAAAAATATTTTCTTTTGTCAGTTCTTGCTCTCCCAGCCCTCAATTTGAGTGTATGTCCCCTAGTTCTGGTATTTTGGGAGAGGGAGAAGAGCTTCCCTCTATCCACTTTACTCATACCCTGCATTATTTTGTATGTCTCAATCATATCCCCCCTCAATCGCCTTTTTTCCAGACTAAAGAGGCCCAAATGTTTTAGCCTTTCTTCATAAGGGAGGTGCCCCAGCCCAGTAATCATTTTAGTCGCTCTCTTCTGCACCTTTTCCAGTTCCACTATGTCTTTCTTGAGATGCGGTGACCAGAATTGTACACAATACTCCAGGTGGGGCCTTACTATGTTTTGTATAATGGCATTATAATGTTGGCTGTTTTATTTTCAATCCCCTTTTTGATCATCCCTAGCATGGAATTGGCCTTCTTCACCGCTGCCACACATTGGGGAGACACCTTCATGGAGCTGTCCACCAACACACCAAGATCTCTTTCCTGATCCGTCACGGATAACTCAGAGCCCAGGAGTTGATAGATGAAGTTTGGATTTTTTGCCCCAATATGCATTACTTTTCATTTTCCTACATTGAAACACATTTACCATTTCTCAGCCCATTCCCCCAGTTTGGAGAGATCCTTCTGGAGCTCTTCACAATCTTCTCTGGTTTTTACCACACGGAAAAGTTTTGTGTCATCGGCAAACTTGGCCACCTCACTGTTTATCCCTGTCTCCAGGTCATTTATGAACAGATTGAAAAGCACCGGTCCCAGGACAGAGCCCTGGGGCACACCGCTTTTCACTTCTCTCCATTGTGAAAATTTCCCATTGACACCTACTCTTTGTTTCCGGGATCTCAACCAGTTCTCAATCCATAAGAGGACCTGCCCTCTTATCCCCTGACTGTGCAATTTTCTCAGCAGCCTTTGGTGAGGGACTGTGTCAAAAGCCTTTTGAAAATCCAGATAGACTATATCAACCGGTTCACCCAAATCCACGTGCCTGTTGACCTTTTCAAAAAATTCTAAGAGGTTTGTCAGACAAGATTTACCCTTACAGAAGCCATGCTGATTTTCTCTCAGCAAGGTTTGTTCTTTTATGTGTTTTAAGATTTTCTCTTGGATGAGGCTTTCCACCATCTTCCCTGGGACAGATGTAAGGCTAACCGGCCTGTAGTTTCCTGGGTCCCCCCTCCTTCCTTTTTTTTAAAAATTGGTGTGACATCTGCCCTCCTCCAGTCCTCCGGCACTGTGGCCGTTTTAAGAGACAAGTTGCATATAACCGTTAAGAGATCTGCAATTTCATTTCTCAGTTCCCTAATAACCCTTGGGTGGATGCCATCTGGGCCAGGTGACTTGTTAATCCTCAATTTATCAATTAGTCCTAAAACCTCCTCTCTTTTAACCTGTATTTGATTTAATTCTTTGGTCAAGAGGGGCGGGCTCAGGCAGCGGAATCCGCTCAAGGTCCTCTGTCGTGAAGACAGATGCAAAGAACTCATTCAATTTCTCTGCAATGTCCAAGTCTTCCTTAACCTCCCCTTTTCCTCCCTCACCATCCAGAGGGCCAACTGGTTCTCTGGCAGGTTTTCTACTTCTAACATATTTAAAGAAGCTTTTATTATTACCCTTTATATTGCTAGCCATTCGTTCCTCAAAGTCTTTCTTTGCCTCCCTTATCATCTTCTTACATTTCTTTTGCCAGAGTTTGTGATCCTTTTTATTTTCCTCATTTGGGGAGGATTTCCATTTACAGAAGGACCTCTCCTTGCGCTTTAGAGCCTCTCTAACTCCACCCGTTAACCATGCCGGTGTCCTCTTGGACTTAAATGAGCTCTTCTTTCTTTGTGGTATGCACTTGTGCTGGGCCTCTATTATTGTTGTTTTAAACAGGCTCCATGCACTCTGAAGAGATTGGATTCTTCTAACCTTCCCCTTCAGTTTCTCTCTAACTAGTTTCCTCATCTGAGGGAAGTTTGCCCTTCGAAAATCAAGGGTTTTTATGTCTGATTTGGTTGACACTCTTCCTCCGACATGCATGGCAAAGGTAATAGCAGCATGGTCACTGTTCCCCAGAGGCTCAGTGACATTCACACCTCTGACCAGGTCCTGAGTATCACACAATATTAGATCCAGAGTTGCCTGTTCTCGGGTGGGCTCCGTGACAAGTTGCTCTAAGGCACAGTCATTCAGCAAGTCGAGAAACCCAGTTTCTCTTTCTTGCCCGGACTTCGCATTGGCCCAGTCAATGTGGGGATAATTGAAGTCCCCCATGACTTATTTGACACCTGCTGAGCATTACTTTTCTGTATTTATAATTGGCTGCTGAAGACGGTTGGCACTGGTTAAAATTCTTTGCAGGCAGGCTTCCTGAAAATGTAGTTTTTAACAGGTATTTTTCTGTATGTTTGCAGGAATAATATGTGTCAGGAAGGTCATAAGATTTATGCAGGGAAACATATACTGCTCACAAGAATGGAACACATACTCCAAGCTAAATGCTCTTGCATAACTTTGTGCTGGCATAATCCAGATCAGATGTAAGAAAATTTGAAGTAATTAGAAACTTCATCACCTCACCTGGATGTGATTCCTGTAGATTCATCCACTAGTGATGGGTGTTTTGGGTTTCCTGGACTATAAACACAACAGTTCTCTATTTGAGGAGCTCTATCTGCCTTACCAGCACTTTACAAGCACTTATTTTGTGCATGTCACTGTTGTCTCTATGATTTAATTGCTATTTTATTGGTTATTTGTGCTTTTCATCGAGGGCCATTTTGGAAGCCTGAAAGGTGTGACAGAAATCTTTTTAAAATGGGCAAATAATGTGTGCCTAAAGTAAATTTATGGTTCAGATGAGAAATCACACACAATTATTTAATTTTGGCTTTTTCTTCTTGTTTTGAGTACATGCCACTTGAGAACCCTTGAAGCAGACGTTAGCTCGTTTAGCTCCAAATTGGAGCAGCTTTGAGGAAGTATTTTTACCTGTACAAGCTGCAGGAGGGAAAGTCGATGACAGATTTCCTGTCATTGTAAGTATCTGTCTCAGTACTGTCTGAAATATAGAAGAATTTGTAACTGTAATAAAAAGTAATTGTTTTCCATGAAGGCGGGGAGGCTAATAACATAATCAAATAAGAGGCTACTATCAGGGTGAAAAGTGAGATTTAAAAAGTAGGGGATATTTTCCTAAAAGTGAGTAAAATATTTGTTGTTAGGACAGGAAATACAGAAGAACAGAGAAAGCTGAAATGAGATTAATTTGCATACAAAATGTAATTTATCGAATTTCTCTCACATCTTAAAAGTAGCTTTCCCCTCAAAGTTGCATACTGTATATCAAGTTTATGTTTTTGAGAGAAAAAGTAAGTCATAGTTGTTACAGGAATGAACACACACACACACACACACACACACACACACACACACACACACACACAGAGAGAGAGAGAGAGAGAGAGAGAGAGAGAGAGAGAGAGAGAGAGAGATCTTTTTCAACCAAATACAGTGTAAGAATGGATGAGTGTTTGGCTACTTATCTTACTTCAACATCAAAAACACCTCAGGAATCAAAATAATGTTTTATATATACTTTAAAAACTTTATTTCTTGAAACTTGTTAATTTGCTGGATCTGCTCAGAAATCAGACATCTCACAGCTTGCCTGAGTCTCGGTCCCGAGCAGTAAGAATGGCATGGGCAACAGAGGATTAATAAATTCCCTGACCTTTTTAAGTACAAGACTGAAATTACTCAAAAAGTCTTTTTGTCCTTGTTAGGGAAAAAACCCTCTCTGTTAACTGGTAGAATTGGTAGACTGAGGTAATGCTTTCCTGACTCTGTTGAAAAAGAGTATTAAAGAGTCATAAGATTGTACTTCTTTGTTCTTTGTACTATTTTACCTGTTCCACTTTCCTTCACCTCACTCACTCCATTGTATGCGTCTCCACTTGTTATGGAGAGAACAAGCCTGTTGTTGCCTGCAGCAGCCTTAACTATGTGATCCTTCTGCCCTTGTGTGTGTAAATTCACTTGTGGACTCTACGGCTGCCATTCTCTGACAGTGACACACTTGGACTTACCTGATGAGTATGCATTTTTGAATATGGGTGATTCAAATGACCCATGGATTGCTGAGCCAGAATACATGCAAAATGTGGACAACTAGGCAATATGGCAACCCCACCTGTGAAATGGCTCAGTTGGCAAAACCTCAATTAGGAGATATGAATTTTTTTCCGTACTGAGATCTGGATACAGCCATCTTATGCCCTAGAGATCATTGGTTTACAATCATGAGTCCCCACGTGTTCTTGGACTACAAATCCCAGAAATCCCAGTCAGCATAGCTAGTGGTGAAGGCATCTGGAAGCTTTAGCCCATGAACATATGGGAACCCAAAATTTGAAACCGCTGCCTTAGATGCTGGAAAGAGAAGTCAAAACAATTGCTATTATCTTGGGTTCTGTGCTTGTTTTCATACATATTTTGTGCCAAGTGAGGTGAAGGTAGAAACTACTGATGCATAACATGAATATTTGTTTACAAATATGTCTGCTGCTATGTCATCTAGTAATATGAGAATGTGGACAGTTTTCATGGTGATTACTGCTCAGGGTCAAGGCCTCTGTGAAAAAAAGCACTCAGTATAATAATTTTGCTTGTCTGTGTATCAAAACAGTTGAGCTTGAAGTGAGCTTCTGTGCTTTTTGACCTTTTAAAATATGGGAACACACACTGGTGCACTAATGTAAAAGTCCATGACCATAAGAATTTCATTTTGGGGTGTGTGGGTGTCAAGCTGGTTGTTATCGTTAGCTTTTTCATGGTGACCTCTACGTTTATGTGAATTGACAGGTGCAGTGGTTTACTGATACTTATTTTAAAATAATTATAGAAGAGAAAGACAAAAAGTGCTCCTGCTGCTCATTTGGCTGCCTGCTGATTGCCACTTGTTCACCCTCCCTGGCCTTTCTAGACCATTGGTACAGTTTTGTTGACTTGCTCTAACACCAGCCACTAACAACTTCCTGTTTGGTTCTCCCCCCCCCATAAGCAGTAGTCAGTTGAATCGGGGTCCTCATTGTTAAGTATGTGATGATAAAAGCCTGGAGATGTTACTTATTGGACTTCAGTTCTTAGACTTCAGTTTTGACTTGTAAACCGCCTAGAGTTCCTGTTGGAAGATGAGCAGTCTAAAAATGAAACAAACAAATAAATAATACATAATAAATAGATTCCACAAGCCCACATAATTATTGCCCATGCCAGCTAGAGGATTTTGGAAACTGAAGTCTAAAAAGTAACACTTTTAGGCTGTTCTTTGGATCCTCTCTACTATGTCTTATCAGACTAATCTCGGGGAGTTTAGCAGAGTCAAAACACCTGCTGCTGAATTCTGACCTACTGCTGTAGAGACACGGCTTGCAGGGTCAGAGTCCTCACTCTTGAAACTTCCTGAGTAGCAATATAGTATATGCGGCCCAATGCAGTGAGGAGTGTGCATACCTCTACATTGGGGACACTGAACAACCATTAAAACAAAAGGATGGCCCAACATAGGAGGGGTAACAGCTCAGGACTAGAATCAGCAGTACACCTCCTCTTGAAGGACAAAGGGCACTCATTCAAAGATGAGGATGCACACATATTAGACACAGAAGATAGGTGGTTTGAGAGAGGAGTAAGGGAAGCATTCATGTGAACATCGAAACCCCCTCCCTCAACAGAGGTGGCGGCCTCAGGCATAATCTGTCTGCTACTTATCAGGCTGTGATTTCAACAATACACAGAAAAATCAAAAATACTTCACGCCTTCACCACCAAGGCCATAGCTAACAATCCATACTTTATGGGTTTCAGCACTTTAGGCCATTGTTCATCTTAAGGATATTGAGACTGTTGCTTACCTAATGAGTGTATTCAGGTCGTTGTTCATATTTTGAGCCTATTTCAGAACAGGGTGACAAGAGGTCAAAGTGAACTATAAAATGGGGGACTCACAACTAGCTTTCTTCAGACTGATGAAGCTGTTTGGATGAGTAGCAAAATGTTTCAATCTCTCAAGAAAACGAAGACCAGTTGCCGTGAGTCATCTTCCAGATACCTTCTTAAATTTGTTGCATCAAATCAACTACCATTTAAACCTGTTACCACTTAAAAGCTGCTGTCTTTTTTTTAAAGGTAATCATTTGTTAAATCATCATTCATTTCTTAAGGGCTAAATGTTAAGTTACTTTTTTGGAGCTGCAATTCTCAAAATGCCATAGCCCCCAGGACCATTCAGGGAGTCCCAAAAAAGGTAACTCAAGTCTCTGATCTTCAATGAAGAAGAAGAAGAAGAAGAAGAAGAAGAAGAAGAAGAAGAAGAAGAACAACAACAACAACAACAACAACAACAACAACAACAACAACAACAACAACAACAACAACAACAACAACAACAACAACAACAAGGAAAAGACTGCCAAGCCAAGTAGGAAAGCAAATCTAAATGCTCATTTTCACTAATTGTAATTGTTATTTGCAATTTGGTTGTCTTGATGATGTATATGAGGAGAGAAGTGCACACTAGCTGTTGATTGAGGGATCCAGCTGGGGAGGCAGAGGAAGGGAACATGCAGCCCCTGTGGTGTCATGTGTACAAAGTGACATGGTCCTCTGAACTAAGGTTCATGCCCATTTCTAAGAGAGAAGTCAAACAAGATATGATCTGATTTATTCAGCAATTTGTTGTACGCCAGTTAGCTAGTAGCATTATCTTAATATGGAACTAATGGAACTATTGCAGTCTATTTTTGAAAGAAACCTCAAAATTATGTACCACAGTTGTCTTCTATGTGTTGTAGTAGGCATTTCCTATAAATGAAGAAGACACTGTTGTGAGAACTTGGCAGTTGTGACACAGTTCTAGGCTTCCAGGTATCAGTGTAATCTCACACAGGTCACTCTGAATTAGTCCACCAGTGTAAGTGCGAGTAAGTAAGTTAAAGTCTTAGGCAAATCTTGACTTTTAGATAACTAAACATCACTTTAAATAACCTCAGATTTGGAAAACAACAATTGACAGCTTAAAATCATTTCTCTTTGCTTTTTTAAAAATATGCTCTCCTTTTCGTTGCCTGTCATGCATGTCTGTTTTTTTTAAAGTAAAAAAACCCTATCAGCTCTCTTCCTGTAACCTATTTGTTAATCACATTTTGATGACTGACTTTTGGGCATATTTCCCAAGACTTTTAAGGCAGGCTTAATAAACACTAATATGTCTGCATACAAAACTGGATGATTATTATTCATGGGTGGGATTACGCAAAATTAAACTTCCCCAAACCACACCAAACACATTCAACTAGACAGAGAAGTAAGCTGAATTTCCATTTGGTTTGCTTCTAGCTGAGCCTTCAAATTATGAAGTGAAGCAAAGCCAAAAGATTAATACAATGAAAACAAAGATTGGGAAATTAAATGACACAATCCAATTTTCCGCCTCATTGGGCTGGCACGAATAATATGCAAAGGAAAGCTTGCTAAGTGTTGGTTAGTTGCAGAATAAATGCAGGACAATCAGTTTCCTTCTCAAGGGAAGCTATTTCCCCTACTGATACAGCCACTGACCCTTCCAATTACCTGCACACACCCACACATACACATACATTTTGCACAGTGGGGAGCTATGATTTCTTTTCTCCTGTGCTGGCTACCACACAGCTGCCAAGACAGTTTATTCACCTTTCAGCATGACTTAGTTTAGTCAAGGGCTTGCTTGGAGGTGTGCCTAGGAAAACAAACGGTTTCTTCCTCCATAATTAAATAATAACACTGTATGATATCTTGCATGGATACTTTGAGTTCATCTCCATCTGCTCTCCCGGAACCATTCCTGTTCATGTTCATTTAAGTGTCCGTGTACACATGTACATTTGTAGATGTGTGAGCAATTTTGCTATGACCAGCAGCTCATTTCTCCAAGCTGGTAAATGAGGGAACAATGATGTGAATGTGAGCATAAATAGATGGAAGACACACAGCTCAGAGATGAAATGAAGTACATTTCATCTACTTATTCCCTCCCTTTATACTGACCATACTGCCTTTCTTTATAAATAAACTCAAAGCATCTTGCCTGAGAGGTAAATGAACCAGACATTATGGCGTCATTGACAAGGACAACATCTCTTCTTTCCCAAAGCATTGGAAACTAGGGATGGGCACAAACTGAAAAATGAAATGCTGTTTTGTCATTTTGTTACATAACGAAACGAAACGAAACAAAATGAAACGATGAAGCAGCATTTCATTACAGACGAAATGGCTGTTTTTTCCGTTAAAATGAACCATTTCGTTTAGTCTGTAAAACGGGCCCTTGCCTGCTGGGCTTGCTGCCGCTGTTGCTGCTGCTACTGAAGACCACTGCCGTGCCGCTGCCACCATGCCAGAGAGAGCCAGCAGGGCCACCAGGAGGCCCTGCACCCACCACAGTGGAGTTTAAAAGACTCAGTTCTCTGCCCTATGTTCCCTAATAGGGAAGGAGAAGTGGTGGGTCTTTTTTAATTATTATTTTTTGCTGCAGAAGCAAGTGCTGATGGTGGCCATCAGTGCTTGCTTCTGCAGCAAAAAACAAACAAACAAACAAAAAAGACCCACCGCCTCTTCTCCCCTCAATGAGCATAGCCAGAGAAATTGTGGTTTTTAAAAAAAATGTAAGCACTGGTGTGGGGCTGCCTCGTGAGGCGGCAGGGAAGCTTCAAGGTGCCCACTGCTGCCGCCACCTCCACCACCAATCCGGCACGGAGCTGCCTCTTGAGGTGGCGGGGAGGCCTCTTAGCACCTGCTGCCTCTGGTGCCACCACCAATCTGGTGTGGGGCTGTCTAGAGATGTCGCTGGAGCCCCACCAGAGCCCAGAAGCCCCCGGAGCCCAGAAGGAGGAGGAGGAGGAGGAGGAGGAGGAGGAGGAGGAGGGGTGAGTACAAGCCCCCAGAGAAATGAAACATTTCGTTATTGTTTCATTTTGTACATTTTTTTAAAAAAAGTTGTATGAAATAGAACGAAATGAAAATGTGGGTGGGGACGAAATGGAATGAAACGAAACACCATTTCCCCATTTTGTGCCCATCCCTACTGGAAACAAATAAAGAACCTATCAATACCAAGCTCCTGAAAAACCACATAATCAAAGCAACCTCAGCCAAATGTAAAAGCCCACAAGGGGCAGGGCGGGCAGATGCTGGGCTTTGCTTCTTGCCCAAAGGAATGAAATCATCTTCATCACAGTCAAAACTACTCACAAGTGGAGGGGCCTGCTCTCCTTCCATCTCTGATTTTGTTGTTGGCTTCTATGTGGAGGGTAATGACTGTGAAGGGGGAGAGCCTACACTCTCCGTGGGGGGGGAATCCATATGGAATGGACTGGAGCTTGCTTTTTTGAAACTTCAGGGTTGCATTGCCAGGGCTGTGTGAGTCTCCCTCAGGAGGACTTGCCAAACTGTAGTAGAACCTCAAATGTCAAAGACTATTCACACAAAGTATGTTGGAGCCTGAGAAAATCAATGACCCCATTCCCTCTGATTTTATACCCTCTGGCCTCATGAAGTGTTCTGCTGAACATGAAAGCTCACAATGTTCGTAACATTTTAGTATTTATTTATTTATTATTTATTATTTATTTATTTAAGTACTTATATCCCGCTCCATCTTCCCCAACGGGAACTCTGGGCGGCTAACAACATAAAAAACATAAAAGGCTAGAAGCTAAAAATAGCCGAGCCACCAGGCAGGGCAGCAGAGGGCAAGATGGCGGCAAACAATTAGGGCCAGGGAAATAGGAAGAGGAACTAAATAATGTCACCGTATGCTTCTTTAAAGAGGAAGGTCTTTAGAGCCCTCTTAAAGGCGGGCAGGGACTCCAGCAGGCGCAGCTCAGGAGGCAGATGGTTCCAAAGCGAGGGCCCCACCACAGAGAAGGCGCGGTTCCGCGTATGCATTTTCCGCGCCTCCCTGGGTGTGGCACTCTCAATGAGCTGGGTCTGGATCCGGATGTCCACCACCAGCCTGGCCGCCGCATTTTGCACCCGCTGCAACCTCCGGACCAGGGTCAAGGGCAACCCCACGTAGAGGGCATTGCAATAGTCGATCCTCGAGACCACCAGGGCCTGCACAACTGTCCTCAGGGAGGACTCATCAAGGTACTGACGGATCTGGGCGATCCTGCAGAGATGGAAAAAAGCGGCCCTGGAGACGGCCATCACCTGTGCTTCCAGGGAGAGGGCTGAATCCAGGACCACGCCCAGATTCCTGGCCCTGTCTGTAGGCTGGAGGGAAATACCCCCCAGACTAGGGAGGGGGCCATTGTACCGAGACGAGGGCGCCCCGAAGAACAGAACCTCCGTCTTCTCCGGATTAAGCTTGAGCCGGTTATCTCTGGTCCATTACAGTACGGCCTCCAGGCACAGATCGAGGGAGCGAACCGCCTCCTCTGCAGACGTAGAAAAGGAGATATAGAGTTGCGTGTCATCAGCGTACTGATGACAGCGAACTCCATATCTCCTGATGACCTCCCCCAGCGGCCTCATATAAACATTGAACAGCACGGGGGAGATTGCCGACCCCTGGGGCACCCCACAAGGGAGAGTCCAAGGAGCCGACAAAACATCCCCCAGCTGAACCCGCTGAGTCCGGCCGCGGAGGAAGGAACGGAGCCAGGCCAAGGCCTGACCACCAATTCCCGCCTCAGCGAGCCGGGCCAGAAGGTTACCGTGGTCGACGGTATCAAAGGCTGCTGAGAGATCAAGGAGGACGAGCAGGGAGGAACTCCCCCTGTCGGCCTCCCTGAGGAGGTCATCCTGCAGAGCGACCAGGGCGGTCTTGGTCCCGCGAAGAGGCCTGAATCCAGACTGGAAGGGATCCAGGATATGGTTAATCTCCAGGTATGACTGGAGCCGGACAGTATTACTCAACCCAAATATTCTTGTACTACTGTTCCCCAGAATCCAAATATAACATGAGCATTCAGTCATGCTGACTGGGGAATACTGATATATGTAGTCAATAATGTACCAGGTCTGGAACATGTACAAGGGAGTGCAGATTGCCTCATTCCTGATTCCACGAAGAACCAGCCACGAACCAGCATCTGCAGCAAGTGCAGAATGCAGCAGCTAGTCTGATGCATTTTAATATTTAGTCTCTTTCAATTATTTATGCCATCTTTCTCCCCATAGGGGACCCAAGGTGGCTCACAACAAATAAGAGAATTAAACACACATTTATGACTGACTGATCTCAAGTGCTAAGAATTTTGCTCATATTTCTCCAGTTCTAGCTTGTCTGCATTGCCTCCCTGTGCCTCTCTGAGCCATTCAGGAGAAATGGTACTTACATACAAAGGCCATAGTGGTTTAGGGCCTCATTACCTGTTCGAATGCCTACACCCAAGAACTTCTGCTTCTTCTCAGCCCTTGTTATTGTGTGTGGCCATGGCTAGAGAAGCATGGAAGGTTGCCACTAGACATCTAGCCTTCTAAGCTGTGGCCCAATTCCTCTGCAACAGGCTCCCTCTGAAAGTCCATCACCCTACTTCTTTGATTATATTCAAAAGGTTGTCATAGACTGAGCTTTTCAAGGATGATTTTAGAGACATCCTTCCCTGAAGTGACACTGGGTTTTTTTTTAATTCTTCTCTACCGCCATTATTAGTTGTTTTGGGTATTCAAGGTTTCTTATATTTTTAGAATGTATTTCATCATCAAGTTGAGTAGAATGGCAGAGGGTTATTTATGTTTGCTATTAGCCATCTGGAGAAGTACATAGTTGGGTGGTATGCAAATTTAAATAAATAAATAGCTAGCTAGATCTTGAATGGAGCTGAAAAATACATACATATTCACATGAGGAACATGGTCAGAAACGTTTATTTAATGAAATTTAAAAAAGAAGCTGCTCCCTTGGCTTTTTCTTTTAGTGTTAGATTTTAATTTAAGTCCAACATTTTTGAAATAGCTTTTGGTAAATTAATTTTCAAAGTAAAATTATTTTACAGGGGTTATGAATATGCCATGTAACATTGCCATGGTTTTGTCTCTGTATTGGATTTACTATCCGGTACTCAAGTTTCTCTTATGATTCAGACACTGAAGCTAGGACTTTGTGCTGGCTTACCCAGGAGGAATCCCACTGAATGTAAGGAAATTACCATATATTTCTGTCTATAAGATCCTGCCATGTACAAGTCACCTCCCACTTTTTGGACCCCAAATTAAAAAAATGAATAAATCCTGGTGGAAAGGAATGGAAACAGTTGGGTAGGGTACCCAAACTGGCACCTGCCATCCTCTGGTTTCCCTCCCAGTTTGGGTTCTCCTGGGAAAGGTCCTGGTTTGAATTCCTGAAGAATTTTCATAATTCTCTATTGACTGTTTTGAACCATATGGATCATTGCTGTGAACCGATGTTGGACAGCTTCCTGTGGCATAGCTGGTAGTGACTCTACTCTGGGTTTTACTCTGAACTCTAGCAGAGTTGTCCATGGTGCTGAACATGACTCCCCAAATAGGTTTAGCATGTTGGATAGCACCTGTAAAGTTCAGATTAAAATTCAGAGAAGAGTCACTACCCTGTGAAAATGGAGTGTTCTGGATTCATAACAGGTTATAATAATAACTTATTGCTTTCTGTAAAATCACTTTTAATTTTTCCTCTTGATTACTGATCACACAAGATGTTCTCCATGGCAGTGCACTTGGGAAGCTAACATGCTAAGAAATGGGCATGTGTTTTGCAAACGTACCCATGAACTAGATGCAGTGCATTGATACTTCTAGGAGGTTACTTAGCAGTAATTGTAGAATTTTAAGCAAATCAGGACCTACTTTACTCTACAAAAGACATGTAATGAAGTGATAAATTGAGTTAGTTCTGGCAATTAAAAAAGCAAGCTTGAAAATTTTATAGGGTGTCATTGGAATAATACTATACTGTGTTTAATCATTAAGTTTCATCCAGCTACACTGCCATATGCTTTTCATTACCAGTGACAACAAACATTTTGTCTGTGAATATCCTCTGCTAGCATAAGCTACTCAGTCATCCGTCTCTCTTTCCTTTCTCTCCTTTCCTTGGCTGGATATTATAAATCAAAAATAGGAAGTCAATTGATATGAGATTAATGTATTTTGCAGTCTGTATAATCATACTGTACTTTATAATTGCAGCCATTTTCCTGTGCATGTAGCCCCTCTACTCCTCCATCAGCCTGAATACCAATTTAAAAAGGAAGTCTTTAATTACTGCTGTGTTGGAGTGGAGCAGATGATATTGTGCAACACAGCAAATCAGCATTCTATAAGGCAATATATATAGGAAAAGACCAGTTTTGCTTACCTTGAAAGAGAATAGTTGATCCCAGCCACTTAATTTGGCTGCAGGGGTGAAATACTGATTCTCAGAGAAGGTATTTCCAAAAAGTAAGGCAGTATGACTTTTGTAAAAACTGCACAGAACAGTTTTACTATCACAGACCTTCCAAAGTTAGAAGGTAGGTAGGGAGATCTTAACTTTTGATTCCGTCAGTCAGGACCAAATTAATAGACTCCCAGGACAAGAACATTTAAAACAGCACTTAAAACCTTGGCCAAACAGACATTATAAAGGGATTCTGGTTTACTCACTCATTTAGGCTGTGAAATTAGTGAAGGTTTTTTTGCCTTTTTTTGTCTTACTCAATGATAGCAGAGTTCCGGTGCTATATCTTGTCATAGTGAGAACCATTCCACCCATTTTGTCACGACACAATTATCTGGTAATTAAAATAAAAATTCCGAAGCTGTTTTGTATGATCAAGTGACTTCTGAATTGTGGTGACTATCTGAATTAATGGTCTCCAAAATGTCCTATCATTAACAGTTCTTCTCAGGTATTGGAAATCAATAGTATTTCATGTTCGACTGCTGTTACTTCCTACTGTTTCCTGATTCTTAGCAATATTTTCTTTTCCTGCAACTCTCCTGTGGGGTGCCTCAGGGTCAGCAATCTACCCCATGCTCTTTAACATCTATGTGAGGCCACTGGCTGAGGTCATCTGGAGATATGGAGTTTGCTGTCATCAGTACACTGGTGACACACAGCTCTATATCTCCTTTTCCACCAATGCAATGGAGGCAGTCCAGACCCTTGATTGCTGCCTGGCTGCGGTACTAGAGTGGACCAGGACTAAGAAACTCTGACTCAACCCCAAGCATATCAAGGTTCTGTTCTTTGGTGGAGCTGGATGGTATAGTGGCCGTCTTCCCATTCTGGGTGGGTAAGCCCTGTGCTGGTTGAAAGAGTGAAGGGTCTGGGCATTGTCTTGGATCCAGATCTATCCCTGGAGTCCCAGGTGGCAGCCGTGTCCAAGTCTGCAAGCTTAGGCTTATCGCCGAGATGGTGATTCCCTGAGGACAGTTGTGCAAGCACTGGTTATCTCAAGGATTTATTACTGCAACATTCTCTAGATGGGGCTTCCCTTGAATCTTGCCCGTGCTTGCAGCAGGTGTAGAATGTGGCAGCCAGATTCTGGTCCATTTGCATTGGTTACCTGTTGCCTCCTGGATAAGGTTCAAGGTACTGGCTTTGGTTTACAAAACCCTCCATGCCTTGGGGCCTGAGTATCTGGCAGAGTGGATCTCCCAAAGGTCAGTGTCGACTCGGCCAACCAGAGCATCTTCAGTGCTTTCACTCCACATGGCCACTCCCCGGGAGGGGAGTTACCGATCGCCCTTAGGGTTTCTACCCATAATCTGGCCTCTCGTTGGCTGGCCCTGCTGCCTGGAATAAACTTCCATGGGAAATCCACCAAATGGAGTCCCTCCCAGCCTTTAAAAAAAGCATTAAAGATCTTGTTTTTTAAGGAGGCATTCGGCGATCGGTAACCTGTTATTTTGTGTTTCCTTCCTGTTTGCTGTTTTCTTCCCCCACCCTTTATTTTGGTTATTTTGCCACTTGCCGGATTTTTGTATGTTATTGTGTGATTGTCTCATTTTCCTTGTTGTTTATTATTTGTTTGTACCTAGTTGTAGACTATTTATTTGCATTCGTGTAAACAGCCCAGAGTCCCTCCTGGGAAATTGGTGCGGTCTAAAAATGTAAAAAGTAAAATAAATAAAATAAATAAATTCAGCTGAAGTCTTGCAGACTAACAGCTGCAGTTTCCTTTCCTTTCTAATATGCCTCATATTATCTCTTCCTTCTGCACCCCTCATTTTCCCCAGCAATACTGTATTGTCATTTCTGGCCAATTCTATGTTTTTGTTATATGTACATAGTAGTTTCCATTTTGTTTTAGGGCAAATTCAGTTTTGACTTGATTGAGCACCCACTTTTCTAAAAATGTGAAAAGGCCTTTTGGGAAGGATGCCTCTTGTCATGAAATTCCCTCTCAACTTGAGTCAACGTCATTGTTTTTTCATCACCAGAAGAAAAACTGTTCATTTCTCCTTGACATTACTGTTTCCTAAAGCCCTTAAAATATGCTTTAACTCTTATGTTGTATTCCCTGCTCTGATTTTGTGCTGTATCAGATGCTATTACAGTCTTCATTCATTCATTCAATTTATATCCTACCTTTCTCTAAATTAAATGTTTCAACGTGACTTATAAAACATTCAAAGTGTTTAAAGGACAAATGCAGACAAGAAACACAATAAATTCCTGAAGTTCCAGTATTAAAAAGAATAATTAAATGTATGATTGTATTGAAAGAGCCAGTGAATAAAATTAATTTAAAACAAGTAAAAACACATTAGGAAAACTGAGAAGTCTGTCAAGACCTTTGCCTAGCAGTGAAAGAACAACAGGTAAGGGACCAGATTCGTTTCTCTTGGGAGAGAGTCGCGTTCAGAGAACATCTTATATGGCAGGACTATAAACACTAAAGTAAACAAACATTCAGGATCCAGAAATCTGTGAGCCTAAATGGTGACAAATCTCTTCTTCACAGAGGCCCTATGCCATGTATAGGCACGTCACTGACCCACATGCTGACCTCCATGGGCCCAATGTACCCTCAGCACATGCACCTACAGCCAGGTGGTTTATTTTAAGAGAAATAAATGATCCAGAAAATTCCATTCTGCTGCCTAGATGGCATGATGACCAATTCTGCTCTGTTTTCAGATCCCGCCAGCAGACCAGAGTCTCCCAAATGCCCAGATTACTTTTGAAATATGTTTTGGGCATTAGAGGATGAAAGGGTGGTTTTCAGTTTAACAAAAACAAACAAACAAACAAACAGTTTCATAAGCAGTGCTTTCCTTTATTGTGAGTGTCATGGGAGTATGTGAGATCCTCCAAGGTCTAGGAATTGGTGTGTGCTGTCTTTGTCACTTTAAAGGTTGTCCTCTTCAGTCTCGTGACATTGCTTTTGAACAGTAGGGAGGCTCCACAGCAGGTTTCAAAATGGAATGATGGTTCTTCTCTGTGGTTTGAAAAATATCTTATTTATTTGTTCTGCACTCTCCCTCCCCCCCCCCCGAAATGGCATGACTAAAACAGAGGCATGATGAAAACAACTGTTTAAAAGGGGACAGGAAACAAACCAGTAAAAGGCAATACAGTAGCCAACTGCCATATTATGGGAGCTGTTACAGAGAAAATTATTGTACCCCCAAGAAACATTTATCTGAGGATGGCAAGACTGAGAGAAGTGTATCTCCCAAAGAGCTTAACATTGGGCAGGTTCATATGGCAAAATCCAGAACTTCCAAAGAATTGGATTATTCAGGATTTTATAACTCATAAGCAGCACTCTGAAATGCCCAGAAAAAAAAAACCAAGTAACCAATGGTGCTTGTACAGAAAACATGACAGCAATCCCAAAATGTAGCACCCCAGTGAAGACATTATTTTCATTTTGCATTTTAATTATTTTTTTTTAAAAACTTTTGAATTAAAATATGAGAAGATGCATTAAGAGACTGACAAGTAATATGAAAGCACTTGTTTATTTGCAATACTCCTTCTCAGTTATCAAGAGTGCCAACACCATTCCTATTTTAGATATAGTAATGGTCACATCATAATCAATACATCATCAACATCATCAATAATACTAGCAAGTAGTGGTCATGAGAATGGGTCAGATGTGTTCTGAATCCTAACAGTTCTGTGGTGAAGTAAACAATGACTTTTAATTAGAAGTTAAATTTTTTTAATTAAGATGATTCTGGAGTAATTATCTTTGTTGTCTGGTTCACCAGATTTTAATGGAATGGATTGATTAGTAGCATAATTAAGCATTCAAAGGACTACTTTGCGTATTGAGGTAAAAAGAACATGATTAACTGCAGAAGTGTAATTTTAAGCAACTGCAAATCACTGAAAAAGAAGAAAAGCCCGTGGAGGGTATCAAGGCCCTTGCTCCATCAGGGGATGGCCATGACTGCTGGTCTGTTGTGTTGCCCCGGGTCTAGTAATGGATGACTAAGAAGTCACTAATAAGGTGAACGTTCATGATGTTCAGAATTCTTTATCAGGCAAAGATGATACAAAACTTGGGGTTAACACAAATAATTCAAACGTTAGGCCAGACGTGATGCCCATGAGTTATGATACCAGAATAGCTCCAAAGGAATGGAAAGTTACAATGATATGAATTTTAAAAAACAACTCCATCTTTTACAGAGAAAAGACCTGGCAATTTGAAGGATCATATTAGATGAGTGTGTTAAGCCTCTGATGAGAAGCCAGCAATATAAGCCCGTATCCAAGTGGGTAAGGTCTCTTAGGGCCATGATGAAGACCTGACACTACAAACAGACTATGAAGAGCCTGACCCCAGTGGCAAAAACTTCAGGGAAGGAAGAAACAGGACTCCCGGTTATGGACCTAAATCAGCTCCCCTCCGCAGACTGGCAGAAGAAGGTGCAAATGGCACCCTTCCTGTGCTTGTACCCCATCTCCCAACTTTTATCAAAGTTGAGTTCTGGGCATCTGGAGTTTATGGAGACCATGACTGAGGAGGGACTTCCCACCACCCCTGTGGCAGTAACACTCACAATATAGTAAGAAAGAAAATCACTGAGATGGATTTATTATGAAACAAGTATCGAAAAATGCAATCGGCAAACGTGTAAAAGGCAATTAAAATATATACTTTAAATGGAATTTCATGAGGAAGTAAAACAAAATTAGTTGCTATAATATAATGCTATGCACTCATTTCCATGGTTGCTCTTCCATTAAGTGTATTGTACAATCATGTCTTGAAATTGACAGAACTTGAGAAGTTTTGAAAAATTAGTTTTCATAATATCAGCAATTAATATGATATCTCCTGTCAAATACAAGAAGACTAGCTACCAGAAACCAGTTGTTATGTATTGATCTGTAATTGCTTGTTGAAGTAACTGCCTTCCTGTTCCAAAGGGAACAGGCCTATTGGTTGATTCTAGTTGCTGCATTTGAATCTTCAATCCTATTGGTTCCCGCCAAAAGGCAGCCTTGTGATTGGTTGTAATTGTTCCCTCCAAAATGTATCTTTTCCTAGCCAGTCCTGGCCCCTATAAATGTAACTCCCTCTCCCCAGTCCTCAGTCTTGTCTCTCCCTGATTAAAGAGCTGTTCACTAGAAGCTGTCTCCAGCCTGCTTTGTCTCTGAGCTGAAATCACTGCTGAATCACTAACCCCACGCTACAATACCAGTAATCACTCATTTTCAGTATTTCTAATAAAATAGGGTCTGTTGGTAATAAATACTTTTATTTTGCTTCATACAAATTTGTTAGGGAGCCCTTTAGCTGAAGTGAAGGAAACCTCTTCCAGATGAACTCAACCTTCTAGCATACTTTAATTATATGGAAGCGTCTGGCTTTCAAAGCATATATCTAAGGCCCAAAGCATATTTTATGGGGACATGACCTCCCATTTTTTCCTTTAAAATTAATGAATAAATTAAGTATCATCTAGTCAGTTCTGAGATATGGTGATGTCAAAAATTATTTCCCATTCCTTTCTTCTTGGGGATTTCAGGGGTAATGTAGCTTGCGCAAGGCCACACAGACCATCCCTTCTTACAAGGCCTAGTAAGGAATTGAATTCCTAACCTCTGCCTCACTCCTCCTTCCCATAGGTTTTCTGTAACATTTTTTATAAAAAAAAAGACACATGACTCAAAACCAAAAACATGATGCGTTTGAAGAAGTGGATTATAATTCATGAATCTGTTAGTCTTCAAGGTGCCAGTTCTTGCTTCTCAAACAAGTGAATATGATTTGTTCCCTGAAAATGCATCACAGTGCCATCAGATTTTCATCATTCTCTTTAAATGGCACGTTCACAATGTGAGGCACTTTAGAACAATATCATGGTATAACATTACTTCTTTAATTACTAGATAAAAGGCATAAGAGAGACGAGAGTTAATTTCATCACAATTGGCTAAATCTAACATGCTTTCAGGGTGGAGCCATCCAACAGAACTTGTGGTCACAAACTTATTTTAATGGGTCTGTTCCCAGTTGGGTTAACACTGGATTTGGACTGAGTCTTGAATTCCTCTGTTGATTTATTAGAAAACAAAAATTGGGTCATTAAGTTAATGCTTCTCCCTAATCCCCCTCGCTCAGTCAAAATAGCCTACACAGAGAGCAAGAGAACATGAAACATGCAAATACAGATTGTAAAGTGAAAATCCAGTTATCAACAGTGGATTCAACGTTTACCACATTTTTCAATTTACCTTGTCATTACAAATGCAAGAGGAATCAAAATGGTCTTGGGGATCATCTTTACAATTCTTCATATTCCAATCCTGGTCAGCACAGGCCTCCTCCCTGTGATTTCACTGGTGAGCAATTTGCAGCCTTCTTTAGATCTAAAATTGAGGCCATCTGTACTGATCTGGACACCGGTTGCCCTAACCCCTCCTCTAGTATCCTGAGCGCCGCACCCCCTCGGTCTCCTTGCCTGGTTGAGTTTGGACCTGTTTTTCCAGCAGAGGCCTCCAGAGCTTTGGCTTGTTGTCGGCTGGCGGCCACCCATTTCGACCCTTGCCCATCTTGGCTTATTAAATCTGTCGGAGGGAGCATGCTGGAGTGAGCTTCAGTTATCTCCACTGCTTCCTTCAGGGAAGGGATTTTTCCCTTTCGCCTGAAGGAGACGGTGGTGAAGCCCACATTAAAGAAGGCCGGCTTGGCATCAGATGATCTGGCCAACTACTGCCAATTGCCATTGTTCCCTACATGGGCAAGGTCATCGAGAGGGTGGCTGCCATTTGGCTTCAGTCATTCCTGGAGGAAAACCATGTCCTCTACCCATTCCAGTCCGGGTTCAGGCTGTTTCTAGGGACCGAGACTGCCCTGGTTGCACTGCAAGATGACCTCCTCAAGGAGGCTGGCAGGGGGTGTTCTACCCTGTTGGTCCTCCTTGATCTGTCAGCAGCCGTTGATACCGTCGATCACGGTATCCTGCTGGATCAGTTTACCGAGGTGGGAATCCGGGGTTCAGCATTCTGCTGGCTTTGATCCTTCCTTGGTGACCGGCGAGTTGTCAGCTCCCTGGACGCTCCCCTGTGGGGTGCCTCAGGGATCGGCAATCTCCCCTTTGCGGTTTAACATTTATATGAGACCACTGGCTGAGGTCATTAGGAGATTTGGAGTTCGTTGTCATCAATATGCCAATGACACACAACTCTACATCTCCTTTTCCACTGCTGCAGTGGAGGCAGTATGCTCCCTTGACTTGTGCCTGGAGGCGGTCATGGAATGGACCAGGACCAACAGCCTCGGACTTAATCCACAGAAGACTGAGGTTCTGTTCTTTGGGGTGCCCTCCTCTGGGTACAATGGCCCCCTCCCCAGTTTGGGGGGGTGTTACCCTCCAGCCTGCAGACAGGGACAGGAATCTGGCCATGGTCTTCAATTCAGCCCTATCCTGGAAGCTCAGGTGATGGCTATTTCCAAGACCGCATTTTTCCATCTTTGTCGGATCACCCAGATTGATCCGTACCTAGATGAGGCCTCCCTGAGAACAGTTGTGCAGGCCCTCGTGATCTTGAGGATCGATTACTGCAATGCTCTCTACATGGGTTTGCCCTTGACCCTTACCCGGAGACTCCAACGAGTGCAGAATGCAGTGGCCAGACTGGTGGTGAGTGCACGTAGATATGATCACATCACCCCAGTTCTGGCCCGCCTGCATTGGCTGCCCGTGGCCCTCCGGATAAGGTTCAAGGTCCTAGTTTTTGTTTATAAAACCCTCCATGGCTTGGGACCCGAATACCTGTTGGAGCGTATCTCCCAAAGGTCAACTGAGGCCCGACTCATGAGAATGTCACAGGCACTCTCATTCCAAGTGGCCATACCCTGGAAGGCACGGAAATCGCTCACGCGTAACCATGCCTTGTCTGTGGCAGGCCCCTCACTTTGGAACCATCTCCCGAGTGAGTTGCGCCTTGCACAGTCCCTGCCCACCTTCAAAAAAGCACTTAAAACCTTGCTTTACTGGGAGGCATTTGGTGACCTTCAACTTAGTTTAACTTTTTGTTGTTTTGTTTTGTTTTTGGATGCCTTTTGCCGATGATTCTCGTTTATTATTGCTTTAGTGTTGGGTTTTTTTTGGTTTTTTTGTTTTCTTGTTCTTTTAACTTATTGTAAACCACTCAGAGTTCCTTTGGAAGACGGGCGGTATAAAAATATAATAAATAAATAAATAAATAAATAAATAAATAAATTTGTACTTCATTATTTCTTCATTATATGAAGAAAGTTGAGATAGAGGAGTGTTGCCTTTTTTATTTGAATGTGAAATAAATTGATTCCACATTTCACAGTAATCTGGTATTTTGGCTTTAACTTGAACTTCTCTGTAAGTTCATGTGTCAGTTTTTTTGGCCATGGCAACTTGTCACAGTAAAGAATACAAGGGGTTAAGAGTTCTGCAGTCTTCCAACATTTTATTATTATCCTGCAGGCTATCCTCAAGTGAACTCTATTAATCCCATAGATATATTTTGCTATATATACCGGTATATTCTGCTATATTTTGGAGGAAAAAAACAGTTTCATGAGATCGGGTGGAAAATATTATGACAGAAACCATGTAAGTGACTATATGGATCCTAATCTTTATGTAATACAAATAAAATGTCTTTATTTCTTATTTTTCTTAGAAATTGTTATCTCACTATTTACATTTATAGAGGCAGGAACAGGTGGTACCTTTATTGGACTATTAAGAAAATGAAACACTAAACAAAAACTAAAGCAAGCTTTTGAGGATAATTTATCATTTTCATGATGTGCACCACGTTTTTCTAGGTAGCTCCAATATATATATATATATTAAGTACCCAAGTCTAATGGCTGCTGTTGAGGGCCAGGTAGATGGAGTTAGCTGTCATTTCCAGTATGCAGGGTGCTTGTATGTGGGGAAGGTGTGGTTTCAGTCCCCTCTTTAGCTAGTGCTTTGAAGTTTATTACCCAACTCAATAAATTGAAAAAGGCCAAGAGACCATCTTATCACTGCATTGATATGTTAGTATAGTGCTTGATCACTTCTGCACAGATAACAAAAAAGAGATGAATATTAATATGAAATAGAGGCAAGTCTGATGAACTACAGCAGAATTTGTTGTTTCTATGGTACCAGTATATGTGTTTGTGCATTATCAAGAACTTTGGAAAAACTGCCCCCTTTCCTGAAAGGAAAACCTTTGGTACCTAACTAAGCAAAATGTGCAGTCTCTTTGCATCCAGCACACCCATTTTCTCCACAGAAGTGGAATCAAAAGGTCAAGCAGCAGATGTGGAAACAGGCTTGTTGTACCCAAAAGACTTACAATCCCGCTGAACCTGATTATATAACACAATATGTTTAATATGAGAAGATGAGGTTAGAGATATGAGTTAGTCATATCTCTATGCTTCCGCAAAATACTTTAGCTATAGCCTTAAATGCATCAAAGAAAGGAAAACTGAAAAGGCAAGTCTGCTAGTCTAATCAGAATTATATTCATCCACTATTCCACATTCTGCTGTTGATCAACATGCACATATATGTGGTAAATCTTTTCAAATACTTGACCAGCGGCCATACAGAGGACAAGCAGGATCTGTTCGCGATCATCCCAGAGTCCAGGACATGCCATAATGGGCTCAAGTTATAGAGCCAGATTTAGGCTGAATATCAGGAAAACTGTTAGAGCAGTACAACAATGGAACCAATTACCGTGTGAGGTGGTGAGAGTCCCAATGCAGGTGGCATTCAAAAGAAAATTGGGCAAGCATCTGTCAGATCTGCTTTGATTTGGATTCCTGCATTGAGAATTATTCTCAATTATTCTTATAATTGCTCTTCTAGATGTTGGAAATGTAAACATGATCGTGGCACTTTTTATCACATGTGGTGGGCCTGTAAAGAGGCAAATGTATATTGAAGAATGGTAAAGCTATTTATAGAGAGATCTTTGAAGATTAAGGTAGAGTTTAGACCAGAACTTTTCCTATTGAATATAGTTGATAGATATAAATATCTCTTATGATCAAAAATATGTACTATTACCATGTAATAGTTGCAAGGATATTGTACGCGAAATTTTGGAAACGACCTGAAGCGCGTACAGAGAGAAATTTCTGTGAAAAGATAAGAGAATGTATCAAAATTGACAGACTTTCCGGATACCTGAAAGGAGATTACAAAGAGATCACCAAAAGAAGATGGCAAGAAGTAGTAAATTTACTAGTGAATTGACATGTTATAAGAATTTGATATGTATAATCCTTTACTTTGACTCGATAGATTCAATGTAACTTTTTATATTGTATCCTTCATTCCCTCTCCCTTCCTTCCCCTTACTTTTTCCTTTAAAATCAATAAAACTCTTTAATTAAAAAAAGAATTATTCTCAATTATTCTGATTCAATGATCCTGTATTTGCCTATTAAAAGTTGCAATTATAAGTGAACACTTATACACTCTACCTTTATGTTATATTTCAAAATAAGAGAAGCCAGTTATTCAGGTCTGCGATCGTTCAGTCCACCTATCTACTCAAATTTCCGCTGTATAAATCTTGCGTGTTTTTCAGTAGTATATTTCAGAAGAAATCTCTGAATAGTCATCAGGAATATTTGGCATCTAATTACTGACATGCAGTCCATGGTTTATAAGACTCCTTCAATTGCCTGTTGTCAAATGAGCAACACATTGCGTCTTTCAGTATCATCATTATCTTTAATTGCACTATTGTGTAGGCCTCAGACACTAGCAGCAACTGTGGAAAAATAATTCCACTTTGGCATCTTTTAAAATGGCCGAGTGTTGCAAATAAGCTATTTGAAACCTTAATTAGAATGAAAAGTAGCAGCAGCTAGGCCAAGGTATCCATCTGTATATTTCTTTTGTAAATCTGAAATGTGGCTGGATGAGTACTGCAGTCATCCTTTCTGGCATACAGATATGACTTTTAGCAGAGTAAAATAAATACAAACATAAAAGTAAATCAAGGCTACCCTTGAACTGTTTATCTGGAGCCATTGGGCTCTAATTCTGGTTGTGAGTGGAGGTTTGACTGCAGTACTGTAGTTCAGTGCTCCCCAACCTTTTTATCACCGTGGACCGGTAAATGCTTGATAATCTTTCCCTGGCCCGCTTGTTTTGATTTAATAAGATAAAAAATGTAAATGCCCCCCCGGCCGCTGACGCACATGCGTGCTAGTCGTTTCCCACTCTAGGGGGCGGTGCTCATCTCCGTACTCAAGCCGAAGAGCCAGTGTTGTGCGATGAGTCCTTGGCATCGCTGCAAGGAAACACTGTTTTTACTTCCTTGCATTTTTTCCCCCAGGGGCTACCCAGCCGCCGTGAGGTCTTGGGACCCTTTGCCCTTCCTTGACATGAGGCCTCCCTCCCTCCCTCCTTTCTTTCTTTCTTTCTTTCCCTTTTCTTTCTCCCTCCCTCCCTTCCTCCCTTCTTTCTTTCTTTCTTTCTTTCTTTCTTTCCCTTTTCTTTCTCCCTCCCTCCCCCTCTCCCTTCTTTCTTTTCTTTCTCTCTCTCTCTCCCTCCCTCCCTCTTTCTTTCTTTCCTCCCACTCTCCTTCCTTCCTTCCTTCCTTCCTTCCTTCCTCTTTCTCTCCCTTCTTTCTTTCTTTCTCTCCCTCCCTCTCCCTTCTTTCTTTTTTCTTTATTTCTCTCCCTCTTCCTCCCTCTCTTTCCTTCCTTCCTTCCCTCCTACTCTACCTCCTTCCTTCCCTTCTTTCTTTCCTTCCTTCCTCATTTTCTTTCATTTTCTTTCTTTCTTTCTTTCTTTCTTTCTTTCTTTCTTTCTTTCCCTTTTCTTCCCCCCTCCCTTCCTCCCTTCTTTCTTTCTTTTTCTTTCTTTCTTTCCCTTTTCTTCCCCCCTGCCTCCCCCCTGCCTCCCTCCCCCTCCCTCCCTCCCTCCCTCCCTCCCTTCTTTCTTTCTTTCTTTCTTTCTTTCTTTCTTTCTTTCTTTCTTTCTTTCTTTCTCCCTCCCTCCCTCCCTCCCTCCTTACTTTCTTTCTTTCTTTCTGGCGGGGCGGGGGCGATTGCAGGGGGTCACAGCGGCGGCGGCAATGGTGGGACGGGGGCGATTGCGGGGGGCGATTGCGGGGGGGTGGCAGCGGTGGCGGCGGGACGGGGGCGATTGTGGCGGCGGCGGCGGGACGGGGGCGATTGGGGGGGGTCGCGGCGGCGGCGGCAGGACGGGGGCGATTGCGGCGGCGGCGGCGGGGACGATTGCGGGGAGGGTCGCATTGGCGGCGGGGCGGAGGCGATTGCGGGGGGGATGGCGGCGGCGGGGGGGTCGTGGCGGCGGCGGGACAGGGGCGATTGCGGGGGGTCGTGGCGGCGGCGGGATGGGGGCGATTGCGGCAGCGGCGGGGACGATTGCGGGGGGGGGTCGCGGCCGCGGCGGCGGGGCGGGGGCGATTGCGGGGGGTATTGCGGCGGGGGGGGTCGCGGCGGCGGCGGCGGGGCGGGGGGTCGTGGCGGCGGCGGGGGGGCGGCGGCGATTGCGGCGGCGGGGACGATTGCGGGGGGGGTCGCGGCGGGGGCGGCGGGGCGGCGGTGATTGCGGGGGGTCGTGGTGGCGGCGGCAGGACGGGGGCGATTGCGGCGGCGGCGGGGACGATTGCGGGGGGGGCGGCGGCGGGGACGATTGCGGGGGGTCGCGGCGGCGGGGGGGGTCACGGTCGCTTGCGGGGGGTCGCGGCGGGGGGGGGGCGATTGCGGGGGGGTGGCGCGGCGGCGGCCCGGTGCCGATTCATCCACGGACCGGCACCGGTCCGCGGCCCGGGGGTTGGGGAACACTGCTGTAGTTTAAATACTGCATCATGAAGATGAAGCTATACATGTCTGAAAAACCTCATTGCTTTTTTCTGAGCATGTGGGCTTCTGAATACATTGTCCCATTCCCAAGTGAATTTCACTTGGCCTAGCTATTATGATCCACGTGTTTCAGAAAATGGCTTGTCATCCATGAAAGCTCACACTGAAATACATCTGTTAGACTTTGAAGTGCTTCACGATGCAGTATTTAAACTACAGTACTGCAGGTAGTTTGGAGTCGAAACAAAAATGAAACAATGAAGTGCCACAATATATATGCAGTGGACCCTCATATAACAAATGGTTTGTATAACATAAAATATGTACAACATAAAAAATTCCGGAGATAGGGGAAATTTGCTTGACAGAATCGTCTATGGGGCAAATCCGTACAACATAAAATGTTTGCGATTAGGGATTGCTCTCTTTTCAATGTGTTCCTATTGTAAATTTGTATAAAGGAAAATTTGCTTAACAGAATTTCATTTGGAACGAATTAATTCCTTTATACAAGGTACCACTGTATTTTGTTTGGTTTTTGTTATACATTTCAAGAACGAGAAACCAAGATCAGACAGGGGAAAACTCTAAGGCAGCTTTCTGATTTTTATATTTGGTTTCAAAGGCATTGTACACCATTGGTGTACTAATTTGCAAATTTAATAATAAAAGAAATAAGGAATACTTTGGGTTGCCAAGATTCAAGGTTATTTGGCTACACATGGGGAATGGGTCTGTAACAAGCAGAATTTTAAAAGGAGTAAAAGGCTTTTATAGCATATGCTAGATGGCTTGAATCTTAAGTTCCACATTATGATGTGGGAATGGCTTACTGCTTTATGAGCATTTGGAGTAATGCAAGGCCTGTCTCTTTAATCTAAACTTTGCCTCAAGCCAAAATAAATCTGAACGTTGTAAACTATATGGGGGCATAATTGCTGGTGGGGAAGTCACCCTCCCTCCCTCCCAGAAAGGCACAGATGTGTTCCCATAGCAAAAGAACACCACAAAAGAAATGTATGTATATATTTTTCTACTGAAAAACTAAATTAGGATAATTTTTAAAATGTTGCACGAGTTATAGCTTTTCACCCTCCACGCTTAACAACTTTTTAATCCTAGCACTATTTTTGTAATTTAAATATTTTCCAGTGATGCAAAACAGGATGAGATGGGAATAATTAAATTACAGCGGCACCTTGTATAACGTAATTAATCAGTTCCAAATCAAATTACGTTATACAAATTCAAGTTTCCCATAGGAATGCATTGAAACTGGATTTAATCCGTTCCAATGCATTCCAATGGTGCTAGGTTTTTTGGGGCGAGGGGGGGTGGGCGGGAATCTCCCCCACGAACCTCTTCCCGGCGCCTGGGGAATTCCCCCCCGCTCACCTCTAGCGGGAGGCGGGAGGGCGCACCGGCGGCGGTGGCAGCTTGCTTCCCCTCCCCTCCCGCCCCGCGTCCTCTTCCCCCCCCCGCCGGCTCACCTCTTGCGGGAGGCGGGAGGGCGCACCGGCCTGAAATCATGTTTAATCATGCCTTTCATCAGCAGTCCTGGGGTTTCATCTCTTTGTGCCCAGATTCCACTAGATCACTAGAGGTGTCAATGACTGAGTCCTTCCCACACCATTCTTGTCGCAGTTCCTGAGAGTGAAACCCTGCATGGAACTGTCGGAAGTTATTTCAGCCTAATATGCCATGTTTGATGGGTTTGGCTGGGAGACCCTTCCTGGGCTGGGGTGAGTCTCAATCAATCCAGTCGTAACCAAGTGTTCCTTTCATGCCTCTGATTTTTAAAGCACACACCTCTCTGCTTAAGTGTATTTTCCCCTCCCCTTTAGTCTGTTAGCAGTTAGTGTGTAGTTAGAATACTGTTTGCAAGAATCTGTATGAAGCAGTCAGCAGTTAGTCTTTGAGTCCTGTTGCTATAAGCAGTCGCTCTTGTATAGTATGTTGTTTTTGAGAGTAAATGAAACATTTTATTATTTTCTCACTGATGTCACAAGGTAAGTTCTTAAGACTGTAAGTGCCAATTGATGAGACAATAAGGGGTAGTCTACTTTGGGGAGACTTGAAGCTAATCCCACTCTATAATATCCACATTTCTGCTGCACTGCCAAATATTTTTAAGGCAAATTTCTGCAACAGAAACTCTTGTCATCTGCCATGTGGCCTTACTCATCTGTAACTGAGCTCATGTTGGAACCAACACACTAGCACCTAACCACAATGATGCTAAAGCATTGTCAAAAGACATGCATTTAATCCTGAAAGCATGCATTCAAGGACACAGCGGTTGCTGTTATAGGTAAACTCATTAGGCTTTCTTCTATGATAATTATGCCAAAGTGCATCTTCATTGAGAAATGTATAGTTTCTGGAAATTACTAAATCTATGAAGCACTATGCAACACTGAAATGAGCCTAAAGACAAGTTGAACTATCTCCATTTGTGGCAGGCTTGTGCTATTATATTTTAGATTTTTCCAAGATGAATATTTATAGGAAATATAACAGTAAAGACCAAAAACAAAAAAACAAAACAAAGAAAACAAACAAAAACTCACCCTCAAACACATTTTCTTTTCCTCCTCCCCCAGAAGACTTCAGAAACAGAATATGAATGCACATGTTTAAAGTGAGGTCTATAAGGTCATTTTGGTTAAATAAATAGTACAGGCTGATGATAGTCAATTAGAAAATCAGCTGGGTGCCATCTCTTAACTTTCTGTATGTGATCAAGGAGGTTCATAAGAACAGCACCGCTGCTTGCAAACATAATGCATGCAATAACCACATACCACTGAAGCGCATCTTGGTATACAGACACACAAAGATGCTTTGAGTCTTAATATCATTTTCAGTGACATTCAAATGGCTGCAAACAGTGGGAGGAAAATTCTCAGAATCTGGAATCTGAGGGCATTAGCATATATAAGAGACAGCATGTACTCCAGCAAAAGTTTGTGTACATTGAGGCTATTACTTCACGAACGTCTCGCTGCGCGGTGAGCCGTCATTTCTGTGCGAATCGATCGTTTCTGTCCTCACGCTCCTCCTTTTTGGATGCGGCGCCACCCCGACCATGCCCCCTAAACCGTGCTCCAAGCGGGGCGAGTGATTCCCCTGCCGGAGGCCGGGAATCTTTTTTGCTTCGCATCCCGCTTCGCATCCAAAGTCACGTGTGGCCAGTGATTATATATATTTAATTTTTTTTTAGTTACTTTTTCTCCGAAATGCCGATGCATCGATATTTTGGTTAACCCGTTCTTTTGATCTTGCTTTCTGTGCTTACAATATTCCTTGGAGGAGCGATGGTATACACAACAAATGTTGTGTGCTGGTCCACCTAGTGACCCTGACGGAGAACAGCAATTTTTTCACGTCGCCAATGGACGAAGCAATACAAATCGGGAGTAGAAAACAAAGGAACATACAGTTATTCAGCTCTGCCACAAATGACAGCCGGGTATTGATGCATCGATACGCCGTGGTAGTTTTTTTTTAAATATTAAAGAAAGCAGAAACCGGACGTTGCAAGTAAGCTTCCCAATGCGAAGGGAGCACGTGAGGTAGTACTGGATTCGATCCTAAAAACTTCGCCTCGTGAGGACAGAGAAAGAGGGGTGGGAGCGAATGGAGACCACGTGACCGCCTTCGCATTCAAAGCGAAGGCAATCCCGCTGCGAAGCGAAGTACTTCGTGAAGTAACGGCCTGAGAAGCAGTGGATCAGGATGGGGGGGATTGAAACAAAGTACTCAGGCGAAACAATTCAAATACAGTACTTAATATCCTGTATCCAGTTGATACCATGTGAGGTCATGGTGCCATGGTGACATTATAAATGAATGACCTTCCAAATGCCCTGTCATTAACAGCCTGCTCAGCTCTTGCAAACACAAAGGCTATGACTTTCTCTACTAAGTCAATCTAGCTCATATTTGGTCTTCCTCATTTCCCGTTCTCATCCATTTTTTACTAGCATTAGTGTTTTTTCCAACATGTTTCCTTTTCTTATGGGGTGTCCAAAGTATAACAGCCTTGATTTTGTCATTTTTGCTTCTAGAGAGAGTTCAAGTTTGATTTGATCTGGTATTCACTTGCTTGTCTCTCTGGATCTCCTCAACCACCATATTTTGAATGAATAGATTTTTCTCGCTGATTGGCTTTTTTCACTGCCCAACTTTCAGATGTATTCTTAATAATTGGAAATAAAATAATGTGGATGTTATTGGCCTTGGTCTGGTCTCCAGTTATATGTCCCTGATGAGCTTCTCTAAAATTTTTTTATTGCTGTCATTTTAAATCTCAGTCTTCATATGATTACTTGGGCTGCTAGCTCTATTTGGGTCAATGGGTGAATCCGAGTACATTAATATCTCTTAAGACGAATTTAATTCATTCTATGAGTCATTTCATTTTATGAAAAATTCATCTTGTGAACTGCGGCTTCCCATAGTATTTTTCTGGGAATTTTGTAATGGTTTTTCATCTTATGAGGCATCCCAAAGGGAATTTTCATTATGCGACACAACCCTATTACTGGAAAAAATTTTGTCTTAAGAATTTTTTGTCTTACAGGGCATTTGTCTTAAGAGACATTACCTGTATACTAAAAAATCAACAATTCTAATTTCTTCATCGTTCACATTAAAGTTATATAGTTCTTCTTTAGCTATGATTTCCATCTTTTTCATGTTCAACTGCTGTCCTGGTTTTTCACTTATTTATTTTTCTTCATCTTTCTCAGAAGTCTTTTCAAGTCATTTCTGATTTCCTCTAGTAACATGGCATCATTTACATATCTTAAATTATTTAGTTTCTTTTACCCAATTTTCATCCAATCTAGTTTTCCATATTTATATTTTTCATACAGATTGACCAAACAAGGAGATAAAATATACCTTTGCCTGACATGACTCTGTGCGGGAACCTAATATACACTGTCAACTGGAGACCGTTTCGCTGTATTTAGTCCTAATAATAGTTTCTTGACCAGAGTATAGATTACACATCAAGCCATTTCTTTTACAGCAACCCATAGCTTTAAATGATCCACAGAGTTATTCCCTGTAGTAAATAAAACATAGACTGGTCTTTTTGTGAAATTCTTTGGTACACTCCAGGAGCCAGCACATATTTTTGTTTTATGATCATGAGTGCCTCTTCCTCTTAGGAATTCGGCTTCAAAATCAGGCTTTTCTTGTTCCATATATAAAGCTTTTGTAGGAATTCGGCTTCAAAATCAGGCTTTTCTTGTTCCATATATAAAGCTTTTGTAGCAACATGTTGAGCATCACTTTGTTTGCATCCTCCCCAGGAATTGGAATGCATATTGAACTTTTCCACAGATTCTTTTAATATTTCAGGAATAGTTTTAAACATCATGGAATATTCTGCAGAAACAAGAACTCTCTTTATGAGCTGAAGGGGATTATTTTGCTATGCCACCTATCTTGACTCTCATAGTCAATTATAGATGTCCATATGCATAGGCTGGAACCCGAACTGTATAAAAGTCCAGCTAGTCCAGAAGTCTACATAGACTTCCCCTGTGCAGACACTCACAGATGGACAGCTAATAGGGGGCATAAAAGGAGCTTCCCAAAGAGTAGGAAAGCATTGTGAGTGAACTTGGGTGACCTCTGGGAAAGGCCGTGCAGCAGGCAACATTCTTCACTTGCAGAAGTGGTGCCCTGGAACCGTATCAGCCATACCCACTTTGTGGACTCTGAGCCCCCTGGATGACAGCTGAAGTTGAGGAAACACATCTCAAGCTCTGACATTTCTGGTCAAAAGAGGGGTTGTTGGTCTTGACATTTTAGTTGGTTTGGGTATTTGCCTTTATTTCATGGTCATCCGTGATTTTGAATTTTCAACAGTCTGATAGGGACAAAGAAGAAACATTAATAGGAAAAAACTAAGGGAGCCACGTGATGTTGAGGATGGGGCCATGGTTCCCTCAACATGTGCGTAAGAGTGCAAGTGGGTCTAAAAGTGATATCTGGCATTGAGAGTGGACTGTGGATGAAAAGGAAGGGTTTTTAACATGATTCATTAAGGCCTATTCATATTTTTGGAAGATCAGGGGAACTGGCAGAAGCATTTCAATTTATTTAAAATACTTTCAACTATGTTTGAGTAACGCAGGGCAAGCACAACACTAAAAATCTACTCCATAATTCAATATTAGTAAATTGGTTCCTAAATAAGAGGACTTGCTCTTAACGAGTTATAAACCATGGCTGAAGCAGTCCACAGTAATTCAAAATGCATTTGAAGCTTGATTAATTGATGTATATAAGGACACCATTAAACATAAAATTAACCTGTTGTGATTCACTCTCCACTTCCTGAGCCACCAGGAATTATAGGGACAGTGCTTCCCAAGATACAGTTTAATTTTCAAGGTGAGACTGCTGGAGAGGTATGGGGCTCATTTATTTGATTTACTTGCCAATATACCAGAACAGCATAGATGGCAATAACAATGTAAAATTCCCACAAATAGTTCCTCCAGTCCCCTGCCATGAAGATCGCCCAGGGAGCAACATCAGGATAATTTTCAGATGTCAGCTCCCTGTCCTCACACAAGCACTGCTATTGTACCAGTGAGTGTGCATGCACACCCATGTGTGCACAGTCTCTCTCACACCAATACAAATGGTCATACGTCCTACTTGAAGCAGGACATTCCTCCATTTGAAGGGTCACCAGAGGCTAATCGTCCTGTTGATGGATTAGCCTCTAGTTATTTAGTCTAATCTAAGTTTCATTAAAGAACCGAAAAGAAGGAGACCAGGGATGTTGAGGTTGGGCACTCATAAGTCACTCTAGGTCACTCTAGAGAGCAAACCCATTATCTTCTCCACTGCAGGGAGATGAACTAAAAGTCTGTTTAAATTATAGAACTCATTTCTGATTTTGCATGTGCCATGTAAATCAGTACTTTCTTTTTAGTGAGGCATGCTTTCTGCTGATGTGGAAGTGGCCACTCTACTGAATAGCCATCCAGCTCTTGCAGTCCCCTCCTGCTTGTGGGTTTTCTATGGACATCTCTTTGGTTAATATGGAAATACACTGCTGGACTTGAGCAGTCTTGATCTGCTCCAGCAGGGATTCTCTTAGAGCAGGCCTGCCCAACAGGTAGACCGGGGGCTACCAGTAGTCCGCGAAGGGTTCAAAAGTAGCCTGCCAGCCATCAATAAAAAATGTGAGGGGATAAGTTCTCCACCTCTACCTCCCACAACCCAAGGACCACCACTGCCCCAGCAAAGCTCTGGATCTGCCAGCCCAGTATCTCAGCCGAGTGGGGCAGTTCAAGGGCCATGGCACAGTCCCCTGCTCTCCCTAACGGCAAGATGATTGGCGTGCCACTGTCTCATGACCAAGTGAGTTGTTGGTGCAGAGCGGAGGAAGGGGAATGGAGGGGACAGCAAGGGGCGAGGTCATGGGCGTGCCCACCTCCTTTGAGTGGTGATGTCCCCCCTTTCCCCCCCCCAGAGAATTCCTTCCTCCCTCCCTTCCATCCTCCTCCTCCTCCTCCCACCCCTACAGCTGCCTCACAGAGACTGTGACCTGCCACTCCTTCTGCTCCCCTCTGAGCCATTCCCTCCTCCTTGTGCCACCGTGGCGATGTGATTGCCTCATTGCTGGCTTGGCCCATCCCAGCTGCACAGTGAACATGGCAGAGGTGAGTGAGAGCTATGGGTGGCAGCAGCGGCGGCAGTGAGGGAGCTGGAAGGGAGAAGGGGGAAAACAGGAGGAGAAGTAGAGTCAAGTCAGGCCCCAGGCAGGTTGGGAGGGAAAGTGCACCTTTAAAAAAAAGTCTTCCAGCAGCCTGGACAAGCAGAATGGGCGATATGCGCAAGCATGCACACACCTCTCTTGCACCCGTCCACACCGGCTTGAGCAGGTGTAAGGGAAGCATGTGCATGGTCAGCCTTACCATAGGAATGCATTGAAATATGTTCCCTCCAGAATGGATTAATTGATTTTCAATGTGTTCCTATGGGAAACTGCTACTCTACTTACACATTTTTTTTACTTTTGAGCATATGCTCGGAACAGATAAAATTCATAAGTAGAGGTTTTAGTGTAGTAGCCCTCAGGCACTTTCGTTCAGTAAAAGTATACCTTGGCCTGTTCAAAGTCGGACAGCCCTGTCTTAGAGCTATAGCAGGATACATCTGTTTCTAAGGGTTTGGATGGGGGTTCCTTTGATTCAGAAACGCTCCTTTCTTTTTTAACACCACACCTCCTGGGATTCTTTTCTCGGCAACAGCATGACCGATGGCCATGTTGACTGTGGAATTTTGGGAGTTGTAGTCCCCAGGTAGTTGTTATAAGGTTTGGTTTAGGAGAAATCACCAACAACTTTGATATAAGGCCCAAAACAAAATAAAAGTCAAAAATTTTGTGACATCTTAGACCAGTGTTGGTGGACCTATGGCACAGGTGCCAAAGGTGGCACTCGGAGCCCTTTCTGTGGGCACCTGACATCGCCCCTTCACAGCCACCTGTATTCAGGTTAAATTGCTGTATTGGAACTTTGCGAAAAATTAGTGGGTTTTGAATAGCAGTTTGGGCACTCGGTATCTAAAAGGTTCGCCATTACTGTCTTAGACTAACTGCTTGATTGAAAGGCAGACTTTCATGGACAAATTCAGGTGGCGCAATACTTTTGTGCTTTCTGTTCATTTCCTTTTGGGCCTAATACTCTGTCAGAAATTAGCATGGCTATAAATATTTTCCAATAAAATGACAAATCAGCCAGACGTATTCCTATACCAGCAAAAATATCCCACCCTTTATTGCCAGCTGCTACAGTTCCAAGTTGTGGCTTATTTCTTGCACAGATCAACTTCTTTAAAGGTGTTTGGACCCATTTCACCTTTTAAAAACACTTACTCCCAATTCACATTTTATATTAATGGGTTCAGTCATCACACCTGAAAGAGACTATAATAATGATAAAGAAAGGTAACTAGTCTAATCAGCAACAGAAGGTTGAGAAATTGTTTTCACATTAGTCTGGAAACCACAGTAATTGTAATTCATTACAGTATACTTTCTTTCCCACAATAAGTAACATTGCCAATTTTGCTTTGTACTTATTTACAGATTTACTTGAGAGGGCTTTTCTCTTTTGCTTTGCGTCACTGTGTCCTAGTTTCTTTTCTTTTTTGAGAATCCAAAAACTGTATTTATTTTAAAGCACTGTTTCCTCCCAATGTGAAATGCTAATTTCAAGCAAATACATGTATTTTTATATCAGCCATTAGATTGCTTCTACCCAACAAACGAATGAACGAATGAACGAATGAACGAACGAACAAATAAACAAACAGAGCCCTCAATTGCATACTACCAACATCATTGAATTACACACACACACACACACACACACACACACACACACACACACACACACACACACACACACACACACACAATGCATTAGGGACACAGATTTGGCAGAACTCTCAGCCTTCTACTCTAGGGTTGCCAAATCAGCATCATTCCCATTCTTAGAATCTGGAGCCTTGTGATGTCACAGATATGTATCCCTCTGACGTCACAGAGGCAGGGCAGGTTCATCAGGTAAACAAGCACAATTCAAATGAGAACACTGATATGTTGAACTAGTGAGTCATGACACCAGCCAGGAATGGCTAAAGATGGCTCCTTGGGCTTTAAAGCAGGGGCGGATAATCTCCGGAGGGCCGTTTGTTTTGCAACTGCCAACAGCTTATGTCTCACACTCCAAGGGGATAGGGGTTCAAAGGAGGCGTGTGGCCAAAAGAGGCTAATTTGCATATGTTGTTGTTGTTGTTGTTGTTGTTAAGGTTGCTATGGTTGGCTTTTGTTTAATAAAAAGAATAAATGTAGCTTAAAATCATTTTAATTTAAAATAGTGCTCCAGAGTTGTTGGGGGACTGCAAAATAAATAAATAAATAAATAAATCTCCGAGGTCTCCTTGTACCCCATGAACTACTTCTTTTCTATATATTTTTGAAGCCTTTCACACACAGAGATCAAACTTCTCCTCCTCCTCCACTGCTGCTGACCCTGAGATTTGTCTCCTCTGCCTCCCAAGATATGGATAAGCAGAGATGAGATGTCAGCCAGCACCCCCAGATCTGGCATCCCCACCACTCTCCAGGGCAGAATTCCCAATGAATTATGTAGCCATGCCTTCATACATAGAGTATTTTTCCATGTATAAGAGTATATTTTGTCTAAAATTATTAGACTGAAAATTGAGGGTTGTCTTATACATGGATGGAAGTAAGCCAAGGAGAGAATTGCACAGCCGTGAAACTGTAATTCTGGATTCCAAAAGTGGGGGTCATCTTATGCATGGAGGCATTTTGTAGACAGAAAAATACTGTATTGACTCAGGTATTAACAGTTATCCATACTCATTCTAGACAATGGACATTCCTTTTCTGTGTTCCCATGTGTTTCTGTGTTCAAGTTTCGTCTCTTATAATGCTTAAAGTCTTAGGACTAGTCCGGTATCTTAATTCATATGATTTGGCTCACACCCTCTGTACCAATGCCCACAAGGGCATATGTCTGTTCACACAGAACCCCCTTGTTAGAGTAAGAACTGAACTCAAACATTTTGAAGGACAAGATCATACAGCCTCAAGGACAAGTACTATCTCATTAGGTGAATAAGAGATTACTCTGAAAGCACATTTCTATCATGTTTCTTTCTGCTTATGGAAACCACAGTCTCAAGGATAAGACATCTGCAGAATGAGACTATGGCTGAGGTGATGTCACTCTCATATCATTGATCTTCAGCTGATCCCGGCAACGGAAAACAATGGGAAGTGATTAGTTGTAAATGTTGAATCACCAAGAACGTTTGCAGCCTCAATTACATAGAGGCTGATTCTACTGTTTGAGATTGAACAGATTCCGTTTTTTATGTGTGGAGAAAGAGAGAAGAAGGGGAAGTGACACCTGAGAGGGCAGGTGCCAAATAATTGCAAATTAGGCCAAAATGGCTGAAGTTAGAAGAAGGCATAGAGTTCAGATTATGAAGGTCTGTGGGCTTCTCAACCAGGGGAGTAGTTAGTTAAACTTTTTTTCCTTTCCATTTCAAGGCATTTCCACTACCATTAATCAGGGGACAATATTAGAAGGTTCTTCCAAAAACCTCAAATATGGAAGCAGCGAATCTCAGCATTGCGTCTAGAGGATTTTTGGATGATTAGTAACCAGCCTTTCCGAGAAAAGAACAAAATGTCACATGTGCAAAAATAAAACTTGAGTGTTAAAATATAAGCAAATTAATTATCAATAAAACAGCTGAGAAAGTCAGTTCTGCCAGGGATAGGTGTGCCAGCCACCTGCTCTGATGAGGAGATGTAGTTAATACATCAGTTCAGCAAAGTTCTTACATGGGACCAAGCAGCTGTTCTCTCTATACACATTTCCTATAAATTAGGTGAGCATTCATATGCCATCTAGAAATAAGTAGGTCAGAGTGCTGATACCATGAATACTGTAGATCTAAAAAAATGATAAAGGCTATCTTAATCTACTGGAGAAAGACATCAGCCTGTCATTCTAACCCAGGCTTTTTCAAAAGCCCTCATGGAATTTGCTACAGTTATTGTGTTGATATTCAGAAACTTGAGGATTAAGCAAATTTGCTGCTTTGAAATGCTACGGAGAAAATGAAACCAAAGCAAATGTCTCACCTCCAAAACACTAGTGCTTGTGTCTCTGTTTACCAGTAGACCGCATGTCTACTGATACTGTTTATCAGTAGACCACATGCCACATGCCATTTTATTTGCTCATTTCCTTTTGTTCTCTTAGGCCCTGGTCCCACATCCCTTTAAAAGCAGTTTAAATTACCAGATAACCTGTGTCTAAAAATGCTGTCCCCACGGCCACCGGGCTTTTTGAAAAAAGAAAAAAGAAAAAAGAAAACCCGGTAATGCTCCCTTAAGCGAGGTTTCTGTGACTCACCAAAGAGGTAGAGAAATGTTTGCCTTGCTTTGAAAATCCAGCTTTTAAGGAGGCAGACACTGTGAGACCACACAGATGATCCAGGTTTCTTTTTCTTTCTTTTTTCATAGCACCGACCAGCTGTTCCTGGGGCCGATCCAGGCTGTTTTTGTTAATTGCTTTTCACCTTCAGAGAAACAGGAAGCTCTATCCGGTCCTACAAGTTTTAAATTCCCCCAGTCAAGTGGTCCGTGTGTTTTTTTCAAATGCTAGCGCCACCTGCTGGCCAAGGGGGCTGAACTGCACTTTAAAATAAAAAAACAGCTTTTGACATGGGAACTCTTGTCCCACATTTAAATCACGTGATGGGACGAAGAGGAAAAGCTGGACCTTCAAAAGATCAGGATCAAAACCCAGGTGTGACCACAGCCTTATTATGTTTTGTTCTCCCACCCTATACTTTCTTAATACCGGCAGCTCTATGCTTGTTGTCACATGGTAGCCATTTTGTATAGAGCAAGAGCAGTAGACAGATGAGACAAGGCAACAAGAACTACGCATATCTTATTTACATCAGATCAAAATTCATTTACTTCAGCATTCTTTTTCCAAAAGCAGCTCAGCTAAGTTAGCGCCGAAAGCTAACAAGCAGACTGTGGCAGGGTTGTTTTTTTAAACTTGGGTGTCAGAAAAGAGTTCACCATCAGGAATGTCTCCCAAACCAATTGCGATCCATTGGTTTCTGCGTTTGGGGCGTAGAGTCTCACAGCATGGCTGTGAATCCCATATACCCTCCTTCCTGATTCTTTTTAATTCATCTCTCTCTCACACACACACATACACTCACTCTCTCCTCACCTCCCCCCTCTCTTTCTCTCTCTCAGGGGAAAGGCTGATTGCCTGGGTGGGACCTTTATCTCCCCTCAATCTCTTCCCAAGGTAGCTTCATTTTAATTCTTTCTTGTGTCCACAGGTCTTCCATCTCCAACCACCCCCATCCTATTGCTATATCATCCTCATGTTCTTACAATATTTGCTCCTCTTCTCCTCTTTCCAGTCTACTTCCTCTCCCCAGCCCATCTCCCCTTTTATCTCCTCCTCTACCTCCATCACACACACACACAAAAATCACTCAGTTATTGACTGGTTAGTCCTGACTGCTATTTTTCAGCACTTTGCTCCCCCCCCCCGCCTCCCAGTTCTTGCTCTCCTAACTGGTTCATAGCTGCTAACAGAGTACTGCTGCTGCTGCTGATCGAGTGGACAGCTCACTACTCCTGCCTAGAGCCACTGGTTGTTCCTTCTCACAGCTTGCTGTTCCTCTTAAATAGTTATTGTCACACTCTGGGTTTCACAGCCACCCCGTATATTTTAAGGCTCAGTACTGAAAGATGGCAAAAGATTTTTCTTTCTTTTTGGTCACATAGACCCAATCTGTACTCAGAAGGCTATGCTACATTTCTATCATGTGCCATTCGCTTGCGATTGCAACCGTAGCATGGTAAATAGTTTCTTTTCTGTTTGAATTGCAAGGTGGTTTTAAGAAGGCAGATAGAGGGATATCCAGGGTCTGCCGAACAGTAACACTGACATATTATAGGTAGGTAATCACTGTGCCATATTCAAATGGGCTATCAGTGCCATGACATCTGTTGACACAGAACTGAAAATAAGGTAACACTGGATGGAATTCATAACCCATTTCCAATGTCTATAAATGCCCTTTCAGTGGACCTTTAGTTGCAGGGTGGTTTATTCACGCTTCTCAGGCTCTGCTCAGTGCACGGCAGGAAGCTGATAAAACACTCAATGGAACTTGCCATTCATTTATCTGTCCTTCTTGTGGCCTTCAGAGTTTACTAAAAACAAATTGGCTTTTGAGAGTATAATTGTATATGAAAAAGGCTTCTAGTGCGGCATACACTCACATTATAACACATTAGAGGAAGAAAAAGATTTCATTATATGGTTGTGATTGTTATTCACTGAAGCATTCATTCCACACTAACAGCTTCATCTTCTGTGCAAACCCTTAAGCTCTAGCCCTTATCTCTCGGAGCTCCATCCACTAGACAACTCTAATTAGGAAGAAAAAATAATAGTGTTTATTCCTGTCATTCTTAATGAAGATCGGTGAACTCCAAAAAAGATTCTGATCCTTAACAGCTCTCTAACAGAATCTTTAGCTTTGCTTCTTAAAATGCCAACATGTTCGATGCAAAGTTGGCAAAAGCAATATTCCTCTATGAGCCACTGTTATGTCAGTCCCAGAAGACTAGAGACACCAAGCATCAAGAGAAATCCTTTACTTTTTAAAAGAGCAAATGTTGTTTAAAAAGGATTACGGAAGTTTTACAGAGTGCTGGTTCTGGCATAGTAGAGAGTTGACGTGTTTTATTACGAAGAAATTGCTATGCCAAGTAGCAAATGGATTTTCATTAAGAATTAACCTTGTTTATGAAAGCTAGCTGCCATTACCTTTAATGCAGACTTAATGAATGAGTAACAGTTTCCTTATTTCACAGCCAGGAATAATGGTAACAGTAAAACAGCTCCATCTCCTACAACACAAATACTTGGTTAGGAATTTACTGAACTATACAACTTTGTGCTATAGCTATACAACTTCTGTCTCCTCTTCTCTTCCACAGTATAACTCAGTCAGGACCTTCTGCTTTCTGTGTTTGAATTTATAATGTGATTTTTAACTTTGAACATACTAGTGGTTAACTGTGATCACTAGTCATAGGTATAAAAAAGTATAACTAGTTACCTAGTTTGTTATCTTACTTGTGACTTGCCAGTATGCCTGGATATGACTAAGTACACTGTGGTTTGGACTCAAGAATCTAGGGTTTGAATTTGGGCTTCATGAATCCGAGTTTCCATTAACTGTAGTTAATTTATCACTGCCTCTAAAATTTGGATCCTGGTTTAATCTTAGTTTGTTGTATCACATTATTGTACTTTGACTATGCTCCTGCTGACTGCCTGGTAACAGAGTTGTGAAGGAAAAGCAGCTGAATAATGAATCCACTTTCATGGTCAAGAGACTGCTACTGATGTTTTCCCAGAGGCCTCCCTTGCTCCTTATTCTGTCAGTTTCCTTTCAGCAACCATCTACTCTCTGTCAATACATTCTCTACACTTTGGTGTTGGCTTTGCAGCAGTATTCTAAAAGTTTGGTTACTTCCTTTTAAAGAGGATATGCAACTTTGTATCCCTTCCTTCCATGTTACATGACTAAAACAAGACCTTTGATCTGAGCAGGTTATACCAGCGGTTCAAGAGACAATTCAACAGTTTGATCTAAAACTCCTCCCCAACTTACTATCCACTAAAATATTACTGAAATCCTGTTGAGCACAACAGAGCTGATGTTATTACGAAAGGTAATTTGCTGCTCATCAAAGACAGTTTTGGGGTGCATGTGCACAGTGCAGTGAAGTTGCATGCTCTCTGAAATAAAAAAATTGGAGCCTTTAATCAGTGGTGATTGGCCACTGCTGATGACATCATCACCACTGTGCAAAAGGAGCTACACAACAGGATTTCAACTTGTACCTTGGGGGGAAAAGTCTACAACTCCTATTTCACATCCTAAGACCTGAGTTACAGCTAACAGCTATTCTTCCTGAAAAAATAAAGTTATCTTGTGTCATCATTAGTGAAAAAGTGGTCATTATAGAGTGGTTGATAATGATATAGAAGAAATAGCAGAGGGCAACATTCCTATCCCTAGGCCTAAGAACAGGGTAAAGGAAGATATGTTTTAAGAGTTTCTTTGGTTGAGAGTGATAGTCTGATTTCAGAAGGTATGATCTGGGCCAAGACCTTTCTCTTCAAGCAAGCTTTTCTGTAGTACCTGGCTGCCTGAGTGGTTTTAACTGGTTTGTTGTACCTTACTTCTTTGAATGTGTCTTTGGAGTTGCTTTTGTTTCTTGTGGCATTTGTTTGATACGTTTTAATCTTCGTAAGCTCACTGTTGTTAACTTTAAATACTGTCTTTTAATGATATAAGCCACCTTGAATCTTTTTTATGGAGAAAGGTGGGATAAAAATATTTTAAACAAACAAAAAACAAAACATTGGGATTATTAATGCTTGCATTTAAAATTCACTTTAATGGGCTCTTTACATGTCACTCCTATTCCTTATCCTCAATGGGGAAAACTCCTACACCTTCATTTAAAAACTGATTTTATAAAATATAATCTCACCTTGGGAGTACAAATGGAATTAGATAACAACACCCAGAGACCTAAATTAAAACAGTTACCACTCAACTTTATTTCTTTGCGTTTCTGGCACTTACAGTCAAGATCATCAGGAGCCCCCCCCCCCAATCGGGTTGGGAATGATTGTTCTACAAAGCTACTCCCAGCATAGTCTTTTTTAGAGTAAAATGGTAAGAAGCTGTGCTAAAAGAAGCTTGTGAGTGGAGGCCTCATTAAAAGGTGCTTTGGAGAGCAGCTAGCCTGTCTGATCCCACACAGCTACAGTTGTCAGAGCAATGCCACCCCTGTTGCATCCCAATCAGGTCACTTTCACAACCCCACCAAAAAGGTGTGTGTGTGTGTGTGTGTGTGTGTGTGTGTGTGTGTGTGTGTGTGTGTGTGTGTGTGTGTGTGTGTGTGTGTGTGAGAGAGAGAGAGAGAGAGAGAGAGAGAGAGAGAGAGAGAGTTTCACACTTGTAACATGAGGTATTCTAGGTTATGATTCATAAAGCTAAGCATACTATGCAGCACTTACACCATGGAGCGTAGGGTTAGTTAGGGCTAGGGTTAGTAGGGTGAGGGTGAGGGGTGGGCTCGTCCGTCTTCCATGAAGACCTGCAGGATAATGTTATTCCAGCCAAACAAGAATCCAGCAGCCTCCGTGCAAAACGAGACACAGAAATGATAAGTGAAATGAAATAATTGGTGGGAAGAGGGTTTCAACCCCAGCCGCCCCATATAACTGAGGCTGTAACTGGCTTAGAATACGTCTGTGAAGATTCTCAGTCATCCAGGTGCGTTTATCTGGGAGTTGAGTCATGGCTACTGGACTTCTTTTTTGAGAGATAGAAACGTTTCGCTGTTCATCCAAACAGCTTCATCGGTCTGAATGCAGCTGGTGCAAACCCTGACTCTTATAGGCAGCTTTGACCTCTTATAGGCAGCTTTGGCCAGGGTGACTAGAGGTCAAAGCTGCCTATAAGAGTCAGGGTTTGCACCAGCTGCATTCAGACCGATGAAGCTGTTTGGATGAACAGTGAAACGTTTCTATCTCTCAAAAAAGAAGTCCAGTAGCCATGACTCAACTCCCAGATAACTGGCTTAGAGTGACCCTAACAGGCTTTTCAAGTTAAGTGAGATATTGAAAGTTTGAAAGATATTGAAGGAGTGGTTTTACCATTCTCTCAGTGAGCTTCCATGGACAAGAGGATGGCAAGCTTTAAATTAAATTGAATTAAATTAAATTAAAGAGTACTGTCCCAGTGATACAGACATTCACTCCTGCATAGTTGCAGCACTGAATTCCAGCCATTATCTGCAAGATAATGAAGGCAGTACCCCCCACCCAATCTGTGTGGCAATGATCATGGTGTAATACGTCGGGGGTCAACCTTGCTGGTTGCCTAGAATCGGACAGGCCCATTGCTGTTTCAAACTCATGTATACTTCAAGTCAACAAATAAAATAAAATGATTAAATGTGATTTCAGCCCATACTTCAGCCCTCTCCTTTCATTTATTGACTAAAGAAAGCGTTTTGCCCCTCCCTCCCTCCTTCCTGCTGGTTTATATGCTGCTATTGTATTTGCAGTTGAAGAGAAACCCTTTAATTACTGTCTGAGGATATTTATGTCAGCGTACCCTTTGTTCAGGCACAAACAATTCTCTTTCAGCTGTGCTTGGCATGCCTATATATCAATGTATCCAAAAGATTTAAGAAGTGACTGGTTTTATTGCATATATAGGGTGATTTGTTAATCCATTGTTTATTTGCAATTTAGGCAACCATCATTTACACTTATTCATGTTACTCGGTTACAGCCTGAAACCTCTGGATCCATCAAATAGTCAGTAAGAAGTTTACCAATTATATTGCACATGCATGTCATACCACTGCCACAGAGAAACAAGACATGTTCTTTAAAGTAGAAGTTTCAGAGAGGGTAGCCGTGTTAGTAGTCAGTAGATGTGTAACCTGGATCATGCTCAACAGTCAGTTAGATGACCCTTCTTATAGTAATAACATAAATTGGCTGGTCAAGCACAGCCTGTGTTTAGAAGTGGACCTTCCTTATTTGAGAGATGCAGTGGGCCTACTCTACCTGTAATTGCAGATTATAAGCAATAAGATTTTAGCCACTGTCGTATGACTACAATGTTTGAAGTCTGTTAAGTGTCACCTTCTTTCTCATGTCATTATTGTGACTTACCTGTGATCTTTGGTAACTAAGGCTGATACTTCATGTCCATCTCATCGCTGTTCGTGGTCCCGCTTGGGACCAGTACGAAGTAATCTAACCGCACGCCCATTGCGGGATGAGGGGAATTCATCCCGACCACACCCCCTGAACTGCAATTTAAGCAGGATGAGAGATTCCCCTCCCTGGCCTCGGGAATCTGCTCATCACGCTTCTCATTCCGAGATGAGTGGCCGTGAGGTAAGGCACGTCACACAACGTGCCATTCTCCATCTAGTGGCAGGAGTGCGAAGTGCCATTCGCCAGTACATTCCCTATGGAATCAGCAATGCAGTGCAGAGAGGTTAAAAGACAAATGCTTCAAACTTAGCTCCGTAATGCATTGAAAGCAAGGCTTCGGAGAATCAAAACATCGAAAAATGGAAGGTCAGGGCCGGGGGGGGGGGGAAACAGAGAACAAAGGCATGGAATTTCACATCTCATCATGGAATGAGGACATGCGGTAACAGTCATGACGGTATCATCCATCACGCGCGTGCGTACACGGGAACAGGGACAGAACCGGAAGAAGACCACTTGACCGCGACCGACATCAACATGCAATGAACTTCCTCCCGGGACGAGAATGGACGTGAAGAACCGTCTAAGAGAGGGACAAGAGGAGCATTGCACACCACATGCTAGCAGCTTATAGCATTCATTTTCTAAAAAAGGAAACTAAAATAGATTTCTCCTGCTACTTTTGAGAAATTTGGAAATGAATTTAAGTTTTAAATGGTATTTAATACTGGTATTTAATAATAACAGTTGTGTGCTGTCAGTTCAGTTCTGAGCGATGTTGACTTTTCTCAGGTTTTTCTTGGGGTGGAGTACTTAAGGAATCTTCAGACTGTGCAGCTTGCCCAAGGCTACACAGGCAGGAGTTTCTCCTGGGTTGAAATTGGGGACAGATACTGCAGATTATTCTATCTGTCTATCTCCAGTCAGACATATGATGATGATGACCAAGCCTGTGTGACTAACATAAAAGTCAGCCAGTTCCTTGAGATTTTTAAAAAAAATCTAACCATGGTCCAGAGATTGATGTTTCAAGGTACAGTACTTTTCTTTGAGATCCTGAAGAATACCTTATTTACAGAAAGAATAGTGAATGAGCTAAAGTGCTACTGGTCTGATCTATAAAATCATATTCTGTTAGCCACTGATAACTGAGAAGCTAGTCAACATAATCCTTTGGCACCTGATAAGGCTTACCATGCTAAAGTGTTTTACATCAGATTAGACTGTACAGTGGTTCCCCAGGTTATGGACCCCTCAGGTTACAAAATTTTCAGGTTATGAAAGGAAGTCTGCCTGAATTCTGTCTGAAAAAAAAATCCGCAAGAACCTGGGTTACAAAATTTTTCTATGGAAAACCCTGGGTTACTAATTTTTTTTGGAAGACTTCCATTCCCAGGGTGCGTTGTGCCCCATTCGGATCCAGGTTATGAAAATTTCTGACTTACGAAGCGTCCTGGGGAATGAATTAATTTTGTAATCCAGAGTACCATCGTATGTCCATTAACCTAATATTCTGTATCCTGACTGGCAGTAGTTCTGTAGACCAGACACTTTGAAAAGAGGCGTTTTGCGCCCCACCCCACACATTTGAAGGGGGCTACAGACTGGAAACTATTCTTTATACATCACTTTATAATGTTTGTTATGAAATTTATTTAGCCTATATTTCTTTAATATTGTGTTTATGGCAATCCCCCCCAAAGGTTGTGAATGGCTGCTCTGGACTGCCAGTATCCTTTGATATTCCAGGCAGTTTGGTCATCACTTATCAGAAGCCTCAGCCAGCATGGCCAAGAGTCAAGGATTCAAAAGCAAAGCAAACTGTGCTGCTTATAAACTGTGTCATAGCACTCAGGGAGGTTTACAGGTAATTATGCCCCTCTCAGCAAGCTGGGTACTCATTTTTCTGACCTTGGAAGGATGGAAGGCTGAGTGAACCTTGAGCCTGCCACCTGGGATTGAACCCCAGGTCAAGAGCACAGTTGCAGCTGCAGTACAGCAGTTTTAACCTCTCTGTCATGAGGTTCTTATGGGAGATAAAGTCCAAAATGTTGGGTTGAAAACTACTGCTTTAGTGTCCCAGGGTAGCTCCTCCAATAAGCTGATTCCTTTTCCAGAAATTGAAACTTGGACCTTCTCCATGTGAAGTGTATACTCCACAACCAATCTATAATGACACTCAGATTCCAGTAATCTTCCAGATTTTCCCAGGCTCCATAATCTATATGATTTACCATGACTTTTCCTCTGAGTTGCCAGAGGTTGGATTCAACCATAGCCCTCTACATTCTTATACATTCTTTCTAGTTCTTTTTGTGTGTGGAAAGCACTAACATCTAGTCGAGGTTCCTCACAGATTCGAGTAATGATAGAGTTGGAAGTGATGCAAGGGTCATCCAACCCCATTCTAATGCAGAAAATCCACCACTGACTAGCAACAAGCCTCTGTTAAAAATTCCCTGGCAGTGCTTTCCACAAGCCAAGGGTTCTCCATCTTGGGTTCTCCTTCTCTTTGGGGCTTAAGCTTTCAGAACCCTAAGCCAATATGGCCTCCTGGAAGAACTATCTGGGTAATATCCAACTATTCTCCCTTCCTCCTGCAGTGTGTCAAACACCTTCCAGAGGGTCAGTCCTCTAACCTGGTGGAACAGGTATTTTATAGAGGATTTTGAGGAGAAAGTAATATTTTGAGGAGAAAGTAGCACAGAGAAATACTGACTCTTCATTTACTCTAGTTTAAACATATCTGGATTACAGCCATGGTAGATACTCATTTTTAGAAAACCAGAAAGAAGAAGGCTGATAATGTGAAAGGACTAGAATGCTTGAAAATCAAAAAAGAGAAGAAAACACAGAATTAAAGGACACTGACTAGGGATATAAGCACAGGTACGTTAAGACAATCAAAGAGGAGTCTTTGTCTAACCATGTGCCTCACATGGTATTTGAACCACTCTTTAGCTAGCATGCATTAGAGTACTTAATATTGGTACTGCATTTGATTACAAATGATGCTAAACTGGACATGGTTCACGTTTCACGATACTTTCCACTGGTACTTTAGAAACCATTCCATGATACCTAAATAATTTGTTTTTAATTAGAAGGTGCTGCTTGAATGAGCAAATCTCATAAGAAAATCAGCAATTTGCTCAAAGCTACCAATTTCTCACCAGAAGATACTATACTAAAGCATGCATCAGCTACTGAATTTTAAAGAGAGAAGTAGTTGCTTTACTGCAATGCTCGGGCCCAATGAGGCACTGACCTTCCCACTAACTTTCCCACCAGCTAGGACGCATTTTCCTCAGGTGGTTGCAGGCACCACTCAGACACCATTTTAAACTTTTCAGCCGTGGTTCTCAAATTGTGCACTGTGGCTCCATGGGAGGCCAGGAAATCAACCCAGGAGTGCCATGGAATCCTCTTAAGCCTCCCCCTCCCTTCTCCCTCCCTCACCCCTGGTATCCAAATCAGATCCGTATATTACAGTAATATGACATAAATCAAGATCAAACAATAAAGGGATAAAGGGAGAGCTACGCAAAGAGTAATTAGGTGTCTGGAAATAGCTTCGCCCTTCTACAAGCTGCCACTAAAAGCTTTGCAACTTGTGTGGTAGTATGAGTATTCTGGCCAGAGAAGCAATGCCAGACTAACCATCTAGTTGGATGACCTTGAAACTTGTTCAACAGAGAGTGAATCAAGTCTCTTCTGATTTGTTCATAGAGAGGGCAATATGTGAAAGAATACCCATCTCTACCACCCTCACTCCCATCCCCCCACTGCCACTGCCACTGTCGCTGCCATCCCAGTCGTCTTTCTGAAATCTTGGCTGCTGGCTCAGTTCAGTTAGATTTTGAATACCTTGGTTCAATCATCAATCTTTAACTATTTCAATTTCTTCCTTGTCTATGTCAAAGTTGTGTGGTTCTGTAGTCGTGATTGAGGTCCTCTTAATGCTCAACTGCAATCATGCTTTGGTATTTTTTTTTCTTTCACCTCCCCTAACAGTCATTTCAAGTCATTGCTGATTTCTACCAAGAAGTCATTGTCTGCATATCCTGATGTATCTTCCACCAATTTTCACTCGTCTTTATTATCTGAATTCAGACCGTCTTTCTGTATATGTTTTGGATACAGATTGAAAAGATAATGGGATAAAATGTGCCCTTGTCTGACACCTTTGCCTATAGGAAAGCATTCTGTCCTAAGAGTAGCTTCCTGTCCAAAGAACAAGTTTGGGACAATCAGGACAATCAAGTGCTGAGGCATACCAATTTCTTTCAGAACAACCTATAGTTTCTTATGATCTAAACAGTCAAAGGCTTTGCTGCAGTCTATGAAGCATAGACTGATCTTCTTCTGAATATCTTTAGTGCTTTCCAGTAGCCAGGGGATGTCTGGAATGTAATCTCATGTGTCTTTTACTTTTAAAAATCCAGCTTGGACACCATGCATTTCTCATTTCATATAAGATAAAAAGTCTTTGCTATAGCATGTTGAGCAGCACTTTGCTTGTGTGAAAAATTAAAGCAATAGTCCTGTAGTAGCTTTACTCCGCATCAGCTTCTTAAGGGATTGGGATGCATACTGAGCATATCCTGTTGGTGGGTAATTGTCTTGTTTTCCATATTTGTTGACATATTCTTGTGAGGCTTTTGACAGGTGCATTCTATGTTGCTTGAAACAGATCTGTTGGCATTCCATTTACCCCTGGTGATTTATTACTTCCTAATGCTTTCAGAGCAGCTTTTACTTCACTTCGTAGAACTTTAGGTTGTAGGCACAAGGCTGACCATGCCTGACTTGCAGACCTATGAACAACAACACATTAACATACTTCTGGAAGAAAAAGGGACAATTTGTTGGTAACAGCAGTAGCTTTTCTAGCTGAGCCTTAGTAGTGAATCCATGGCATTGAGAGACCCAACTGCCTCTAGATGCCATTGCTGCCCATGAGTAGTTCACTGAGGGACCACATTAGGGCAAAAATACTGTGGAGACCATGTGGATGTACTGCACTCTGTGGCCCTTGCCACCTAATAACAGAGGTGGGCCCATGGCCCCTGAGCTAGGCTAGTCAATACCCTGCATCAGCTGTCACTTGGGAGGGGGATCCCTTAAGAGAACCTGCCTCCCAACCCTGCCACCTGGATCCACACCAATGCCTGCAAATCAACAACAAAAGGAAAAGGAAATGAAAGTTGTGCCAAATTGATATACAGCAACAGTACCCCAGTACCGCCTGTACCTTACTCCCAAGAAAATCCCCTATGTTTATTAACAATGATCTGCAGACTGTCTGCCGCAGCAGATACACTCCAGCTTTAAGCTGGAGGGGCAGATTGGAGTGAAAACCTCTTCACTCTGGCCCAGGCAATGTGAGAGCAACTTGGACCCAATAAAAGGCCACCCTGCCTGCAAGCTCTTCGGTTGGCTCCACCAAGAAGCAGGGCCAACACCATTTTCTCCTTGCCTCTTTTTCCTGGGCAGCTGCACCAGCTCCAAATTGGACATCCCATTAAGTCGGGGGCCCTATTCTTCACCTAGGATTTCTCATCAAAGGAGTCTGAGATTCTTTGGTCCCTTCCAAATAGGTCACACCATCAATTTACTGTCATAAATGTTTTTTTATTTCTCTCTCTCTCTCTCTCCTGATCCGATATGGTGCTTCCCTGTTGGCTAATCTGCTGCCTTCCCCAAGCTCGTCTTGCCTGTTGCAGGTGCCACTATTTATGCCAACAGAGCTCATTTTTCTCAGTGTGGGCTAGCACATAAATTAAACGCTGAAAAGACTGAGTAACTCCAACCTCACTGCAGAACAAACCATTTGACAACTATCTGGAAGTTGAGTCATGGCTACTGGACTTCTTTTTTGAGAGATAGAAACGTTTCGCTGCTCATCCAAACAGCTTCATCAGTCTCAATACAGCTAGTGCGAGTCCTCCATCTTATAGTCAATCAGCTTTGACCTCATGTCACCCTGGTCTGAATTAGGCTCAATTCAGACCAGGTCTAATTCAGACCAGGGTGACATGAAGTCAAAGCTGACTGACTATAAGATGGAGGACTCGCACTAGCTGTATTGAGACTGATGAAGCTGTTTGGATGAGCAGCAAAACGTTTCTATCTCTCAAAAAAGAAGTCCAGTAGCCATGACTCAACTTCCAGATAAACTCACCTGGATGACTGAGAATCTTCACAGACATTTGACAACTACCGTGTCCAATGCAAAATCTGTATAAGTGTGAAGTACTTTTGTTAATTGGAGCTTTTGTGGTTGCTAAGAGACAAGCAGTGCTGACATGGAACTCGGAGGCACAGCAACACAGCCAAAAACAGATGAGCAGTCTTTGTAGGATTTGAAGACATTCAGATAAGACCCAGAGTATTCTTGAAGGCGTTCCCAGCCAGAATCTGATAGTTGTGAGTTTTTCGGGCTGCTTGGCTGTGTTCTGGAAGTTTTTCTTCCTGAAGTTTCACTAGACTCTGTGGCTGGCATCTTCAGACAATGCTGGCCACAGAGTCTGGTGAAACATCAGGAAGCAAAACTTCCAGAACATGGCCAAACAACCTGAAAAACTCACAACAGCTATAAGACCCAGAGTGTTTGTGGAGGGTCGTCTAAATGAGGATTATGCTGTTCTCCGCTTCATCTTCATTTCTCTAGCCCTTAACCGTTAACATGTAATTGTGAATGCTCTGCATTGTACCCCAAATCAGCCACCTCTTCTCAAGTGTTTGTAGTTTATTTCTTTGTTTATTTTCACTCGAGGTCTGGGAAGTGTTATGGACATCAGGATGGAGCCAGTTGGAATGTCTTCTAAAAGACTCAGGATCTATTGAACCCAATCTGAATGCCCTTTATCTGAGGACAATATATTGGGAAGAGGCTCCTGAACACTTCTGGGTTGTGTTATGAAGATGTTGGTGCAAACTTGTTGCTCTTTGACCCTGTTTTCCTGAGATGAATACACTGTACATTGATTAGAATTGGTATTTTCTTCAGATGAAAATGAAGGAAATATTGCAACAAACTGATAAAATCCAGAGACAGCATATAAACTAAAGGCACCAGCAGTGAGTTCATAAAAACACAAAGGTGTTTGTACGTTTTCCCTATCCCTTTGCCTCTATGTGTTTTCCATTTTCTCACAGAATGCGGCCCTATATTAGACTCTAGGTCTCCCTGCCTTGTCAGTAGTCACATCTTCCAATTATTTTCTATTCAGGCAATCTTGGTTTCTAGCTTCTTCTGAGGAGGCCACTACCTTCCAAAGTTCATTTGGAGAAGGCATGAGAAGAGAGGGCTTTCTCGGTGGCTGCTTTCAGGCTAGATGCGAGAACCCAAGTACGAAATATCCTACAATGGCTGAAATTCTGCTGCACAACTCCATGTGCACAATGATGATGACATCATTTGCAGCACCAAATCGTCACTGATTAAGATCTTCCTTCACCATTTCAAAGTAAAGAACACGTTGGAACATTGTGCATGAGTTGCTTGCACCCTAAAATTTACTTTAATCAGCACTGATTTGCCCTTAATCATAACATTAATTTGCATCTAATGATGGCATCGTCCCCTCTGTGCACACGGAGCTGCACAACAGGCTTTCGGCCTAGGTAAGAATTCTAAGGTTGCTTAACTTCTTCTGTGAAGCAAGGACTTCACAGTTGGCCGGCTTGTTTGTTTTTTATTTCCACTAAAAACAGAAGCTTTAGTGGTAACCCCAAAGCAGCAAAAGTCTCCCTGGGAGCCACTAGCTTTAAAAATATATATAGGATTTAGTTATTTTCTCTAGCCAGATCTGTGATTTTATTTTGATGCCTTGCTTTTGCACATGTTACTCAGAGTAGGCTGTTTGTCAGTTTCTATGTTAATGCCACATTCCAAGCTAAAGTTTAGACATACACCATCCTTGGTGATTCCCTTGAGCTTCAACAGAAGATCCTCTTGGCACAATAGAAGGGAAAGCCAGTGACACAAGGTTGGAAATTACATGAAGCCTGGATGCCAGCTCTGGTCTAGAGTTCTTGAATTCATCATACTTCAAGAAAAAAAATCCCTCTGTCTTTTCCTTTCAGCAAACACTCAAACTTATTAAGGAACATGTTAACAGGAACATTTGCACCCATTTCTGATTTTCTTTTCTCTTTAAAGCAGGAGGAAATGGAGATTGACTGACGAGACCATAACTCTAATGACATCTAATGATGCGTTTAATGAAAACATACATTTTATGGATGAATTGTATCTTAACAATCACTTGAAGCTATTGTAACCCAAGCTAATGAAATTAAATGACCCTAAAATGCTGCTAATATGACCAATGGTTGTCTTTGAGAGCTCTTAAAAACAACAAGAGTTCTTTATTTAATCATTACAGAGGGCTGTGTCTCCCCCCTGCCCCATCCATCTATCTGTAAATCTGGCATTGCTTACCTTTGTTGAAGAAGCAAAGCAAAAGCAAAGTGAAGTGTTCTGTTTATATATTGCCCCACAGCATGTAAAGCAATCTCTGGGCGGTTTACAGTTAAATTATACAGGGTACACATGCCCCCCACAGCAAGCTGGGTACCCATTTTACCGACCTCGGAAGGATGGAAGGCTGAGTGAACCTCAAGCCTACTACTTGGGATTGAACCCCAGGTCATGAGCACAGTTTTAGCTGCAGTGCAGCAATTTAACCACTGTACCACGGCACAAAGAGTATATTGTTAGCAACTGTAGAAAAGATGGGAAAGAAACGATAGTGAAGCTTTATTTTTGTTGCTCTTCTCCTATAAGGAGCAGTGGTCCTTTTTTTCTTCATTCTTTGGTTTGTGTAGTCACTACAAGTTAGCTCAATAATTTTTGAATCTTTTCTCTATAGTACATCCCTGGACTGAATACACTTTATTTAAAATAGGCTGTCTGATTTTTTTTCTTCTTCAAATGAATAAAACAAATTTGATAATGAACTGAATTAGTAGTAAGAGATAGAAATTCTCAGAGGAAGAGAATTGTTAGGATTTTACTTGGATTTGAGGCATACCAGTTTGTGCCTACTTAGACCATGGTATGGATTTTCCATCTATTATTATTATTATTTATATCTTTCTAGCCCATTTAGAATCTTGAATTATGAGGGAAAATATTGAGCCACTGTTTTGTCCAGTTGTTTTACAAGAAATGAACCTCATAATCATATCAGTGAAGTCAATGGAAGATTGATTGACATTTTCAGTGCCTTCAAAAATGGAACAACTTATAAACTAAAGAGACACATTGTCTCCCATTTGCTGGTTAAAAGTGGCAATTGCTGGAAACTTGTTTGATGATGGATGAGATTTCTTTAATAGCCCTGTCTGCAAACAGTACATAAAAAGGAACAAAAACATGGCAATGAGTGGTGTGTGTGCAACCATGCAAAGCACAGTAGAACCTACTACTTATAAAACCATAATAAAAATTATAATATTTTACATGCTATGAATGCTTTTATTTTTTGTTAGGACAGACTTTTGGACTAAAACTCCAAGAACTGCTTATATGTGGGAAAATATTTTCTGGCTGACAATTTGCAGAACTGAGGGGTAATTCTGGGAACTGAAATCCCCTTAGTAAATTTTCTAAGCTGTGCAATATGCAGCAGATTTATGGGCACCTGGTAACCAATCAAGTTTGATTTTTAACACTCACAGGCTTCTGAAATCTTAATTGAGGGCTAATGAAATGAGGGCTAAAGGAAATACGAATTTGTGAGAAGACAAGAGCAAAAGATAGGTAGATCTTTATTGAGGTTTTGTGTGCTGTGGTTCTAACATATTGTGGAGAGTGGTTTGAATCAATGACAAGGACATGGTAACACTTGTTTTGAAGAATATACTCCATGTTCACTTGTCTTGGGAGTATGGTATGCTGCTCAAGCATATTCATATATCCTATGTGTCCTAAAGTCTTGGGACTCCCTAGACGTGTCCCATATGCTGTTTTCTGTCTTGAGACTGGAATCTCTTTGTTAGATACTACTGCTTGGTTGTTAACAACTCATTTTTGGCTAAATATTTATTATAATACAGACCCACACACTTTGTTATACCATCTTTTAAGGGATAGTTAACCACCATTTGGATCATCTGCTTGGGCCAGAAAGCTCAAAGAATTGGGATTAGACAATGAATAAATTGGATCACTATGTCAGGAACAAGCTTTTGGGGTTATCAAAAGACAGCTTCTGGTCATAGAGCAACAAACACTGTGGAGCTTGGCCCACAGAGTCTGTTCACCGCAGCATTTTCACATTTCTTTCACACCTGGCCAGCAGGCTGGATATTTATCATTTCTTAAATCTCCTCAAAAACATATAGTGTTTTCATTGGCTAGATGTGATGTTATGCCATCAGCAATTTTGTTTGGCAGATTTAACGGTATCCCTAATGACAAGAGGTGCTGCTCTTTTAAACTGGGCAGTGTGTGAACTCTTGCCCACATGGTTCTGTACTGTCCCTTACATAAGGAGCTACACAAAAATTATATGAAAGTTAAATGGAAAATCAGATTTGGATAAAGTTCAATGTATGCTCTCTTTCACATTGGATGATACAATTGAAAGAGTAGCAACCTTTTTATGTGGGATTGTCAAGAAGCGAGTCTCTGATTTGCATTAACCTTATTTAAAAGGCACACCTTGTGGATCTTAAATTGTGTCTTCACCTATTATGCCAATAAATGTTATCTTATCTTATGTTATCCTATGTGTTCTAGGTGGAAGTTGAAAGCATGTTGGCACTGATTTATGCTGTTTTTCTGATATAAAATACAGTGGAACCTTGACTTACATACTGCTTGACTTGCATCATATTTGACTTGCAGCAAGAAGGGGCCTGTTTGACTTGAGTCACAGGCTTTGACTTACATCTCGGAGCCCTGGCACAAGGCACCGGAATTGGGCGGCAGCCACAACCCAGCATCGCGACTGCCGCCTCCAGACTGCTCCTGCCTTCTTCCTCTCCTCCGGTAGCGGCAGCTTCGGCGAGACCACCTCAGAGCACCTGGAGCTGGTCCTCGGCCTTGCCGAAGCCGCTGCTGCTGCTGGAGAAGAAGAAGGGCCGGGAGCTCGGGGCTGGCCTCGCTGGTTAGACAGTCGGCTCAGTCTTGTAAAAAATCTGGCTGCAGAAGTCTGGTCCACAATGGAAGCATTTTAGTTGGGGAGCTGTAAAGTTGTGGGACTCTAATGGTAAGCATAGAGTTGTTCAGAACTTGGAACGTCAGGTTAAAAATCAGTAAAACTTAAATGTTAGACATTGTTTCTATGAACATTAAAAAGTGGAGGCGTATAATTTGTGGACTATAATTCCACTGCCTCCTCCTCTCTCTGCAGAGACATTTCATTTACATCCCCAGAAGGAATCTCCTATCCCAGTCAAATTTGTGTTAAATTGCTGTTTTCGGGGGTCTTTTTCATCATCTGGAACGGATCAATCCGCTTTACCATTACTTTCTATGGGAAATGTTCGTTTGACTTAAGTCATGTTTGACTTAAGTCTAGACCACTGGAACGGATTAATGACATAAGTCAAGGTTCCATTGTACTGCTTATATCACTTTTTTGTCCTAGTGGGAGATTACAGTGGTGTCTTGGTTTATGAGCCTAATCCATTCCAGCACCATGCTCATAAGCCAAAATACTTGTGCATCAAAGCAAATTTCCCCATAAGAAATAATGGAAAATTACCTGATCTGTTCTGGGGTCCCAATTTCCCTGATTTCCTATGGGGAATCCATAACAGCCTCTAGAACTTGCCCTGGGCCCAGCACTGCCTGGAGGTGCTGCAGAGGCTGTGGAAGAGCAGCGCTGGGCTTGGGGCGAGCTCTGGAGGCCTAGTGCAGGCCCACCCTGTGGCCTGTTTTGAACTCTGGAGGTCCGTTATAGGCAGCACATGGGCCACACTGAGGTGAGCCTTGTTTGCAAACAAGAGCAAGGCTGGCGAACTGAGACAAAATTTTGCAAAATACTCGCAATTCAAGGTACTCGTAAACCAAGGTACCATTGTATTTTAGTGTCCATAAAGTGATACTTGTAAAAAAAAGTACATTGCAGGCAAAGGCAAACGTTTTTAAGGTCCAATAGGCTGATTAAGTGTGTAAACTGTAGTAAACAGTAGGCATGTGAAAAGAACTGAAGAAACAAAACCTACTCTGTTCTCTTCATTGCTAGATTTATCTGTATAGGTTTCTGCTTTGTTTTGCTTTTCAATTTGTGTAGTTTTTTTCCTGAGAAATCTTGTAGGAAATCTGTTGGAATTTCCTGAAAATGTCATGGCATGCCCCCCCCCCCACTGGAAGAATGACCAGGTTGTATAGGTACATTACAATTCCTATAAATAAAGGTATCTTTTCAGCACAGAGGTTTTATGGTTTGGGCAGAATAAATTGAAAATTTTGCAGGACTGTCATGATTCCTCCACAGAATGGTGTCTTTCCTACACAGGATTTGCTGGAAAGACCATTAAGTGGCACGGAATTTGGCAATTCCCTGCACAGCATGACAGGTTAAAAAGAAAAAAGAAAAGGAAACACTAGATCAAAACCTAACTTCATATTTCTGTGGGAAGCTGGGAAATTTTACTGATAGACAGCGTGAGAAGTCTCAGAATAATATGACTTAGAAAATAAAAATAAGAAATCAATAAGGGCAGGAAATTCTTGAGTTATTCATCACAGTAAACAGATAACAAATAAAATAACCTATTAACTAGATCATTTTGTATTTATTGATGCCAGATTTTGTCCTGTTTCTTAGGAACCACATGTCTTCTTCCTCTTATAGACAATTATACAAGTCCCAAAGATATTTAGTTCATGTGATATGAATAGTATCACATTAGTTGTAATTTCAGAGAGGGTAGCTGTGTTAATATTTTCAAGAATTGCAGGCAAAAATCAAAGAAAAACAAAACAAAACAAAAGACACAAAACATGAGGCCCCCTAAAGACTAACTTTACATATTTTTATGTAATGTTCCGTGGTCTGAAGACGTGAACATGTCCACGAAATGTTACATTAAAATATGAAAGTTAGTCTTTAAGGTGCCACATGTTTTGTGTCTTTTGTTTTGTTTTGTTTTTCTTTGATTTTTGCCTGCAACATTAGGTATTAATGTATAGAATGTTAAAGTAAAACTACAAGGAAATGAGAATTACACAAAGTCGCATTTGTGTTTTGGGAAAAGTATTCAAAAGTATCCAGAAGCAGCTTATTACTTACTTATTTTCCACTTTAAAATTAGTCAGCTCAGTTAGATTTTTCATTAGTATGGGGTAACCTATGGAGTCCATATTTTACTTCTGCAATGGGGCTGAAATCTTGAATTCTTACCTCAGAAAGCTAATTCCTAAAACTTCTGAATGTATCACAAATCTGTAAATCAAGATATAATTTATATTATTTATGCATTTTATTTTTCAATGTCTGCAACACACAAAACTGTATGGTAATATATTTGATATAGGTTTTTTTTGTCTCCACAGCATTTACCAGTCTAATTTTTAAACTCTATTTAGAAAATAATGCTAACAGGATAGCTGTGAGGAAAAAAACTCAAAGACGATCCTGCTTTCTTATCTTCAAAAGCAGATATATGCAAGCAAAGGTTCAAAATTAAAGTACTGAAAATGGCCGACTGATTGATTGCACCATTAGGACTCTGAAACGTTCTGCCTCAACCCATATGTTTGAGGGAAGGTCAGTGGAGGTTACACTATTGATTTCAGTTGAAGCAAGATGAAGTCTAATCTCTCTCCCTTCTGTGTTTTCACGCTAAATGTTTTTGCCTCTACTGAGGTCTTCTATTTTTTGCAGTTTAGTATGCTTGAGTTCTGTTGCCTTGTTGCAAGGATTCCCGAAATGCCTTAAGGTGAGCTCAGAGCTTCAGCTAGTCATGATCAGTAAATCTCTCTGTGCAAAGAAACGCATAAATCCACCTTGCCTTTGGAAGGGGTGGCACATTTCAGGATGGAACTGCTTTTTGTTCCCGAGGTGCCTGTCAAGTGAACTTGGACTTTCCATTCTTTTGACTTTTTCATCTTCTAATAGTGAAGTATGGAACTGGGATATATTTTAGTGCAGTGTCCTCAGAATTTACAAGGGTAGTTTTGAACTGATTTTTCCAGTGCTTTCTCTCTTTTACACACACACACACACACACACACACACACACACACACACACACACACACACACACACACACACACACACACACACACACATTGAGGGAGTAGAAGTAGGCCGATTTATTTAGCCCACTACTGTTTCTTGTCATATCACAATATTGACACACCTTATGATTCTCTGTATATACCATTCCTGTACTTGTAGTAAATTAGGGAACAGAGGGACATCTCTTTTGGGAGCTTTTGATTGCTTCTGCACTGTAGTGATGCATCCTTTTCCCTGCCTTTCTGCTTTGATTGGTTATTAGAGATGGATCCCAGTGCACAGGCAGGTACATGACCCTTTCTGAATTCCCGAAACATCAGGGTATGATGCATCCCGTGTGAACAATCTCAGCCAAGTGCTTTGCCTACACAATATTTTAACTTACAGGGTCTTCTTTAACGGAACCTTCCAAAACTGTAGCTTCACTTCTTTCCTTGTTCACTTTGTTTACTTATTATATGCCTCCTTTCTCCCCATTAGGGTCCCAGTGTGATTCACAAAAGAAAACAATACAGTATTATTAAAATAATGGTCACGAAGGTAAGAAACCAGAGTCCCATTCATACACAGAAGTGTCTGTGTCTCTGTATTATGTATCAACAAGTCACTTCAGATTTACAGTAATCCTAATAGGGTTTTCAAGATACATGAGATATTCAATGAGCAGCTTGCCTGTCCCTTGCCAGTGAGATCCCATGGCCAATCAGCGTCTCCTGAATCTGAATATAAAACACATAGCTCTATCCCACGTCCCGGAAGAGCTGCTTTTTTTTTTAAAGGTGCCTTTGCCCCTGCCTTGTTCACATCCCAATGGTCTTTTTAGTTTTAATTTAACCTTTTAATGCCATAAGATTCCATTTCTAATTCCCTGTTCTTAAGCTTGAATATGACTTAGGGTAAATGTTCTGGGCTGTATATTGTCCCACATTATTGTAAGCTGCCTTGGATCCTTTTCCAAGGAGAAAGGCGGGGTAAAATATTCAAAATAAATAAATAAAAATAAATATTATAAGTATGGTCAGCTCTGACCCTTCAAAGGGTTTTGGCTTTGGAAATTCCCACTGGCCCTTGTCAGAATTACCATGAGTTGATGGGACCTGCAGCTCAACAACAGCTGTAGACCCACCATTGTCTGCCACTCCTCCTCACATTAATTTAAAAAGGATTACTTTAATTTAAGAAAGTTGTTGACAACCTCGAGCGGGTACAGAGGAGGGCGACCATGATGATTGAGGGTCTAGAAGAAATGTCTTATGAGGAACAGCTTAGGGAACTGGGAATGTTTCGCCTTTCAAGAAGAATACTGAGAGGGGATATGATAGCTAAGCTATGTTTAAATATTTGAAAGGATGTCATATTGAAGAGGGAACAGGCTTGTTTTCCATGGCTTCAGAGACTGGGACTCGGGGCAATGGTTTCAAACTACAGGAAAAGAGATTCCATTTGAACATTCGGAAGAACTTCATAGTTAGATCTGTTCGGCAGTGGAACATGCTGCCTCGAAGGGTGGTAGGATCTCTTTCTGTGGAGATTTTTAAGCAGAAGCTGGATGGCTACCTGTCAGAAATACTGTGATAGGGGTTCCTGCATGGCAGGGGGTTGGACTGGATGGCCCTTGAGGTCTCTTCCAACTCTGTGCTTCTATGATTCTATGATTCTATGATTCTAAACATATTGGAAACAGAGAGAGATAATGAAAACACTAATAGTGGAAGAAGGCCCTGAATAGGAAAACTGCAGTAAGACGATACGGTAAGCCATAGCCTTCTTTGCTTCTGAAAAAAGGAGCTTTTTCAACAGACAGGTCACCACTGAGATCACCTTAAGACTGCTAACTGCAACACTATAACTTTTTAAAGTAATTTTAATGCCAGCTTCTATTTGCTCCCCTCCCCCGGCCTTCCCTGTGGGAACACAGTTTGTTAAAGTGATTGGGTTTTCACATTATAAAAAAAGGCTCAACCTTGGATTGGTACTGATGGAAAAGCACTCATTCTTCGTTAGTCAAATTTAAAATAATGGCCTGCAAATAGAAGCATGTGCCTCGCATGTTCCATTTAATCTTCCCTGGGATGGATATAGCATTTGCCTCACCTTCTGGACATAATGGGCTTAATGAGCTTTTTAAAAGGTTGTAGCTGTTGATAATAGGCACCTATGATTTCAACCAACACTGCAAATTGACATTTCTTTTTCTTGACGGTGAACCCAAGTGCACAAAAACTGCTGCCATTATTTTTTAATATGATTAAAAGGGATTTGGACCAATGTGGGATTAAAACCAGATGCTCAGGTGACCAAGAGGTCCACATTTCACACTTGAATACTGGGAAGGAGAAAATCCTAGGCATTGCTGAATGATGCACTGAGATGTAAAACCACCATGCTAGGAGTGTGGAACTTGTAGCCCTCCAGATATTTTTGGTGCTCCTTTGTGTATCCGCAGTAGCCAACAAGGGCAATGGTCAAGGAATTCAGGAATTGTAATCTGGTAACATCTGAAGAAGCCACTTTACTCAGAGATCATAGGCATGTTTTTCTTCAAATATTACAAGCCATCTCAATTTCCCTGTCTTGGCTACAGAAAGACCAGTGCACAGCAGAGTAAGCCTTGCACAATATGAAACTGGAACAATAGTGGGACTGTTGTATAACAATAGTTACCAGCAGCAAACGTGCCTCGGGAATTTGGAGGCAAGGTCTTGTGTTCATGGCTGACTGGTTTTCCAGCTGTGGTCTTTTTACAATAGACGGGGCACCATGCCTGCTGCCTCTTTGGATACCTTGCGAAGGAGCTCTGAAAGAAGCTCAATGGGGTGGCTTCTTGTCATTTCATCCTAGCTTGTGGATGAGGCTTCTCCCACACATAACCTTCTAAGAATTGCTTGCTCTTGAAAAGACAAACCTTGGAAAGGGTCCAATCTGCCTTGTGTGGCATCAGAGCTGGCAGGCCATTGACAGCGAGAGAGGCGGTGGCTGCTTGAGGCAGGGCAGTGTCAGAGAACACAGCTGTGTGCCGGCCGTAGCCTAACCGGAGCCCACTGAATTCTCCAGCATATCCTCAGGCAGAGAGGGCAATGCTGGCACACACCCAGGGTTGAAGACCTCTTACTAGCTGAGCTGCCCGTGCATTGTGAAGGCATGGCAGCGTCACCATTTCTTCTGCCATCCCCAGCAGTGATGGGATGTCCCCTGGGCCATTTTCAATAGTAGGCAGAAACATGAAAGCAATCACAATAACAGAGTGGCAAAAAGTGGCCAAAAAAAAAAACATTTTCTACCGCTTTGTAATGGGCACAGTCCAGAGCTGTATTGACAGATGCTGCAGCCAGAAAACAAAGGACCATGGCCACAATAGGAGAAAGAGTTTTTGAGGGGTTGAGGGCTGTTGTTGCTTTTCTTTTTGAGGCACAGTCAGAATTAAATTAATGTTTACGTGTTGGGGGCAGATACTTAAGCTAACAAGAAAACGTATGAAAAGTGATTAGTATGATAGTCTGTTTTTTTCTCCCATCAAGATGGAAGGCATTCTATGCGGATTATTGCAGTACAAAAAAAATCTTCTGTCAAGGAATTGAATCATTATAGACCAGTTGCTTTAACTTCTGTGGTCATGAAAACTTTTGAGAGACTAGTGTTGGCTCACCTGAAATCTATCACAGATTTGTCATTAGATCCATTGCAATTTGCTTATCGTGCAAATAGATCAATAGATGATGCTATTAATATGTCCTTACATTATATATTGCAACATCTTGAATCTCCAAAATCTTATGCAAGGGTTCTTTTTGTTGATTTTAGTTCTGCATTTAACACTATTATTCCGGATATCCTTATGACTAAATTAAAACAGCTGTCTGTACCTGATTACACTTGTAAATGGATTGTAAGCTTCCTAACAGACAGAAAGCAGCAGGTGAAGTTAGGTAAAATTATATCAGATATTAGCAAGGTTAGCATAGGAGCCCCTCAGGGCTGTGTGCTTTCTCCATTTCTTTTTTCCTTATATACTAATGATTGTACCTCAAAGGATTCCTCTGTTAAAATAGTGAAGTTTGCAGATGACACTACAGTGATTGGTCTCATTCGAGACAATGATGAATCTGCCCATAGGCGAGAGATTGATCAACTAGTTTTATGGTGTACTCAAAATAATCTTGAATTAAACACATGCAAAACTGTTGAAATGGTGGTGGATTTTAGGAAGACTCGTTCTATACAGCCACCTCTTATGATATCAAATAACTTAGTGTCAATAGTGGAGTCCTTTAAATTTTTAGGTACTATTATATATCAAGATTTAAAATGGTCATCTAATATTGAAAGTATTATTAAGAAAGCACAACAAAGAATGTTTTTTCTGCGTCAACTTAGGAAGTTCAGACTGCCAAAAGAACTGTTGATTCAATTCTATAGAGGTGCTATTGAATCTATTATCTGTTCCTCTATAACTGTCTGGTTTAGTTCTGCAAGTAAGCATGACAGATATAGACTTCAAAGGATAATTGGAACTGCAGAAAAATGATTGCTACTAATCTGCCATCTATTGTGGAATTGTATACCACACGAGCTAAAAAGAGGGTGATGAAAATATACACAGATTCTACACATCCTGGACATAACCTGTTTCAATTGTTACCCTCAGGGCGGCGTTTTAGGGCATTGCATACTAGGACAACTAGATATAAAGATACAGTAGTTTCTTTCCAAGTGCTATCAAACTGTTGAATAATTAATTTTTACTTCTCTTCTTCCTTTTAAATAATAGGTTATATTGTATTGTTGTACTGTGTTTTTATTGTTGACTATCTGTTGAAATATATCTTATATTTCCTTTTATATCGAGAGCATATTTTACCAAAACAAATTCTGGGTGTGTCCAACCACACTTGGCCAATAAAAGTATTCTGATTCTGATTCTGATTCTGATTCTGATTAAGAGCTGCTCTTGTTAAAGAATATTTTCCCAGCCTTAATTATGAAAATTCTCTTCAGATTTTCTAATCTGTTATAAGAACAGTTGCAGGTTCTGTTTTTGTTTGCACCACAGAGACAACTTGAATTATCTCCAGCTTTTTAGGTCGCCATGATTTCGATGCCCAGAAGACATTGCTAGTATTGCTTTCAGGGTCAATCGTTCCTTTAAACTACTTTTAAAGATTCTTTTCAGTATGACAAGCAAATCAATCTTTTCAGTTTAGGAACTGATGAAATTCTACATTCTATAAACCATTGCTCTGAGAGGATGAATCGAAGAGGTCGCATTCAGACATTTCAGTGCCACTTGATTCTATTTTAGTAGGTTTTTTTTTATAAATGTAAAATGCTTAGCATCTATGATGTCACAAAAGTGCTCAGAAGTCAAATGTACTGATGATGCCAACAGATAAATGATATAATGGAACACAGGAGAACAATAGGAATGTCTTCTCATAGTTTACAGTTGTAATCTGAAGAACAGATCAGGAAATTACTGTTAAACCATTATTAACATGTGATTAACATGCAATTGCATGGCTCAGGAAAGTGATTATCATTATGGATAAAAATTTCTAAAACTAGCTGTTAATTTTGTCATTTCTCAAAAGTTACTAGAATGGGTTTCTTTTATACTTTATGCTGTTGTTGTTGCTTTTAAAGAAAACACCAAACTGGTACAACCATTGGCTTATGGTGCAAATGGCACTTCCTTCCCCTCTACCTTATTGCTTCAGCATCCACACTATAGCACAGGCATGGTCTGAGCCAGTATTTTAACCATTTTGTATTCTTTCTTTATTATTTGATGAGACCCCACTCCTATAATTACCAGAATAATTTAAAAGTTACAGGAACACAGTAAGGGACTTTATTTATTTATTTATTTATTTATTTATTTATTTATTTATTTATTTATTTATTTATATCCCACCCATTTGGCCTAAAAGGTCATCTCTTGTAAATGTACAATAATACAGAAATACAGAAATAATACAGAAGGAAGACCCTTCCCTGCTGTGTTGCTCACACAAATAATTCTTTATAGGTAACTACTTATTTGAAACTACTCCATATAGCTTTGTTTGGAGCCCTTAGATGTCCAACACTTTGCCTAGTGTTTTCAGCTGGCTTTCAAATGACTATACAGCTGACATCACAATACGTTACAGTACTGAAATATGAATACACATCCACCAATATTTAAAAGATACCTATTTAAACCCGTTAAAACACATGATGAATTAGTAAAATGCGAAAATGAGCTACTTTATTGGGTGAAAGATGTCATCGAAGATGATCTGAGGCTACTCGGAAGTACGATTAATTTGAAAATTCATTTAAATCATAGGAGATAAACAGGGAATACGATCCAGAAACTGAAGAGAAAATGGAAAAGAAATTAGAAGATCAATGACTTTTAACAGAGTGCAATGGTGAAATGAAAAATGTAATGCAGGACAATCTGGATTCAAGTATCAGATGAAATTATGTAAAATTAACAAATTACTTTTTTGTAAAATACTGTATTTGCCTCTAATTTTTCACCAGCCCTCTAGCTGAACCTTACTATGTTCCCAGCTGTTCAGGAGTAGTCTCTGGATAAATATAAAAAAAAGCCAAAGGCATATAGTTACCCATTCCAAGGAACAGGGTTTGAAGACTCCAGGGAATGTGCAGAAAAGGGCCTGTTTGAAGAGGTTTTTTTCTCCAGTACAAATTGACCTTCAATGGAGCAGGTCAATATCGCGTCACTTGGGAGTTCCGTAGTCACTGAAAGGATCTTCACATGTCCTCCCCACATACACCTTTGAAGATAGGGATGAGAAGAACTGAAGGAAGACCCTTCCCTGCAGATCTCATAAGCCAGAGAGGATGATATAAGGTTATCCAACTAAGTGACAACAACAAACAAGAGGAGAGAGAAAATGGTAAACATGTCAATCTTTTTTTAAAATTTTGTTTTAAAAATTGTAATCTCGTGTATTTAAACCCAGAGTGAATACAACCACAATATTATCTTTGGGTAAGTTATAGTAAGAGGTTAAATGATTGTAACACCTGCCAAGAAGACTTTTAAAGACACGTTCCAACTTCTCAGTTTCTCTACCCACATATTTATAAAGTTAAAGCCTTCCAAAAAAAAAAATCCCAAACAACATTTCAAGTCCAAAAGATGCCCAGATCCAATTTGCAGTTAAGTACAGGTACATGGAATTATAACTTAAATATATCTATAACATAGATCATCAGGAGCGCATGACGTCAGGACCTGCTAGGGGCAAGTCTCCATTGTAGGAGTCCATGGCCACATCCCAGCCTAGAGAAGATGGTGGCCCACTGGATGAGTGCTCACTAGTTGTCGTGTTTTATTATGTTTGGCTATAACAGCCAGTTCCTTTACTTCTCCAATGGCTTTCTTTCCAAAGGCCAGGTTCCTGTGGGGTTAATCTGTTGTGGGCTGCATGAAGCAAGGGATGAGATTAAAGCCAGCAGTAGATGGGACTGGAGCTAAAAGTAGAGGAACTGTACCATGTTTAGCTCTATGTTTATGATGCTCTCTCTTCTCTCTCTCTCCACTACTTCTCTCCTCCTCCTTTTCCCTTCCCATATGGCAAAATAACATTTAAAATTAAGTCAAGGGCTGGATGTGGTTTAGGGCTTCAAGGTACCAACTCCCTGCCCCAAGGCATGACCTGAAGGATTGTTAGGAAGGTTGCATTTAAATAGGTCATTATCTGAATTCCACACAAGTGAAAAATATTCATTGTTATTTCAGCACAAGGCATACAAATCACACCATATGATAAAAACAATGGTGCCACACTAATTGTTGTGGAGTCTGACCTGAAATCATAGTACTTTATTCAACATAGTATTTCTCTTTCTCTAAGTTTTATGAAGCATTACACTTGATTTCGCTTATAGTTCTTGGAAGGCCAAATACAAGCAGAAGAAACTGGCAAAACATGAGTGATTTAATTACAGAGGGAAAAATAATTAATGGGAACCTATTTGAAACACTGTTTTTATTTATTTATTTATTTATTTATTTATTTATTTATTTATTTATTGGATTTTTATACCACCCATCTGGCAGCAAGGTCACTCTGGGCGGTATAAAAATCCAATAAATAAATAAAATAAATGAGCTCAATTTATTCATTATAAGAGTTAAAACAATGTGAGGAACACAGAACATTAGCTTGACCCACCACCCTTCCTCTTTGCAGGCTCTCCATCCCTGGGATTCTAATGTTCCTCTAATCTCATGTGTAGTGGAGATTCTCCTTTTCAGGCTGTCACTGTTCACACAGTACACATGTCTGTGTACCTAGAGTGGTTCCCTTCTCATGTACTGAATTAAACCCTTGAAATAGCATAATTGTAGAGTGTCTGTGGAGGTTTTCAATGTTGGAAACATTGTTTTCAATTGAGTGTTTCCATGTGATAGAGGAAGTGTTCGGTCTGACCTATTCTTAATTGTTGCTATCCAGTTGGTCCTTAGTTTAAGTGTTTCTCCAATTCACAGTGCCTCACGTTGATTAAAAAAATGGTGAGAGCTCCTGTTGAAACTGAGGTTCTACACAGTTGATGCTGAAACAAATGTAGTTTACAACGATCACTTTTCCATTTGATTAGCACCTCTAGATAATTAAATGACAGCTGAACCGTGAGTCTAGTTTTAGTTGCCCAAGCCATAATTACTTGACAGATTCAATTACAACAAGAAAAATGCAGCCTTCTACTTTGTAGGGAGTGGAATGGTAAGACATTCTGAGTTTGAAAGCCAATACTGTGGGATACTCAAGGCCAAAGATGGGAAAAGATAGCTTTCCAGGTTAAAGTTTCAACTCAGCAAGAACAGTGACAAAAAGCAATATCTGTGGTCAAGAAACAGGACACTGTTGCCCATATGTTATGTCTTTTGTGGCTTTTAATTTGGAAGTTTTGGTGTATGTAACTTTCTGTAGCTAAAGGGACATGGCCAGGTGCCTTTAAAAATAGTACACTTTTATTGTTGTGAGGATGTGTCGATGGAGAACAAGACCAAGATCATCCACACTCTTGTATTCCTGATCATCATGTATAGGTGTGAAAGCTGGACAGTTAAGAAAGCTGACAGGGGGGAAAAATCATTCATTTGAAATGTGGTGCTGGGGGAGGGCTTTGATAATACCCTGGAGTGCCAGAAAGACAAACAAAGTGGGTCCGAGATGAAACAAAGCTTGAACTATCTCTGGAAGTTGTTGATTTATTTGGTTATATTTTGTTTTAGTATGTTGTTTGCATTTTGGTCATTTAAATGTGTTATAGCTATGTTGGGATTTTTATGTTGTCAAACGGCCAGAGTCGGCCTAGGGCTAGGTGGGTGGTATAAAAGTCAACTAAATAAGTAATAAACAAACAAATGAACAAACAAACAAAGAGGTTGAAACAACAACAACAACAGTTCCAGTCACGAAAGGAATGAAGCATCTCTATTACAATATTTCACAAGGCTGTCTCTTCTACCAATAGCTGCGTCCTCTTTTATGGTCAAGCTCAGGAACGTGGGCTCCGAAGGGAGAGAGCATGTGGTTTTCCGGGCTCAAAGAACAATCCATCTCAACTCCAAAGCAAACTCTCAGAAACCATCAGTTTCGCCCATGGGCAAAGTCCATTCTGGGACAAAGGTATGTGCCCCTCCACCCCCCCCCCTCATTTTCCAGCCTTTTCCTTTCATCTGACTTCTGCTTTGGTGTTAGTCTTCATGTCTGTCATCTGCCTGTGCAAACTTTTTCCTCTGTTTTAGCATTTGATGTTTCTTATTTGACAGTTCCAAGAGAACAGAATTCCATTGGGTGCATGATGGGAGAGACGACTGAGGTTTTGCTAATGCAATTGCCAAACTGAAAATGCAACCGCTTTAAATAATTAAAAAAAGACATAGGATCTTTCTAAAGAGGTTTTCATTAGCTCTCAAAATGTAAATGTACATAATATGTACTTTTCTCTATTAATCTGGCCTTCAATGCTATCTTCCATTTAACTGGGTTACCCAACAGGGAGTCAAATGTACTTGTCTCCTCCATCCACATAGCAGAGCTCTACTCAGCACTGCAGCAAATTTCTCCTCCTTCTTAACTGCTGTTTAGCACTTTGTTGGCACCAGAGATAAGCATGGTTAATCTACAATATGTTTTCTCTTAAGCCTGGTCTCTCAAGACACCTTTTGCTGATGTCTTCTGTCGAGACAATTTCCTTGTTGATCAACCCTAGATGTTAGCTCTGTCTGGCAGCTGGGATTGTTCCATTGTGTTGCAAGATTCTGTTAATCTTTTTATTGTTTTGGGCCACCTCATTTTTGGCCAGGTCCTCTGTCATTTCTACTGATTCAAATGGGCTTACTCTAGTTGTGTTTTACTTTAGCGCAGTAAGTCACAATTAGGTAGGTCCCCCCCCCACGTGTGCTAGTCGTGTCTGACTCTAGGGGCAGTGCTCATCTCCATTTCCAAGCCAGAGAGCCAGTGTTGTGCAAGTCTGTGGCCACGTGGCCGGCATGGCTGAATGCATTTCTGCACATGGAACATGTTTACCTTCCCACTTTTTACGGCAGTATCTATTTATCTGCTTGCATTTACATGCTTTTGAACTACTAGGTTGGCAGGAGCTGGGGTTATCAGCAGGAGCTCGCTCTGCTGCGTGGCACCTGGGATTCAAACTGGCAAGCTGCCAACTTTGCAGCCAACAGTCTTCAGTGCTCTAGCCTACTGAGCCAAGATGCCCTACAATTAGAAAAAAAGTCACAATTATAGTAGGTCAATTTGAATCAAGGGAATGTGCGGAGAGGTTGATTCATCAAATCCCCACCAATTCAATGGACCTATTCTTGTCTAGTGCAAATTACTACATTAAGCAGCAGGATTTCACCCATTGATTGGCTGCACTTGGGTGACTGTCATACCTTTAGTTTTTAGGCTGACCTATAGCCATCCTATTTCTTTAGGTGGACAAAAACCATCCCACTTGCACTTTGATGCTACACTAGATGCTAAGATGGACAAAATATGCATTTGAGTTTAAATCAGTGCCATTGTACCACCCTTCACGAGCCTTTAATAACATTCATAGCTGTAGCATTCAGAACTAGTCACAACTAGACTGAACTACAACATCTGTCATGCCAACATAGGTTGGGTGAACTGTATTCCATCTAGGTAGGAAAATTCTTTTTAAGACAGAAAAGCAGCGTACTGGTAAAATATTGTCACGATATAGTTCTATTTCAAGAAATACCGGGCTTCCTTTTAAATTATATAGCAGTAATTTAGCTATCACTAACAATATTAATGCCAACATTTACAGTTATTGGAATCTGCAAAAAATGAGCATTTTTAAAGAGGGATCTGCTGTTTCTTTTCTGTGTTTGAGCCAGTTACATGTTTACATATTTCAATAGTGTTGTCAGGAAATGAAATATTCTAGACCACTAGATGTTGCTCTAAGATAGCTGTAAGAAGAATAGAGCCCATCCTGGTCACCAAATGCTTTCACTATGATTTTATTTTAAGCACTCTTTCAAGACCTAACCTGGGCTTTAGAAAAAAAAGCTACACAAATATTATGCACTGCTGTTTGATAATATTGTATGCACACTGAAGCCACGTTATTTTCAAGACTTTGAGACAGAATATTTACAGATGATCGAGGACTATGGTCCGTCCGTCCGTCCGTCCTTCCTTCCTTCCTTCCTTCCTTCCTTCCTTCCTTCCTTCCTTCCTTCCTTCCTTCCTTCCTTCCTTCCTGAGATGCTACTCATTATATGTCTATTGTTCCTGCCAATTCATGTCCTAGCAAGCCTGTAGTATATCTGTTGAGGACATTTATTTGAGAATGCATATTTAGCAATATGTATTATTAGTTACGAAATTCTGTATTCAGATACATTGTATTAGGAATGTGCTTTGGGCTAGGAAATTATGTGAAATATGAAGTGAAGACAGATATTTTATCAATTTCTGAAACAAAATGAATTGAAGTGATGAAGCCTGAATTGACACTCAAATTGAATTGGGGTTCTCCAAAGACAAGGACATGTAGCACCTTAAAAGACTCATTATTACATTTTAATTTGAGGTTTCGTGGATCACATCCATTTCTTTGGATTTATGGAATAAAATGAAATTGATAAATATAGCTGAGTTTTTTGGGCTGTTTGGCTGTGTTCTGGAAGTTTTTCCTTCTGATGTTTCACCAGACTTTGTGGGTGGCAAGGCAAGGAGCTCAGGGATAAGATAAGATGGATAAGATAAGATAAAACTTTATTGTCATTGTCCTCTACAGATCAGTGAAATTGTTTCCGGAGCTCCTTGCTCTCTGAAGGTGCTGGCCACAGAGTCTGGCAAAACGTCAGGAAGAACAACTTCCAGAACATGGCTAAATAGCCCAAAAAACTCACAACAGCTATCAGATCCCAGCCGTGAAAGCCTTCGAAATTACATTGAAATTGATAATTATTACCTCCACCCCTTTGGATTTTTGTCTGAAATGCTTTGACACACTCACAGAGCTACCTCTTCCAATGCTGTCTACCTCAATTTCATCTTCAGGAGCTAAGATAGGTGTGCATTAGAAAATGTTTTCTTCTTTGCTTTTAGGTAGTGCAGATATTGATCTAATCAACTGATCTTGATCCAATCAACTGAATGCGTGTATGTGTGAAATTTGGGATTTGAGTGGGGTTGGTCCCAGTAGTATTATGAATAGGACTTAAGCTATCACTCGTACCCCTCTGATTTTGTACTTTACTTTTGTGTGTGTGCCTGCCACTGGCTTTAATGTTTGTAGCACTACCCCTGCCCCCCCTGTGTTTCCCTATGTTCAGATTGGGTTGGTGGCAAATGTGGCACAGACGGCAACCAGGAATTCTACCCACTGGACAGTGAAGCTGCCAATTGAGGTATTTCTTCCTCCTTCAACCAGCATTTTAAATTTGAAAAATCTGCATGTCTCTCAATGGGGGCAGAGGACGGAAACAGAAGGAGGTGAACTGATAGGGGGTTGCCCGTATGCTGGAGATCAAATATAAATTGATGTAGGACACTTGTCTTATGCCCTTTTTCTGATATTCTTCAGGGCATCTGGTTACTGGCTATACTGCTTTGGAAACGAGATGCAGTTTAGTTTGATTCTGTCAAGTTTTCATGACCTCACTTTTATGAACATGAAACTATGAGTACAAGTAATTGCCACTGAACATAATGGGATTCAACTTCTGAGTGTGAGCTAGTGTGCCATAGTAAACAGTGTCACACTCAGGAGACCTAGGTACAAATCTCCATATCTCCTATCTCAGATCTTCAAATATTATTTGATCAGTGTTCATAATTCCCAGCCAGAATGTCATAATGAAAACTATAGGAGCTGCTGGGAAAGCCTGTTTGCAATTGACATTAAAAGCACCCCAGTTACTCAGAGGAAAAAGACCCAACATAAGACTTGAAAAAGGAAGCCATGGCCTTGAGCTTACATGAACTGAGCAGGTCTGTTGAGGGAAGGACATTTGGGTGGTCGTTCATTCCTAGGGTCACTGTATGCTGGAGAAGACTTGACAGCACATAATAACAGCAACAGATAGTCAACAAGTTCTCATGCATCGGGAGCATCCATATGTCATTTATTTATTTATTATTTATTTATTTATTTACCAGCCATTTTCCGAAGGAACTCCAGGTGGTTTACAACATCAGCAATAATAACAAGCAACAATAATAGGAAAAAGAAAATCATCATCATCATCATCATCATCATTTTCTTCTTCTTCTTCTTCTTCTTCTTCTTCTTCTTCTTCTTCTTCATCATCATCATCATCATCATCATCATCATCATCATCATCTCAGCTCTACATTTTTATATTTATTAAGTCTAAATTTAATTCCAAAAATCCTTCTTTGAAATCTGCCCTGAATACCTAGATGCCCAGTTGGAGCACATATTATATATGAGTACTCCCCCAGACTGTTAAGTTTGTTGTTGCATTCAATAGAAAGACGTTGAAATTCTGTATTTTTTTTTAAAAAAATGCTCACCCCAACCTCCAACTTCAACCATACCTGACCCTTGGCTGGTTAGTGATGGGAGTTTTTACACATTTGGATGACACCAACGTGGTTCCCACCCCCAAATCTTGCTCTTTTACTTGTTTAAAATGATGCTGTTGTTTGGCCACAGAACTCAAAAGAATATGAAAAAGTGACTTAAGTTAATTCTTTGAGAGTGCTGTAGTTCTTGTTGCAGCAAAACAAATTGGGGAGCTCTGTAGCCATCACAAAAAACAAATACAAAAATAGACCAGGTGATACCTTTAGGCTACTAGTAAAATAATAAAAAGTTGCTAATATTTCAAGGACAACACTCACTTCCTCAGAGCTGTACCAAAATTCAAACATGGTAATTGCCAGGAGTTAGTTCTTAGATGTAAAATATTTGGCAAGATGAAAAAAAATGCCAGGTAGTTTCTTAGCTGTTGTGAAGCTGCATCTGAATTAAGGGTGGTGTTTTTACAGTCCCAGTCCTTCAAACAATGTGCAACAAGTCATGTACACACTTTCACACACCCTCTTGGGCTCACAGCATAGGAGTACATATGCACTTACCTATGTCAATAAGCCCTGAGACAAGCCACATTAGTAAAGATGTAGTGGCAAAGGATAACTGATAGCTGACATGGGGACAGAGGTGTCCTTAGTCTGTGCAAATGTACAATGGCTGCTCTTTTGTCCTCTGGGAGAGGTGGCAATGTTTACTCCATGTGCAGTTGCCTTGCAGCATCCTCTTCGAAGTGCACCGCACAGTGCTAGCTGAAGCTGCATTGCGGGTACAGCGCTCTGATGCTCGGGCTGTCATTTTTGCCTCTGCAAATAGGACCCAGCATTGAGCTCAATGAACACCAACAATGTTTCTAATTCATCTGAGTAAACAGATCAAAGGGTGTCCCCCCTCTCCCTTCCTTCCCTTTTCTCCCTCTCATTTCTCTCTACCAAGAGGGAATGGGAATAGTATTTGCTTTTAGGTGGAAAATCATCTATTATCCACACTGATGAACTGAAAGGTCAGAAGTAATGCAAGATGATGCAGGACATTTTAACAACAAACATTCCACAGAGGATTGTATTTTGCCATGTGCGTTAGAGCAAACAGATGGGGGGGGAAGAGAACACTAAGCAGAAGTAGAATACTTTAATGGGCAGTTTTATCTAAAAATATTGAAATTCGTATTTGTTTGTTCACTCGTATTCAGTGCCTCTTCAAACTGGACCCTGGGTGTTCTTGGGAAATGACCACCAGCTTATGGTTCAGATATTTTAATTGCAACTTGGTCAATGTTAAAGCAAATGCTCTTGGTTATGAGTTAGGTGATAGTTGCAGCATTTACTGGCTTCAACACAATTATTCTCTCATGCCTTCCTATGTATACACTTTTGTAGCTACATGGTTTCTTACAAAAATGCAAAGTCACTCGATCCTTACCCAATGCAAACACTTCTCTATGGATGGTCTGTACGCACCAAAGGATTGTCTGTACATACCAAAGAATGTGCACAAACATTTCTCTGTGGAATTGATTGGGAAGATGCTTATGTGCCAAAGCTTCACATGTATGTTGTAGCATGTATATAAGTATCTAGACAAAAATCCTGTTACTTATGCCTGCGAACCTAATGCAATTGGTGTACATTTTTTGGAAGTGAATTCCCACAAGTTAGAATGTCAATATGAAATCACTGTGTGTTGAGTTGTCAACTCAGTACACAACAAATAGTGTATATACTCGAGTATAAGCCTAGTTTTTCAGCCCTAATTTTGGGCTGAAAAAAGGGCTCCCCGGCTTATATGCGGGTCAATACTTTTAGCCACTGAGGCAAGTTTGGGTCAGTGGCTAAAAGTCATTTTAAACATTGTGTGCCACTTCTCCTGACCCCCCCCCATGTTTAAAATGACTTTTTAAAAGGTCATTTTAAAACAATGTTTAAAATGACTTTTAGCCACCAACTCAAGCACTTGCCTCGGTGGCTAAAAGTCATTTTAAACATCACACACACACCCAGCTCACAAAGGAGGAGTTGCCAGGCCCTGCTGCATTTCCCACCCTAGGCTGATACTTGGGTCAATAATTTTTTTGCAGTTTTGGGGGTTTAAAGTAGGAGCCCTGAGTTATACTCGAGTATATATGGGTAATCTCTACACAGCTTGCATCAGTTTTCATAACATAAAAACATAAGAACGTAAGCATATAAGAAGAGCCATGCTGGATCAGGCCAAAGGCCCATCTAGTCCAGCTTCCTGTATCTCACAGTGGCCCCACCAAATGCCTCTGGGAGCACATGAGACTAGATATCTGTCTCCTGATACCACTCCCTTGCATCTGGCCCTTGAAGTACCCTGTTTTTAAGTCTGGAGATTACACATCTCCATCATGGTTTGTAACCCGTGATGGACTTTTCCTCCAGGAATCTGTCTAATCCCCTTTTGAAAGCCCAGGCCAGATGCCATCACCACCTCCTGTGGCAGGGAGTTCCACAGGCTAAAAACATGTGGGGTAAAAAAATATTTTCTTTTGTCTGTTTTCACTCTCCCAACCCTCAATTTGAGTGTATGTCCCCTAGTTCTGGTATTCGGTGAGAGGGAAAACAGCATCCCTCTATCCACTTTCCTTATGCCCTGCATAAAATTGTACATCTCAATCATATCCTCCCTCAGGCGCCTTTTTTCCAGTCTAAAGAGCCTGGAATTTTTATTCGTTTCTTTAACTACTCGCATTCTCTTTTAGCTCTAATGTTGCCACCTAACACTGTAAGAAGCCCATCAATTCCATGGTCTTAAACTTGAATAGGTCTTAAATGTATGGGCTGTATACTGTCCCTCTCTACTCTAAGCTGCCTTTGGTCCTTTTCCAAGGAGAAAGGCAGGGTAAAAATACTCAATAAAAATAAAAATAAAAATAAACAGCTGTTCTTTGCAGGCTACTGAAATGAACTAGTATCATAAAATGAGGGATGGGCAAATTCCGTCTGGGGAGCAAACAGATTTCACATCTATGGCTATCCTAAATTAGCCATAGTTAAAACAGCAAGGAAAGGCAAGGAAACAACTAGTGTACTAGTATTCATGTAATAATAATAGATGGATTTGAAAGCACATTTTATATCAGTTTAAAAATAGAAAGCAAGAGAAAATGATTCTGTTCATTATTTAGCAAACATTGTTGGTATACAATTGAGTGCACAAACTTTTTTACCCTAGAGAAAATCCTTTGGTATTGTGTTCATACTCAGAATAACAGGCATAAAACAAATGCTCGTTCACTTCAGATAGCTCATGGTCCACCTGTCTGGACCTTCTGGTTTTCTCCTAAGAAGCTGGATCTTTTATCATTGATCTTAGCTCCTGCAGATGCTTAGAAGCAGGCCTATAGTTTAATAAACGTGGGAGGCTTCCTGAACCCGTCTTGGCCTGCTTCTTCTGGACTGTTTAGGTTGAACTGTGGCTGCAGTGTCTGAAATCAGTCAGCACTACCCTGGGTGGCTAGAGCCCCCTGGTGCAGTGGTTAAATGCCTGTACTGCAGGTAAAACTGTGCTCACGACCTGGGGTCCAATCCCAGGTAGCAGGCTCATGGTTGACTCATCCTTCCATCCTTCTGAGGTTGGTAAAATGAGTACCCACCTTGCTGGGTTGGTGGTGGTGGAGGGGAATGTGTAGCCTGCATACTGTAATAAAAGTGTAAACTGCCCAGAGACTACTTGAAGTGGTACGGGGTGGTATATAAGGGGAACACTTGGCTTTGCTTTCCTTTCTATCTACTGACCAAGCTCCAGTAGCTAGCTTAGAGAAGGGAAAAGGGAAGGAGAAAGAGCCACAACCTGTGTGTAAAGAACCCAACATGTCATTACTAGAGATGGGCACGAAACAGAAAAATGGCGTTTCGGTTTTTCGTTTTTCGTTGAGAGGTCTGTTTCGGTTTGTTTCCATTTGTTGGGAAATTTTTGAAAAATTTCTTTACCGTTTTTCGTTTTTTCGTTTGTCATTTCTACCCGCCTTTTGCCCGATTTTTAAAGCATTTCTGTGCGCAGGCATCCCCCAACACCCCAGACCAGAGGGGAAACACTAAAAAAAATGGATGCTGGCAGAGACACAGTATAGACTAGGTATGCAGGGAGGCTGCAAAGGCAGCGGCAGGCGTTGCCCAGGGTGCAAGGCAGCCGCAGAGTGACTGCACTGCGGGGCAAGGGAGGGTACTCACCGAGAGGTACACAGCACGCACGAACACAGGGAGGCAGCAGGACTGAAGCTAGAGTCGCAGAGACAGCAATCCCACCCTAACTCCCACCAGAGACTGCAAGGAGGACGGGGGCTGCCAGAGCTTTTTATGCCCTCTGTGGCTGCCAGACCTGCAACCTTGGGCATGCTATTGGTTGAACATGATCCCATCACATGGCTTGCCTCCATTTAGTGGCTGTTGGCGACATCCATTTTAAAGGGAAAAGAAAAATACATCGCGATGGGAGAAGACTTAAACAAACGTTTTCAACCCCCCTGGTAGGTTATCAGACAATATAAATAATTATCGCTGCATTTTTATGGTTGTCTAGGGCGTTTTTTAACATTTAAAAGAGCTCATTTCAGTGCGCATCGCCATTAATGGAAATGAAACGTAACGACCACAATTTTCGCGGTTCTGTTCGTTTCATTGCATTTTCATCACAATTTTCGTTTGTCGTTTTGTTGCGTAACGGAAACGACAAACGGTAACAGAAACGAAAATTTTTTCGTTCCGTGCCCATCTCTAGTCATTACTTGTTTGTCATGCTAACAGCACTATGCTACTCTAATTTTAGGGGGGGGGGGTGAACCTCACTGCACACTGCTGAATGTGACTGAGGTTTTAAAAAGTACTGTTGTGTACTGAGTTGTGCATTTGAGTAACTTACCGTATATACTCGAGTATAAGTCGACCCGAGTATAAGCCGTAGCCCCTAATTTAAACCCCCAAAACTGGGAAAATTTATAAGTATAAGCCTAGGGTGGGAAATGCAGCAGGGCCTGGCAACTCCTCCTTTGTGAGCTGTGTGTGTGTGTGATGTTTAAAATGACTTCTAGCCACCGAAGCAAGTGCTTGAGTTGGTGGCTAAAAGTAATTTTAAACATTGTTTTAAATTGACTTTTAAAAAGGTCATTTTAAACATGGGGTGTCAGGAGAAGTGGCACACAATGTTTAAAATGACTTTTAACCACCGATCCAAACTTGCCTCAGTGGCTAAAAGTATTGACCCGCATATAAGCCGAGGACCCCTTTTTTCAGCCCAAAATTAGGGCTGAAAAACTAGGTTTATATTCAAGTATATACAGTAAACAGAATATACTCTCTGAACGGTGTAGGTCCACAGACATGGGCTACAATTCTGTGCACTGGTACCTGAAAGTTCCCCCACTGAATACAGAGACCAAAATCCTCTTTCAGAAGTTTGTGTGTAGCTGTGTCATTTTTTTCAGCTTCCTTATTACCAAATGTTCCCATCTCTGTGCCTACTCACATAACCTATCGTACAATGAGAGGACTGTAGAATAAGAGACAGACTGGTGGCAAATGGTCTCCAATTCCTTTCATGATTGTTGGGATGCAATTGCGTGATGCAAGGATTCCAGTGAGTAAGTCTTATTTCCAGGGAAGCATTCAGTATTGGGCTAAACTTTAGATACTGCTTGGAAATGGCAGCAGACTTTTAGCAAGCTAGAAAATGAACAGCCTTCCCCTGCACTTGTGCCTGGGCATTGCTGATCAGACTTGCTCTCGGTGCATGGTAAACTAATAATGATGTCAACCCCCTATACATTTGTGAGCGATGACATACAATGGAAAACTTCAGGCCCGCTCCTGATATTGCCATTTACTGGAAGTGCTAACTTCTGTTCTTTGTGCATTTGATGCATTAACAAAAGCACCAAGAAATCAATTAATTAGGCTACCCTTTTTGTCAACAGTGGGAGCAGGAGCTCAATGGCACTCTCTTTGTCCTCTTGTCGTGGGCAACTCAGTGTGTGGCCTGAGATTCTTATTCACTCAAGACGCAATGACCTGTGCCCGTATTGTGCTATTATGATGGAGGGAGGGATTCTATTGTTAATAAGCACTTCCTAGGATTCTTGTGCCAAGCATTGCCTGGTTAATTTAACTGCTTTCAGCGGCAACAATGCAAACCCTGTGGGAGAGAGGTGCCATTGGGGTTGTGACGATATATCAAAGGCTACGGGCATTGTCTTCAAGACAAACATAAGGTTCTGTTTGAAGAGTTGGGTCTCATGCCTATTTGCCTTATTCCAAACAGAGAAGGGACCGCTTTACAACTCCCCGCCATCTTGACAGGAAGCCTCATTATTAGAACAGCTAGCATTTCGAGATATTAACGCCCCATCAGAGAACTGGTTAAAATCGTGACACTATCCTCCTCCACCCACAACGAACTGAGATTTTTAAAGGAGGTTCTGACGAGTATGTTCAGAAGGTTCTAAAGCTGTGTTTGTACGTGCTGATACAAATCCTTGATATTTCTATACGTACCATCCAAATCAATGGGAAAAGAAGGGGAAAACGCCAACAAAGACAAATTATTGTGGTACTTGGAAGCCTCAAAGATGTCTTTCATAATGAACATTTGTGGATCAAAATCTACTTCTTTAAGCAGGTGCTATGCGTATCCTATGTAGATACAGCCATTCTACACAACTGAAAGAAAATTAGGGTGAAAATTAGTGGCAGCTTTGCAGATGGATAAAGGTAAAGTAAATCAATACTAAAAACCTCCTTTAAAGCCACAGGGCCCAACAATCCACTGATAAAACCCCTCTCAGTCAATTAGTCACTAAGGAGAAGCCTGCCTGAAAAGCAAGGTCTCAGTGGGCTTGCAGAAAGACAGCCTCCTGGGGGAAGGAGTTCCAGAGTTCCAGAGCCTTCTGATGTTTCCCCTTCAAGAGTGTTTATTAATCCTCATGAATTACACGACTGCTCAAAATTCATATTAAACCACTGGATATTTGCATACTGGGAAGACTTTCATTGCTTGACTTTTAATTTAACACACAGCTGTTAAAAATGCCACAGGATATGTTTCCAGTAACCTGAAAATTAGCAAATGTTTCTCTCCGTAAGAATCCATATTGTTTTGGTTATTTGTGTTGCCATGTCAGCAGCACCTCATTCTCTGGGATCTCTGCCCAAAAGCCTCACAGCAGGGCATGGGCCCTTAGGATGTTACTGAGATAGACATAGGCCATTACTTCACGAACCTCTCGCTGCGCGGCGAGCCGTGATTTCTGCGCGAATCGATCGGTTTTGTCCGCACGCTCCTCCTTTTTGGATGCGGCGCCACGCCGACCATGCCCCCTAAACCGTGCTCCAAGCGGGGCGAGTGATTCCCCTGCCGGAGGCCGGGAATCTTTTTTCGCTTCGCATCCCGCTTCGCATCCAAAGTCACGTGTGGCCACTGATTATTTGTAAATATTTTTTTTTTTAGTTAATTTTCCTCCGAAATGCCGATGCATCGATATTTTGGTTAACGCGTTCTTTTGATCTTGCTTTCTGTGCTTACAATATTCCTTGGAGGAGCGATGGTATACACAACAAATGTTGTGTGCTGGTCCACCTAGTGACCCTGACGGAGAACAGCAATTTTTTCACATCGCCAATGGACGAAGCAATACAAATCGGGAGTAGAAAACAAAGGAACATACAGTTATTCAGCTCTGCCGCAAATGACAGCCGGGTATCGATGCATCGATACGCCGTGGTTTTTTTTTTTTTTTTTAAAAAGAAAGCAGAAACCGGACGTTGCAAGTAAGCTTCCCAATGCGAAGGGAGCACGTGAGGTAGTACTGGATTCGATCCTAAAACCTCGCCCCGTGAGGACACGGAAAGAGGGGTGGGGGCGAATGGAGACCACGTGACCACCACGTGACCGCCTTCGGATTCACAGCGAAGGCAATCACGCTGCGAAGAGAAGTACTTCGTGAAGTAACGGCCATAAGCAAGGTTTGTGATGAGAGCAGACGTACAAAACCTTTGTGTTGAGCCAGTAAATCTTGGTTTTAGCTGGTACTAAGTGGAAATGGGGATCCAGCCTTTAGAGACACCTCTCACACAAAAACCAGACATTCTTCTCCTCTGGAGCTGCTCAGGGTGGCTTATGCCTCTTTGCCTGGATAGCTAAGGAAGCATAACAGTTCTCCAAGACTTCACCAGGCTCCCTGAGACCTGGCAATCCTGTTCAGTTCACCAGCAGTGGTGTAGGGGAACCAGTACTCTTCAGGATTATTCAGAATGTAGCTGTCATTCCCAAAGGGCAGTATATTGTTGCAAGGAAATCCTGCTATAATGCAAACCATTTAAGGATGGTTTAATTCTGAATGGCCAGTTAAGAGCCATTAATGTTACAAAAGAACTGCTCCTAATTTGTTGCTATGGGTTGATCCAGCGATTGGCATTTATGGAGTCTCTTTTGTAAGTCACTGACTATGGGGACTACCATGATGATCCCATATTTTTCTAAATATATTGCTATGCCACGGCTTACCTGCTAGCTATGGAGAGTTCTTAAAGCTTCTAGGTGGCCTTAGTCAGGAAGTCAATAGGAAGTGAAGAAGTCATTGAAGTAAATCTACTCCTTTACTGCAGTTTATGGTGACCATTAAAGAAAGATTGGCCTATCTTTTTGCCAAGATGTATGCATCTCATTGTTAGGAGGCAATAAGGCTATTATAACCTCATTGCATTCAACCGCTATTTTATGGCATTGGCCTCCCTTATCCTTGAAAGCCAGGTATATCTGTCTGGTTCCAAGAAGCCACAGCTATGATGTAGACATACAGAAAAACAAACATAACCAGGGACTACAAAAATGCAATTTCAAGGCAAAAAAAGTTATAAAGTCAAGCTTTTACAATACGAATGAAACAGTAAATAATTTTCAAATACCCTGTCGTTCATTGAATAAAACATTGATATGGAACACAACATCACAGCAAGCTCATATCCAGAACATTTTCATTAATACAGCAGTGAGGTTCAAACATAAACAGTAGCTTTGGAAAAATTCAGAGTATATTAACGTCAGGTGTGATTTAAGAGGTAGATTTGCTTTGTGGCATACTTGAGTAAAGGAAAAACACATACACTTTTATATCAGGCTGCTTTTATTTCAAGAATAGGAAGCAAAACAGAAGGCGAACCAGGGAAAACAACTCTTTAAGGTCCACACCCCTTTCACAACAGTCCCCACGTTCACTGTGTGATCAGTACAGATCATATATTTCTGAGCTGTTTTGTGAAAAACTGGTTCTTCTCCGTAGTCTCACTGATTCTTGCTCAGATCATATCACAGTGAAGCATTGCAACGTCCTTCCTTAGTCCTTATACTTTTATCTAGAACTCTGTTGTGAACAGGAAGTGCATTTGGTCTATTGTTCAAACCATGTGATGCCGATATCTGAAACGGAAGAGGTGCTGGCTTCCTCTCTGCTCAGGTTGTCTGTGTCCTGGAAGAGGATTTCATGTCCAGTTTGTTTCAGGGTGTGTTCAGCTACTGCTGATTTTTCAGGTTGTTTTAGCCTGCAGTGTCTTTCATGTTCTTTGATTCTGGTCTGGATGCTGCCCTTTGGGCTCCCCATATATACCTGGCCACAACTACAAGGTATCCGGTATACTCCTGCCATGGCGAGTGATTGTAGCATCTGTTGTATTTTTTGTGGTTGGTCTAAATACTGTTTGTAGGTTGTATTTTTTCAACACTGTTTATACAGCCCATGACTCCTTTTATGTATAGCAGAAATACTTTCTTTGTTGGAGGCTATTTTATTTCTTCAGTTTGGTGTTGTTTTTTCAGCTTGATGCTCTTCAAGGACACAGAGGTACTGGACAACACTACCAATCACTATGTCAGACTACACAGGGAAGCCAATGAAATTCACAAACATACGCACAGTTTCAAAAAAAAGAAGAAAGTCTAAAAATCAACAAAGCCTGGCTTCCAGTACTAAAAGCTGCAGTGTGCAAAAGGTCAAATCTCAATGATTCCCACCCAGCCACAAGCAAAAGTAATCAGTTCACACAATAGAACAGGTAACAACACCCATCAAGGATCATTGCTGCCCCTGATTACATTGAAATTTCTTAATCCCTCCATCACAATGCAATGACTAACACCTATTTTCCTGCGTAGGACAAGTTTCCTCAACTTTCCCACAACTTTAAGAACCCCAGTCTCACTCACTCTATACCTCAGAGCACACACAGAGAACTCCTAGTTCCCTGAGCTCCTGGCCCTCTGAAGATGCCAGCCATAGAGTCCAGCAAAATGTCAGGAAGAAAAAAATTCCAGAACATGGCCAAACGGCCCAAAAAACTCACAACAACTATAAAAAGCATTATAATAACTTTGAGCAATCTGCAGCCTTTTATCATGTTGTTGGACACACAAAATATATTTTAAGTCCTCAGCCAGCCAAGTCAGTTGAATCTATGGAGCAAAATCTGTGTTGTCCTTTTTGCCTTTAAGATGCTGCTATGCAATGCCTTTTACTCCCAGGTATTGGTGCTGTTTGTATTGGGGCTGTATGGTGTGTTAAATCACCAAATCCAAAGTTACTGTACATATTTACTTCACAAGTTCTGTGGAAGTTGGAAGTGCTGGCAGAGATGAAATTTGGGCAGATGTGAAAAACCTTCTCCATGAGTTCAACCAGATTTCTATGAATGTTATTTGCTTAAATTAATCTCAGCTTGGATCTTTGTAGTTTTGTTTGTTTTGGCCTTACTGGTGCTATGTAAAAAACAAAGCGGTGCTAACTATACTTGGATCATAATCACCATTTACTTTAATGCTGACAATTTATATTACTCTTATATTAGTGGCACAGTATTTGCAATATAGTCAGGGACTGAATTATACTCAGTGACAGTGATCTTTATCTTGTTAGTACAAATTTAACAACAGAATCTAAAACAGATAATGCATGCTTATGTATACAGTCACAAATGATCAAACAGAGGATAACCCCTTTTTACCATCACTAAATTGACACAGGGCTTTGCAGTGCAGTTCTGTACAAAAGTAGGTCTCAACGAGTTGCGTGATGCTGCTTTTCAAGTAAGCCTTTAAAGGACTCTCTGCTGTGAAAGCTTGTCCCCCTTTAAAAGCAGAAAACATGACATGAAAGGTGAATAGATGACTAAAGCCCCAGAGAGCCTAAGGATACTGCAGCAGAAGGAGAATTCTTTTATCAGTATTCTTATTTTAATTTTACTTTATTATTTTCGTTGTTTACAAAAAAGCTATTAAATGTACTTAGGTGTTTCCCAAAACAGATTACGATGGTAGAATTATCTATAAGAAAATGTAGAAAAGGTGGATGGATTTCTGCTGAAAAGTCAAGGAGGAATGTTGTCTTGTTTTGCTGTCTAGGCTTCGGTCTCATTAACATGCGGGAGAGCTCCTCCTTGCACTTCTTGCTGCTCCCGTCTTCTCTCACTGTGTTTACAGATAATCCAGCAAGTTTGCAGGCCCAACGCCATTCTGAATAAGAAACCACAATACATCCAGTCCAACAGCATGCAGCTTAGAGAGATGCCAGCCCAGGGCAGCCTTAAGGTGCATATTAAATCATGCCACGCTCAGATGGGAGGGGCAAGGGTGCTTTTATGGAATGCCAAGCCCCTCTAAAGGTGCCCTCCCCGATTTCTGGTGATTTTTCAGGAAGTACAGAAAATGGCATGGAAGTGTTTTTTTAAGAGATAGAGGGATCTGGTTCTTGTTGCCTTGGCAACCTGACTGTTGTTTCCTGTTTTCTTATGCTGTAGAAAGGCAGTGAAATTATAGCAGTATAGAGGAAACAAGGGGCATCAGTAAAGAGGTGCACTTGGTTGTACTTTAGGATCCACACCAGGGTGCAGAAGGCACTTTCTCATTCACATTCAATTACATATTCCCGTCTGCATTCAGAGGTGGGCGAGGACTTCACAGAAAAGGCAACAATGTTTTTTTTTTTGCCCTCACTGGCATAATTAGATATACAGATCTGATGGTCTGTGTGATGTTATCATGTTTATCGACTGATCAGTACCATGCAGTGCAGAAGTCATTACCAGTGCAAGCACGCCAGAGCAGCTCCCGTTGAGGGGCTTCATAGCTGTGGGCAACAATAAACGTGTACAAAATAACAGAAGTAATTGAAGACCTTGAATTTTCTCTTGAAAATGAGTGAGACTTCTACTTGGGATATTACAGTGCATTTCTGTGGGTCTCTCATTGCTAAGCATTGCTGAAATAAGATAGGAAATTAATGCTTTAAAAATGAACATGGAACTGTAAGTGATAAAGTCTATCACGGACAGCTCGAATAGGCAAAAATTGCAGTAGTCAACGATGGCCTGCCTTCTACAAATATGACAATAGGATATTGTCCTGTGCTAATTTCAGGTACCCTAATTCAACCCACATCCAACCCACTCTTCTATTATTCCCATGTCAGTCTCCAAATGGAAGATGGGCAGAAGGAACTGTGCTGTTACCGCTTACGTGCAGAGCTGGGATCTCAACAACAATACATGCAACATGTGATGGATTAAATGCTGCCAGAGGAATCATAGTAGACATGGTATTAATCGATGAGTTTCAGCTCCTACAGCCTGAGGATGTCGTCAGGAGTCCAGGACCCTTGGGGAGATGAGGGCTTACACATGTTTGTCAGATCCTGGCCCTTCCTGGCTCATAAAAATATCAACCACAGAATCCTCCTGACTCATCTCTCTGAAATGGGACTTGGAGACACTGTCTTACAGTGGCTTCAGTCCTTCCTACAGGAGAGAATGCAGAAAGTGGTGTTAGGGGGATCATGCTCAACACCATGGCCACTGACCTGTGGGGTCCCTTAAGGTTCTGTTCTGTCTCTTATGTTATTTAGCATTTATATGAAACCACTGGGGCAAATTATCCGGAGTTTGGGGGTTAAGTGTCACCAGTATTCCGATGACATCCAATGCTACCTCTCGCCAGCTCCAGATTTCAAGGAAGCTATTCCAACTCTAGATCGCTGCTTATCTTCAGCAATGAACTGGATGATGAGGAACAAAATGAAACTAAACCCAGACAAGACAGAGCTGCTTCTGGTCAGTCAAAAAGGAGATCAAATGATAGGGATGCAACTTGTACTGGATGGGATTACCCTCCATTTAAAAAAGAGGTGCATAGCTTGGGGGTGCTCCTGGACTCATCCCTGAACCTACATGCCCAGGTCACAGCTGTGGCCCTGAGTACATTTTCACAATTAAAACTAGTATTCCAGTTATGCTCGTTTCTTGAGAAACCTGCTCTGGCCATTGTGACACATGCCCTAGTGACATCATGGCTGGACTACTGTAATGCATGCTATGTGAGACTGCCGATTGAAAGTCTCAGGAAACTTCAACGAGTACCTGCTGACTGGAGTAGGTAACAGAGATCATATTACATCCCTACTAAAGCAGCTCCACTGGCTTCTGATCAGCTATTGGGCACAATTCAAACTGCTGGTTTTAGCCTATGAAGTACTAAATGGCCTGGATCCAAGCTACCTGAAAGATCGAATTTCACAGTATGAGCTCAGGTGCTAAGGTCATCAGGAGAGGCCTTTCTCTCCATCCCACCACCTTCACAGGTGTATCTCATAAAAACACATGAAAGGGCCTTCACTGTTGCTCCTCCCAGACTTTGGAACTCCCTCCTGCTGGAAGCCAAGACTGCCCCTTCTATGTTGTCTTTTTTAGAAGCAGGCAAAGACCTTCCTCTACAAGCAAGCTTTCCCATAATGATGGACTACCTATTATGTGACTTTTAGATGGATCACCAATATGTATGATTGCATTGACTGATCTCATAAGAACACCAGTGTTTCCATGCTAGTTTCCATCCCTGAATTTTTCTTCTTTGTGTGTGTTTTTGGTAGCTTTAATGTTACCTTTTAATGTTGTAAGATGTGTCTTCTAATTCCCAATTCTTAACTTGAATATGTTTTGAACGTACTGGGCTGTATATTGTCCCTCATTATTGTAAGCCGCCTTGGGTCCTTTTCCAAGGAGAAAGGTGGGGTAAAAGTATTCAAAATAAAAATAAATAAAATAAATTGTGAAACACAGAAAACAAGTTTCAAAAACTGTTTGATGGTGGAATGGGCACAGAGGATTCTCTTTCAGTGGAGGTTTTTAAAAAGAGACTGGATGGCCTTCTGTCAAGGCCATCTATTTTTGGGAGGGGCCCAGACTCAAGGACCTTTGGTTCCTATTCCAGCTCTACAGCCCTTGAGTCTATTATTCTAAGATTTAAATCCATCAGTGCAGCACAACTAGAGCAGGTCCATTGAATCAATATAAGGTACCAAGAAATTGACTTATCACTGATCAATGGTCCTACTCTAGTCATAATGTCACTAAGCAAATAGGATTTATAACTAGACATGGGCACGACTTGGCGAAATTGTCGTTTCCATTTTCGGTTATCGTTTCCGTTACGTAACGGAAACGGTAACGATAATTAAGCCGTCAGAACTCGAACTCGAACTGAAAAAAGAAAAATTTGGTCGGGTTTTTTGTTTCCGTTTGTGGCATCGCGGCAGCGAAGCACAGAAAAAGTTTTAAAGTTTTTTAAAACCCCCCGACTCCCGGCCAAAAAAGCAGGCGAAAATATGCCTGCCTGAGGCTTTGCCACCTACCAGAGGGGTGATTTCTGGGGGGTCCCCGGCCTTTCCCCCCCTCTTCTCCTGTCCTGGGCTGCTTGCACCAGGCTGGGGGGGGGTCATCCTCGTCGTCTGTCTCGCTGCATGCCATGCGGTGGGGGGGGAATCTAAAATGGCGACTGCAATTTTTCTTTTGAAATCATGGTCAAAAAACACACCAAAACACCACAGAAACATGTGAAATTTATTTATTTTAAATGCCTGAATTTTTATAGTAGCAGCAGTGGGTTTTTTATAGCAATAAAACATTGTATTGATTTTATTTTATTTTATTTTTATTTTTTTAGACCTGCCCATTTGGGCTGGGCATGGGATGGGACCATGCAATTTTTTTGAACCATTCCACCAATGGCATCGCCAGGTTTTTGACTGACACTTCTGGATGCCGGCACCTTCCAGAAATCGCAGTCGGGTGCATGGATGTGGTTGAGGGTGGAGGGATGGCTGCTGGTGCTGGTGTGATCCGATAGAGATTGAGGAGGGAGGCTGGAGGCTTTAGGATTTAAATTAGGCAGGCAGGGAGGGAATTGAATTTAGAAAATAATTTCTTTGATTCCCTGCAGCTTTGTCTGCTGAAGGGAATAGCAGTTTATTCTTTATTTCTTCTCTGGCAGTTTGAGGATTTTTTTTCTGATATTGGATAAAGGGGGAGGTTCGACTGGGAGTGGGAGGTGTGGATTTATTTTAAATATATATTACATACTACCATTTATTTTCTATTTTCCCAACTTCAATTTGCTTGCACACACACACATTTGGGGTGCAAGCCAAGAACACAACCTCTATCCTTCCTAAGTGATATCCTAACTGCCCACTCGCCCGTCCGCCCGTGCCGCCACCCGCCTGCGGTCCGCGCCACTGCCCACCCATGGCCCCCCGCCACCGCCACCTGCCCGTACCTCCCCCCGCCCCCCGCCCCGCCCGCTGCGTAGGGCACAAAAACACCTAGCGCCAGCCCTGATTGCGGGACGCCCCATGCTCTGGGAAGTCAAATCACGCTAAATCGCGGTGGAAATGACAAACGACAAACGGAAATGACAAATTTTTGAAAAATTTCGCGACAAACGGAAACGAGCCGAAACGGACCCGTTCCGACAAACGAAAACTCGAAACATCATTTGTTCTGGTCGTGCCCATGTCTATTTATAACCCATTCTGTATTAGACAGAATAGTGCCTGTGAGTCATGAGTAGTGTGACTTAGCTCATGTAATACTATCTTTAATATGCAATTAAACAACTGCCAATCTACATGCAGACTTTCAAAATCACAAATCTGCAATCCTGATTTTAAAAAAAATTGGTGGCTGGGTATTTTAAGTAAGAACATCAGGTTCTATTTGACTTGTTGGTGATTGGAGTAGCAATGCCTTTAGATACAAGTACAACACATTTATAGATTTGATACTAGATATGGGCGTGGACTGTGGTTCAGCGGTTTGTGCTGGTTTGGGCCTTTGGCTACACTACTATTTCCAGCTTCCTACCCCTGCTTCTTGTGGTAGGTGTCCATTCAGAAGCAAAAGCAAACCAAACCAATGTGTTCTGCTTATATACTGCCCCATGCCACTTCAAGTAGTCTCTGGGTGGTTTACAGTTTAATTACAGTATGCACGCTACACATTGCCCCCCCCCCCACAACCTGGGTACTCATTTTGCTGATCTCGGAAGGCTGGAAGGCTGAGCCAACTATGAGCTGGCTAACTGGGATTGAACCCCAGGTCATGAGCACAGTTTTACCTGCAGTACAGGCATTTAACCACTGCGCCATGGGGTAGTGACATTGCTTACCAAACCTTATTTCCTCTGGCAGCTGCCCACATAAGTGCCTGGGATGCAGTCAGAACAGCTGTGCAGCTTGAGGACCAAACCACCATGAGCTGCTGAACCAGTGGTTCATGCCCATCCCAGCTTGATGCCTTAGTACCTCGTGGCCTGAACCAAGAAGATAACTCCTGACAAGATCCAGCTTCCTTGAATACTCAGTCTTAACATAAGAACATAAGAAGAGCCATGCTGGATCAGGCCAAAGGCCCATCTAGTCCAGCTTCCTGTATCTCACAGTGGCCCCACCAGATGCATTTGGGAGCGCATGAGACTAGATATCTGTCTCCTGATACCACTCCCCTGCATCTGGCCCTTGAAGTACCCCGGTTTTTAAGCCTGGTGATTACACATCTCCGTCATGGTTTGTAACCTGTGATGGACTTTTCCTCCAGGAATCTGTTCAATCTTCTGTTTTATATAATTGGAGAAAAGCACATTTTAATTCAGAACAACAAAAGAGCCAGAAGCTGAAACATCTAGCCATTATTGCTCTGTCAGTCTGTCTATCATGCCTCCAGATTCCATTCTTTGCACCTGAGGAGGTGGCCTGTTTGACCACATAAGCGCATGGTATCAGAAATGCATTAGCCTTATCAGTGCCACACAACCCTTTGAAGTACTGTTTTCACAGTACTTCAAAGTCCGGTGAAAACCTTTGCTTTCTTAGCAGCTAGGGAGCTTCAATGGCTCTCAAATTTATCAACTTTGTATTTAAGATCAGTATATTTAGATGTTGCTTGTGGGTTTGCCTCAGACTCCTCTCATTTGTAGGATTGCTAGTCTACGTCTGTACCCGCTCGTGGCTCTGTATAAAACATCACTTGTATCTATGGGAAGGACATTGTTAGGAGCTCAGCTATGTGCCTGGAAGTAAGCCCAGTGGAGTTGTGTGTGCAAAGTCAGTCTGAGCTTATGCTGTAATGGATTTGACCTCGAAGAACACTACAAAGAGAAATCGCAGATAACCATCTGAACTGACTTCAGAGGTTTGTAGCCTTGACTCCCTTGATACACAGAGGGGAAAAAGACTGGCTAAAGACATGGGAGTGAACAAATCAGAGCTGCAAGAACGAACACATTCTTCATACTTAACCTGACTATAAGAAAAAAGAAGCAAACAAGAGCAGCATCATTTAACATGTCTGATTTTAGCTATCATTAAAAAAACATAACTGATAATATGAAGTTGTGTCATTGTGCAGAACAATGGGCTAATGTATATGATAGTTCTGGGAGATTTTAAAACAATTAAAAAAATTAACCAAGATAAAATCTATCTACCTACCTACCAGTAGGTCTGTCTTCTAATCAAGTGCAAAGACATAAACAAGTATTTGGAAGGCTTTGTCCTTCTTAACTGAAACTTTATTGCTAGTGGTGCACATTTTCACTCCCCAAATCCCGTAATTCCCTCTTCCTCTCTTTTCAGCCAGTCGAGAATACTTCACCCGGTTGTACCATTAGCTAGTTTGAAATAACCACCTTGGTCTGCAGGCTTGGGGCATCATGAAGCTACTGAGCCCTGTTATTGGTAGACCAGGGAAGGTGCTAGTAGCCTCCCTGACTCAGACAGTGAAATGTTTTCAAAAATATGTGATCTAGAAAAGGGGGAGAGAGAGAACCCTCTAGGACTCACCAGGTACATTCATGTGTGTGTGTGTGTGTGTGTGTGTGTGTGTGTGTGTGTGTGTGTGTGTGTGTGTGTGTGTGTGTGTGTGTGTGTGTGTGTGTTGTGTCATCACAGTCATGACTGACCCTTTGTGACTCCACGTCCATGGAGTTTTCTTGGCAAGAATACTGGAGTGGTTTGCCAGTTCCTACTACAGGTGCCTACAGTATCTGGTATTCTCTGGTGGTCTCCCATCCAAGTACTAACAAGGGGTGACCCTGCTTAGCTTCTGAAATCAGGTGAGATCAGATGTGCTTAGGGCACAACCTATTGTTAACCACTTGTTTGGCTTAGGCTTACTGGAAGATGAGCCTTTAACCCTGTGCCATCTCTTGGTCCCAGTTTGCACCCCTGCTTCATGCTGCTATTTCGACCTCTAGGAAAGCCTCCTGGTGCAGTGGTTAAATGCCTGTACTGCAGGTAAAACTGTGCTCACGACCTGGGTTCAATCCTTGGTAGCAGGCTCAAGGTTCACTCAGCCTTCCATCCTTCCGAGGTCGGTAAAATGAGTACCCAGCTTGCTGGGGGGGGCAATGTGTAGCCTGCACACTTTAATTAAAATTGTAAACCGCCCAGAGACTACTTGTAGTGGTATGGGGCGGTATATAAGCAGAACACTTTGCTATTCTTGGTGACAAACTCAGCCCTCCTTCCAGCCCAGAAGGCAGTTGTGTCCCTCCCCATTCTAAGTGACTGAACTGAGAGCAAAGTCTTAAAGCCCCCACGTTGCTCTCCTAGTCCAAAGCTCTTTCTCAGTTGCTTTTGGGTAAAGTAAAAAATGAGCATCCAAGGACTGCTAATTCACTTAATACTATATAGCACCTTGTTCGGCAGACTGGTAGGTTTTGTAGTATAGAAACAATACATCACATTGAAATTGTGGAATGGAACAAAGAGCTGAAGGACCACTCCTAGTATACAGGTCCAGAGGCTGAATTTCCACCACCGAATCACATTGTAAGCAACCTCCGTCACTGTGCTGTTGATGAGCCAGTGATATTTGGTGTTATTTGTGGTGATGATGAGCCAATGATGTTTGGAGCAGGTTGTACTAAAGAATCACAGTGTGATGCTACCCTTGGCACTTCATGAGTGGATGCTTTGTTTCAGAATAAAGGAATGAAACTGGTTAGGGAGCTGCTTCCAGCCTGTTGGGGCTTGTTGTATGCCTTTCGGACCCCCAGGCTTCTTGCCCCGCTACTGCCAACATATCACCATAACAATCAAAAGAGGTTGCCTCTGAAATCTCCAGGAGGAGTGACTGTTCTTTTCAACAGGCTATAGGTTTCCCCTGTACTGTTCAACATTCAAACATGCACATACACACACAGAGAGAGAGAAATACCCCCATTACTATATACTGTATCAGGGTGGCACACAGCACACAAATGGCAAGACTTTGTAAGAACATAAGAACAGCCTTGCTGGAACGGGCCACAGCCAACCCAGTCCAGTATTCTCTTTCACACAGTGGTTCACCATTTGCTTCAGGGTATTTCCAAGCAGATCTCTTCACTTGCTTATGATTCCCTGCAAATGGCAGTGAGAGATATCCTGTCTATCTCTCCAACCCAGAGGTTGTCCTTAGGCATCCATAATGATAGCCATTGATACCATTGTTCTCCAAGAACTTGTCTAATCCTTTCTTAAAGCTGTCAAGGCTGACAGCTGTCACCACCACTTCTTCTGGCAGGGAGTTCCAGAGACCAGTGATCCTCTGGGTGAAAAAGTACTTTCTCTTATTTGTTTGAGATTTAGCACCCAAAAGTTTCATGGACTGCCACCTACTTCTAGTGCTGTGCGATAGGGAAAACAGCTTTTCCTTATCTACTTTGTCCACACTGTGTATGATTTTATAAACTTCAATCAGGTCACCTCTTAGGTGCCATCATTCAAGAGTGTGTCACTCTTCATCCTGTGTGTCATTCTTCATCCTGTGTGCATTGAAACTCAGACATTTGATGCAGCAGAACAGGCTGTATCTGTTGCATGCAACCTGGCTTGACCATTTTTATTGTAAAAATGGGAATGAATGCATGTCCTCAGCTGTTTCACTCCTACTGTTTTGAATGAAAGCACAGGTTTACAGGGAAGTGTGCTACCCACAGTGAGCAAGTGTTTTCTTTTTCCTTACTGTGTTGAATGTACACTGAGAAATATGATGACAAATATTCATGTGTTTGTATTTGTAGCAGCAGGACAGGAGGAGCAATGATTAGGTAGGCTTCTGAACTCCTGTTAGTATGTTGAAAAAAAATCTAGAGGATGCTTGAAACTAAAAATCTTGAAAGTGCATTTCAGCAGCTGCATCGTTAGCTCTGATTTATTAAAGTCATAGTCAGACTGTTCTTATTTCTCCTCTGAGAGCAGCACTCACTGTTAATGGGAGCACTGAATTTTCATATGGTTAAAACACTGCAGCAAACTTTTAAAAAAACTTACTTGCAATAAATGGATACTCCCCCCCCCTCTTATATCAGTAGTGCATAACCCTGAGTACCCATATGTTTTGGGACAAAAAGTCACAGAAGCCCTCCCTGTTAGGTATGGTAGTCAGGATTTCTAGGAGTTCTATTCCAAGGTTGGGAACCCTTACCCTACATGATGCTGCAGAATATGTTCTACAGACAAGGCTGAATGTACATTTACAAATACAACTGGTAAATTGCAGAGGAGTTACGAGTACAGTAGGACCCCGGTATCCACTGGGGATTGGTTCCAGGCCTTCCCGTGAATAATGAAAACTGTGGATAAGACAGAACGCCTGCCCACCCAACCCCAAACTGCTGTTTCCTGACAGTAGCTTGCTTTATGACTTCTGTTTTGAGACAGTAGCTTGCTTTATGGCTGTTGTTTGTGACAGCAGCTTGCTTTACAGATGCTATTTGTGACAATAGCTTGCTTTGTGGCTGCTGAATTATTTAATCTTTCCCCCCCTCTGCCAACCGTGGATAACTGAATCAGTGGATATGGGGGTCCTACTGTATGTCTTTCTTAATCTGGCTGTAGTTTGTATTATATGTATTATATTTATTATATTATTATTATATGTATTATATGTATTAAATGTATTATATGTAGTATATGTAGTATATGTAGTTGTAGATTTAGAAGAAAAAGAAGTAGGTCTGACCATTCAGAAGTCTTCCTATACTCTGACTCGAAGAGTGTATCAAATAGCAATACCTATTTGTGAGCAGCACATACCAACCCTTCTTTCAGCACGTATTTCACAGTGCACTGGCATGGCTGCAATCTTCTCCGTGCTCTAGCATGGAAGATGTTCATTGGCAGAACACATTTTGTTCAAACCTACTTATGGCATACTTTATCCATAAATATCTTTGTGTGATGGCTTCCCGCATTGAGAAGACTTCCATTTTCTCGATTGCCCCTTTGCTCTTCCTGACTTCTCTGGAAAAAGAGACAGACAATTGCACAGTTAAAACACCCACAAGCAAACGGGGAAAAACAAAATCTGTCATCTGGCTGGCATAGCCTACAGTGCATGAAAGCATACAAGAAAGCATGAGGCAATTATCCTCGCTTGGAATAATTGTAGTAAAGAAGAATGTCATGTCGTATCTCCACACACTTACTCAGGTGGGGGGGAAAAAGTGAAAATAAAGCCACAAGTATGAAACGAGAGTTTATGCGAGAGGATGTCTTGCTAGTGTACGAACATGGAAAAACATTTTGCTCCTAATTTTTTTTTAAAAAATACACATTGCATATGTATGCTGGCACAAAGGGGCTTATTTTCTTACATTCACTTTGCATCTGTCACTCCTAGCCCATAGGCATGCTTAAGTGTTCTCTAAGTAACTTGGTTTTCTGTGCCATTGTGGCCGAAACTTTCTTGGAGTTCCCTCCATTTTAAGAGGAAGGTAGGTCCTTCCTTCCATGTTATAGTCTTCTAATTATCTGCAAGGAACCTCCCCGAAGAATGCAAGAAATGTAAACACGTTCAAATATCCCCTGGGCAATGACAGTTGCCTGTTGGCTGATCTTTCCATTCTGGAAGCACCACTGGATGTGTTGGGTCAGTCATTCTTGTTTGAAGAGTAAAGTGGATGGAAGTCAAGCCATCCACAATGACTTGAGATCCCTGGAGAAAGGTTAGAATTAACTAGCAATAATATTTTTATGTCCTATAACAGTGTTGGCGAACCTATGGCATGGGTGCCAAAGGTGGCACTCAGAGCCCTTTCTGTGGGCACCGGACATCGCTCCTTCACAGCCACCTGTATTGAGGTTAAATTGCTGTATTGGAAGTTTGTGAAAAATGAGTGGGTTTTGAATTGCAGTTTGGGCACTCGGTCTCTAAAAGGTTCGCTATCACTGTCCTACAACAAACAGAACTTGCTGTGCTTAATAATTCCATAATATTGCTTGTTTATTCCATGTTTCATACATTCCAGTAGGAGTGTCATTTAATGACTGCTGTCTTAGAATATGAATGTAAATATACATTCACATATATGTTGGCTGAAATCCGGTTGCTTAGTGTAGTAAGTTCATCTGGAAGTTGAGTCATGGCTACTGGACTTCTTTTCTGAGAGATAGAAACGTTTCGCTGTTCATCCGAACAGCTTCAAGCTGTTTGGATGAACAGCGAAACGTTTCTATCTCTCAAAAAAGAAGTCCAGTAGCCATGACTCAACTTCCAGATAAACTCACCTGGATGACTGAGAATCTTCACAGACATAGTGTAGTAAGTTACACTAAAGCCCACTGAATCAGTGGGGATTTGACACACATAGAATAGAATAGAATAGAATAGAATAGAATAGAATAGAATAGAATAGAATAGAGTTTTATTGTCCTTATGCATATGCAAGATATACACAACGAAACTAGAGTGCTGTTCCACAACACACTCTAAACAAGGAACCATACAAAACACATAAAACACATAAAACACCATACAAGATATTAAAAACTCTTAAAATCGCTTACAAAATTTAAAACACTACTGATTAGGATGGTGCTAAAACTGTCACATTTAACTTGGATACCGCTCTGGGATAAAAACTGTTATTTAGTCTATTTGTCCTTGACCTAAGAGTCCTATATCTCCTGCCAGACAGCAACAGTTCAAAAAATTGGTGGCCCGGATGCGAAGGTCTCTCAGAATTCTAGACATGCACATAAAGTGCACTGTACTGTAGTGTACCATGTTTGAAAAGTTGATGTGTGATGTTTGGAATGTTTATTTTTGTTTAGTCATGTCCCTGTACAATGTTCATGCCTTTAAAGTGCCTTTTATAAAGAGTTTTGCACACAAAAATGGCTGTTTTTTTTCCCTTTTTTATAGCCTCTGGAACAAATTAATCCATTTCCAATGCTTTCCTATGGGAAACCGTGTTTTGAGATACGAAATTTTCAACATGAGAAAATTCAATTGGATTGGATTAATTTTGTATTTTGAGGCATCACAGTACATCCTATTGACTCAATGGGCTCTAGTGGCAACGTACTACACCAAGCAACAGAATTTCAAGCAAACTGTAAAGAGGATCCACTTTAATGGTTAACATATTTTTCTGGATACTGAACATACTGATTGTATAGGACCAACAGTAACTGGCCACGTAGCTTGACATTCAGTACCAGGAAAGATTCTGGAAGAGATTACTGTATTGCTGGTCTATGAGCACATAGAAAAGAATACAATGACTCGAAGATCCAGCACAAGTTTCTCACAAAAAATTTTCTTTCACCTTTTTTCTTTTAAAATAAAGTCACAAATATGCATGGAACCTTATTATGTGCATGCATGTGTGGGGGAACTGCTCTTCTCAGAATTCTCCAATTCTCCAGATATAAATATCAGAAACCCAGCCAAGAAATATAAGTTTACAGAAATATAAGCTTTCCTTCATTATGCCCCCAATATCCTGCTTCTTTTTTGCAAAAATAAGAAAACTGAGAGCCTTGTGGTACAGTGGTTAAACTGCTACAGTATACTGGAGCCAAAAATGTGCTCACGACCTGGGGTTCAATCCCAGGAAGCCATTTTGTGGTTCACTCAGCTCCCCATCCATCTGAAGTCATTAGAAGGAGTACCCATCTTACTGCTTAGATGCCCTAAGTACATCCGATCTCGCCTGAGCGTGCGTGCGCGTGCACACACACACACACACACACACACACACACACACACACACACACACACACACACACACACACACACACACAACTTACTGGAGGTGGGGTAGGAGCAGTGTGTAGCCTTCATAGTTAAATTCTGTTAACTGCCAAGAGATTGCTATAAGCACACTAAAAATAAGATTTACTACATAAAATAGCTTGGGTCTGAACAATATTATTCCTTTACCAGATACACATCAGGTTGGTCTGTTGTGTTGTTTTTGCTTTTGTCATGGGCAGGTTAGAGTTCATCCACATTTTTCAAACATTATGCATAACTTCTAGTTTTTAGAATGCATTAGCTTTACACTTTTCTTCCCATTTTGTACGCTATTAGATTCTGACTTCTGCTTTATGATAAAAAGGGGGAGTAAAACTCTGAACAGGCATTTCACTGTTAACTCTAATGACCATTAGTGCTGTGAGTATGAACCATGAAAAAATGACAGTCTAAAATATTTCAGGGACAAATAAGCCTTCCTTCATTCTATTTCCTCTAACACAGAGAAATGTGATTAGGCATGGTGCTCAACCGACTGTGAAGAAGGTGTCATGTATCAGTTTTCAGAGTTGTTGTGAATATGATACATTATCCATTATTCCCTGCATTGTTGCTTGCAATCAGTTGTATAATTAATCTGCCTGTGCTCTGTATTTGCCTTTCCCCCCTCTGCTATGATAAAAATACTGGGATTGCCATGTACAGTCAGCACTTTATTTAATTCCAGTGATTTACTTTTTAAAGATTCTGAACAATGAATATATTTCACAAACACATTTGGATTAGTCTAAGTGAACATGAACACATTTCAGCTGAACAGGAACTAAAGTGCTCCATAGTGTTTTTCTGTGACACTGTTCCCAGTCTGCCTTGCTCTCTTCTTTACAAGAAATAATTTCAGTATGAGCTTGTTCTTTGGTTTCATCATTATATCATGGTCCGATGGAGAACTAACCACCTGTCTCTTAACTGTGGCTGCTTGTGGCTCTTGGTTTGAGAATCTTTCTTCCATTTTGGGGCAAGATGCTCCCTTTCCCACTTGGTCTATGGACAAGTCCTGAATTTAAGTATTTGAGTAAGTACATATGGGACACCCTGTCCCTATATTTTGCCCTTAGCGTCAGGCTATTCCTCTGGAGCCCAAGATAGACCAGTGGCTGTTTTTCTAATCCACACCGTTTCCCAGGCACTCCTCAAAGACAACACTTAGCAAATGGTTGACACAAAATTAGTTGGAATAAACATCACCTTGGATGACAGGAACAATATTCAACAAGACCTCAGTAGTCTTGAGCACTGAGCTGAAAAGAGCAGAATCAAATTTAACAGGGATAAATGCAGAATTCTATGCCAAGAGAAGGAAAACCAAATGAACAGTTCAAAATGGGGGTTACTTGGCTCAATAACGCTTTGACCAAGAACAATCTCGGAATGGTTGTTGATTACAAGACAAGTATGAGTCAAATGTGAGATGTGGCTTAAATAAATAAATAAATAAATAAATAAATAAATAAATAAATAAATAAATGCTAATTTATGCTGCATTAACAGAAGTACAGTCTCCAAACCCTGTGAGGTACCAGTCCTCTGTTGTGTACTGTTTAGGCCTCATTTAATGCACTGTGTCCAGTTATGGACATCGAAGTTTTGAAAGGATGCTTACAAACTGGAACAAGCTCAGAGAAGGGCAACCAGGACGATCAGGGAACTGGGAACCAAGTGCTACAAGGAAAGTTTGCTTAGCCTTGAGAAAAACAAACTATGTATTACAGTAGTCCCCCACCACATTATGCTTCACATATTGTGGTCCTGGTACATCGTGAATTTACTGGGACCACAGGCACGGGCAAGTGGTAGGGCAGTGGCCAGGCAGCGCTGGGCCCAGGGCAAGCTCCAGAGGCCCAGCGCAGCCCAGTCCCTAGCCTGGAAGTCACTTCCAGTCTACCGGAAGTCACTTCCAGTCTACCGGAAGTCACTTCCACTCTACTGGAAGTCACTTCCACTCTACTGGAAGTCACTTCCAGTTTGCTGGAAGCCACTTCTGGTCTTTGTACAGACTCCGGAGGCCTAGCACAGGCCCTGGAAGTCACTTTTTATTTTCTGGAAGCCAATTCCGGTTCACTGGAAGCCGCTTCTAGTCCCTGTACAAGCCCGGGAAGCCTCTTGGAGGCCTGTTCCAGGCAGCGCCAGGCCTGGGTTGAGTTCAGGAGGCCACACACAGGCCCAACAGTCCCGTCCCATGCCACAGATCAGGCTGTCTGCATATCACAAATTTTCCTTTATTATGGGTTTATAAAAAAATCTGAGCCCCATGATAAATGGGGGACTACTGTATATACATGTGTGTGTGTGTGTGTTGTGTCGTTACAGTTGTGACCGACTCTTCGTGACCCCATGTCCATGAGGTTTTCTTGGCAGGAATACTGGAGTGGAGTATATAAAAAGAAAGGAAATGACAATTCTAAATGCAAAAGAAAGTTGGAAGCCAGTACTATATAGATGGATTCAAGACAAATTACTGTATATACTTGAATATAAGCCTAGTTTTTCAACCCTAATTTTGGGCTGAAAAAAGGGGGCCCTCGACTTATATGTGGGTCAATACTTTTAGCCACTGAGGCAAGTGCTTGGGTCGGTGGCTAAAAGTCATTTTTAAACATTGTGTGCCGCTTCTCATGACCCCCCTCTGCATCACATGGGTGCCAGGACCCTGCCTGTCATGGAACCCGAATGTGAAGGGTTAAATGCTGGAGAGCAGCAGGAGGAGCCTTGTAGTTCAACTCAGCAGGCAGCTGAGTCTGAGGACGCAGCTGAGGGCACATCTCCTCCTCCTATAAGGGCTAGGAGCAGGATCCTGCAAAGGAGAACTAACAGGAGAGCTAGGGAAAGGATCTTTAATGATAGGTGTAGAATTAGATCTGAAAGCTCTGAGTTCTAGCAGGAGCCTTGCCAGAGATATGGGTCTGCTCCCTGTTTTAGGATAACGCTAGCAAGTTTACCCTGAACCCTCTGTGGGAGCAACACGTTACTTACCTTGCCACCACGTTCCTGTGTGTTATCCTGAATTTGTTTCCTGACCTTGGACCAGCTTTCTGACTACGGCGTTCTCTGTTTCCTGACCTTGGACCAGCTTCCTGACTACGACGTTTCTCTGTTTCCCTTGAACTTGGCATTTGGTTCTGTAAGTTATTCTGGATTGACTCGGACTGTACTTTGTACTTTATCTGGATTACAACTAAAGTTCCTGGCAAAGAACTGAACTTGGCTTTCTGTGTGTTCTGTGTGCGGGGCTTGACAGTTTGCTCCCACCCACCAAACTTATTCAAGCAGAATGGAGAAGGAGGGGGTTGTTGGAATGACTCCACTGGAAGGTTTGCAAAACCAAGTACTGTTTTTGTCACAGGCAATTGTTCAATTGCAGCAAGCTCCAGCATCATTACAGCCTCGCCCTTTGCTGTCTCCTGACTGGTTTGAAGGCAAATTAGAGGAATTCCCTGCATTCTTGGCTCAATGCAAGCTGTTCATTTAGGTACGGGCTCAAGAATTTCCTACTGAGAGGTCTAAGATCTGTTTTATCATCAGTTTATTAAAGGGACAGGCAGCTAAATGGGCGGCTCCTTTACTCCTCAGTGCTTCACCTTTGCTGGATAATTATCAGGCTTTCCTGAACCATATTTCTTCAGCCTTTCAGAATCCCGTGCAGGCTGCTACCGCCAACAGGAGACTCAGAGCTTTGAAACAGGGCAAAGACTCAGTGTTTGATTATACCACTGCATTTCATTTGATAGCTCAGGATTTGCAGTGGAACGAGCCGGCACTGATTTCTCAGTATATGGAAGGTTTGGCAGATGAAGTGCTGGATGAACTCTGCAGGGTAGAACAACCAAACACATTACAGGAACTCATTACCCTGTGTCTGAGAATAGATGGATGCCTGGAAAGCCGTCGTCTCTCTCGAGGCCAGAACTGCAAACAGCAACCTCTGCCAGCTGTGTCTCATCTGCAATCCCGGGAGGCCCGTGAAGTGGATCCAGAGCCTATGCAACTGGGAGCTGCTTGACCACGCCTCGCCCCAGAGGAAAAGGCAAGACGACGCTTTCATCATCTCTGCCTGTACTGTGGGGGAGGAGGACATTTCGCTTCTAATTGCCCTTTGAAGCGTTCCTCAATAAGTGCTGCTATCTCTCCACTAATAAAAGGGCAGCTCCATCCTTGAAGGAACCCTGAGGAATGGAGCATACCGAAGGGTTCCCAGGCAATACTATCACACCTCAAGGACCTTTTCTGATACCTGTGACTCTAGGGCTCCCTGATGGTCGGGAGATTCTGGTGTATGCTATGGTAGACTCTGGGGCGGCTCACTGTTTTGTGGATGCTGGGTTTGTGCGGTACCATCGGATTCCAGTACAAAATAAGGACACTCCTTTGTTAGGAGAATCCATTGAGGGTCGGTTACTTCGTTCTGGGCCGGTAGCTCAGGAAACCTGTCCCCTTACTCTTCAGGTAATGGATCATAATGAGCAGATTAGCTTTAATGTAACCCGAATGCCCCGGTTTCCTCTTGTTTTGGGACTTTCCTGGTTGCGAGCTCATAATCCACTGGTGGATTGGGTGCAAGGGGAATTATATTTCAAGGTTCCTTGTTCAAAGCAACATTCCTCTACTGTACTGGCATCTGCCCATGATACATCTGACCCTGTCTTGCCTCAGGCATACCAAGACTTTGCAGATGTATTTGAGGAAAAGGGGGCTGATAAGCTACCTCCACATCAACCCTATGACTGTGCCATTGATTTGATTCCTGGGGCACCTCTTCCTGTGGCGCGAGTTTATCCCATGTCCGAACCAGAATTAGAAGCGTTGAGGGCTTTTCTAGATAAAAATCTTTGACGTGGGTTCATACGGCCTTCCAAATCACCATTGTCCGCACCAGTGATATTTGTCAAGAAGAAGGGAGGGGAGCTTCATCCTTCTAATGATTATAGAGCACTAAACAAGATCACTATTAGGGACCGGTACCCTTTACCCTTAATCTCCGAACTTTTGGACCGGTTGAAAGGGGCTAAGTGTTATACTAAGCTGGACCTTCGGGGGGCGTATAATTTGGTACGTATCCGTAAGGGAAACGAGTGGAAAACTGCATTCCGGACCTGGTACGGTCAATATGAACATTTAGTAATGCCTTTTGGTCTGACCAATGCACCCAGTGTGTTTCAGAGGATGATGAATGACGTTTTCCAGGATCTCCTAGATCGTTGTGTGATTGTGTATTTAGATGACATTCTGATTTACTCTGCTGATCCAGCTCAACATGTTCAAGATGTTCGTCAGGTCTTACAGCGTCTTCGGGAGAACGGACTCTATGCTAAGCTGGGAAAATGTGAGTTTAACATTGAAGAAGGTGAATTCCTGGGGTATATCATTTCTCCCCAGGGAATCCGCATGGACCCCAAGAAAGTAGAGGCTGTGTTGTCATGGCAGCAACCACAAAATCGTAAGGACTTGCAACGGTTCCTTGGCTTCGCTAACTACTACCGTCAGTTTATTCCTGCTTACGCCGATATTGCTGCACCTTTAAACTGTCTCCTTCGTCCCAAAGAGCCTTTCCGGTGGACTCCAGAAGCAGAGAAGGCTTTCTCTACCTTGAAAACCCGCTTTACCTTGGAGCCTTTACTTCGCTACCCTGATCCACAACTGCCATTCATAGTGGAGGCTGACGCATCTAGTGTTGCCCTGGGAGCAGTATTATCTCAACAAGAGGATCCCTCCCAAACCCCGCGTCCCTGTGCCTACTATACTCGGCAATTAAAACCCGCAGAGAAGAATTATACGATCTGAGAGCATGAACTGTTGGCCATCAAAACAGCTTTTGATGTATGGAGGCATTACCTTGAGGGAGCTCGACACCCTGTGCAAGTGTTAACTGATCACAGAAACCTGGAACATTTACAAACAGCTCGGCGATTGTCTCAGCGACAAATCCGGTGGTCTTTATTCTTTTCCCGGTTCGATTTTCATATCAAGTATATTCCTGAGGCTCAGAATAAGAAAGCTGATGCATTATCTAGAAAACCTGAATATGCGGCACCAGTGAAAGAGACCTTAGTGGCACCCATCTTGCCTCCTTCTGTGTTCGCAGCCACGAATCCGTGTCCCAGCTTGGCAGAAGAAATCCTGGAATCTCAAGCTCAAGATCCATGGACTCAGCAACGTCTTCAAGAACATCAGAATGGGGAGCATGGAGAGTTTTTCTGCACAACAAGGGTTATTACTACATCGAGGGAGGTTATATGTTCCTGCTGGTCCCCTTCGTAACCAGGTATTGCATCTATCTCATGATTCTTTACCTGCTGGACACTTTAGACTTTACAAAACCCTGCATCTGCTCACAAGAGAGTTCTGGTGGCCACAGGTCCGTGCTGATGTTGCCCGATATGTGGGTTCCTGTGAATTTTGTCGGCGAGCAAAGGATGTGGTGGCTAAACCCTCAGGTCTGTTGCATCCTTTGCCAACACCCTCTGGTCCCTGGAATGCTGTCTCCCTAGATTTTATCATGGATCTTCCCCGCTCAAAAGGGTTTACCTGCATCCTGGTCTTCGTATATTTATTCACCAAAATGGCCCACTTCGTTCCTTGTCCTAAATCTCCTACCGCAGCAGAAACAGCTCATCATTATTTACAACACCTCTTCAGGCTTCATGGTTTACCTGAACACCTTATTTCGGATCGTGGACCCCAATTCACCTCTCGTTTCTGGCAAGCAATGCACAAGGCACTAGGAACCCAAGTTCACTTGTCATCCGCTTATCACCCACAGTCAGATGGTCAGACTGAGTGCACCAATGCCACTTTAGAACAATATTTATGTTGTTATACATGTTATCAACAGGACAATTGGGCGGATTTGTTGCCTTTAGCTGAGTTTGCATACAACAATGCTGTACATTCATCCACTCGTCAAACCCCATTCATGGCCAACTATGGGTATCATCCTCGGTACTTTCCAACCACCCTTCCTTCCACCTCTGTGCCAGCCACCGATGCTTATATCCAAGAACTTCATGGCATTCAAGAATTATTGAAAGAACAACTCAATCATGCCAAGGAAGCATATAAAAAAGCAGCGGATCAGAAAAGACAAGAAGGTCCACAGTTGAATCCAGGCATGAAAGTTTGGCTCTCTACCCGATATTTGAGACATCCTGGGTGATCCTGGAAACTAGATCCTCGATTCATCGGCCCTTACCCCATCCTAGAAAACATCAACCCAGTGGCGTTCCGTCTACAATTACCTGCATCCCTCCATATTCATCCCGTGTTCCATCGTTCCCTCTTGGTCCCAGCCAAAGATCCTGACCCCAACCGACCACCAAATCCTGAAGCTCCTCCACCGATCTTAGTAGAAGGAGGAGTATGAGGTCCGCCAAATTTTGGATTCCCGGATACATCAGTGGGGGGGGGGGGGTTGCAATACTTAGTGGACTGGGAAGGGTATGGACCAGAAGATCGATCTTGGGAACCGGTGTCTAACTTACATGCGCCGGAGTTGATTCAGCAATTTCATGATAATTATCCAGATAAACCTGGCCCATCGGAAGAGGGGGACCATGGGGAGGGGGATAGTGCCAGGACCCTGCCTATCATGGAACCCGAATGTGAAGGGTTAAATGCTGGAGAGCAGCAGGAGGAGCCTTGTAGTTCAACTCAGCAGGCAGCTGAGTCTGAGGACGCAGCTGAGGGCACATCTCCTCCTCCTATAAGGGCTAGGAGCAGGATCCTGCAAAGGAGAACTAACAGGAGAGCTAGGGAAAGGATCTTTAATGATAGGCGTAGAATTAGATCTGAAAGCCCTGAGTTCTAGCAGGAGCCTTGCCAGAGATATGGGTCTGCTCCCTGTTTTAGGATAACGCTAGCAAGTTTACCCTGAACCCTCTGTGGGAGCAACGCGTCACTTACCTTGCCACCACGTTCCTGTGTGTTATCCTGACTTTGTTTCCTGACCTTGGACCGGCTTTCTGACTACGGCGTTCTCTGTTTCCTGACCTTGGACCGGCTTCCTGACTACGACGTTTCTCTGTTTCCCTTGAACTTGGCATTTGGCTCTGTAAATTATTCTGGATTGACTTGGACTGTACTTTGTACTTTATCTGGATTACAACTAAAGTTCCTGGCAAAGAACTGAACTTGGCTTGCTGTGTGTTCTGTGTGCGGGGCTTGACAATGGGAGCAGTGCGCGATGTTTAAAATGACTTTTAGCCACTGACCCAAGCACTTGCATCAGTGGCTAAAAATCATTTTAAACATCACACACCACTCCCCCAGCTCACAAAGGAGGAGCTGCATTTCCCACCCTAGACTTATACTCGAGTCAATACATTTCCCCAGTTTTTTGGGGTTAAATTAGGGGCCTCAACCTATACTCGGGTCGACTTATACTCGAGTATATATGGTAATTAAGAAACATAGTAGCTTGTTACTTAAACACTGAGACCAAAGAATGCTATATAATGAACATATGGGAAATTATATAGAAAATAAGATGTTAACATATAGAACTGTTTGTAAGATGTAAGAAAGGACAATGACTATGGTACCTCCTCCCTCTATGTAACCTTTACCTATTTCTTACCCACCCTCATTACCCCTCCCTTTCCAGATGTAATTTGAAAACCTTAATAGAAAAAGAAAAGAAAAAGAAAAGCAAACTGAGGTGAGATAGTATAGCACTTTTCTAATACTATACTTGAAAGACAGTCATACATAGGAGAGGAAGGGTCTGTTCCCAACCATGCCAGACACCTAATAATGGGCTCAAGTTGGGGCTGAATCCACTTGGATCTCCTAAAGCTGTTAGGATTTCATTCCTTGAGAATTCATTGATACTAAAAAAAATTTACATATATGATCATATTTTTGTTATGTACTGTACTGTCAAGTCACGTCCAAGTTACAGTGACTGCAATAGGATTTCCAAGATAAGCAACATAGGCTGTTTTTACACGACCCCCAAAATCGGAGGCAAAGGGCCCCCAGATGCAGAGCTTAAAATTGGGAACTGCTGAATCAGAGTGATACACTTTGGGTACACATGCTCTCTTTTTGTCTTGTGCTCAATTCACTGAGGACTATCTTTGTGATTGTGCCAGTGTGCCATTGGGTTGTGTGGATACGTTTTTCTTGTTCCAACAACTTAGAACTGATTTCTGCATTCCATCAACACAAGAGTTGGAATTTCTGATTCACAAAAGTTCAAATTTCTGACTCATAATGATTATGTTATATCCACTTCTATGAACATATACAAGCAGAAACAGCCATAGTTATCTCAAAGAACTATGTTTCATTATCAAATGTGTGAAGAAATTCAGTACACTGCTTGGTGTGAATAAATGCTAAGAGTCAGACAAAATCCAACTGGGTGTCACCCATAAAGGTGGTTAGAGGTGTGTGTGTGGAGGGGGGGAATGGTGTCAGCTAGCCTAGAATGATGATAGTCCTAGGAAAGCTTCGTCTGTTTATCAAGTGATAATGGGTTAACCTAAAGTCATTCTGAAACCATCTGCAAAGAGAAGCTGTAAATTAGCTGTAACCCACAGCTCCATTTCAGTGAGAAATCTAAGTGTTTATGTCCAGAACTGCTTGCCTTCTGGAAGGTACTGAGAAAGCCCCACTGGGATTGAGTGATGGGTTCCACCTGAGTGATTGGATGGGGGTGGGTGGGTGGGAGTATAAGCATGCTTAAGGCCAAGAGTAGAGTAGGACCCTGGACCTTGGTGTTCAACCCATTGTTATAAGAACTGTATTCTATGTGAGCTCACTAACTCATCCCCTGAGTGAGTAGAAGAGGCTAGCTGGTTTTCTTATTTTGCCTGTGCAGTATTCTTTACCTGTATTTGGACTTTTCCTATTGGCTACAATTGGCTTATTATTTAAAAATCATTTTCCTTCTATAATTTGGCTTTTTTCTTTTCTAATTTCCAATAGAAAACAATTTTTAAAACCTTGTTGTGATGTTTGAGTGTGATAGGGATCGATGAGACTGGTCCTAAGTTCAGTATTGGCCACTTGAATTACTGCCAAATGTACTATCAGGTTATTAGATTATGGCTTTCATCCTTCCTTCCAAATTATCTGGTTTTGGGCTGGAGTAGACAGCATCTGTACTACCATAGAGAAAGATTCACTCAGGATCAAGTCAGATGCTACATATAGGAAATGTATTTTATTATTTAAACAGTGTTAGCTATATTGAAACATGTCAATTGTTTTATCCATTTTTTTTTAAAATTGCATGTACTGTATGTATTTTTTAAAATTAGTTTTATTGGATCTGAGACTGTAAATAAATATTATTATTACAAATTGATAATGATCCCATAGAGTTTTGTGTCTGATCAATCAGACTGGCAAAAGAAGCCCATGTTTATTTCCCAGTGGTCAATCACAAAGCAAGCTAATTTGCAAATTCTTGGAAGGGAGAAAGCTCATGCCTGGAAAGACATATTTCTGCTTTTCAGGAATTCACAGTAACACTCATGATGACATTCATATAGTACCATACAGATTCAGCCTCATGAAAATATAACCAGAATTCTATGCCACATAAATAGGACCGATCGTAAACACATATGAAAAGGTGTGCTAGATGAGATCCATGTCCTATCTAGTTGTACATGCTGTTCCCACAAGGCACTACTCTTAGGAAATCAACTGTCAGGATGTAAGTGCAAATGCTACAATGGAAGACTATAGCAAACGCCTGGAAATATTCCTTTGCTGTTCATGATTCTCAGCAATTCCTACTCAAAGGCATTCTGCAGGTCATATATGGACATCATGATTAGGGCAGTGATTGGTACTCCTCCCATTTGTATGGTTTTCTAGCTCCTCCTCCACTCAGCTATTATTGCTGAACAAGCTGACACAGTACAAGGACTTGTTTTATGCTCACTCACAGCATCTAAACCACGATTGTCAAATCTTAACTGACAGCAGCTCTCCAGGGCATGAGAGTATGTCCTTAACTGGAGTGCCTGGAAGTCTCCTAGCCAAATTCTAATGAGGTCTGAATCTGTTTTGCTTTTGCAAACAGACAAGATCTTGGATCTGAGGGTGATGCGTGGAGACTAAGATTGGTATTGGTACTCCTGAGTCAGGAGCAGCTCAATGCTGAGAGATTCCTGTGGCTTCCGCATGAAGGGTCTTTCTGGTCATGATTTCAGAAGTTCTCTGCCATGCTGTTGACAGCTGAAAATGACACTCTCGTGTGAATCCTGTCTCTCCTTTTCTGAATATAGGAAAAGGAAATAAAGGCAGTGGGGTGGGTGGGGTGGGTAGCTGTTCCACAGAGACCTATTCACCAGTCATCAATAAAACAGTATTGCTGCGACCCCACCCATTCATTTTGATTGTATTGTTTTACTTTTTGTATTTGTACTCTTGATGTAGAACAAGTGACAGAAAGACAGACTATAATGGCACCCCAACCACACAGGATGAGAGTCCCTTCCGATATAGGATACCAGCTTCTGGAATATCCCTCATTTCATTCCCCTTATTTCTCTGGGCTGACATTGGTATTCTGAGCCTGTCTTTGGCTGAGAACTGTGTGAAGCTGTTCCATCAGACCAAGGGTAAATGAGCCTTAGAAGAAATCTCTTTCCCTCTCTCTTTCTCATCACAGCCAGAAGAGGCTTTATTATCAAGATGGGCTTCATGCAAATAAGAAAGCTGTTTGTGCTAAAGGTGCATTTAATATTATTGCTGTGGCAGTAATAACATTCCACGGCCAGAGCCGAATGCTTTATGCAGTTTGAAAAAAACTTTGCTATTATTTGCAAGAGGTAGTGCTGAATAAATGGCAGGGAAGGGTTTTTGTTTTGTTTTGTTTCTCCCCCATATAAAATTTGAACACAGTGGAATATTTAAAGCCTGTCTTAACTTCAAGAAAGAGCAGGCTTTTCAATGTAGAGTTCCTTCAATAATGTTGCTGACTTTGCTTATAGTTCTTCTTCTTCTTCTTCTTCTTCTTCTTCTTCTTCTTCTTCTTCTTCTTCTTCTTCTTCTTCTTCTTCTTCTTCTTCTTCTTCTTCTTCTTCTTCTTCATCATCATCATCATCATCATCATCATCACCACCACCACCACCACCACCACCACCACCACCACTTTGGATTATGGTATAATTTGCATGAAGCTTATTATTGTGTATTTGCTGTTATATTTTGTTTACGTTTAATGCTATATCATGTTATATTGTTTTATTTCATTATAATGTTACCTTAGCTGTATTTATTGTAGGACACCATGCACAGTAGTCAGTCTAGTGGCTAGCTAGGTAGCACATACATCTAACAAATAAATAAATAATAATTCATTTCAGCCCCCAGGCAGAAAGTGCAGGTACAGAAAAAATGGCCTTTTTGGAGTTTTATCTTCTGTTAGCCTCACTACATATTACACGCAAAGTCCTCCAGTAGGTCATCTCCTTTGTCTTCATTTGGTGCAGCAAAAGCTGCCTTGTGAAGCACAGCATGGTGCGGTGAAGGGGGAGAAAGAGAGAGAGAAATTCTCCCTGCAGTATCTTCCTTCCTGACTTTATTTTATTTATTTATTTATATATTTATTTATTTTTGCACTTGTATACCACCCCATTTCTCAACGGAAATTCTGGGCAGTTCACACAAAAATTAAAAACAGTAACATCAATAACAATCTAAAAGATACTGGGCAAGAGGCAAAAACTAAAGGGTAGAAATAAAACAAACCCTGGTACAACCCTAGCAATTACCGAAGGCGTCCCTAAATAGCCAAGTCTTTAGTGCTTTTCTAAAGGATGCCAGTGACGGAGCCTGGCATATCTCGCTCAGCAAAGCATTCCAAGTTGCTGGGCTGGCCACCGAGAAGGCTCGTTTTCAAGTAACCACCTTACGGGCCTCCTTAGGGGTGGCAACCCGGAGCGAGAGAGCCATAGAGGATCGGGTGGGTCGGGCCAGCTCTAATCGTCGGGAAATACACTGTGCCAGATAATCAGGACCCAAGCCATGGAGGGTTTTGTAAACCAAAACCAACGCCTTGAACCTTATTCAGAAGGCAACGGGGAACCGGTGCAGGCAAGCCAGGATGGGGGTGATGCGGTCAAACCTGCCCGCACCAACCACCAACCTGGCCACCACATTCTGTACCCGCTGCAGTTGCCGAACAAGGTTGAAGGGGAGCCCCATGTAGAGAGCATTACAGTAATCTATCCTTGATATGGCCAGCGCCTGCACCACTGTCCTCAGAGAGTCCCCATCAAGGCACAGGTGAATCTGGGCGATAAGCCTAAGATGGTAAAAGGCCGACCTGGTCACAGCTGCCACCTGGGATTCCAGGGACAGATCCGGATCCAGGACGACACCCAGACTCCTCACTCTTTGCGCCAGCTGGAGGGCGGACCCACCCAGACTGGGAAGAGGGCCACTGTACCCATCCGGGCCACCCCCGAAGAACAGGACCTCGGTCTTTCCAGGGTTGAGATTGAGCCTGTGAGCCCTGGTCCAATCCAATACTGCAGCCAGGTAGCGATCTAGGGTCTGGACGGCCTCCACTGCAGAGGTGGAGAAGGAGAGATAGAGCTGCGTGTCATCAGTGTACTGATGACAGCAAGCTCCAAAACTCAAATTAGAATCAAATTAGGTTGGCATTATATTCAAAAACATATGCAATTAGCAGACATGATCCATTGTGCTACTATTTTTATCCAACAGATGGCTTTATAGAGAGGGATGCCAGCTAAATTTCTTTTTTGCAGGGTGAGGACTGTAAAATTTAGTATTGATCATAGTTCTCACACCTTAACAGCCTTCAGAATGGCATGTCCATCTTGCATCACAAGAGTACCAGAATTATGGAGGAAGGTATTCACCATACCTCCATTTTAAAGAAGAAAATATGCATACCTCACTTTCAGAATTTCCAACATCACTTTTCCTGAAGAGGAAAAGAATGCTAATATTCCATCCCCTGGGCCCATATAAAATCTTGGAAGCAAGGCTGCTCCAAGACAAGACAGTGTCTCCTTCTATTCCAACAACATCTGAAATCAACACTGGCCATGGGGACAAGGTCTCCACATTTACACAAAACGAGAAACAGTGTGGGACTGCTGCTGCTGCTCTCCAGCATCTGTCACCTGAGATTATTTCTTCCCTTTGTCTGGTAATAAGTTTAGCTCCTTGTCTTGTGTTCGATTCACTGAGGACTATCTTTTCAATAGAGGCTAAAGAGGAGTTCCTGGGAAATTCAAAATCTGAGCTACATGGAGAAAAGCATTCCTTCCCACTGCTTGTCCTCAGCATCCAATAAGAGAAGTTATACTAGGGATAATGGGCAAATTCGTTCACTACCGGATGTCACCCTAATTGGGTTCATCCACTTGGTCAGGGGGATGTTTCCGAGCAATAACTGCATATGGATTTCTCTACTCAGCAAACTGGTTAGGCCTCACCTCGAGCAGTGCATCCAGTTCTGGACACCACACTTCAATAAAGAGGCTGGCAAACTGGGAAAAGTTCAGAGGTGGGTGGCAAGGAGGATCAGGCGGCTGGAAACCAAGCTCTATATGAAAAGACTGAAAGCATTGGGCATGTTTAGCCTAGATAAAAGAAGACTGAGGGATGATATGACAGCACTTTTCAAATATTTGAAGGGCTGCCATACAGGAGAGGGGCAGGATCAGTTCTCAGTTATCTCAGAGTGCTGGACATGCAACAATGGGCTCAAGTTAAGAGAACCCAGCTTTCAGCTGAATATTACAAAAATGACCTAACTGTTAGAACAGTATGGTAATGGAACCAATTATTTTACGAGGTGGTAAGTGCTCCAACACTGGAGGCATTTAAGAGAAATTTGGACAACCACCTGGCAGATATGCTTTGGTTTGTATTCCTGCATGGATCCGAGGGTTGGACTTCACTATTCTCTGATTCTATGTTCTGGATTCTTTGTCTCAAAAACGTTTTTTAAAAACAGGTAACCCTGGATGAGAAACACTGCAAACGTGGCTTACTTCTCCATGGCTTACTTCTTGTAAGCATTAAATTGGCATTCCACAGTTCCCCAGCAATAAAGGTGCTGGCAGAATTAGAAAGAGGAAGTGTTATGTGTCTACTAATGTCTGCTTATATCCATACCGTTGTTTATGCTAGATTGTTTTGCATTAAGAACAGGAAGCAGTCCATGGTTTTTGAATTATCAAAATGTGGCACCTTAAAGTAGCATTTAAGGAATATGGGTTGTATTTTGCTGCGAATGAGTTTAAGTAAACATATTTCATATTTTATTATTTCATGTGTATGCAATAGGGAGGTGAATGTCCTTTGTTTTTCACAATATTTAGCAGCTTTTATTAGTTTTACAGTTGCCTATGAAGGCTACCTAAGCTGTCACTTTATCAATGTGTAAAATATTTAAATCGAATTATTATTTTATTAATTGTCAGATGTTTAATCAATAAAAAGAAATCTTTAACTGACTGTACAGTATATTTCTTGATTTGCTATCTACATAACTGTGAAGAAAGAACATTAAGAGAAACAATATGAAATTGTAAGTAAACACATGTGTAGCCAGCTAGAGGAACAGCAGAATGACAACAAAATGGTTATAAAAATCCAATTAACATTTTAACAGTTTAAAAAAAAGCTTGCTTCTTTTAATGCCACAAGCGACTGATGTCAGAGAGTAGATAAAATTAAATATTCTCATGTGGTTTTTACAAGAAACATTGCTATCAATATTTAATGCACTGTGGCAAGATTTAGTACCATTTGAAAGAACACAAATAAAGGTCATAACAGAAATCACCTTGACAGAACCTTTCACAAAATATACAGCACACTCTCACATATCCAATGAGTAATCCACTAATATGGTCCTGGGTACTGGTGGCTAAAGGCAGGGGAAAGTGCCTACCTTCCTTGGTCTATATGTCATCCATAGGATCACATATCAAATGAGGGAGAGGAAGAAATCCCACATTAAATATTGTGTATGCCTGCACTTTACACCAGTTAACTGGCACAGGTGAAAATGAATTCTGGTTATCCATTCTTCTATACAGTGCATGTATAAAGTTTTGTGGATCTTTACATACCGTGTTTCCCCGAAAATAAGACACTGTCTTATATTTATTTTTTCTCAAGAAGATACACCAGGCCTTATTTTTGAGGTTGGTCATATTTTCAGGGAAACAGGAACTGCAAGCAAACATGCTACGAAGTATGGTAACTTTGGTGGCCCAAGTGAAGGGGGGGGAAGGGTCATGGATGGAAAGGGAGGGGCAATGTGTACTCGTGTGTGTGTGTGTGTGTGTGTGTGTGTGTGTGTGTGTGTGTGTGTGTGTGTGTGTGTGTGTGTGTGTGTGTGTGTGTAGGCACAGCCACGCCCATCACTAGGTCTTATTATTGGGGTAGGGCTTATATTTAACAAATGCATAGAAATCCTGCTAGTGCTTATTTTGGGGGTAGGTCTTATTTTCGGAGAAACAGGGTATCTTAAATTTGCAACCAAAACATTAATTAACAATATACAATAATACAGTGAACACTTAAGAATAATATACAATAATACAATATGCACTTAATTGCAATATGCAATTAAGAACCCAACAACTAAAACTAGACAAAAACCTATTAAACATTGTTCTTCAGAACTGTATTCAAAGGATTCTAGCTTGAGAAGATGTTGTTAACTCCTGAGTGGTCATGTGTTCAATTGAGCAATGCTTCGTCTTTATTTCATGCCCTCAGCTTTTCATTGGACTATAGCTTACAAGAATAGGGATGGAGACAAAATGAAAAATGAAATGCTGTTTCATCCTTTCATTATGTAACATAACGTAACGAAACGATGAAGCAGCATTTTGTTACAGACAAAACAAAACGGTCATTTTCTTCATTAAAATGAACTGTTTTGTTCCCTCTGTGAAATGGCTTGCTGCCACAGGTAAAAAAATAAAATAAAGCGCCAACCAGGCCCATGGGCCAGCTGGTCAGTGCTGGGGTAAAAAAAAAAAGTGCCAACAGGCCTCCCTGCAGGCCATCTGGTTGGCGGGAGGAAAAAATCATGACCATGGCCCCAACAGTGTAAAAAAATAAAAAATGCAAAACAAAACAAAAAAACAAAATATGAAACTATTTTTTTTAAATGGCGTTTCCTGCCCATCTCTATACAAGAGTGTTCTCAAGTTGGAATTTGGCCTAGTTTGAAAGAATTTGCCAGCACAACTTTTTTTTAAAAAAGTCTAAAATGTTTATTTAAAAGCAGTCTAGCATGTTGTACACTCCTCTTTGCCCTTCCCAACATTACACTGAATCATGCTGTTAGTTTCCTGAAAATTATCATGTATTCAGAATGTCATGATTGTTGATAGCAATGCTATCTTCTTCCCATCCCCTCCCATTGTTATTTATGGCTTTAACTACAAACAGTAAGACTGGAATTTATTTATTTATTGATTGATAAAAACATTAATCACATGTTTGTATTGATGTAGAGTTTTAAAATTATGCATAGAAACTGAAACATAGTGTTCCAAATGAAAATCATTATTGAATAACCAAATCAAGCACTTATCAATCCAAACACAAACAGCTTGAAAAGAGCATTGGACCGTCACATGTGTTATGTCCTACTTTTAGACTCTAAGGGTGCACTGAGCAAAAGGCATGAGGAGATGTAGAATATCCTGAAGATACCTTGGACAGCCAGAGTCACTAATGTGGCCATATTACAGGGTACGAATAAAAAGCTAGAAATTCTCAATACTATAAAGAGAAGAAAAAATAGCAATATTTGGTCACATTATGTGCAATAAAAATACCACTTGCTGCAGGTTATCCTTCAAGGAAAAACAGCTGGGAAGCATGGCCCAGGGTGTAGAAGAACATTCTGGCTTAAGAATTTAAGCCAGTGGTTCGCAAAGGGCACAGCTTCTCTATTTAGAATAGCTTTAGATAAAAAACAGATTATGCTACTGATTGCCAATGTTCTATGAGGACATTACACTTAATGAAGAAAGAAGAAGATATGGAATGGACTAGCCTATGGCCTAGATTAAGAACCTGGGGAATGGCCTGCTTATGGAATAGTATTGGGGAAATCTTTGGTTTTATTTCCTAAAAAAAAGCACAATTGACTGTTTTTTTGTTTTTTTTGTTTGTTTGTTTGTTTGTCTTTTGGGGAAAGGGGTGAAAATTTATTCCACCCTGGACTCTTGTACATTGGAATAAGGGAAAAATAACAACAACACAGGATCCATGATAGCTATGGCAACAAGGTTTTGGCCAAGATGGAAGAAAATGGAACGGTATGGACATGCCACAAAGTTGGATACTTTCAATAGCTCCATGCCCAGAGTGTATCTTGATATGGTGCTATGATTATGTCATGTGCCACAGAACAAAGGGATGGTTTATTTTTTGGAAATAAATTAAGGTGGTGCAATCCACTTTTTCTTCCAACTTCCTGTCTGCCAACACAGAACACAATGATATAGGTCAGTGATAGTAAACCTTTTAGAGACTGAGTGCCCAAGCTGCAATTCAAACCCACTTATTTTTCGCGAAGTGCCAATGTAGCAATTTAACCTGAATGCAGTGGTACCCCGGGTTACAAATGCTTTGGGTGCTACCCTTTGGGAAAGTGAGAATCGAAGAGCAGGAGTGCTACCCTTTGGTTCTTGCTTTCCCAAAGAGTAGCACCCCATCCCTCTCTCTGCCCTGGGCAGAGGTGTGTATGGGGTGCTACAGTGCTGGGAAAGCCAGGGGGAAGTGATAGCAACTTGTGGGCTCATTCATAACCCAGGTTTACTCTCCAGCCCCCCCCCTTCACATGGCTCTCTGCATGAAGCCATTTCGAGACGGCCAAAATGGCTCCATGCAGAGAGCCAGGTGAAGATGAGGCAGCAGTTTGTGGGATCCTTCATAGCCCCAGCCTTGCTGTTTTTGGGATGCCCAGAGTGACGTGGCTGGAAAGTAATCTGGGGCTATGCACTAGCCCACAACCCACTGCCTTCCTTTCTCCCAGCTCTCTGTACGGAGCACAGTGGCGTGCTCTGAGCAGGGGCAGAAGTGCTGTGGCTGTGAGGGGGCGATGTCGCATGTCCTCAGAAAGGGCTCTGCGTGCCACCTTCAGCACCCATGCCATAGATTTGCCAACACTGTTATAGGCAATGGATAGAAAGCCAACCAGAATGCAGGAAAATTAGGCACTTAGAACAAAATTTAAACAGGAGACGTTTAACCAGGTCATGTTGTTGCAACAGAGGATCTTTGTAGTTGCCTACTCTTACCATAATAAGAACAACAAACAGACAAACAAAATAGGCAAATAAAGAAAAAGCCACTGCCATCATGACCCAGTAAGCCTCCATCTTTAAAGCATGTGTAACACGGTTTCTCCTGTTCCAGATTCAAATAGTAGAAGGAAGATCATTCTGAGAAAGAAGCAGGCTCATCAAGACAATACTCTCTCTACCTGTGGTCATCTGCACATGGAATAAAGCTCTTAAGGGAGCACCACTTAATCATCCAGCCAATAAACAGATTATTTTAACTCATCTTCACTTCTCTCCTTTTCACACAATGTCATATGTGACTTCTTCACAGGTCAGAGTGGGTCTATATTTAGTCTCCATCAGGCAGTTGGTCTGGAGTGTCACCAAAGGAAAGTGTTAGGTACATGGCTTGGATTTGGTTCACCCCCTCTTTCTTTCTCATGATCCTTATTCCCAGGGATTGGAAGGAGATATCTATAGAACTGTCTTTTGGGGGGTCAAAATAGGTTGTCAGGCCTTTGGCAGTGAGGTCTTGAAGATAAGGATAGAAGAGAAATTCATATTAACTAAGATTTTTAAAAGACAGTAGCCAGTTCTTACTCTGCAAGTGTGCACATTTGTTTTGGTTTTCCATTTTTGGGGAAGAAGCCATGAAAAAAAACTGAGTCAAATTATTTTTCTTTTTTGAACTCTATGCAGATGAATGTCGTTTAATAATGAGTAGGACTGCTTTGAAGCTTGTTTGTTAAGAACAGAACATGTTGGAATATGCATGTTGTAATTTCCATGCAGGAGGAACAAGAACAAAAAGTCTTGTATTTAAATATAGAAATTCGAACAGCAGAAGTGTATTTGTACGATATTAAGAAACACAGTAAAAATTAAACACACACATTTTTCACACCCCTGAGGGTGTGATGGTGCTATCCTTTCACTAGTGCTGAACTAAGTAAGACTCAGTCAGCACTAATGACTCTTAGAGACTAAAATATCCTGCGTTTACCGTGAGATTGATACTGTTTTAAAGGAAAAGTAACAATGAAAAGTTAAAATCATGAAGTACAATCTTATCTGTGGTTTGAAATGCTCACCCCTTATCCACATTCATATTGCTGAGCTGGCAATTGTAAAAAAAACCTCATCAGTTCCCTTAGGAAGGAGCAGAGGGCTCAGAGCTGCTTGTACAATCAACACTAATGCTGATCTTTAGACAACTTGAGATAACAACAAGCCTGTTCCCATGGAGTCAAAGATCCTGATGTAGCAGTATCCATTTTTCTCTGTACATAGTCCTTTATTTTTAGCGTTGCTTGAGTCTTGTTTTATTCAAAATGAATTAACTGATCCAAATACAAGTTTCTGTTTGTTTTCTCCTCCACACATCCATATGCCATTTTTATTTGATTTGCCACCTTTGTTTTCTGGAGCACCTAAATATATAGTATACTACTCTCTCATACACACTCTCTTACTTGTCACAGAAAATTAAAGCCAAACATGTATTTCTTTCCATTCTTTTAAACTGTCTTTGAACCTAATTGAATAGAAATGTCAGTAATAAACCCTGAACTTTATTTAGTTGCCAAAATTGAAATCTGACAATATGATTTGACAACATTCCATCTTCCCTGTACAACATTTAATTAATTAATTTATTACTTTATATACTGCCCCATTAGTGCTGAAGCACTATTCTCTCTCTCTCTCTCTCTCTCTCTCTCTCTCTCTCTCTCTCTCTCTCTGTGTGTGTGTGTGTGTGTGTGTGTGTGTGTGTGACAAATAGTTAAAGCAAATTGCAGAAAACAAAAAGCACTAAATACAACATAAATACCAAATGCATCTCCTAGAAACTTAAAACCAGTTGTGCAAAACCAAACTTTGTGGAGAAGCAAGACTGAAGGCAAGGCATTTAACAGGGGTCAATGTGAAGGACCACTCCAAAAAGTAGTGTTTTTAACTGCATTTGGCTATTTTAAAAGATTCCATTGAGTTACCAAAAATTGACACGTTAAACCAGTGAACTGAGGCTGACTTAGTAGGTTCTTTTGCTCCTACTTTGACAAAACATTCTCTTAGGTCAAAAGCAGTTGTGTGAAATTTTGATAAGGATTTGAGGTTGCACTGTAGCCTTACTTAGTGCAGGTGACCTGAGTGGACAGTTCCCTTCATAAACAGCCAATGTACTGCTATGCCATTCTCTTAGATACGTGTGAGCTACCAGTGTGCCCTGTGTTCCCTTTCTAAAAGGATTGGAAACACAATGTACCAGTATGGTTCTGTCGTTTGCTTTGCCAACAAATAAATGCAAATGTAGACATGAATAGAATGAATGGTCTACAATCCTTATATTTTCCCATTCTTTGCTCATAGGCAGGAATTCCTAAAATTAACAAGAGGCCCTGCTCTGCCTTGCTTAGCAAACACATATAGCCTGCTTCTATGCTGTAAGAATGGAGCACCTTGATGTGCTCTGAAAGTGATAAAGCATAATGACTGTATTGCCAGGAGCGCAAGAGGGTATGGAGGAGGACCCTCCTCTACTTTAATTGCTTTTAAAATGTAATCCTTTGTCCTCTTTTCCTTTGTCTGAAGTGTGGGAAGCCTAAGGTCTTGGGGAAGAGTTAGTACAGCGCTGGAATATGTCACGTCATTTGGATGAAACTCCATTACGGTCATTGGGTGATGGGGTGAGTCTGCATTGTAACCAGTAGGGAAACAACAGGATCGAGAAAAGAGAATATATGTAGCACCAAGACAAGAAGGATGAAAGCCATGTGGCAATAACAAAGGGAAATGATGCTGCCAGATATGAAATGAAAACATTAAAGTGTACACCATCCATGTATACCAAGGAGAGGGACTTGAAGCCTTCATAATGTGTTGTCCTGCATCTCCAACTAGTCTGTAACAATTCTACAATAATTCCATTTTAGGGCATGCTTGACAAGGGATGGTAACTGGAAGCCGAAAAGGTTACCTCGCGGTGTGGCAGGTATATCTGGTGAGATTGCAGTAATATGACAGGGCTCTATTCCGTTAAGTAACACAATTCCAGGAGTAACCTGTGCGGAACATATTGCTTCTGCTTGCACCTGTCAGACCATGGACTTTGATCGATGCTGTTGCAATACAGAACTACATAGTAAAACTTTTTAATTATGATGACAGTGTAGAAGAGGATAAGATGCTCACCGGCAGTATCTGTAGCCCTATATAATTAACAAATGGGCAGTGCAGCTTGATTTTGCATGCTGTTCATGTTTTGCCCTCCCGTCTAGTTGCTGCCATCAGCATCTCTGTAAGCAATAAGGCATGACAGGGGTGCCTAGTTATCATCACCTCTAGGGTGTTAAGAAGCATTCTCTAGGGGTGTGATTATTTCATTATAACCACACCACCTGGAGATGCCATACTGCGGCTATAAAAGTTCATTAATAGGGGGAGGAAAAAAACTTGTATAGTTTTGCTAAAATTTAAAAGTTTGCAACGTTAAGCAGCAGTTCATGAAGGCTTAATTTTTTATATCCTTATCCCTTAAGCCATTTAATTGGATGATTCCCATATAAGGAGGAACATCCTATCATGACAGTATTTTCCTCCAGTGTGTAGTAGCCCAGCCCAGCCCCAGAGACAGACTGGCTGTCTTCTGAGACTATTCCTGAAGATAACCTTGTTCTTATAAAGACAGCCAGTCTGTCTCTGGGCTGGGCTGGGCTGGGCTGCTACAGACTGGAGGAGACTACTATCATGACAGAATGTTCCTCCTTACAAAAGCGGTGCAGAAAAATGTCTCCAACCCATTTTACATGAGAATTGGAAAAATTCCTGGAAGGCAAGGCTATCAACAGTTTCTATTCACAATGGCACTATACTATTTTAAGAATTAGAGGCAATATGGTTCGGAGCACCAGCTTCTATGGAACGTAAGTGGAAGGGTGCTTTTGCCTTTATGACCTGCTTGTGACCTCACCAGCACTTATGTGGGTGGATCAGGCAGGAACATATGAGTAGAAGTCGTCCCTCAATTACTTAGGTCTCCTCCAGTTTAGGGTTTGGATGTGTGCGTGTGTGTTGTGTCGTTACAGTCGTGACCGACTCTTCGTGATTCCATGTCCATGGAGCTTTCTTGGCAGGAGTACTGGAGTGGTTTGCCAGTTCCCATTCCAGTCGCCTACGCACCCGGTATTCCTTGGTGGTCTCCCATCCAAGTACTAACCAGGGCCGACCCTGCTTATCTTCTGAAATCAGCTGAGATCAGATGTGCTTAGGGCATCTAGGGTTTGGATAGGGACTGTCAATCAGAGTGGAACTGAACTGGCAGCCAGTGCAATTCATTTACATCTGTTGTCATATGAGTTCTAAAAAGGTGTTCCTTCCAACAGCCTAGCTGTAACATATTGTGCTAGCTGCAGATTCTATCTCATCTTTCAAGGTAGTCCAGTGTAGAGGGCATTGCAGTGATTCAAAATGGAAGTTACCAATGCAGGAATTAATATCAGTAAAAGATGTTTTAAGCCATTAGGTATGTTAACTCCGTCTCTCCTGATGGGACCACGACTCGCAGAATTCCAACCCTGTATTTCCAATGGCAAAGGATGGTGAGAGTTGTGGTCCAAAACATCTGGAGGGCTGAAGTTTGAACATGCCTGTTGTAATGGAATTAGGATGATGGGGCATAGTGTAATTTTTAAGGCTCGATATTAACTGCACATTTTCATCTTTTGCCAAACGCTTATCTAAGGAATGCAATTGCCTAGTCAAAATAAGCCAAGTTGGACAAAATTGGACAGCTACCATTGAACAATTGTTTCACGTGATCTCTGGAAACTGCTCGGAGCTGGGAAAAAGGAAAGTTTATACTTAAGGCTATGAGAAGAAGATTTGCTTAGAATCTGGCTTCAAGATGTAGTCAGCTAAAGCTAGTCCTAGCCAGCCTAGGAATTGTAATTTTCATAGTATTAAGCAAGTGAGAATATCATAGACTTTATTATTTTCAAGCAATATTATGATTGTATCTGATAAGCTTTTTTATATTTTCTATTCATTTTCATTGATTTTTATGAGTTTTTTTTTCATTTTTGTAACTTAGACTAGTGAATAAAGGGATTTCATTAATTTGATGCGCTCAGGAAATTTGTTTGCTTTAAAAGAACCCACAGGAACTCAGGGAAATTTTCAGCCAGAGACTCTCCTATCCCTGAGTTTCATTACACCTGTTTTAAGCCATTATTACTTTCTGCTAGTAAGAGGATGTCATTTGCTTATGGATAGCTCAATGGTTTAGATTAGAGATGGGCACGACTTGAAAATTTTTTTTCGAGTTGTCGTTAGTCAGGCCGGTTCCGTTTCGGGTCGTCTCCGTTTTTCGCGAAAATTCGCAAAAATTAGTCGGTTCGTTTTTCATTTTTTCGTTTCCATTTCTGCCGCGATTTTGCGCATTTTGACGTCCGACCGAGACTTGCGGCTTGCGGGTGCAGCGCGGGCGGCGGTGGCGCGGGGGTACATGCGTGGGCGGCGGCAGCGGCAGCGGCAGGAAGAGTGGCTAGCGCGCGGGCCCCGCAAATGAGCAGGCGAAATACAGTTTAAACCTGCGTGGGTGATGGACTTGCTGCTGCACAACAAGGCTACTGCATCCTAAGCAAACAAAATGGGGCAGAAACAAATTTGCATTTCTTTTTTTTTCTCTTGGTCTGCTGTGCTGAATCTGCTGATGCTTAACCAGCCAGCCACCCTACTTGGTCTGGCTGACGTGCCTGTTTGTTGTACTTTTTTATTGTTTGGTTTTGAATCCATCCCATCTCCCCTCCACCTCTCTCAGAGGCAGCAGGAGGAACATTCCGTTCCTCCCCAAATCTGGATGAGGGGTCTACTACTCTACTCCTCTCAAATTGGCCCCCCATCACCAAGGTCCTTCTGCCTTCACTTCACATTCACAGTCAAAGTCACACACACTTAAAGGACAAGCAATAAAGCCAAAGCCAATGCAACCCTGCTTTTGGTCATGGTCAACAAAAACATTAGCAGTTAGAGCCTGAGGTGGTTAAGCTACGTACCTAGCTAGTAGCTACAGCCAGGAATAGTTTTTGTAGGGATGGGAATGGGATAGGGCTCTGGGTTGCTCTGACTTAAGTTTTACAGCCCACAGCCCAGCCCACTAGGCTATACAAGGAGGAGGACTATCTCTGGTCGACACGTCCATAAGGCCAGAGTAAGGGTGGCCACTCCGGCCAGGCCACAAGGCAGAGTATGAGAGCACCACAGCACAGAGCCAGAGTGCGGCAGGCTCCTTGCCAGCTCCAGTATAAAAAGGATGGAGCTGAATGGCATGACAGGAATTTAAATGCCACTGGCCTTGGGTCACAGTGTCTTGCAGCCCAGAGGACTGAGTTGCAGAGGAGGCCAATCACCTTGAGTCTGGTCTGGCACCACACTGCCTGCGATGCACCACATGGCACTTTCTGACAAACTCTTGGGTGGTGCTGTACGTAGTACGAACGCTGTTCAAATCAGTACCCCCCTTGTGTGTGAAACACGGCATCTTGCAGCCCAGAGGAAAGACTGGAGGAGGAGGCCAATCACCTTGAGTTTGGTCTGGCACCACACTGCCTGCGATGCACCACCGTCCACCACATGTCACTTTTTGACTAAGTCTTGGTGGTGCTGTACGTACGAATGCTGTTCAAATCAGGAACCCCCTTCAGTGTGAAACACGGCGTCTTGCAGCCCAGAGGAAAGACTGGCGGAGGAGGCCAATCACCTTGAGTTTGGTCTGGCACCACACAGGCCGCAAAAAGGACAGCAAGCCACATTCTGAGTCTGACTCTTCCTCCCCAAGTCCCCAGCTGTGTGCTGGTAGACTTGCTAACTGCCGGCCTGGCAGTCTACTACCATGCCCTTCTTTGTGAATCACAGTTGGTTCCCACACAACTCCAAGAGCCAAGCCTGCAACTTTGCAATAAACTAATGGAGTGCTGGCACCCAACTCCTCTTCCCTTCCTTGTGAGGCACAGTGTCTTGCATCCCAGAGGAAAGAGTGGCGGAAGCCACAAGCTGGAGTAATTGAATGCTGGGCCAGCAATCCACGACCATGGCCTTCGTTGTGAATCCCAGCTCCTACAGCTCCAAAAGCCCAGCCTTGAACTTTCGGAAAACTGTTCTATTTATAAATGGTGGTGCCACCACCACGCAACTGGTACATTTTTTCCCTTCTTTATGAGCCACAGCTGGCAGCCCAGTGGAAAGAGTGGCGGAGGAGACAGAGCTAGGTCTGTGTGAATTAGAAACTCCCCGCAAACTACTACCATGCCCTTCGTAGTGAATCCCAGCTCCAACACAACTCCAAGAACCAAGCCTGGAACTGTCAGAGAAAGTACTGGGGTGCATGCTGCACACAACTACTCTTCCCTTCTTAGTGAGCCACAGTGTTTTGCATCCAAGAGAAAAGAGTGGCTGGAGGAGGCCACATAGCCTGAGTCTGAGGCCACAGGGCCTCCGTAGGGGAGGATCATTGCCAGGAAGCTCCAGCTCCCCAGCGTAGCTGAATGGCCTGAGGAGGACGCCAGGAAAATGCCCTTCTTCGTGAGCCACAGTGGGTTGCAGCAAATGGAACACAGTCGCCCTTCCCTCACAGACTCACAGTCAGTGACTCCAAGTATCCATCCACCAACAAGGGCCAGGCTGCACCTTTCCGACAATCTGTTATGTACGCCTACGCAGGCTTCCCTTCTCCGTGAGCCACAGTTGGCAGCCCAGTGGAAAAGCAGAGTCCACATGGTGTCTGACTCTGAGGCCTGAGACCACTCTGAAAAAAGGACTGCAAGCCAGAGGGTCTTCCTCCCCAGCTATGTGCTGGTTTCCTGGTAAACTCCCAGCCCATCCATGTTCCGTTCTCAGTGAGTGACATAGCTTTTCAGCCCAGCCCACGGAAGATAGTAGGTCTGAGAACCACAGGCTCACTGTCTGTGTGAGTCAGAGTACCCACACAGAACCAAGCCTGGAGGCTTCCTTGCTCCCTCCCTTCACAGAGAGCCACAGTCAGTGCATTGCATCCCAGTGGCATGCCCTTCGTAGTGAATCACATTCCCCACAACTCTAAGAGCCAAGCCTTGAACTTTCTGATAAACTGTCCTATTTATAACGGTGACAGAGGGCCACCAGCACAGCAGTAAGTTGTCCTTCTTTGTGAGCCACAGTGTATGGCAATGGCAGCCCACTGAAGACTAATTGGCGGTCCGGAGGCTGACAACACTGCCACACTGCGGCACTCCTTCCTGCAGAGTCCTGTCACTGTCCCAGGCAGAGTCCAAGGGTGCTTTCGCATGAGGTGGCTGCGCAACCACCTTGAGGAGAGCAAGGCAGAGTTCTGCCTAATCACGGGACCACCCCACGGCTGTTTTCTAGCACACAAGCACAATGCCCTTCTCTGTGAGGCACAGTGTGTGCAACCCAGAGTGAAGGGTAGGGGAGGCCAGAAGGCCAGACTAGAGGGGGTTGAAGGAGAACCACCGAATCGCCCCTCCCTCAGCCAAGGGATTTCCCAACCTAGACTGCGTGAAGAACCCCCCCCCCCAATGTGGGATGATAGAGTCCACCAGTTCTTCTAAACAAAATAGTTGATGAGTGAATGCACTGTTACAGTTGGTCTTCAAGTGGTTTTCTGCCAAGAGGCGGGTGCAGCCGTGGTTGCTGCATGGGCAAGTTGAGGGCAGTGGCGACAGGGCTGAACTTGAAGCACTAACTGGACCATGCTGTTAGGGTGAAGGAGAAGCGGCTGGAAGGCCTCCTCTAAGCCGGAAGTGGGGGGAGCCTGACAGGCAGGCAGGGAGAAGACACAGAACTAGAGTGAGTCTGAGTCTTTGACCACACAGGCTTCCAAAAGGACAGCAAGCCAAGCTTTCTGACTTTCTTTCCCAGCTGTTTGCTGGTAGACTGCTCCTAACTGCCGTGCCGGCATTCCATCTCCATGCCCTTCGTAGTGAATCACAGCAGTTCCACAACTCCAAGAGCCAAGCCTGGAACTTCCTCCTGAAAGGCTCTTCTATTTCTAAGAAACAAACGATTATTGTGCAGAACTGTGGTACGCGCAAGTACATTCCACTCCAGCCCTTCTTAGTGAGACACAGTGTGGTGCAGCCCAGAGGACAGAGTAGCGGAGGCCTAAACATCCCCCCTAACCCTAACCCTAAGCCCACCACCAGCTGTTCCTGAAGAGTGTTCCCATAACTCAATCATCATCATCAATCACAACCTAGATTTGCAACCAGTAACTTTTCTTGTCTGGCAGCCTTTGTTCCGGGGTTAGGGCAGAAATGATTATAAAATGTTTAAGCACTGAGTGTGCGCACAATGAGTCACACAGCACAGCACCAAGATCCACACAGGGGACTTTCGGACAGGAGTACGCACACACAACAAGGACGTTTCCCTTCTCTGTGAGCCACAGCTGGCAGCCCAGTGGAAAGAGTGGCGGAGGAGACAGAGCTAGGTCTGTGTGAATTACAGACTCACACAGTCAGTGTGCGTCAGAGAATCCACCAAGCACCAAGCCTGGAGGCTTCCTTGTCCCTCCCTTCACAGTGCATTGCAGCTCAGAGTGAAAATTAGCGGTAGCGGAGGCGGACAAAACTCCCACACAGTGGCAACACTTCCTGCAGAGAGGCCTGCCTCTTCCCACTAGAAGCGGAGCTCCTGTCTTTCCCTTTCCACAGCCCTTCTTAGTGGTTCACAGACCAGCCCAGACGACAAAGTATGGGACTGGGAGGCCAGAAGGGCAGACTGGAGGAGGTTGAATGAGAAGCAACTTGAAGGCATGCTCAAAGCCGGGACTGGTGGAGTCTGACAGGCAGGCAGGTTGGCAGAGGGCCAGGCAGGCAGGGAAGTATCTAGTCTGGCTTACAGGTATGTGTGTGTAGCCTAGGCGCATGCTTAGAGGATACCATCCTCCAAGGCTAGGGATTGGGAAGGCACTAAGCCAAAGTGCCAGTAGGGAGGATTGTTTCCGCCTTGGCAGGCAGTTTCTATCGCCACCCCAGGAGAGACGGGTTTTGGCAACCAAGGAGACAGAGTGGAAGCAGGAGAACTGGGTGGGTCTATTTCTTTAAGGCTGTAAGGAGGGGAGCTTGCCCCCTGATACTCAGTCTTTGAGGTAGGTTGTTGTAAAGTGCTTCCTCACCACTTTGTTAGCAGATTGGCGCCTAAACCCCAGGGAACGGTGTGAAGCACCAAGGAAGGCAGGTATTAGGGTCTCTCTCAGACCAGCCATGGCAAAAGGGGAAACATTGGGCCAATACAGACAGACCCTTTCCAATGACACTTTGAGTGGCCCTGCCTGGTTTGGAGACAGGCCAGGGCTAGAAAAATTGGGCCACTAATAGTACCCTTCAATTGTGTGTGTGAGAGAATACAGGTAGGCAGGCAGGCAGGCAGGCAGTCAAGCAGGCAGTTTTGCAGGCATTAGGCATTGGAGTCGGCAGGTAGTCACAGGGCCAGGCAGGCAGGCAGGCAGGCTCGTAGGGCCAAGGGGAGGCAGGCAGGCTTGCAGGCGGGCATGGAGGATTGCAGGCAGGAGGTTAGGTTACAGGCATCAACTTAGTTCTTGGAGTGTTGGGGTAATCCCAAGGTGGAAAGGTTGAAGCGGATGAAAGTCAACCTTTCCACCGTCTCTGGGTCCAGGCGACAGCGGCGCGGCCTCAGGACATCTCCCATGTGGGAGAAGACACACTCACTCTGGACACTGGTGGGTGGGATAGACAAGAGGTCCGACGCCAGAGTTGAAAGAGCGGGCCAGAGGTCTGCCTTTCTGGCCCAGTAGTGCAGTGGGTCCGCGCTGAGGGGTTGGAGGGGCTCGGCCATGTACTCCTTCACCATGGTCTGAGCCGGGTCTGCTACTTCTTCCTCCCTTGCCTCCACTGAGGAGGAAACTGCCATGGCTAGGGCAGAGGCCAGGTAGTTGGCTGCTGGAACGGAACCTGGTCTCTGGGTGAACGCTCCTGGAGTACAGAGGGATGTGGATCCTTGCGAGGACTCCTCCTCAGCATCGCTCTGGCTTCCGTGCGCCCTCTGAAATGCCTGGCCCTCATCGGAGAGAGCCCTGACTTGACGGCATAGCTCCGTCTTCCAGGATTTCAGTTCGGCAGTGCTGGCTGCCAGGGAACCCTTGACGTGAGGGTCGCACAGGCAGGCCATCTGGTACACGTTTTCCCTTCTTATTGGGCCAAGGCGGGTATCCACGCCGGTCAACAGCCTGTCTGCCAATGCCCTGCTCTTAGGGAGAAGATTGCTTTCTTCCCGGATACTGGTCTCTAGGCGTTGGCGAAGGGCATTGACCAGGGGGAGAACGTGGCCCAGGCTGGCGTTGTAGCTGCTGAGGACGTGGGTGGTCTCCTCAAAAGGCTGCAGGATACCCGCCATCTGGGAGAGGGCGAGCCACTCGGTAGCACCAAGGTCCAATTCCCTCCCCTCATGCAGGACTGGGGTGGTTGACATGATGTATTCCACCACTTCCTTCTGCTCCACCAGACGCTTGACCATTTCGTGGGTGGAGTTCCACCGGGTGGTCACGTCCTGGATCAGGACGTGCTCCGGTCGGCTTGTCTCCACCTGCCTCTCACGCATCATCCTGGCTGCCTTGACGCTGTGAACGAAGTGCCCCACGATCTTCCGACACTTGTCCAGCAAGGCCCTGGTCTCCCTGGTCCCCTCACTCCAGGAGTCCTTTGGTGCACCCAGGCCAATGGCATTGCCCACCACTAGATGCAGTTTGTGTGCTGCGCACACGATGCCCTGGAACCCTGCCCCAAGAACCGCGTTGGTCATGTTACGGCCCGCGTCTGTAACCATGACTCCACAATTGACCTGTCCCTCTGTCCCCAATCCCCACTCTCGTATTGCTGTCTTGAGAACGTCAGCAATGTTGATCCCGGTGGCGTTGTCCTCCATGCTTTGTGCCTGGAGAAGCACCACCCTATACCCTCTTGGGGTGCTGCCTTGTGCCTCCCCCTGCAGCTGCTCATGGGCTGACCGGGGCTCCAGGACCTCCTTGGGTTGCCACCAATGAGCCGTCAGTGAGAGGTATCCGTAGTGCCCACCGGTCCAGAGGTCGGAAGTGAAGTGGATCTTCCTCCCTCTGGCCGCCTGCAGCAGGGCCCGGATCCTGTCCCTGACAGACTGATAAAGGGAGGGAATCACCCGCCTGCTGAAGGTACGCCTGGATGGAGTCTCGTACCATGGTGCCACGTGCTTCATCAGGTGCCTGAAGCCTGATGACTCCACAAAGGAGAGGGGCAACCCGTTCATGGCCACCATTTCACCCACCACTCGAGTGGTGTTCTCCTGTGCTTTGGCCCTATTTTGCGGGCTGACAAAAGTCCCACCCAACAGCCCCACTTCCTGCAGAGTGGCCTGCCTCTTCCCACTCTCACTAGCGGAGCTGTGTTTTTCTTTCTCTAACCCTTCTTCCCCTCTCTTCCTCCCTGAAGAGCAAGGGCCTGACAGGGTTCCAGGCAGAGTCCCAGGGTGCTTCCTCATCAGATGGCTGCGCAACCCACTTGAGGAGAGGTGTTTGGGGTCATTCCCCCTGCGCAAGACCACCCCGCATATCTTGCACACTGCCATCCTTGCGTCTTGGGGGCTGTTCTCAAAATGCTCCCAGAGACACCCTCGTGGCTTACAGAAAGTAACGCCCCCTCTGTTATTGCCTGCTGCTGCCGCGGCTGTGGTACTGGTGTGGCCTCTGCCCTGCCGAGAAAGTAGAGTAGTACTACTGGTGGTACTCTGGGTGGAAAGAGGGCTGCTCCTTCCATCACTGCCTGAAGCCTGCCTTAAGTCTGTCCCTGCCAACAGGTCCTCAGAATCTGGCATGTTTAGATACAAGGAGCCCGATTCTGATTCTGATGCCATTTCAGAATCAGAGCCCTTGTCTTCTTGCTGATTAAGGGTGGGGCTGTCAGGTAACGGAGATGGGATTTGGTACGCCTCATCCATGCTTCCCTCGGTGACAGACGATGGCACAGTGCTGCTTGTGCCACTGGCACTGCTACTCGGGGAGGGAGTTGCACCAGTATCACTTTCTGCACTACTTCCTGTCCTTTCCCTCAGAAACGTTCCCCTATTTATCTTAGTAGGGGTCCCCCTCCCCTGCCCTCTAGCTGTGCGACCCCTCCTCATTTTTCTCACTTCTTGTGGCTCAGGCCAGGGAATGTATAATGTGATAGTAAAGAAAAGCACCAAGGAACTGTGCAAGTAAATGAGTGAGATGGACTCACACAACAGCAACACAACAAACAAGGTAATAGGAGCTAGGGGTTTGCCAATCCTGGCAAACAAGTCTCTCAATGCCCTGCACAGGGCAAGTGTAACAAAGAGAACTGTAACTTCTTCACAGTTGTAATTGGATTGTGTATGTAGACTGTAAGTAAATGAGTGAGATGGACTCACAACAGCAACACAACAAAACAAGGTAATAGGAGCAAGGGGTTTGCCAATCCTGGCAAACAAGTCTCTCAATGCCCTGCACAGGGCAAGTGTAACAAAGAGAACTGTAACTTCTTCACAGTTGTAATTGGATTGTGTATGTAGACTGTAAGTAAATGAGTGAGATGGACTCACAACAGCAACACAACAAAACAAGGTAATAGGAGCAAGGGGTTTCCCAATCCTGGCACCCAAGTCTCTCTATGCCCTACACAGGGCAAGTGTAACAAAGAGAACTGTAACTTCTTCACAGTTGTAATTGGATTGTGTATGTAGACTGTAAGTAAATGAGTGAGATGGACTCACAACAGCAACACAACAAAACAAGGTAATAGGAGCAAGGGGTTTGCCAATCCTGGCACCCAAGTCTCTCTATGCCCTACACAGGGCAAGTGTAACAAAGAGAACTGTAACTTCTTCACAGTTGTAATTGGATTGTGTATGTAGACTGTAAGTAAATGAGTGAGATGGACTCACAACAGCAACACAACAAAACAAGGTAATAGGAGCAAGGGGTTTGCCAATCCTGGCACCCAAGTCTCTCTATGCCCTACACAGGGCAAGTGTAACAAAGAGAACTGTAACTTCTTCACAGTTGTAATTGGATTGTGTATGTAGACTGTGGTGGCAAGTAAATGAGTGAGATGGACTCACACAACAGCAGCACAACAAATAAGGAAATAGGAGCAAGGGGTTTGCCAATCCTGGCACCCAAGTCTCTCTATGCCCTACACAGGGCAAGTGTAACAAAGAGAACTGTAACTTCTTCACAGTTGTAATTGGATTGTTTATGTAGACTGTAAGTAAATGAGTGAGATGGACTCACAACAGCAACACAACAAAACAAGGTAATAGGAGCAAGGGGTTTCCCAATCCTGGCACCCAAGTCTCTCTATGCCCTACACAGGGCAAGTGTAACAAAGAGAACTGTAACTTCTTCACAGTTGTAATTGGATTGTGTATGTAGACTGTGGTGGCAAGTAAATGAGTGAGATGGAGTCACAACAGCAGCACAACAAACAAGGAAATAGGAGCAAGGGGTTTCCCAATCCTGGCACCCAAGTCTCTCTATGCCCTGCACAGGGCAACTGTAATTAGGAGAACTGTAAGTTCTTCACAGTTGTAATTGGATTGTGTATGTAGACTGTGGGGGCAAGTAAATGAGTGAGATGGACTCACACAACAGCAACACAACAAACAAGGTAATAGGAGCTAGGGGTTTGCCAATCCTGGCAAACAAGTCTCTCAATGCCCTGCACAGGGCAAGTGTAACAAAGAGAACTGTAACTTCTTCACAGTTGTAATTGGATTGTGTATGTAGACTGTGGTGGCAAGTAAATGAGTGAGATGGACTCACAAGTTAGAGCAGCACAACAAACAAGGAAATAGGAGCAAGGGGTTTGCCAATCCTGGCAAACAAGTTTCTCAATGCACAGCACAGGGCAAGTGTAACAAAGAGAAATGTAACTTCTTCAAAAATGTAATTGTGTATGTAGACTGGTGGCAAACTGGCGAGTAAATGAGTGAGGTTGACTCACAAAAGCAGCACAAAAACCAAGCTAGAAGAAGCAAGGGGTTTGCCAATCCTGGCAAACAAGTTTCAATGCACAGGGCAAGTGTAATTAGGAGAACTGTAACTTAACTTCTTCACAGATGTAAGTTACAACTGCACAAAAACCAAGCTAATAGAAGCAAGGGGTTTGCAAAATCTGGCAGCACCCAACTTTCACAAATAATGCACAGTAACTAAGATGAATGTAACTTCTTCAAAGATGTAATTGAAGAAAAAGTTCTATAGAGGTGGCTGGGTGCCTGCCCTTTAACAAATGTTTGTTTGAGTGCCTGACTGCAAAAAAATGAATGAGGTGTTGGACAAGTGAAAGAATATCTATAAGTGTTAAGTAAAATGAAATTGTAAAATGTTCTATAGAGGAAGGTGCCCTAGCCTTGTTGCCAACCAATGTGTTTGAGAAATTTGAGTGCACTGGTTGGCGAGGGAGACTCTGCCTACTCAGTCTGTACTCTGTATAATATTTTTAAAATAATTTAATCCACAGCCTCCAACCTCCCCTTCTAAGCACTAGTACTGGACCTTGGCTGTTGCTTGCCACTTGCTAATAAACTGTAGAATAGAAAATAAATGGAATAAAACTATAAGCTTCTACTAGGGTAGGATAGGGTTGCTGGATTCCCTTCCAAAACCCCAATCGCAACAGCAGCAAAAAAGCTGTAGGCGCAGGGTAAAAGGACTTTGGCCAAGTAAATGAACTTGGTGGGAAATTGGGATACAAAAGAAATGGTATGGTAGTGTAAAATAATATATTTTCAAAATAAATCCGCAGCACCTCCCCTCCCCTACCGCTCCCACTCAAATCTTCCCTCCCCCTTGAAGCAAATATAAGCAAATAAAAAACGGAACTCTTCCTCAAAAATGCAGAAAACAAAAAAGAATAAACACTGCATTGCAATTCCCCACAGGGAATAAAAGAAATTATTATGTTTTGCGAATTAAAATCAATTCAATTCCCTCCCTGCCTAGCGAGACCGAGACCGCGACCGCGAAATCGAAACTAGACTGAGTGCAGCAATCCAGCCCTGACCACCCTCCACAAGATCCAAGCCCAGACTGTGACGGACTGGAACTGCCTCGGCTTTTTATGCCCTCTGGCACATCCAGAAGTGTCAGTCAAAACCTGTCCATGCGATTGGTGGAATGGCTCCGAAAATTAGCATGGTCCCATCCCATGGCCAGCCCATCGTTGCGCAGGTGTGTAAAAAATAAATTAAGAAAAAAAATAAAATAAAATCAACGGAGACGTATTTTGGCAAGACAAACCCACTGCTGCTACTGTAAAAAATCAAGCATTTAAAATAGGTAACTTTCGCATGTTTCTGTGGTGCTTTGGTGGGGTTTTGGGCAAGGATTTCAAAAAAAATATTGTGGTCGCCATTTTGGACCCCCCCGCCCGCACACCGCATGGCAAAGGCAGACGAGACGATGCCCCCCCGGCCTGGTACCAGCGCAGCGCAGCAGTAGCACTAGCCAAGGAGAGGGGGGCGGGGAACCCCCCCCCCAAAAAAAACCTTCTGGCCTGGTAGGTGCCCTCAGACAGTTTTCGCCTGCTTTTAGGGCCGGGAATTGGTTTTTTTTTAACTTTTAAAAACTTTTTTTTCTGTGCCGCTTGGCATTGCGCGATCGCCGCGTGCAAGTAACGAGCACGACAAATCAGACCAAAATGTTCGTTCGTCGGTTCGAGCTCGAATTCTGGCGGAGTAATTCCCATTACCGTTTCCGTAGAGTAACGGATACGAGTAACGGAAACGGAAACGGGAATACCGCTAAGTCGTGCCCATCTCTAGTTTAGATTTCTGGCTGTGGAGCGGGAGGCTAGGAGCTGGATTCTCCACTGTGGCTCCTGCAAATAGAGCCAAGCTGTGTGGCCTTGGGCAAACTGCACAGTCCCAGAGGAAAGGAATACTAAACCACTTCTCTCTGGAAAACTCTGAAAAGGGGTAACCATAAGTCAGAAATTCAGAATTGACTTCACAGCATCTGATAATGAATGATGACAACAACAACTAAAGAAGCAGGAAATAAACAACTGAAGCACAAGGGATAGACTTTATTTGCACTTCCCAATTAAAACAGCACTTGCCAACTTATAATACATTATCTCCTAGAGCTCCAAATTCAAGAGAAATTCAAGAGTGGCCGTCAGTCAGTTTGGTGGGATAGAAACAAACAAGAACATAAGAACATAAGAACATAAGAAGAGCCATGCTGGATCAGGCCAAAGGCCCATCTAGTCCAGCTTCCTGTATCTCACAGCGGCCCCACCAGATGTGTTTGGGAGTGCATGAGACTAGATATCTGTCTCCTGATACCACTCTCCTGCATCTGGCCCTTGAAGTACCCTGGTTTAAACCCTGGAGGTTACACATCTCCATCATGGTTTGTAACCTGTGATGGACTTTTCCTCCAGGAACAAACAAACAAACAGTTGACATATTAAAAGTAGTGTATAGTAACCAATACCATATATTCTTCAGAAAAACTGTATGTAGTTGCCTATACACTTGTACCCTCATTACATTTTGCTTAGATATGGTTGTTGGTGGTGCTGTTTTGGCCATTTCCAGAGTAGTGAAGCCGCATGGGGGGAAATGTGTGACTTCTAGAGCATTCCCGATCAAGTAATTCATTCCATTCTCAGACTGTTCTTACTGAAGGATGGAGTAGTGAATGCCAAATCCCACAGGAGAATCCATAGCTAGGCTTTCAGGGTGGATGTTTTTGTGAAAAAGACACTTCCCCATTATTTATATTTAAATATGCTAACACACACTACCCGGTGTGGTTGAGTGGATCGAGTGACAGATTAGGACTCGGGAGGCTTGGATTTGAATCCTTGCTCTGCCAAAGAAACCAAGTAGAAACCACTCTTAAATATCTCACTGACCTTGAAAGCCCTGTTAGGTCATTATAACTCATCCCTGATGACACCAAGAAAGCCTAGAAAAGAAAAGGAAGGAAAGACTCAGCCTCTGATTGATCATTGAACAAAATAAGGATAGACCCTTAATTATCAGTGGGATCTTTCCTCCTCTTTCTTCTCTTACCTTCTTGCTCCCCTTTAAATTAAGATGTGAGTGAGATATGTTTACTTTTTCTGTTAGGCTATTTTAACTTTGTACCTAATTCTTTTAGAAGTGTAGTATGCTGTAACTTGCTTTTGTATATAGTATTTGGATGTTGGTCTACGGCCGTATAAAGATTTCGTATTCGTATTCATATTTCTCTGGCTTTCTTGTTTTTTTTTTTTAAAACAAAACAGCGGTGGCCATTCCTTCATGCTGGAGTGAGAAGTGGTTAGCTAAATATTTAAAAAATGACTTTTGTCTTAAAGGCCTTTTTGCAAATGGTAATAAGCACAAGGGGATCCTGCACATCATCTTGACCACTGACACAGGTGTCATCAACATTCAGGCAGGCCTTTGCAATGTAAAGCTTGCCATCTCCCCTCCCCCTGCCAGCCACGTGGCCACAATATCGCAAGGGAAATCTTGGACCATTCCATGGCATTCTAAATCATGGACACAGAAGCCAATATCTTTCCATTATAAAATAGAGGATTCTTGAAGGACTGGGTTTGTATGTGACATTCCTTCAGGTCCTTGGACAGTGCTATCATGTCAGCTGCTTTTCCCGCAGCAAAATGGAATTACAAAAACGGAGGCCTGCTTTGGGGTATTCAGTGCTTGACAGGGTTGAAGGAAGAATTGCTTCAATTAGTTAACAACTACTTAAATGTACAGTTTTCCTCTATGCTGAAGGAAATTCAAGAGGAGACAGCACCTATCATTTAACCCCCCCCCCACACACAAATGGATCCATTGCAATGTAGAAGAGCACAATGGAGTATTTAATTTGAATATATTAGAAAAGTATGAAATTAGGCACAATGGTTCTTTCTCTAGCTTTCTCCTGTTCTGCCAGTAGTTTGGACATATGTGCTAATGTAGCAAAGTGCTATTTTATATTGTAATGACTCTTATGTTAATAGAGTCTCTGTTCAATGACCTTTACAGAACAGATCTATAAGTGCCTTTCCCCCTCTTTTTAATGTCTTCTACACCTCTCTCCTCCCTCTCGACACTCTGGGTGTTTCTTATTCATTTCTTCTCTTTTATGTCTCTTTGTTTGCCTTTAATTTTCCCCTCAGCAAGTGGGGAATCACACAATAGGAATATATTTGAGTTAAAAGCTTTAGATAGACACTATTAGGGTGTAATGTTATTCTTATGAGTAGAAACTAAACAAGGGTAAAATGTGGCTTTTTAGTGTGGTGGTTCACTTGAGCCTGTCTTTCTGAAGATTCATCCATCTAGTACAGGCATGTCCAAACTTCAGCCCTCCTGATGTTTTGGACCACAACTCCCAGAATTCTAAGCTTAGATTACCAATGACAAAGGACTGTGGGATTTGTGGTCCAAAACATCTGGAGGGCTAAAGTTTGGACATACCTGATCTAGTATATTTATGTGGTGTCTCATTAACTCCGACTTAAAGCGCTTTTACACGACCTCTAAAATGCGCTGGTAACTTAAATTCAGACCAGAGATCGTGGGGGTTTGTCACTCTTCCTGTGTTCCCATCCCTCCGCACTCCATTGTTCCTGTCTGCGTGAGTGGAGGGAGAAAAAAAGGGAGAAAAAATGCAGGCTCACCGCCGTCTGCCGGTCAAAGGTCAAAACCGCCCCGAGCCGCCCCGTAGTGATTCCTGTCTCTTAAAGGGGCGGCGGGGACAAAAAAAGAAACAGAAGGCGAGGGAGCCCAACATTCACAGCTTTACAATGCACATCAGAAGATTGTTTACCTCCTGGAGGCCAGGTACTTGAAAAGTGCGCTGGAACGCGCTTAGGTGGGCGTGGTCGTACTTAATTTTTTTAAAAGTCTGGAGCTGGTGGGAAAACATTTTTAAGCTCTGCATCTGGGAGCCCTTTGCCTTGGATTTTAGGGGTCGTGTAAAAGCGCCCTTACAGGTTTTCCTATGTATACAATACAAGGGCTTTACCATTTCCATTTTCTGGCAGCACTCTGGGGCTGTGTAGGTTGCCCCAGGCCAACACTCCTCTCTAAAGAGGAGATTGCTGAAAGTCCTTCAAGTAACATAGTCCCACCATCAACTGTCAGGTGTGTGTGTGTGTGTGTGTGTGTGTGTGTGTGTGTGTGTGTATTTCAAGATCATATTTATTATTTATTTATTTGTTAAGCTTATATCCCTCCCATCTTGAATAACTGTCTTAAATGGGTATTGAAATGAATAACTGTATTAAATGGGTATTGATATAATTGGCTTGTAAAACATTGCTGTGTATTCACATGACCAGCAGGTGACATTTGAAGAACCACTAATTTCCTTTACCTTTAATTCAGTACCACAGCAACCTGCTGGGTTAGTAAACGTTATTCAAAATAATGATGGTTTCTGTCACGGTGGCAGCTTGCCAGATAACGATTTGCAGGAACTGTATTTTACATGTGTCGCAAGAGTAATAAAAAATACCATTATAAAGTTTTTTTAACTTATACATTAAATCCCTGTAAACTATTTTATTGGCAAGCGAATTGTTTGCAGTTGAAGGAAAATCAGATTTTAAAAATAGATGCAGCGAGGGAATTGAACTCACAACCTCTGGCTCGGCAGCCAAAGATCTAAACCACTGAGCTACCCAACTAGCTTGTAAATGATATGCACCTACCTATTTGTAATCAAAGAATGCAATAAAAATTTGGGGAGTATTTTATTGTACTTTTTATACTCCTGAGTTTTGGACTGAAATCTGATTTAACTAAACATGAAGAGTCAGTCATGACTGTAACTACACAACACAGACACACAGACACACACACACAGTTTTCATATATTTTCAAAAAATGTGTGCATAAGTTTTCACAATTGTCACACTATTTGAATTTTTTTTAAAAATGTTGAAGTATTTTTGTGTCTATATAAGCAATGTAGATAAATAAAGTTAGTAGAAATAGACAAACTGATAATTGCTTGGAATAATTGCAACAATAAAAAGACTTATACTGTACCTTGATACCCAGATGGATTGCGATATGTTTAGAAATGATGGTATGATTTCATTATACCAGTTCGCCAGCAACTGATATAAACCATAAGCCTTTTAAAACTTGGAATCAGGAAGCTTTGGGGGGAAAGGAGATAACAGCCTTTTTCAATTAGGAATTGGGGATTCTCTCTCTCTCTCTCTCTCTCTCTCTCTCTCTCTCTCCTGATTTCTTATATTAATATGTTGCCCAACCAACCCAAAGGATACAGTCAGGGATTTACACTAATACAACAGCTAAAAAGGTATAAAAACATTACCACAGTGAAATATTTAGAATGTTGGAAAGGCAATAAAACATAACCTATAAAATCAAACAGGAAATTGAGATTATGGACAGGGAAAGTCTTAGCTTGGTATCAAGATATTATTGATGATGTCTGGCATTTCTCCCCACATTCCACAGAGTGTTGGGATACACTTGAAAGAGTTTTTGAATAAACACACATCAAATTCATGATATTTTTTGCAACCTATAATAAGTTCCAAAAATCTCTCTGTGTGAGCTGAGTCAGTTCTTGACATTTGATCATGTTCAAATGCATGTAGGCAGTGCCATATTTACTTGGTTGCCAGAGAACTTATAGTAAATTCCCTTGGGAATTTATTGAAATGAAAGTGGTCCTAACCGAGGGTCACAATGTAACTTTACATTTCCAAGTATTACATGCCATGAGGTAGAAAATTCCTGCACAAACCAACGGTGAATGTCAACATGGACCAGACCTCTTACACTTACACTACACTCGCATTAATTCATCTTGGGCCACGAAGCCTTCCAGAAAGTCTCAAAGCAGTAATCACTGAACATGAAGATAAAATTGAATTTTGGATGTGATGTAGATATATGCCTACTTCATTATCTGGTTGCAAATGATATCAGAGTTTGGGTGGAGAAGCCCATTGCACTCCCTTTTGACACATTTCACCACAAGCTCTTCCCAGGCTCAAACTGTTCCCTTCAGCGTGCCTTGAGAGATGCTACTTTATTCAGAGATGGTGCCTCTTCAGCTTTTGTCTGGAGGATTACATGCTCTATGGGACATGTTTTGTGAGATTTTCCTTCAGCACGCTGCAGCACACAATGAACTTCACGGCTTCTGAGCATCTGTACCTTTTTTATTGATGTTGCTGCATTTCCTTAGTGGCTGTTTTTTAGAATAAGTTTCAAAAGAGAAATGTACATGCACCCATGCGCTTGGATAAATGTGTGAAGGGCGTTATAACAGAAGATAAAATTCCCTCATTCTGTGACCCAGCAGTAGATGTGCTTTTGTCTTCTTCAGATTGGTCCCCACTTTGACCAAGCTGTTTTCTATTTGTCTCTGTCATCTTTTTTGTTCAAAGCTACTTTAAAAAAAAACCCAGTCTTCAGCACCCATCAGTGTCCCTGCTGTCTCAGGTGCCCTCAGGAACTGCCTGTTGAAACACCCTGTCACATAACTCAGGAGCTGGATGGAAAGCTGCATTAGTACTTTCCTCAAAAGTTCCAACAGGTCAGCTCCACATAGGCTAAACTAGAGTCCTAGAGTGTAGCCGTCAGTCAGGAGTAGACATGGGCACGACTTGGCGAAATTCTCGTTTCCGTTTCCGTTTCTCGTTTCCGTTACGTAACGGAAACGGTAACGACAATTACTCCGCCAGAACTCGAACTTGAACCGACTAAAGAAAAATTGGGTCTGATTTGTCGTTGTCGTTCCTGGCATCGCAGCGATCGCGCGATGCCAAGCGGCACAGGAAAAAAGTTTTAAAAATTAAAAAAAAACCCAATTCCCGGCCAAAAAAGCAGGCGAAAATATGCCTGCCTGAGTGAGGGCACCTACCAAAGGGGTGGTTTCTAGGGGGGGGGTCCCCGGCCTCCCTCCCCGCCTCTCCTGGGCTGCGCAAAGTGCACATCCTCGTCGTCGAGTCGCACTAGTCCACGCCAACTCGCCAAGCAGCGCGGCACAGGAAAAAAGTTTTAAAAATAATAATAAAAAACCCCCCGATTCCCGGCCAAAAAAGCAGGCAAAAATATGCCTGCCTGAGTGAGGGCACCTACCAGAGGGGTGGTTTCTGGGGGTGGTGGTCCCCGGCCTCCCTCCCCTCCTCTCCTGGGCTGCGCAAAGTGCGCATCCTCGTCGTCGAGTCGCACTCGCCCACGCCAACTCGCCAAGCGGCGCGGCACAGGAAAAAAGTTAAAAAAAACACAAAAAACCTGATCCCGGCCAAAAAAGCAGGCGAAAATATGCCTACGGCCTGCCTCAGTGAGGGCACCTACCAGAAGGGTGGTTTCTGGGGGGCGGGGGGTCCCCGGCCTCCCCCCCTCTCCTCTCCTGGGCTGCGCATCCTCGTCGTCTCGCCAATTCGCCATGCCATGCGGTGCGGGCGGGGGATCCAAAATGGGGCGACTCGCAATATTTATTTTGAAATCGTGGTCCAAAAACACACCAAAGCACCACAGAAACATGTGAAAATAGCTATTTTAAAACTGCCTGAATTTTTACAGTAGCAGCAGTGGGTTTTTCTTGCAACAAAACGTCTCCATTGATTTTATTTTATTTTATTTTAATTTAATTTTTTTACACCTGCGTAATGATGGGCTGGCTATGGGAGTGGACCATGCAAATTTTTGGAGCCATTCCACCAATTGCATGGCCACTTGGCCAGGTTTTGACCGAGACTTCTGGGATGTGCCAGTCGGGCATAAAAAGCCACTAACCCTAGCCCGAACCCGAACCCGAACCCTAACCCTAACCCATACGCCAGTACACTGTCCTTCTTAGTAGGTCAGAGAGGCACCCAGAGGTGCACCCCAGTAACTCACCCTAACCTTACCAGTAACCCTAATACTATCCCTTGCGCTAACCCCTAACCCCAAGCCAGATCTGTGTACTCGCATTGCACTACAGCAAGCATACTTCCCTTCTTAGTGAGTCACAGCGGGCGCCCGTAGGGGTCCGGTCCTCTCTCACTTCGCTCTCCAGGCCAAGCAGGCAGTGAGTCACAGAGGCACCCGTCGAAAGAGAGGTGCCTCTGCTGCAACAACTGCAACTTAATGGTATGCATATCCAATTGGCTATGCATGCCATTTTGTAGCAGGTGAGGAGAGGAGGCACCCACGAGGTGCCTCCAGGAGCCCGCTTTCCCTTCATGGCGGGCCAGAGGAGGCACCCACCCCAGAGAGGTGCCTCCAGGAGCCCCCCAAAACCAGTACTAATGACAGACGAAAAATCGACAAACGAAATGACAAATTTTTGGAAATTTTCACGAAAAACGGAAACGAGCCGAAACGGGCCAGCTCCGACACACGACAACTCGAAACGTAATTTTTCCTGGTTGTGCCCATCTCTAGTCAGGAGACATTTTAAAACAGCCTTCACTGTAGTCGGCTATCTTGCCTCCAACAAAAATGTAGCCTTGAAGGTAAATTTGACAAAAAGTCTCTTTAAAAAACATAGCCTTTCCATCCCATTCTATGTTGTGGTGGCCTCTTCCCTAAACATTGTAGTCTCTTCCTCTCTTTACAACTATTCTTTCATTTCACAGTAATCTGAACGTATGGAGAGGTTTTGCTCTACGTTTGGAATCATCTTTTAGTGTCATGACCAAAACCTATCCACAGTCTCTCCCTAGGAAACTAGTATAAAGAAGGCCGGATAGATTCCATTTTGGGGTGGATGGGGGAGATTTGGTCATAGAGTGATAGAATCACAAAATAATTGAGTTGGCAGGAGCTTATATATCTAAGTATATCATGGAGTTTCCCCTTCAGTTGCTATTTCTATCTATTCGTGTTCTTATGATCAAATATTAAAGCAGTATATGAAAGAGACCTGGAAGAGGAAAACAAGCAGGATTGTGAGTTGGCATAAAAGATTACTGAATCTATTTGTGAAGAACTCACACCATCCTGATAATTCTACTCTCCTCTTTTGCAGTGAAAACACAGCACAAGGCTATAACCATTTGGTGCTTCTCATGCCTAGAGACAAACAATTGTTCTTTCTTTTCCTCTTCTTGAAATGTATACATTTTTTTCACCATAAAAGACACTTTTGAATGGTTTTACAGCAGACAAAAGTACATACACATATACACACAAATGTCTTTAATGTCAGAAAATATGATCCAGAAGATTGGGGGACCATCTGGAACAACATAAAAGGCAGTGCTAGGAAGTGGAACTGCTGTGGGAGCAGGAACCATATAAAAGAGCTCCTCCCACTTCCTAGCCTGAAGACCAACCTAAATAAAAAAATTCACCAAAACAAAAGAAATTGAAAACCGAAAAGGAAAACTACTGTAAAGGAGACTCCCCCTCTCAAAATCCACCCTCTTGTGGCTTCATTCTCACTTATTTCTTCATTTTAAGAAACTCTGATGAAGGTCACAACAAAATAGGTCACACTTTTGTAATATAATGTCCCCTTTTGCTGATATTTGAGACTTTGAATCTGTTTAAACTGAGCAATACCCCCAGAGGCAAAAGAGGATGGTACATGTATCAATTAAACATAGCAATATCCTAAACTCATGATTTCAAATGCCTCAGTTAAAACAAATACCCCCCCCCAAAAAACAGCATTTGACCAGTTATAACCCCCGCACCAGGAATCCAGTTTAAGCTTCTGTCTAAAAGTTCTTTGCCTGCCTGAGGAAAGTCTCTGAGGGAAAGGGGGGGCTGTTTATTCTTTCTTGGCAAGGAGTCCCAAAGCCTTTGCTTCCTGGATTATCTACAGGATTCTTATGAGTAAGGATTGTGACTTCAGTTTTCCTTTTCCTAAATTTTAATAAGTTTCAGCCGAGATTCTGAACAGTTTTATCAGTGATATCCACATGCATTAGTGTTTTCCCTCCATTTCCAAAACCTGCCCTAGCAGCCTGGTTTTTAAGGCTCCAGTCCAATACAGGGACACCCCACTGACCTTGTTATTTTGTTGCTTGTGAGTAAAAAAAATTGCACACTGTAAATCCATTTTGACTAAATTTTGTCTCTGCACAATTTGTACTGTTTACCATCCTGATCCTTTGCACACAAAGGGTCTTGAGCTGTTATGCTTTTATAAAGCCTCTCTCAGAAGATGGGTTGCACTACAGCATAGAGTCAGGGGAGATTTGGGCAGAAATGAATATGTAAGACAAGCAAGAAGAAAGGAGATTAATGAACCTGCTGCCCTTGAATGCCTTGCCTTTTCCTATCTACCTACTTTCCTCCGTTTCTGCTTTCTCTGATTTTGGGACGTTCCCTGAAGCAATTTCCCAGACATTTTCTAGAACTGAAGGCTGTCCAGAAGAGATGGTTCCTTGCAAGTCACTTAGGCATCATTTCAAAGAAGGCTAACATGTTCATTCATATCTCTATCTCTGTCTAGATATATGACTGTTTCTGTGAAGTGAGAACAAAAGCATTGCAGGCCAGTGATGGGAATTTTTAGTATGCCAGAGAGTAATTTAGTATGCTAGGATGCAGCAACAACATGTCACCTCTTTACACTGATGACATATAGAAATCATGGGGAAATCAGGAGAGGATTTGTGAAGCAAGTACTGTAAGCTCCAATGTACATATCTTGCCACCCACTCTGAGAGTGTATGCCTTTTTTTATTCATATAGCAAGACTGGCTGTTTTATGTATGCACACAGGGGGAAAGGTCTAGATCCACTGCCAAAATAGTCAGCTGCTGCCTATATTTTCAGTCTGTAAACATTTATTTACAAGCCCTTCATATCTTTATGAATGTGTGCGTGTGTTGCGTTGTTATGGTTGTGACTGTATTAGGGGGATCCTGCAGTAACAATGAGAATGCACAGTATACAGTAGGACCCCGGTATCTGCTGGGGATTGGTTCCAGGCCTTCCCTTGGATAATGAAAACCATAGATAAGAGAGAACACCTGCCCACCCACCCCCAAACTGCTGTTCCCCGACAGTAGCTTGCTTTATGACTGTTGTTTTGAAACAGTAGCTTGCTTTATGGCCACCGTTTGTGATGTGACAGTAGCTTTCTTTACAGATGCTATTTGTGACAATAGCTTGCTTTACAGCTGCTCTTTGTGACAATTGCTTGCTTTACAGCTGATGGTTGTGACAACAGCTTGCTTTACAGCTTGATTTGTGGGTGCTGAATTATTTAATTTTTTTCCTCTGCCAACCGTGGATAACTGAATCAGTGGATAATGAATCAGTGGATACAAGGGTCCTACTGTATAGCAATATAGCAATACTTTTACTTGATCTCTGCCCCTATCCAGTCTTGATCTCAATCTCTATATTCAATTGTCATTCTTATTTGTGGGTCCATGCATGACACTTTTTCTCCATGAGGGAAGCAGCAGCTCCAGAAGGTATGTGTGGGCCATTTTGTGCCAACTCCTTTAATACTCTCTTTTAAATTTCATGCAGATGATTTGATTCTGCTGCCTGTTATTCATTGACTTTTTTTGCTGCACAACAGAACAGCCATGTTCCACTTGCATCCCATAATGCCTCAGAGCGTCTCCTCTTTCTTTAGGCAAAGTTTTCTAAGCAGCCATGCTACCTGCCTACTGTGACATCACAAGCAAGTGCGATGGTGAACATACCCAAGCTATGACGAGTGATGGCACTGAGGTGCCTACTGGTTGTACTATCCTGATGTGATGTCTTGATTGCCAAAGAGAGAGGGAGAAGGCAGAGTATGAACAAGCATGTCTAAAATTAGCAATGAATAGTTAAGAATTGCTCAGAAGTCAGCCTGCAATACACAAATGATTCATTCTGTCAGCTTTATTTTATCCCCAGCAAGATTTGCACCACTGTGAAAGGAGGCCATGTGTGTTATATTACCTGCAGACATTTTGAGTGCAAAATAAACTACTGCTACAAAAACTTCACATACAAGCATAGTTTTATTTTATCCATTTTATTTGGAAACTCAGAGACTCCCTCTGGTGTCCACAATCCCTGGAAATTATTTTGTTCTGCAGATATTCTATGTTTATGTACTCCTTAGCAGTAAGAATGTACCTTACCTGTGTTTACAAAGATCTGCTGGGAATTGTGTCATGATTGAAATGCTGAAGGAGAATCTGGGCAAGAGGAGGGGATTGTGCTTTTCGAAGTTGAACTCCCAAAGGTGAAACACAATACCCAAGGCAAATTGTATTTGCTTGTTGTAATGGTATGTTCAGATAAATATGGCCAACTGTATTCTGGAGGAGTCAAAAGAAAGGTATCAGATGATAGAAATGGTTTTAATCATTGAAGTGAGATTCAAGGCAGGAGACAACGCTAGGTGTATCACAGACAGGTTAAAGCTAATAAATCCATGCTTGACAGTTTGATAGACTAGAACGTACAAATTGTACATCTTTCTTCATGGAGGTTTTTCTTGGCAAGATTAAGGCTTTGATACGAACATTTGCCTTTGATGATTATCAGTTTGGAAATACTATATTATACACTAGCAGTACCCGGCCACGCTTTGCTGTGGCTCAGTCTGGTTAAATGGAAAAGAAAGACAAGAGATAGCGCAGGTTTATAATATGTTTAATTTAACAGTGCTTGTGGGTATACAATATTGTTGTTGTTCCATTGTCTGTTGTTCCATTGTCTGTGTAGATATAGAGATTGTGTGGTTTGCCGACTCTGGAACACACAACATAATTGTCCATGTGAGAAGCAATCTGTCTCTAGATTTAAAATGGAGAATTCTAAGGATTGTCCCTGAGCTTTGTTGATGGTGATTGCTAATGCCACTCAATTGGAAATGGCAGTCTCCTAAAATAAACTGGCATATCTGTTGGAATCATAAGAATGTGAGGAATGATGACATCTTCACCTTTGAAAGGTCCTGTCAAGATTGTTGCTTCTACAACATTGGTCATTAATTGAGCCCCCCCCCATGCTCATGGCTCCTTTCTTCCCTCACCCAGCCAACCTCCTACTTTTCCAAGCCCAGGAAATGCACAGGGCAAGCCATGGGGCTTGTCAAAGTGGCCCAGGCTGCCTGCAGGAGGGAATGGACGTGAGGAGGTGGCGGCTCACCCCTGCATCCTCTGGTTCCTCTTCCTCGCCTCCTTGGCCTGCTCCAGGCAGCCTGGGCCCTCTTTGGCAAGCCCCATGACTTGCCCTGTGCATTTCCTGGGCTTGGAAAAGTGGGAGGTTGAGTGGGCAAGGGAAGAAAGGAGCCATGAGCCAGAGCTCAGTGTCATCAGACTCCACCGCCATTGCTCACCCCTCACTGCCAGGTCAGGACTTCTGACATATTTAGTATAGTGTGTGTTGTGACATATTTAGTACAGTGTGTGTTGCTTTTACATCCAACAGATGGTGCAGGTATGACATCTCTATACAAAAACATCCACATATGTGAATGCAATGTTGTGTCAAAATTTCAAACCAATTGGTGAAGAACTTTTGGAGTTTTTAGATTTTGCACCAACGAACATTTACATTTTTATTCATATAGATTGCAGCAAGGAAGCTGGGAGCGAAGGGCACAAACTCCATCCCTCCTCCTTGGGTGACTTTCTCCCCAGGCACAACTGTTTTGTGCTTTGCATGCTTTGTTTTAAGTGAAGAAAAGAGGCAACCCAAAGAGGCTGGGTGAAAATAAATACAGTGGACCCTCCTATAACAAATGGTTTGTATAACATAAAATCTGTACAACATAAAAAATTCCAGAGATAGGGGAAATTTGCTTAGCAGAATCGTGTACGGGGCGAATCTGTATAACATAAAAATGGTCGTGCTTAAGGGATTACTCTATTTTCAATGCATTCCTATGGGAAATTTGTATAAAGGAAAATTTGCTTATCATAAATTCATTTCATAGAATCATAGAGTTGGAAGAGACCTCAAGGGCCATCTAGTCCAACTCCCTGCCATACAGGAACCCCCATCACAGGACTCCCAACAGATGGCCATCCAGCCTCTGCTTAAAAACCTCCAAAGAAGGAGACTCCACCACCCTCTGTGGCAGCATGTTCCACTGCCGAACAGCTCTAACTGTCATGAAATTCTTCCTAATGTTTAAATTGAATCTCTTTTTCTGTAGTTTGAAACCATTTCCTTGTGTCCTAATCTCTGAAGCCATGGAAAACAAACCAGCCCCTTCTTCAATGTGACATCCCTTCATATATTTAAACATAGCTATCATATTCATTTGGAATGAATTGATTCCTTTATACAAGGTACCACTGTACATGCTACCATACACTACAGACTCTCATAGTTTTGGATCTGCCTCAAATGGCACACTGACGTGAAAGCAGCTAACAGAAAAGGGTGTGTGGATATGACACCTTCTATTAACATTTGTTTAGGTGTTCTTGAAGCACAATTACGTTTCCTTCTTGGGTCACTGTTTAAACGGTAAGATTTCTAAGTTTCAAATTTTTTTAAAAAGGAAAAATAAATCCTTTCCTTTTCCTCACTGCAGGCACTTTCTCAACCCCCCTCCCACCACCACCTTGGCTGCTGTGATTAAGTGCTTTCAGCACTTTGATGTTTTTAAATTCTAATTCCTCTGTTGTGATTTTTATGGTGGCTTTTGAAGGTTACGTCTCCGTGCTGTTTTGTGTACTTTCCCTTTTCTAATAGTTTTATCAGGACACGGTTCTATTATGGCTGAGATGGCTTAAATGGAATACATTCTTCAAATATCCAATGGAAAGGAAGACAATGCAAAGCTCGAGTGTGTTCTTTGCTTTGTCATCTCGGAGGCACAATAGGAGGACTTTGAAGAAATAAAAATGAAAGAGTTTTCAGAAAATATGTGTTACATATTCACCAGCTTATGCTTATCTGTTAGCTGTATTCTGGGAGTGTGCAGCATGCTAACAATGTGGATACTGGTTTGTGTATGGTTGCATTTTCTACCCCCACCCCTGCCCCACCCCACTCCCTGGAATGCAAGAGATGAATAGCTTATACTTTAATTTTCATATCTCAGGTTTTAAAGTATTAATCAGATGAAGTATACTAGGGAAATCCTAGTATAGATTGTGTCAAGAGGATCTCAGCCGTGCACCAGGGTTCCTCTCAGACTCTTCCCTTCAGACTCTCTCAAGGCAGGGGAGGAAATAATAAGTACGACTACTCTGTCTTTAAAGAGCTTATTTTCTTAGCCAAGGGTGGCAGAAAGTGGGAACAGAGAAGAACAGGAAGTCGTGCATGAGGGCTAGGTATCAGCACGACTAATCTAAACTGTAAATAAGCTGCCTGTCTTTGCACACCGACTGCTGAGCTATTGTCAAAGGTCTTATGCAGCCCAAAGGAGAAGCATCTTCTGATCGTTCTTCCTATATAAGTAAATGTGCATGGAAAACATTTCTCACAAAACCCCACAAGCCCCTTCCCATGCCACCTGCTAGGACAAATGCCAAAGGACAGGAGTGGAAGTGGAGGGTGGAGGGCAGGGACCCATTTCTACCAATCTCACAGGCCTTAGGACTGATATGCGTCACAGTCCCATGCCCGAAAGGTAGAACTCATGGCATGATGGAGCTCATCTAATCACAGAAAATATACAAGATTGGTGTTACCTAACTGTATGGCACCTGTTTAATGACTTGCCTTTGTTTAGTAAGATCTCTTCACCACTGGTGGCTCAGCGGACTAAGGCTCCAAAAATTATTGACTGCAAAGTCAGTAGCTTGGTGGTTCGAATCCCGGGTGCCACGCAGTGGAGCAAGCTCCCGCTGATAACCCCAGCTCCTGCGAACCTAGCAGTTCGAAAGGATGTAAATGCAAGTAGATAAATATGTACTCCTGTAAAAAAGGTGGGAAGGTAAAACTGTGTTTCCTTGCAGCCATGCCGGCCACGTGGCCATGGACTTGCACAACACTGGCTCTTCGGCTTGAATACAGAGATGAGCACCACCCCTAGAGTTGGACATGACTAGCATGCATGTGCGGGGGGAACCTTTACTTTTACCTTCACCACTAGATGTTACTGTATTTCAGAGACTATGCTGCAGGAGAAAGAATTCTAGGAAAACAAAGGTGAGGAAAATTGAGCTAATGCTGATACAGCATGCTGATCTGGACAGCAAGACAGGCAGCTAGCCAGACTGAGTCATTTCAGCATTGCTCACACACTCAGGGTGTATAATGGGATAGTTGTTGGAAAAAAGAGCATACGAGTTGTATCACACACTGTATCACTGTAGAGAAGAAAATCCAAAAGCGAATACATGATTATGCAAACAGAGATAGATAAAATCCCTGGTGGCAGTCTAAACTAAGTCCCATTCCCTCACAATCAGGGTTCTAGGATGACAGCACATGATCATGGTATTCATTTCCTTAACACACTTACCTAAAAATTCGCCAACTTCTCTAATTCGGCACATGACTGACAAAGTCGGGAATATGCTTTTCTGCGATGCATTTTTACAGAAATGGAACTGCTTCATCCAATAAAAGCAAATCAATAGGCTTATTCAACTGGAACTTAAAAATGGTTTCAACTAATGTGTTATCATTAGGCTTTATAGTCCTTAATGCTCAAGTTGAACCAATAGGCTTCAACTTGGTGCCAAAACAGACCAGTATCTGCAGTAAATGGGACACCAAGGGAGGGTGTTTTTGCTGAAAAAGCCCTTGCCCACTGGTCTCCATATAATGTAGTTTCCCCCAACGTGGGATCCAGAGGAAGGCCCTCACTGGATTTTAATAACAGGAAGAAGTACTGAGAGATAAATATGATACCTTTTGGGGACTTGAAACACACTGAATTCAGTGTGAAAATATACTGGCAGGCAGTGTGGCTCTGAAGCTTATTCATCCAGGTGAGGTTATCTGGAAGTTGAGTCATGGCAACTGGACTTCTTTTCTTGTGAGACTGAAATGCTTCACTGCTCATCCAAGTAGCTTCTTCAGTCTAAGAAAGGTTGGTAGGAGGCCTCCAATTTATACTCTACCTTGGTTTCACTTTGCCCTTGTGTAAATAGGATTGTTAGATGGACAATGGCCAGGCACATGTGAAAGTCACATCTCTGCAGCCCTTCTCAACAGACCACAAATGGCAGCCTACAAGAATCAATTGTGCTTCAACTTAGGAAAGCAGAAGAACAGCTGTTTAATGAAAGGATCAGACAGGTCCAGCAGACTGCTTTCACTAGGAACTACTTTCTGTTTTAGCCAAACCAAACTGGATGCAGTCATATATGGAAAACATATATGAAAAACTGAAAAGAGACCCTTTAGCAGCTATACAGTAACCCATCGCCTATTGCAGGGGTTAGGGACCCACCCGACCCGCAATGCGTGAAAATCCGTGATATGCGGAAGTGAGGCGGGGGGCAATCAGATCCCCTTGCCACTGCCGACACACGCCGGTCCGAGAACTGTTGGGGTGGTGCATGCTGGCGGCGGCAGGGGGATCTGACCTCCTGTCGCCGCCCACTGCGCTGGCCCCAGACTTCTCATCCAGGGCCGTCTCCATTGAAATGCATTGGCTCAATGCCTTTCAACAGAGATTGCGGGGCAGCGCCCAACACCGTCGTCCTGTGCTTTTCCAAGAAGCCTCGGGCCGTGTGGGAGGGCGGCGTGGGCGATTGCATTGCCCCTTGCCAGCCCCCTGCGCAGCCCTAGGCTTCACGTAGGAGTGGGGGGCGGTACGGGGTGATGCAATCGTCCCCCACCACCCCTCCCGTGGCCCCGAGGCTTCTCGGAGGAGCCCAGGGTGGTGGCATGGGGCAATGTGATTGCCCCCACCCTCCGCACGGCCCCGAGGCTTCTCAGAGGAGTGTGGGGGGTGGGGCCGGGTGATGCGATCACCCCCACCACTGACCCCGCACAGCCCGAGGCACAGGTACTGCGATCCCACGATATAGTGGGACCACAGTACCTGAACCACAAAATGGCGGGGGGTGACTGTATCAAGAGAGATAATGCTTGAAGCATGTGGAAAAGGGTGACCTCATTGATAGGATCATTTGTATCCTGGATTGACTGCCTCCTACCTATACAGACTTCTCAAGATATACAAGGAAGATGCCCCCCTAGACCCATTGTCAGCAGAATAAAGTCAGTAACATATAACATCGCTAACACAGAGCATTACATTTGCAATTCAGAGGGGTTTGCTTCCAAGGTCAGGGAGCTGAAACTGGATACGGATGAAGCCATGGTATCCATTGATGTCACATCCCTTTTCACCAGCATTCCCACCACCAATGCTCTAACAATGGTAAAGAAGAGACTAAGAGAAGACAGCACCCATACCACCAGAAGCAGCCTCAAGCCAGATATGCCTGCTCCTGGAGCTGTGTCTGAACACCACTTACGTCACTTACAGAGGTGACTTACAGACAGAAATATGGCTGTGCATTGGTTCCCCAGTGTCACTCATTGTTTTAAAAAAGTGTTCTGCTTATAAACCGCAAAGTGTTCTGCTTATATACTGCCCCATGCCACTTCAAGTAGTCTCTGGGTGGTTTACAGTTTTCATTACAGTATGAAGGCTACACATTTGCGCCCTCAGATAAAAGGGACCTCCAAACAGAGGGATGTCATCTGTAAAGCCGGATACACCCAGCTGCTAATCCATGCAAAGCATTCCGTGCATGCATGCATGCATGCATCACTTTCAGAACTGTCCATTTTCCTGTTATTTGTTACCGTGCTCTATTTTCAAGCCTCATTTGCGCTAGAACAGCCTTCATATAGCCTAGCAACCTGAAAGGCAAATGCTTCTACAGAGGGATTATCATCATGCAGACAAAGGCAGAGTTGATGTGAATCTGGTCTGGAAAGATGGTGGATAATTTTGTCAAGACCTTATATATTTCCTGTGTTTGAGTTCAGAAATCAGGGTTTAATGGGGGGTGGGGATGGGGGAAGGCAGCTGGTTGCAAGACTTTAATCATATCGGTAAGAAAGCTTCTTTTTTTATTGAAAAAATGTTTGTAAAGAAATACCCAACTGTGTCACTGCATTTTGTCCCTTCCTGTCTGTTAGCTGATCAAACAAGCATAGCCCCCCAAAATCATAGTTTTAATACTGTAACTCTCACTAGATTCCATTAGCATATGGCAAAGAAAATGACCACCACTGAAATCTTCTCTTTCCTCAAATTCTTCTGGCTCTTATTTCTCCTTTAATTTCTCCAATTCTGCTTGCTGCTGCAATTGTTTCACCAGTGTACAGCTTCCTCCCTGAGTTAAGGAGAGAAATCAGTTTCCTATACAAAATCAGAAAGACAAAGCACAATCAAGGAATTACGTATACAAAGCAGGCAGTGTGTATATTTCTTTCACACATTCTCACTAACATTTATATTCTGAATCAGCAAAAATAATGAATCTTTGTGTCTGCTGTGATAAAGCTGGACTCTTCACTTCGCCGTATCTCCATCTTCGGTTAGATTGCTTGCAGATCTGCTGAAATTAGATGTCAGTGTAAATTATGGGGTAAGCCATGTTACTCACCAGGGCTATGAAGGGTAGAGACATAAAAACAAGGTGCTATTAAAGGTAATTTCTTCTGATCGTGGGCTGCTTAAAACAGAAGACTGGGGCTGATGTGCTATTTGCATTTCTGGCTGCTTTGCTTTTAATTGGTGCAGACTAAATCTTCGGTTTCCCTTTCCCACTGTTGTTAGTGTTATTGTTTCTGTTATCCTATGCTCCTCATTTTCTTTGAGCAGAGATGCTCATGGAATGTGTTATAAGATTTAGATCCTTCATCTCTCTCTCTCTCTCTCTCTCTCTCTCTCTCTCTCTCTCTCTCTCTCTCTCTCTCTCTCTCTCTCTCTCTCATCTTTTAACAGGCAGCACAGTCACAAATGCTGGTTCACATTTGTCAGATCTATAGAAAGATGTTTTGAGTTCACAGCTCTCTCTGCTGCCATATTTATCAAATCAAAACCTGCAAAGTGCTTTTTTTTTAAGGTTGGGGTGACCAATGGGATCAGACCCCACAAGGCAGGCAAATTGTCCCTTCAGGATAAACATCCTCTAACAGTTAGCTGCCAGCCCACCAATCGTCCCATGCTATTAAAAACCAATCCGTTTAACAAACTATGATTGTCCCGCTACTTTAACATTATTTTTTTGGGACTCGGGCTGCAGCATACAACCAGCATCAAATATGTTATGCGGGGAAGTTAGGGGTGGGGAAGCATGGCTGTGATTCCTTGGATGGAGTGATTGTGTGTGTGTGTGTGTGCGCGAGCGCATACGCGTGCATGTGTGCATGCATGTGTGCATGTGTATGATGTAGGTGTGCCTGCATATGGGTTCGTCATCAAAACAAAACAAAACAAAACACCTCTCTGTTCACTGGGCTTGGCTCTGAAGGAGGGATGCACTGAATTACAGCCCTGAGGCTGAATCAGATGATAGCAAGAGAGCTCCTTTAAGATGAATAGCCTGTCTGTTTTCTCCTAACACGAACCTGCCAGAATTTGGCAAATTAGCTAGTTTTTGTTTTGTAATTGCAACTGGTCCATTGGAGATATTCACTGCTCTGTACCCTTGTCGGATTTGTCAGGTACGCAGCATTGGAACATTTGCATGCCTAAAGGAACAGTGTAATCAGAGAGGGAAAACACACATTTAAAAAAATATGCAATGGAAAATTACTGATCCAAGGCACGCAAATGGCAGGGGTACCTTCTGCGAGTGATTGTAGGGAACCCCTTGAAATTTGGAAAGGTTTGGGTTTCAGGGAATGGAGTTATTAAGCTCCAAAGGAGGTGCAGGGATGCTTAATTGAAGGAGTGTGTCCGACACGCTTTAGCAATTATAGGGTTAATTTACAGCTTCCCCTCTCTATGGTAAAGCTCCAATCCACACTCCTTCAACTAAGCGCTCCCACAGCACCTTGGAGCTTATTAACTCTGTTCTCTAAAAACCAAACTTTTCCAAATTTCAAGGGGTTACAGGGGAGAGCTTGAGGAAGCTCCCCTGACATTTCCTCTAGAACAAATTGTTTTGTTTTAGAGGTGGGAAATGGCATTTTGTTTCATTGGCATTTCATTTTGTTTTGAAATGTTTCATAACCTTATGACATGACGAAACAGCATGTCATTTTTCATAAGGTGCCCATCCCTAGTGGAAAGCTATAGTACCCATGGAATCAAATAAACCAGTGAGGAACATTTGAGGGAAATATGTACAATGGCTAATGATTCTAATGAGAAATGGTGAATGAGTTGAGCAGAACTGACAATACTGCAAAACAGGTCTGAAATAAAAATAAAACAATTTGAAACATATCTGCTTGATAGGGAACAGAATTCAGAGAGTGAGATGCTTGTTAATTGCTAGAAAGCAATTGTCATATGATGAGAACTTTGCAAGTACTATGGAAAAAGATAGTCTGGGAAGTTGGGGAAAATTCCCCTTGATATTTGTAAAGAAATGGGTGAGATATGTATGGGCCTTTTCACACAACCCCTAAGATCCGCTGGCCACTTAAATTCGGACCAGAGATCTTAGGGGTTTGTCGCTGTTCCTGCGTTCCCACCCCCTCCGCACTCCTGGCTGCTGGCTGCGTGAGGGGAGGGAGAAAAAAAGGAAGAAAAGAATGCCGCTCACCTCCATTCTGCCGTCCCGGCACTGCATTCTGATTAGAGATGGGCACGACTTGAAAAAAAATTTTTTCGAGTTGTCGTTAGTCGGGCCAGTCCCGTTTCGGGTCGTTTCCGGTTTTCGCGAAAATTCGCAAAAATTAGTCGGTTCGTTTTTTCGTTGTCGTTAGTACTGGTTTTTTTGGGGGGGGGAGCGGGCTCCTGGAGGCACCTCTGTGGGGTGGGTGCCTCCTCTGGCCCGCTATAAAGGGAAAGTGGGCTCCTGGAGGCACCCGTGGGTGCCTCCTATCCTCACCCACTAGGAAGGGGAAGCAGGCTCCAAGAGACCCCTCTACATGGGGGTCTCCCTTCCTCACCTGCTGCTGCTGCAAAATGCTATGCAATAGCCATATGGATATTGCATAACATAATGTGCAGACAGTGAGACCAGTGTGAGAGTGATAGAATCATGCCTTCCCTGCACAAGGCTCTCGCACCACCATGTCTCACACAGAAGGGAAGTGTACTTGCTGCGTGTAGTGCAATGCAAGCAAGTAGATCTGGCTTTAAGGTGGCTTAGTGCAAGGGCTAGGGTTAGGCTAGTGACGGGTAAGGTTACGGTGGGCTAGTGGGTTGCACCTCTGGGTGCCTCTCTGACCCACTAAGAAGACAGTCTGTGACGTATGGGTACGGAGTCAAGGGTTAGGGTTAGGGCTAGGGCAGGTTTTAGGGGGCTTTTTTGGCACATCCCAGAAGTCTCCATGGCCAAGTGGCCATGCAACTGGTGGGATGGCTCCAAAAATTTGCATGGTCGTCCACTCCCACATGGCTGGCCACTCGGCCAGCCCATCCAATGCGCAGGTGTAAAAAAAATAAAAATAAAATAAAATCAATGGAGGACAGAGGAGGAGAGGAGAGACATTTTGTTGCAAGAAAAAACCCACTGCTACTGTGAAAAATCTGGCAGTTTATAAATTTTCGTGTGTTTCTGTTGTGCTTGTGTGTTTTTGGACCACGATTTCAAAAACAATATTGCGGTCGCTGGCCCATTTTGGATCCCCCGCCCGCACCGCATGGCATGGCGATGGCGACTCGCGAGTCCGGCTGCCCAGGATGGGGGGGAGGCGGGACCCCCCCTCCAGAAACCACCCCTCCGGTAGGTGCCCTGCGCCCTTAGTCAAGCAGGCATTTTTCCGCCTGCTTTTTTGGCCCGGGAATGGGTGGAGGGAGAGTTTAAAAGTTTTTTCCTGTGCCGTCCGTGCCGCTTGCTTGTGCTTTAATTGCGGCGGCCGGCGGCCGGCGAGACTGGGCTTTTTGCTGGCTGGCTGCGAGCCTGCGGCGAGTCCCACCAGAGCAGCCCACTAGGACGGGGGATGGGGGGGAGGCCGGGGACCTCCAGAAACAACCCCTCTGGTAGGTGCCCTGAGGCACGGCAGGCATTTTTCCGCCTGCTTTTTGGCCGGGAACCGGGTTTTTTTAACTTTTAAAAACTTTTTTTCTGTCGCGCGTGGCATCGCGCGATGCAAGGAACAAGCACGACAAATCAGACCAAAATTGTTCATTCGTCGGTTCGAGCTCGAAGTCTGGGGGAGTAATTCCCGTTACCGTTTCCGTAGAGTAACGGAACCGAGTAACGGAAATGGAAACGGGAATACCGCTAAGTCGTGCCCATCTCTAATTCTGATCTCTTAAAGGGGCAGGGGGCAAAAAAAGAACAAACAGAAGCAAGGAGAGCCGGGCAGTCACTACGTTATATCCACATCAGGAATTTTCACCTCCAGAGAGCAGGTACCTGAAAAGTGCGCTGGGATGCGCTTAGGTGGGCGTGGTCGCACTTAATTATCTGTAAACTCCGGAGCTGGTGGGGAAACAATTTTAAGCTCTGGAGCTGGGAGCCATTTGTGGCGGAGTTTAGTCGTGTACAAAGGGCCTATGTTGCCTCCCTCTTACACTAGAATCAGTACTATTTGGAAACAGATGCGAACTCTGAGTAAATGACTCTTGTCTGTAAGTCTTGAAAAGGAAGCTTGTTTGAGGTTGTGATAAAATAGACCTGTGTCATCATCCATCTTGACCTCAAACTCTCTGTCTTTCAAACATCTATGCATTGTGTGAGATGTCCAGATTCCATATTACTTCCTCTTTCTTTCCAACTGGGAGTGTGCGGGAAAGCAATTATGTGTTGTTGTTTTTAAAGAAAATACCAAAAGAAGAAGCCATTTAGAGCACAGCCAATGTCACAGAAAGCTTCTAGGAGTCCAGCAGTTTAACATGACTCTGGTTGAAATGACTTTCTGCAAATCTGTGTATGGGCTGCAAACAGCCTTTCTAGTGTATTCTCAAATTTGGAGGCAGAAACCATATTACCGACAGACAGCCTACAGAGTTCAGCACCCTATTACAGATGCCACTGTAACAATGCATGTTTTGCTATTTCCACTGCTTTAAAGGATATGAAAAGTGGGGGATACAGATATCAAATGAGCTAAAATTGCACTTAGATATGAGTTGAGCAAACTTGCATAGTACAGTGGACCCTTGTATAACAAACAGCTTGTATAACATAAAATATTCTGGAGATAGGGGAAATCTGCTTAACATAATCGCCTATGGGCCAAATCCATATAACATAAAAATGGGATTACTCAGTTTTCAGTGTATTCCTATGGTGAATTTGTATAAAGGAAATTTTGCTTAACATAGTTTCATTTGGAACCAATTAATTCCTTTATACAAGGTACCACTGTATACTCCTAAACAAGGCATTCTCCTTATGTACAGAACACATGTAGATGTCAACAGAGTAGAAATATGGTTCTATACATGTATGTAGGGGGGAAAAACCAAAAGAGAAGAAATGAGAAGCTGCTTCACATGAAGAATAAGACATGTAGATCATCCAGAGGCCTGGAGGTCAAGGAATTCTTGCTGATAGTTGTTGTGAGTTTTTCGGGCTGTTTGCCAAGTTTTTTCTGGACGTTTTTCTTCCTCTAGTTCAACAGGGCCATATCATACCATGTCTTCATTCGCTGAATTCACACTCCCACCATAAATTCCAGTAATTCCCACTTCTTTATCAAATCTCCAACATTTCTTTGAATAATCAACATCAATAATATTTAATTTTGTTGGAATTAAATACCTTCTCCATATTATTTAATACTGTTTTCTTTTATTCTAATTGACATGTTTTTTTTAAAAATCCTAATTTTCTGCAAATCCCTGTTCTAGTCCCTTTTCTAGTCTTCCAACATCTGTCTCCCACATTGTTTTAAAACCTTCTAACAGATCCCCTTATTCCATTAAACATCTGTATAATATGCCCATTTTCCTTTCAACTTCCTTTCTTCCTTCACATTATTCATATTATTTATAATAACTTGAAATTTTTGTCAGTTTCCCATCTTTAGATGTGAATCTCTCACTATACCATATATTATCTACTGTTTCAATTGCATTAAATTTAATCATTTTAATTGTTCTCCTTCAAACATGGTTCTTAACTGTATTTATTTTTAAGTTTTCCCTCCCAGTCTTCCCATTTATATATTTGTTTTCTTTTTAACATATTTTGCAATACCTTTATCCCATGTCTTGTGAAAGCTTCACACTCTACTACTGCCATTAGAGGCAAAATTACAGGACAAAATACTTGTCTCCATTTATTCCAGATTTCTCATACATTCTTTATAAAAGGGTTCTGAATTTTTTTCATATTCTTTTAATATTGTTCTCCCCCCCCAAACCAGTAGGATTCTTGTGACTCTCCCATTTAATATAACTCTTGCAAGTCTATGTCACTCCATATTGTTTCCTTGTTTTGAGTCACAATATTTGAAATAACTCAATTGATGGAACTTAACAAAAACCGTACATATGCAGAAGAGGGTATTTTCTGATTCCAGCATTACAACTTGCACCTAGTCCATATACTCCTCTTCTCTCGAGAAGTAGGGATTTTTACTTTTAGTTATTTTATGACTAGAGATGGGCACGACCAGGAAAAATTATGTTTCGAGTAGTCGTGTGTTGGAGCCGGCCCGTTTCGGCTCGTTTCCGTTTGTCGCGAAATTTTCCAAAAATTTGTCTTTTCGTTTGTCGGTTTTTCGTCGCTCGTTAGTACTGTTTTTTTTGGGGGGGCTCCTGGAGGCACCTCTCTGGGGTGGGTGCCTCCTCTGGCCTGCCATGAAGGGAAAGCGGGCTCCTGGATGCACCTCTCTGGGGTGGGTGCCTCCTTTGGCCCGCTACAAAATGGCATGCATAGCCAATTGGATATGCATACCATTAAGTTGCAGTTGTTGCAGCAGAGGCACCTCTCTTTCAGGTGCCTCTGTGACTCACTGCCTGCGGTGCACTTGAGCTGGGGATTGGGGAACGAAGTGAGAGAGGACCCCTACGGGCGCCCGCTGTGACTCACTAAGAAGGGAAGTGTACTTGCTGTAGTGGAATGCGAGTACACAGATCTGGCTTGGGGTTAGGGGTTAGTGCAAGGGCTAGGCTTAGGGTTACTGGTAAGGTTAGCGTGAGTTACTGGGGTGCCCCTCTGGGTACCTCTCTGACCCACTAAGAAGGACAGTGTACTGGCGTATGGGTTAGGGTTAGGGTTCGGGTTCGGGTTCGGGCTAGGGTTAGTGGCTTTTTATGCCCGACTGGCACATCCCAGAAGTCTTGGTCAAAACCTGGCCAAGTGGCCATGCAATTGGTGGAATGGCTCCAAAAATTTGCATGGTCCACTCCCATGGCCAGCCCATCATTGCGCAGGTGTAAAAAAATAAAAATAAAATAAAATAAAATAAAATCAATGGAGACGTTTTGTTGCAAGAAAAACCCACTGCTGCTACTGAAAAAATTCAGGCAGTTTTAAAATAGCTATTTTCGCATGTTTCTGTGGTGCTTTGGTGTGTTTTTGGAACACACGATTTCAAAATAAATATTACGGTCGCCCCAGTTTGGATCCCCCGCCCGCACCGCATGGCATGGCGAGTTGGCGAGACGACGAGGATGCACGCAGCCCAGGAGAGGAGAGGGGGGAGGCCGGGGACACCCCCCCCCCGAGAAACCACCCCTCTGGTAGGTGCCCTCAGGCAGGTATATTTTCACCTGCTTTTTTGGCTGGGAATTGGGTTTTTTTATTTTTAAAACTTTTTTCCTGTGCCGCTTGGCATCGCGCGATCGCTGCGATGCCAGGAACGACAACGACAAATCAGACCCAATTTTTCTTTAGTCGGTTCGAGTTCGAGTTCTGGCAGAGTAATTGTCATTACCGTTTCCGTTACGTAATGGAAACGAGAAACGGAAACGGAAACGAGAATTTCGCCAAGTCGTGCCCATGTCTATTTATGACTGCTATTTTCTACTGTGTCTGACTATTTCTATTTCCACTCCATGTATTTGTAATTAATTGAGGAGAGAAGGCTTGGGTTTCAAAGGAATGGGTGGAATCATTAATTTAAGCCGAGGCTGGATGGCCATCTGTCAGGGGTACTCTGAGGGGGGGGGGTCCTGCATGGCAGGGGGTTGGACTAGATGGCCCTTGAGGTCTGTTTCAACTCTATGATTCTATGATTCTATGATATCCATCCCACGAGGATATTTCAAGAGTGCTTTTAATTAGATCAAAAACAAGAAAATGGGAAACAGCATGTGAAGTTTCCTTTTTGCATCCTTCTAAGTTTAAAGAAACCTTTTCTTAAAATAAACAAGCTGAGACTGGTTTATCTAATTTGAGTTTGAAAACAATAACTATTTTCTCTCCCCTCAGGCAGTAAAGGAAACTCTTATCATGAAAGCTCAGTATTAAAAAGATTCACAAGGGGTCTTTTTCCGTTTAATAAATATAATTCAGTGAATTGTTATTTTTAGTCTGTGTGTAGCACAGTGTGGCACCAACTATAATGAGCCTGCATACAACCCGGGATTACGCAGCCAAATAAGTAAAGAATGTGAAAATGGAAAAAAGAGAGCTTTTTACATATACAGTCCAAGTTGACTTACAGTATATCAGGGCTGTTCAACTTTGAACAGGCCAAGGTCTACTTTTTCCAGCCCAAAGTGCCTGAGGGCTACTACACTAAAATCTCTACTTATGGATTTTATCAGTTCTGAGCATATGCTCATAAGTAAAAGCTTTTGTAAGTAGAGCAGTGGTTTCCCAAAGAAATACATTGAAAACCAATTAATCTCTTCTGGAGGGAACATATTTCAATGCACCATGGCCCTTGAAACTGCCCTGCTTGGCTGAGACAGTGGGCTGGCAGACCCAGAACTTTGCTAGGGCAGTGGTGGTCCTTGGGATGGGGGAGGGAGGGGTGAAGAACTTATCCCCTCACTTTTTTATTGGTCTTTGTGAAATGATGCTTTCTGGGATATTGGAAAATACCGTAGTTTTGGTTGGCCAGCATGGATGACATATTCTACCAGTTCTCACTGAGTGTGAAGTATTCAGCATGACACTCTGAACAGGGATGTGTACTTTCTTGGATTCTGCACAAGCATGGGTTTTTTTGATGGTACTTCAAATTCTGTATCTCTGAAAGCATCCCTTTATACTTGTTTGTGGCATGCAGTATGATTCTGGTAGTCACACAGTTATGCACCTAGGCTTGAAAGTTGAAAGTATCTCAGCACTACCTGATGGAATCTTGTTGTTATTGTCAATTATGTTGTTTTTAGGTGGCCTCAAGGAGGCCTGGTCCCCTAAGATTACAGGTATTTGGAGGGCCCTGTGGCACTTATTTTCATTGGAGAAAAAATAAAAATAAAATAAAATAAAATTGATAGGTCACCTAATCCCTGTGGGGCCTCTTGGCTTCAACCCTATCAGAATGATACAGCCTTGTTGTCAAGTTGGGGCTGAATTATTGTCCCCCTAATAGGGGTGGGGAGATTAATGAGCTATTTAAAGAGTGGTTTTACCAGTTCTACTTTTCCGGTGAGCTTCCCTGACTTAGTTGGGATTTCCCTGACTCCTGGATCCTAGTCCATCAATCCATTAACTATACCACACATTTGTCATTTGTGGGATTCTAAGCAACACCACAAGGAACCTATCACCCCCCACCCCCCCCCCCCCACACACCTCCCACTCCCCCAGAAACTATTGCGGTGTCAAGGACTTCAGGAAGAATGAGGGATGAAAGTGGAGTGCCCCATCTCACACAATATTCTTTTAGTGCAACCCATATGGTAAAAGTAAAAGGTAAAGGTTCCCCCTGCAAATGTGTGCTAGTCGAGTCCGACTCTAGGGGTGGTGCTATCTCCATATTCAAGCCAAAGAGCTAGTGTTGTGCAAGTCCATGGCCTTGTGGCTGGCACGGTTGCAAGAAAACACTGTTTTACCTTCCCGCTTTTTTACCACGGTACCTATTTATCTACTTGCATTTTACATGCTTTCGAACTGCTGGGTGGCAGGAGCTGGGGTTTACAGCAGGAGCTCACTCCACTGCGTGGCACCCGGGATTTGAACTGCCGAGCTGCCAACTTTGCAGGTGACTGTTTCGGTGCCTTAGTCCGCTGAGCCACCATGCCCCATGCATGGTGGCTCAGTGGACTAAAACTGTGGCTTCATGTGGAAATAAGCATCTATTTCTATTTTCCAACACTCAAAAGACTTAATCACTCCAGAGTTTGACACTGCTCAGTAGCAGTAGTTTCAGTCAGAGATTTCAGTGAGAAATTATTTATTAACTCAACAAAAATATGTGGGATTCTGAAGCATTTAACTTTGAGTGGATTGAGACCATTCTTTCCTCCCTTCAATTTCATCTTAATTATGAGCAAAAATTTAGCTGGAAGTTTTGTCCCATAAATCACGAGCAGGAATTTGCAGCCTTAACTCTGTTTTGCTGTACTTTTCTCTGGGAATTAGCAGCAATGTGAGAAACGTTATCTGGATTCCCTCCTAGCATTATTTATCAAAAGGGTAAAAGAGAACCTGGACCGCAAATTAGTTTTGAGCCTTTAAAGTTGACAGGCATTGTCTGTAATGAGGCTGACACCTTCCGAAGGTCAGAAAGTTTCTCTCTGGCAGAGTGTTAGCTGAGACTTCCACAGTGCCTGTTTGATTACCCATTAAAAGTACTTCTCCAAATGTCAGTTTGTGGACATAGAAAACTGGACTTGAAAGTCTGCTGGAGGAAGATATTTTGGCTGCATGCCCCCTCCCTTCCTCCACCCCCTGAAACTTTGCCAGGTCTTTCCACCTTGACATTGCTTGTCCAAAGAGTGGTGTTAATGCACTAGAACTTTGTTCAATGCTGGCATTATTGATGATCCTGAACTAATATATATGACCATGTTGCGGCTTTTCTGTCTCAGATGAAAAGAAAATAGCTTGCCTGTGAAATTATAAGTAAGTGCATAATTTGGGCAGTCTTAACACCAACTGCCTTGATGGCCAGCAGTGAGCCCAGCGGTGACAGTTCATGTTTCTGTGGTACATAGTAGCTGTTACTGGATGGAGAAACATGGGAAATGCATGCCTGTTACAATGCCTGCATGGCTTTCACCAAAACAGACTGGATGTAAACCTTCTGCTATAAATGGGAGCATTTTCACCCATCCTAGGCTACTTTTTATAGCCATAACGTGCACTCTGTAGACTAGAGATGGGCACGAATTGAAAAAATGGCATTTTGGTTTTTCATTTTTCGTAACACCGTGCATCATGGCTATCGCAGCACCTTGCATAAGCCAAATCCATTTAAGCCCATTCTTTACACCTGCAGTCTAATAGGAAAAAAAAACCTTTAGACTGAATCACTGTGGCTTTACACATTTGCAGATTCCATCGTATACAGTAAATCAATTAAATACATACAAACCATTTATTTATACACCCGTCTAATACATAATTTCACTAACTAATATCTGACAGAATCTGCATGTGTGTCCAGGGCCAGTGTTCCTATTCAATCCTCTTGTGAGTTGTTGGCTGTTAACTTTTTCCATAATGCTGTAATCACACATGTACCACTGAGGCTGCCTTTGCTGTTGCGATATGAAAGGAAAATGAGATCCAGATAAGGTTATCATTATGAAACATCTCCAGTGAACACACAGTCATAAACCTTTGTGCTAATCTTGGCTCTGCCGTTTCTTTAAGGAACACTTTAGTAATGCTTCCTTGACCTTTTGTGAGATTTGTTAAAAAGCAAGTAATGAAAGAAAAATGTTTGTTGATATTCAGACTGCAGGAGGTTTAATAGTTGCTAATATTAACCACAAAAGGTCAAAGAATTTGTCAAGCTCCCCTCTTATACTATTCTAATAGCATTGACAATTTCTGTCTGGTTTGTTGCTTAATTTTACAGCTACATTTTCCATTAATAACCTATATTTTGCAGCTGGTTTGAGCACTTGCAATTCATTGCATGTCAAAAGAGTCGGGGAGCAGTCTTTTCTTATGCGTACTCCCTCAGGAACTAATGCATCAATACTCTTTGATAAGCAACATTACTTTGGAACACTGAGTGCTTTCAGTAGGTTCTAATCTAAATAGAATTTTAAAAAAATCATTTTGTATGTATGGTCATATTTCTCTTCTGTAAACTACAGGTTATTTTTAATCACAAGGAATATAAATGAATGAATGAATGAATGAATGAATGAATGAATTCCACACCCCAAGGTTTAATGAACTGAAAAAACAAAAGCTTTGAAAATCAGTTTTCGTTAAAAGAAAGATGCAATGAAAAGTAGCCTATCTTTTAAAAAAAAATGCATTCCTCTCACAGAAGTTTCCAGAAAAAGAAACTCATTGACTCACATCCTTCAGATGTTATTACTCAGAACTAATGAGCTACATCGAGGGACAATGAGTTCTGATATGACTTCTTTGATTGAATAGAAACTCATTAGGAAATCAAATCATTTTTGTATCATAATGCATTTTGACACTGAGCATGAATATCATTGTATCAGGAGAATATAGCTCTTCCTTCTTTTTAATTTTTCAAATATTTTTGCAGACATCTGAAGTCCAGTGCCCTACTTGGAAATTGTTTATAAAAACGAGGGCTTTTTAAAATTGACTCCTTACACCATCAGGAATTTTAGAACAGCTTTTCACTTTGGTTATCCTAAAATGTTATGAGTCAGAATAGCAGAAAATCTGCTTCATTGCTGCCATGGAAGTCAAAGAACTGCTTGAATTGCCATGTAGTGCCTTGAATAGGAAAGCTTGTTCTGTAGAACACTCTTGTTCTTCTACTTCTTTGGCTGGAGCAAGAACATTGCAAAACAAAGCTTTATGTCCCTTCCGGCTCACTCGGCAAAGAATGCATTTTATATTCCATCATTTCCTATTGCTAATACAAACATGCAGCTGAGAACATAAAAATACACAACAATGAAGTCTCGGAAAGTTTCTGTCCCTGGACAGATGTGAAGCATCCCAGCACAAGACTTGGTGGCATGTGGACCTCCCGATGTGGCTGCCCCTCCCTCCTGCCAGGCATCTTGGCTCAAGTGTCCACTTTTGCTGGAAAAGCAGGAAAGCGGGCAGTGCCAAGAAGGAGAGGGCTCTGGATGGTAGCAGCATATAGGAGTCTGTGAAGATTCCTAGTCATCCAGGTGAGTTTATCTGGAAGTTGAGTCATGGTATCCATAGCCTTACGGTGAACAATGGCCTAACGACCCATTCTTGATGGGTTTCAGCACCTTAGGCCATTGTTCACCTTAAGGCTATGGATATTATTGTCTCCCTAACGAGCCTATTCAGGCCATTGTTCATCTTAGGTCAAAGCTGACTATAAGATGGAGTACTTGCACTAGCTGTATTCAGACCGATGAAGCTGTTTGGATGAACAGCGAAACGTTTCTATCTCTCAAAAAAGAAGTCCAGTAGCCATGACTCAACTTCCAGACAGCAGATAGGAGGGTCGCCTGGTTCCCCCCTTTGTGCCCTCCATTGAAACTTAATCAGAGCCATTGCCCTGCTCATATATGCCGAGCCTGGGGACTTCTGTTGGGATGTTTATGAACAGACTGATACCCAAGCATGTTTAGTCAGCCTGGATGCTCATTCTATGTCGTGTTTCCGAGTACAACGTCTGTTGACTGGAGAGCAGCCTGTTCCCTTTGTAGGCCTCCAAGTATCCATGACCAGCCAGGATTCCCTCAGTCTCAAATATGCTCAATAAATTCATTCCAATTTAAAAAAATTATCATTTCTCTAAAGGTCAAACTATTCTGACCCTCACATGGCTCATCCTGAGCCATTTCAACCTGAAGCTCTTGTAGTACAGGGTCAACATTTTCCCTGGAACCCCCACTGTTTATGTCTGAAATATGCAAATTTCATGCATCCAGTCCTGTTGCTTTGTTATTATTATTATTATTAACAGCCCATGCATTCAGATTTGGTGAGCATTGTGCTGTTTCAAAAAATACTTGGATTACTCGACCCGGATTATTATTCTCAAGCTAGTGTTTCCTGATATGAAGCAGCCAATTCCCCTCTTTTACAGTGCACAATGCACTGAATCCTGGAAGAATCCCCCCCCAACCTTTTCTTTTTGTACTTCTTGGATGGTATGTATAGATGCCTGTCTGTGTAGATCTCTTCAGAAATAATGTACTATATAACTTTATTAAAAATTAGTTCATCATGATGATGATGATGACTATTAAAGTAATGTATTCTATTATTCTTTGCTTGTGTTAGCTTCCCATTATATTCTGGAAAAACAGTCATTCAAAAAGGATGGGGAAATTATATATATTAAAAAACAATCCAAAGTATTTGAAGTCCAAAAGTACAGCATGAAAGGTAATGAATAAGTTCACATTGCTGCTGGAAAACAAAAGCAATCTTATATATGATTTTCCACTGCTGCTATTGTTGGAAAAATGGAACATCACATTGCCCGTTGTTACTCTCCAAAAACAGCAGGATTCAGATAATGTTGTTACTTGTAATGCATTACTTGTAAACTCTGGGCTTGTACAAAAGTAAGGGAACATGTATTGGTATAATTAAAAGCTGATAGTCCATTCCTGTCTTCCTACCAAGCCAGAAAAGCCTTGACATATTTAGATAATTCAGCCCCTCTGTTCACTGTCCCTGCAAATTTCATTTTGCTGTTTCTCTTCTCTTCTCTTCTCTTCTCTTCTCTTCTCTTCTCTTCTCTTCTCTTCTCTTCTCTTCTCTTCTCTCTCTCTCTCTCTCTCTCTCTCTTTATATATATATCTTGCAAATACATACAACTATATTTTACAAAAAAAGTTTAGATTTTTAAAAAGTTTTTATTAAATATTATAAAACTACAATACCAAAAACAGATAAAACAACAAAATATCATAAAGGAAAGGATATTCATCAAAACACACACCAATATAACAAAAATTTAACAAAAATAACAGACAAAAACCTCGTGCAACCCACCCCCCTCGGGACTTTAACAAAATTACAACTCTCATGATATTGACCAGTTTAGATACTAAATAATATAGACTGGATGTGAAAACAAGTTTGAGTAGAAAATAAGCTATTTCCCTTCTGATTTGTGGAAGCAATGAGCTCACTAAATAGTTAAATCAGATTTATTTCTGTAACATAATTTTCAGGTGAATAAATCAGCCTGCTGCAACACTTTCCATCAGGCAACATGCTATTAAGCTATGTACACCACACTGAAATATGGTACAGCAAGTAGCTGCCAATCTGAAGGTATCTCTAATGAACTTAACTGTTCCATTCACATCTAATAACTCTCTTTCAATAAGTTCCTGGCTGCCAAAAATGAAGTTTTAAGCTGAAGTTGCCCATCTGGCATTCCACTTGTAAGATTCATAGTTTCCCTGCAATAAGGTGACTCTAATGAACATTGAGTTATTAGTCTGTGAAGATTCTCAGTTATCCCAGATGAGTTTATCTGGAAGCTGAGTCATGGCAACTGGACTTCTTTTTCTTGAGAGAGAGAAATGTTTCGCTGCTCATCCAAACAGCATCATCAGTCTCAAGAAAGCTAGTTGTGAGTCCTCCATCTTATAGTCTGCTTTGACCTCTTGTCACCCTGGTCTGAATAGGCTCGTTAGGTAGTCAACAGTATCGATAGCCTTAAGGTGAACCATGGCCTAAGGTGCTGAAACCCATACAGTATTGATCGTTAGCTATGGCCTTGGTGGTGGAGGCTTTTTTTATTTGTCTAGGTATTGTTGAAAGCACACTGATAAGCAGCAGATAGACTGTGCCTGTGGCCCCCACCTCTGTTGAGAGAGGGGTTTTCAATGTTCACATGAATGGCTTCTCTGACCCCTCTCTCAAACCACCTATCTTCTCTGTCTAATGTGTGTACATCCTCATCTTTGAATGAGTGTCCTTTGTCCTTCAAGTGGAGTGTACTGCTGATTCTGGTCCTGTTACCCCTCCTATGTTGGGCCATACTTCTGTTTAATGGCTGTTTAGCTTCTCCAATATAGAGGTCTGCAAAGTCCTCACTGCATTGGACCACATATACTATATTGCTCCTTTTTTGTTTTGGCATCGGATCATTTGGGTGGACAAGTCTCTGCCTTAGTGTGTTTGTGGGTTTGAAATAAACAGGGATGCGGTGGTTGCCAAAAATCCTTTTAAGGTTCTCAGAGACTCCAGCCATGTAGGGAATGACCAGGTTCTTCCATTGGGTCTGGGTCTCAGGCTGATCCCTTGTTCTTCAGGGCCGGCACACTGCTTTGTTGAAGGCCCACTTTGGATATCCACAGGCCTTAAGTGCTGTCTTCAGGTGCCAGTCTTCCTTCTTCTCGGCTTCTGTGGAGGTGGGGTTGCGCTCTGCTCTGAGGTTTAGTGTCCTGTTGACTCCTAATTTTTGTTGTAATTGATGGTGGGAGTCAAACAATAAGTATTGATATGTGTGGGTGGGTTTCCTGTAAACTTCTACTCCCAGGCCACGGTCGGGTCTGATGATGACTGCACATTTCAGGAAAGCCAGCCTGTTGTTTTGGAAGAAGTGGAGAAGAAGGCAGTCAACACCTTCCTCGGGACAACACCATCCCACTGGTTCAGGTATGTAGATGATACCTGGGTGAAAATCGAGACTCAGGAAGCACATGCCTCTACAGACGCTGCAGTGGACCCTAATATTAAGTTCATTAGGGAAAAGCAAAGCAAAAAAGCAAAGTGTTCTGCTTGTATACTGCCCCATACCACTTCAAGTAGTCTCTGGGCAGTTTACAGTTTAATTACAGTATGCAGGCTACACGTTGTTTCCCCACTCCCAGCAAGCTGGATACTCATTTTACCATCCTCAGAAGGACAGACGGCTGAGTCAACAATGAGCCTGCTACCTGGGATTGAACTCCAGGTCGTGAGCACTAGAGATGGGCATAAATCGAAAAAATGGCATTTTTGTTTTTTGTTCAGGGGGGTCCGTTTTGGTTCATGTTTGTTTTTCTCGAAATTCTGAAAAAAAGTTTTTGTTTATTCATTTTTCATTTTTACCTGCTTTTTGTGCGATTTTTAAAGCATTTCCGTGTGCGGGCGTCCCCCAATGCCCCAGACCAGAGGGAAAACACTAAAAAAATTGATGCTGGCAGAGACACAGTATAGACTAGGTATGCAGGGAGGCTGCAAAGGCAGTGGCGGGCATTGCCCAGGGTGCAAGGCAGCCGCAGAGTGACTGCACTACAGGGCAGGAGAGGGTACTTACCGAGAGGTACGCACGCACGCACACTGGGAAGCTGCAGGACTGAAACTAGAGAGAAATCTCTTCTTTCTCTCCCCTAAGAGCCAGGCTGCAGCTGGCAGGAACACAGAGACACACACCTGCCTGGCTGGCCTAAACTGAAAATAACAAGTCGCAGAGATAGCAATCCCACCCTAACTCCCACCGGAGACTGCAAGGAGGATGGGGGCTGTCAGAGCTTTTTATGCCCTCTGTGGCTGCCAGGCCTGCCCAGTCTGCAACCTGGGCATGTTATTGGTTGAAGTTGTCCAAGAATTTACATTATCCCATCACATGGCTTGCCTCCATTTTGTGGCTGGCAACATCCATTTTGTCATCCTTAAAGGGAAAAGAAAAATATGTCACGATGGTAGAAGACAAAAACAAACATTTTAAGGACCCCAACCCCCCCCCCCGTCGGTATTATCAGACAGTATAAATAATTATCGCTGCGTTTTATGGATGTCCATGGCGTTTTTTTAACATTTAAAACAGCTCATTTCATTGCACGTCACCATTAACGAAAAACAAAATGTAACGAACCTAATTTTCATGGTTCTGTTCGGTTTGTTCCAATTTCATCACAATGTTCGTTATTCGTTTCATTATATAACAAAACGAATAATGAATAACAGAAACAAAAAAAGTTCATTTCGTGCCCATCTCTAGTGAGCAGAGTTTTGGCTGCAGTACAGGCATTTAACCACTGCGCCATGGGGCTCCTTGTAGACACCCAAGACAACAGGCTGGCTTTCCTCCCAGGCCATGTTCAGATCCAACTGAGATATTAGAATATAATTTGGTACAGATCTTGAAGGTGCAACTCTACACATCATATTGGAAGATTAAGGTCTCATATCAGCTGTTGATGTCACACTAGGGCCTCCTAGGGCCGAGACCTTGTCCAAGTACTTAATGCCACATGGGCTCATTACAAAAGCTCTCCCTTCCTCTTCTATTTGTGACAACTGTGGCAATACTATAGCAGCCCAAGAAAGCTAGATCTCCAGGAGAGAGCTGTGTTTAGAACAGCTCACTCTGATATCTGGACTTTTACATGTTCAGAGGTTTTGCAGAGAGGATAATATTTTCATTTTGTGAGACTCTTCTTGCAGTTTTACCACCTCAGCAAGAACTAGGTGAAAGAAATCATACTTTTTGATAGACTTTTCATATATTCCTTTGATATTCGGATTGAATTTTGAAGAACGGAATGTTGAAAACCCAATCTATCTCCTATTAAATGGAGAATACTTGATAAGGGAATGAGATAGCCAAATAAATACACATTGGAACTCATCAAATCTGTAATATTTATCCACAAAACACTGTTATATACGTTTTTCCTTGTTCAAACTATGTTGAAAAGCCATTGAGAAAATATGCAGCAAAATCATGTCTGCAAAATCATGTGCAAAATAATTCCAAATAGATTTTCAGGTTGCATTAAGGAGAGAGTGAAGATAAGATTTCAGATGGCACTGTAAAGCAACACATAATATTGCATTGTTTCTGTTGGTTGCCTAGCACCCAGCTATCTCTGTGTGGACTTACTTTGACTTGCAAACAGCACGCTGAACTGTCTCCCATTTCACATGGAATGGTGTGTGGGAATAGGGTGCCACGCACAGAAGAGGTTTCTTGGTAGCTGAGATTTGTACTAGACTTGTATAAAACCCAAAGTCTAACCAAGGTCTAGCTATGTCGTATCACATCCAGTGCTTCATAAAGCGCTTCTTTCTAAATATACTCAAACTTTGGATGTAGAAAGGCAAGTGAGAGGGGAGAGATAGGAGATGGGAGGAATAAGAGGAATGGGACTGAGGGATAATGCTGCAAACTTTTGAATTCCTGGTAAAATTTCTTTTGCTATACAGTAGGAGTATAGAGATCCACAGAGACCTTTGGGTAGTGGGTGGCATATGAATTGTATAAATAAATAAATAAATAAATAAATAAATAAATAAATAAAAAGAGGAGAGTAATTTCACGATCCCCAGAGTGCACCCCTTTCTCATTACCAAGCACTTAATGTCTCAATAACTCACACTGGGAATTTTGTACGTGAAAGCATAAAAACCTTTCCTCTCTTAGGCTGCTATCCCACGGCCGGAAAATCTGGATCAAAGTAAAATGTGGATTTCCCCCCTGGAACGCTTGAAAACGTGGTTTCTGTGTTCCCACGGGCACAGTTTAAAGAACCGCATCTTTAGTGTCCTCATGAATGGGAACCGCAACACAGTGGAACGAAAAGGGTTTGATGCGGATTTTCTAAGTCCCCACAGATTCAAGTACCAGTTTAAAATCCGCATTGGAACTGAGACAAGCTTTGTACCCACCTTGAGACCAGGTACTTGTAGAACTCACTGGGTCACGCTTAAGTGGACATGGTCACATCCCCCCTTAAAGTCCTCTGGTTGTGAGGACACAATTTTAGAGTTAACTTGAAATTACAGACTTTTGTATGCTGCTTTTTTCCGCAGCACACATTCTTAGCGACAACTGCTGCTAAGAGAGGAAAGAAGCACTCAACAGAAGTTCATTCTTTTGAATGAATGAAAAAGCTAGAAAGAATCATGGGCTAGTTCTGGAGGGATAAAATCATCTCGACCCATGAAAACCCCTCCTGTCATGCAAAGTACAGAAAGCAAGTGGGGTGCAAACATATAACACAAGGATGGGGGGGACTGATGGTGCTGGACTACAGCTCTCAACAGCTCCAGCCATCACAGCAAGGGGCATAGATAATTAAACTTTAAAAGCATCAGGTGGACCACATTCATCCCACCCGTTCTGATCCCCAGAGTGAATTTTATTGTGAAATTGCCAATCGCTATGGTTCTGAGGAAGAATTGTGAGTGTGAAAAAAAATGCTTCTGTCATCCTTTCTTTTTGTTGGTAGAGAGAGATGTCGGAGAGACAGAGGCTGAGAGAAAATATGAGTTAATGATTGATGGGATTTAGTAGGTTCTGCTCTGTTGTTACGACAGTATCATCTTTAATCTGATCTTCTTAATGAGATGGCCATTCTTCCCATCCAACTATGCTTCATTATTTTAAAAGCTTTACATGATTTTTAAAGCATCATAATTCCATGCCTTCTACACCTACCCTTCTGAAACTTTGCTGCTTTCATGAATTGGGGCACTTCTGTGGTAATGCATCATTTTCATATAAATTATCCCCTTGTCAAGATCAAAATGAGAATAACAATAACAACCCCCCCCTCACATATAAGAAGGAAAAGTGAAGCAGTATCTCACTGAAAATCAGTATGAGTGCCTCAACTTTCATTTATCTATCCTTATGAAATGTTGTTAGTTTCTAACTAAGAACGACTCTATGTGATCATTAACTCCCCCCTACACAAACAATGGTAAACAAAGCACCTGGAAGAAAAAGTAGTTTTTGGATATTCTTCAAATAAAAACACCACCCATGCACAAAAAGGTCTTTACCTAACCATCTGAAATAAGGTGGTCTTGAACCACCCACCCAACAAGCAATTATGGCTGAGCCTTTCCCTCCATTTCAAAGAATGACCAAGTTATGGACAATTCCTATATTATAAAAAGAAAGCATATTTTACAGGTGTTTGGTGTGAAAGCCCTGCCACTTAGTTCTTAGGAATTTGATAGTATATTCCCCTACTTAGACACCATTTTGTTTATATACAAAGAAAAAAAGGATGGAAAAAGGTTGTAACTAGAGGTAGGAACAAATCAGAAAGATGGTGTAATGGAACACAAACCTAGGCTATGAATATTTATGAAGTGGTACCTGTTGAACCAATCAAATATCCTGTAGCCAGGACTAAATAGTATATAAACCAGTGTGTATAGAATGACACTTGGATAGGGCCTGGATAGGCTGTGGTTAGGAACTGGATAAGGTCTGGATAGGAATTGTTTAGGGAACAACTGATTACAGAAATGATCATACAGTGGTATCTTGTATAAAGGAATTAATTCATTCCAAATGAAATTATGTTAAGCAAAATTTCCTTTGCACAAACTTCCCATAGGAATGCAGCGAAAATGGATTTATCCCTAATCATGACAATTTTTCTGTTGTACGGATTTGCCCCATAGGCAATTCTGTTAAGCGATTTCCCCCTATCTCCTTAAAAACCATAATTTCAGGGAAGATTTACACAACTCTTTCATATTCCCTACAAGTTTTGTGAAGTTTGGTTTCTGGATGTCTGAGTTATGCTCTCCAAAAGAGGGTCTCCCAAGTAAATAAAATAAAAACTAAAGGAAAACAGAAACAACAAAAAAAGAATATACGGGGGTGGGGCTCCAAAATAACAATAACAGCAACTACATAATCTTATGGGACTACGCACCCTTCACCCTTGGCACTACAGTGGTACTTTCCAATTTACGAAATTAATCAGTTTCAAGCATATGCTCGTAACTAGATTAGCTTGTAAATCAGGGAGCGATTTCCCATAGGAATGCATTGAAAGTCAATTAATCCATTCCGGACGAACGGATTTCAATGCATTCCTATGGGAAACTGCTTTAAACCACCTGCAGCTCCCTCTCCATTGGTGCCTTGGGGGGAGAAGTGATGGGTGGTTTAAAATGTCTTTAGCCACCAAGGCAACCACTTGTCTCCATGGCTAAAGACATTTTAAACCACCCACTGTTTCTCCCCCCAATGCGTCTGGGGGGGGGAAGCGGTGGGTGGTTTAAAATGTCTTTAAGCCACCGAGCCAAGCGGTTGCATCGGTGGCTAAAGACATTTTAAACCACCTGCTGCTTCTCCCCCCAATGCACCCAGTGTGGTGGGGAAGCGGCAGGTGGTTTAAAATATCTTTAAGCCACCGAGGCAACTGCTTAGCTTGGTGGCTCAAAGACATTTTAAACAAGCTGGGCTTTTCCCTGCAACGTGCCTGATTGAGGGGGGACACACATGTTGTTTAAAAATTGCAAAAGAAAAAGACCCCCCACCAGCAAGCACACACAAAAAAATACAGTACAGTATATAAAAATAACAGAGGAAAAATCAACCTACCTTTCTCACAGTAGAGAAGTGTAGGAAAATGGGTGCCGGTATTTTAAAACCTCCTAAATGCAACATTATGAGTTATCTATCACAGAGGGGATCCACTCATCACTCAGTCACGCTAACCTTGTACTACCTGGTTTGGGAATTAGAAGTTTGGGTACCACCATATAGGCCAGTTCACTTGTGATTGGGAAAGCCTTCTGTGATTCTCTGGGCACCTCCGGAGTCACCTGCTTCTTGGTGCTTTAGGGAGAACTACACATGCAGCTTGTTGCTTCTGGTTACAAACCAGCCCTGCACAGAAAAACTTAAGAAACTCAAGAAATTTTCAAAAATCTCCAAATGTTGAAGGAACCAGATTAAGCACCTTCAGCTCCCTTCAACTCTAAGAAAAAAAGACAAATGTAGAATTGTATAGGCTTATTAAAAAGAAAAACAGAAAAATATATAAGCATAACAGAGAATTTATAAATTTCAGCAACAGCACTGATACATGAAAAGCATCATGCTGCAGAATAAAATCCATCTGAGTGTGTGAGGCATGGTGGGGCTTTTCCCACTGGAAATAAGAAAACTATCAAAGGCTAACCATAGTCCCAAAGGGAGTTCAGTATTATAAATTACATGAAGAAACTTAATCCATTCTGCAGCCTGCTTGCTTCCACCTTATATCCCATCTTTCCCTCATGAGCTGACTTGAGCCTTCCACCAATCACACAGAACCTCTTAATTAGCTTTTGCTTTACCACCCAGAACCACTTAATTGGTATTTTATAGGCTCATGGTCCCTAGGTCTTCACAGGTCTTAAAAATCATGAGAATTCCTCCTTAAAATATGTCAAGGCCATAGATAGAATTCCATAGCAGTTTGATGTCTCTACCCAATTATCCAAATATGTATTCTTAGACGACTCAGCTCAATTATTTTACACAATATAGAGAAATGATGTTTAACTCCATTTTTGCTGGTTTCATCATACCTATGATGCTATTTGGGCAGGTACCCAAGGATCCTACACTCGGTCTGACAAAGCTCTCAGAACTGAAGGAGAGTCCCCTGGAATCTATGAAGTTTTTGGCTTGAATACACACCAATGACAGATAGATTAAAAATATGTGAGAATTCTTCCCTGTATTTGTGTGAGTGTACTTACACTTTGATCCATGAGAAAATCTGAATGAGATTTCACGTGCTGGGCCCTCCATTACTTGAGGTTTAGGGATAATTTAGCTGTACATTTTATCTTGAATTTCATTTACTTAACAGAAAATTGCACAAAACTGCCACAATTGAAACTATACATTTTAGCAGTGTACGAACTAATTTGGCAGGGAATTGGACTCAGCAACCCTTAGGACCTCTAATCTCTACAGTTCTATGATTCTGCAATTTCTTTTGATGAATAAGTAATTTTAAATCTGTATTATAGGGTAAGGAAAATGAAAATGATCATTTAGAATACTTCCTTACACATATTATCCCATGTAACAGATTTTGAAGGGAGAGTTTACTTACAAGAATAATATGGATTTTTAGATTAAAAAACCAAATTTATCTTTTGTTCTGGATTACTTCTTCAAAGAAGTGGAACTAGATAAAATATTACAATATAAATTCTTCTCCTTTGTCAATGAAGTTGCACAAAAAGGCAGGTTCTACACCTCACAAGGTGTTGTTGACACCTATACATTACAAAAGCTATATCAATAGAACTTTCTCCATGAGATTTGAAAAAGGATCAGTCTATGAAATATGTTTTTATTGTGTTAAAAAAGAAATAAAGTAAAGTAGGTCATCAAAATATTCAGATTTTTCCCCATGGGCATCTAACATAGAGAAAGAACTGGGGAGGATTTTGAAGACCAATATATACATTCAGGGGACCCAGAAATATTTGTGCAGGGCTGGGCCCTACTATTAAGTATTGAGGCAACAGTTAGGATGTTGAATGCTATGAAATGGGCAGTCACGTAATTGATGGTTATCATCTTCTCAGTGTCAGAAAAGTTTCTGAGATTTTCCGCCTCATGTATAAAAATTACCTGCCTGGCTTTACATTGACTGAGGGCCTTTTTACACGACCCCTAAGATCCGCTGGCCACTTAAATTCGGACCAGAGATCTTAGGGGTTCCTGCTCTTCCTCTGTCCCCACCCCCCTCCGCACTTCCTGGTTGCTGGCTGCCTGAGGGAGGGAGAAAAAAGAAAGAAAAGAATGCCTTCTTACCTCCGTTTTGTTCCGGGCAGCATTCAGATCTCTTAAAGGGGCGGGGCGCAAAAAAAGAACAAACGGAAGCCAGGAGAGCCCCGCACTCACTATCCTTACACGGGATCAAATATTTGTCACCTCCAAAAAGCAGGTACAAGAAAACTGCTGTTTGGTCACGCTAAAGTGGGCGGGGTCGCACTTAATTGTCTGCAAAGTCCGGAGCTGGTGGGTAAACATTTTTAAGGTCCGGACCTTGCAGCCATTTGCGGCGGAGCTTAGGGGTCGTGTATAAACGCCCTTAGGTGACTATGGGATACCGCAGGCAGCAAAATGCTCTGGGAAAGGCCTGTATAAACTAGTGCATATCTCACACATCCTTGAAATTGGAGCATTAGGGACAGAGAAGAAATAGTTTTACAGGAGCCTAAGAGGTCAACATCAATGGAAGAGACATAAATCCTGATTCCATCAAACTGGGCATCTCCCTTCTAGTTTGGGTCTTACATGCCAGTGAATTGTGGTGAGCCTCAGGAGGATCCCAGTCAGTTCAAACAGTACTCAGGTTGTTGGAGTGAAAAGGAGAACACGGGGCAATTCTTTTGTGGGGTAGCTATCCTTATCCTCAATGTACAAGAAAAGGATCAGGCTTCATCTACCTTCTAGTTTTTTCACACGTTTGCTCTAAGCACAGTGCATGTAAAGTTACAGATTCTACATCCTGATGGATGAAAGCGTTTGTCTGGCAGTACCTGCTTGTTGACATTCTTCAAATCAAGATATAGCAATATCTTGGTTTGCGAGCATAATTTATTTTTTTATTTTGAATATTTTTACCCCACCTTTCTCCTTGGAAAAGGACCCAAGGTGGCTTACAGTAATGAGGAACAATATACAGCCCAGAACATATAAGACATATTCAAATTAAAAACAGGGAATTAGAAGAGGCATCTTAGCACCTTAAAAAGTAACAGTACAGCTATAAAGAGCACACAATAATAAAAGAAAAAGGAAAGTAACATGGAAAACACTGATGCTCTTATGAAATCAATCAATGCAATCATGCATAGTAATCCATATAAAGTTATATAGTAGGAAGTCATTCATTCGAAACATGCCTGTAATCCAAAGCACTCATATAACAAATTTAATTTGCCCATAAGAAATAATGGACACTCAGATGATTTGTTCTGGGGTCCCATAGACCACATATTCTACACACACAATGCCAAAACTCACAAAAGAATTTGGCTAGAAATCCACGTCTGCACCATGAGTTTAGGTATCTGGCTGTGGAATCTGCTCTGCTTGGGACTAACAACTGGATTTTACTCTGTGTTTTTAACGTGATAATAATAAAATGCAATGTGTAGCCCTATACACACTTGACTAACTGCCCCATGACTAGAAATTTAAAAATAAGAACGGATTTTGGAAACAAATCAAATCAAAATATAAATATGAAGAAAAAAAACTCTAAGCTGCACTTTCCTTTGTAAACATTTGTGGCTGGTGCAAGGGAGACCTTTGTTCCTCTCTCCACCTTCTGCTTTGGAGGCTCGCCTGAGATGGAACATTCCAGACAATCCCCCACATTCCAGTAGGGAGGGAGGGAGAAAGCACACCATTGGCTCATTTGTGAGCATGTGACCAGCTCCACTGCAAAGACATTGCTCGTTGATCAATGCAAAATTTAGAAGAAATATTTTCTTGTCTTGTAAAACACTCTTAAACCAAGGTACTTGTAAACCAAGGTATTACTGTACTTTAATATATGGTTATAAACATAATAAACATGTAGCCATTGTTCACTAAAGGGCTTTCTTGCCAGGTCAGAGAAATGCTGACAGGTTGCAACAAGTTCAGAGGAGGACATCAAGGATAATTATTGGGCAGGAAACCATGCCCCATGAGGAAAGACTGAAAGAACTAGGCATGTTTAGCCCTGAAAAAAAAAGACTGAGGGGAGATACTATAGCACTTTTCAAATATTTGAAAGACCATCATACAGAGGAGGGGCAGGATCTGTTTGTAATCAACCCAGAATGCAGGACATGCAACAATGGACTCAAGTCCCAAGAACCCAGTTAGTGGCTTAATATCAGGAAAAAAACTTCTTAACTGTTGGAGCAGTATGATAGTGGAACCATTTACTCCAGGAGGTGGCGAGTGCTTCAACATTGGAAGCATTCAAGAAAAACTGAAACAACTAGATGGCAGATATCCTTTGTGTGCCCACATAAAGGTCTCTGAGTACCACCTTTGGCACCTGTGCCATGGGTTCACCAACACTGACCTATTCTAATAGGCTTCACTACTTCCAAAATCCGTTACAGGTCTAATGACAGGATTGGCCCTGTCCAACCCACTCTCCAACCCCCAACATTATCAGGAGCACAACCAGGTCAGGAGTTCTTTGGGACTCTTCTATTCTGTACAAGAATCTTCATCATACAGAGTTCAAAATGGAAAAAAGAAGTATCCAAAATCTGTATTACAAACCAAGCATTTTCAGAATTTGATATTACTAGTGAGTGTCACAATTTCATGAATCTCTATTACTTAGCACCTAAAGTTAGTCTGATGATTGAATACTCCACAGAAAACAGTAGGGGCCAAACAGCATACCAGAGCCAGAGTATGTATTTGTCATCTCAGTGGAAAATAAGCTAAAACAATAAATCACCTCTGAATATCTTGCAGCTTTCTCACTGGAGTCCCAGAAGATTACAACTGAAAGCAAAGAGCAATGTTCTGCCCATTGAAAGTATTTCAAGGACAGGGAGCTAAATTTACTTAAGCTGGAATCATAAGGTCAAAATAGGACATAAAATATAGATGAGAAAAAAAACTTTTGCCACAATAAGTCTAAATATTAATAGTGTCTTCCTGTCTGAATAGAATATTTTTGTTTGATGACATTTCATAGGGTAAGAAAATAAGCAATATTGAGTTGCCACCATCTTCTAGATATTTTTGAAAGACTAGAGATCCTTCTTGTGGGTACAAGACAATTTAGCAAACTAGAGTCTAAACCAGATATAGTGGTACCTCGGTTTACGAGTACCTTGGTGTATGAGTATTTCATAAAACAAGCAAAAATTGTAATACAAAATTAAAACCATGTGGGAGAAAGGAAGGAGAGGGCCCCCTTGGCACACCACCACAATTACTGATGAGGCCTGGGGCAAACACCCCTGGCCTGCATGAATGGCAGCCAGCAGCCCTTCCCCATCACGGGCCCTACAAGGCATGGCTGCAGCTTCTTGCATATGCAGTGGGCCCATGCCAGGTCTTCAGGCCTTGTTGTGGGCCCAGTGGTGTTGGGCGGTGGCTCCCTGCTCACACAGGGGGTCTGCACAGGACTTCCAGACCTTGTCGCATGACTGGCAGTGCCTGGAGGGGCCTCTGGCCCGTGTAGTGGGCCCACTCTGGGCCTCTGGCCCTAATCGTAGGTCCTGGACATTGTGACTGCCAGCTCCCATATATTGAAGCAAATTTCCCCATAGGAAATAATGTTATCTGGGACCCAAGAACAAATCATCTAAATTTCCATTATTTCCTTTGGGAAATTTTGCTTTAATATGCAAGTATTTTGGTTTATGAGCATGCTTCTGGAACAGATTATGTTTCCAAACCAAGGTACCACTGTATGTTGGATTACAACTGCTTTAAGCTCATACAAGCATGGCCATCCTGGTTGGGGCTCATGGGTGTTGTAATGCAACATACCTGAAGAACACTTTTTTAGGAAAGCTGGCAAAGGGTGGTTACATATCCATATGCATTCAACAACATAAGCTCCATTTTTGTGGTTTGCCTTTTGAAACCAGTAACAGGTTGTTTTTTTTGCTGCTGTAATATTAGAATCATATGACTGGCCCTGCTCCTGACTTTAAGGTAGTTAGTAGACATGGGCACGGAGCGGCGAAATTGTCATTTCCGTTTTCGGTTATCGTTTCCGTTACGTAACGGAAATGGTAACGATAATTACGCCGCTCCAGCTCGAACCTGACCCGAAAAAAGAAAAATTGGGTCGGGTTTTTCATTGTCGTTAATGGCATTGCGGCGATCGCGCGATGCCAAGCAGCACAAAAAAAGTTTTAAAAAGTAAAAAAAAAAACAAAAAACGACTCCCAGCCAAAAAAGCAGGCGAAAATATGCCTGCCTGAAGACACCTACCAGAGGGGTGGTTTCTGGGGGGGGGGTCCCCGGCCTTCCTCCCTCTCCTGTCCTGGGCTGCTTGCACCAGGTTGGGGGGGGGTCATCCTCGTCGTCTGTTTCACTGCATGCCATGCGTTGGGGGGGGATCCAAAATGGCGACCACAATTTTTCTTTTGAAATTGTGGTCAAAAAACACACCCAATCACCCCAGAAACATGTGAAATTTATTTATTTTAAATGCCTGAATTTTAATAGTAGCAGCAGTGGTTTTTTTATAGCAATAAAACGTCGTATTGATTTTATTTTATTTTATTTTATTATTTTTTTAGACCTGCCCATTTGGGCTGGGCATGGGATGGGACCATGCAAATTGTTTGAACCATTCCACCAGTGGCATCGCCAGGTTTTTGACTGACACTTCTGGATGTCTTGGAGGGCATAAAAAGCTGAGGCACCTTCCAGAAATCGCAGTCGGGTGTATGGATGTGGTTGAGGGAGGAGGGCTGGCTGCTGGTGCTGGTGTGATCCGATCGAGATTGAGGAGGGAGGCTGGAGGCTTTAGGATTTAAGTTAGGCAGGCAAGGAGGGAATTGAATTTAGAAAATAATTTCTTTGATTCCCTGCAGCTTTGTCTGCTGAAGGGAATAGCAGTTTATTCTTTATTTCTTCTCTGGCAGTTTGTGAGGATTTTTTTCTGATATTGGATAAAGGGGGAGGTTCGACTGGGAGTGAGAGGTGTGGATTTATTTTAAAAATATATTATATACTACCATTTATTTTCTATTTTCCCAACTTCAATTTGCTTGCACACACACACATTTGGGGTGCAAGCCAAGAACAGAACCTCTATCCTAAGTTATATCCTAACTACCCACTCGCCCGTCTGCCCGCGCCGCCACCCGCCTGCGGCCGGTGCCGCCGCCCGCCCACCTGCCCGCCCGCGGCTGCCGCCCCGCCCGCTTGCCTGCCCGCGCCTCCCCCTGCCGCTGTCGCCGCCCACCCATGGCCCACCGCCACCACCGCCCGCCCGCACCTCCCCCCGCCCCCCGCCCCCCGCCCCCCGCCCCACCCGCCGCCTAGGGCGCAAAAACACCTAGCGCCGGCCCTGATTGCGGGGCGCCTCTATGCTCTGGGGGAAGTCAAATCACGCTAAATCGCAGTGGAAACAACAAATGACAAACGAAACGAGAAAACGACAAATTTTTGAAAAATTTCACGACAAACGGAAACGACCCGAAACGGACCCGTTCCGACAAACGAAAACTCGAAACGTCATTTTTTCTGGTCGTGCCCATGTCTAGTAGTTAGAACTGAAAGTCAAACTAGATGTTAAGACAATGCATATATCTTCTAATTCTTCACAAACCCACAGGATTTTGTCAGTGATTCATGATTTTGACAGTCAGAGTTGCAAATTAAGTGTGTGTTTATATTGCAATGACCAATCACAAAACAAAGCATGCGAAACACAAAAAGTTGTAGTGAGGAAAATTCTGTGTTTTGTTACTTGAAGCACCTCTTCTACAGTTGTGCTAGGCATATTGTCTGAGCTGAGTCAAAGTGCTGAGATACTGATGACATCTTTGGAAACTAAAGCTGTGGCAGAAGTGTGTTCAATGCAGTGTATCTTATAACCACGTTTACCTCGAATAGTGTGATTTAAGAGCAGGTATTGCCTTGCTTGATGTTTCTCCCACCATTAAACAAAAACAAGACAGGCATAAATCTATGCAGGTATCTAACTGATGCTTGCATTTAGGTTTTGAGCCAGACGAAGGTATTTTACCCCAACTGCTCTTTGATTCTTTTATTGGGAGCTATCATGAATGAATTCTGACCTAGAAGTAAAGGGCTGAGAACAAAGCTGTAAGCATATCTGGCAGGTTATCACTGAAGGTCTGTTAAGTGTGTTCAGTAGTATATATTCCTATTTGGACATACAAGGTTCAGTCTTCTTTTTAGAAACTTCATGCACAGTGTGCAGAGGTCTAAATGAATTCCAGGTGGAAGGGAATTTGGGGGTCAGGGTTCACCTAAGGCCAACTCTCCCATGATGAAAATAGTCCCATCCCTACATCAAGGAACAGTGTTTTAGTTCAATAGGACGTACTTCAAGGTAAGTGTGTGTATGACTGGAAATAAAATGTATTTGCACTTTATGAATATTCATTCACCCTTTTGATCAGTCATGTAAGAAACTGCCTTCTATTAAGACTTCTATAGGGCAGTGGGATTAAAGTTAATTAATTTACAGTGAGCCTCTTGTTTACAATTATAGCAATGCCAATACTCCCTCCTCTCTTTCCTTGTTTTGGATTTTTGCATTTGAGATATGGAGAAAAGAAAATGTTTTGCTGAATGAACATTTTCAGTGCAGCAGCTATTTTCTGGACATGCACAATGGGAGAACAAATTCAGTGCAAGTTCTATAATTTGCTCAAAATAATATTGGGCAGATGGGTGGGGTATAAACAAACAAACAAACAAACAAACAAATAATAATAATAATAATAATAATAATAATAATAATAATAATAATAATAATAATAATAATAATAATAATAATAATAATAAATTATTTCATCTCATGAGTCAACTCCAAGTTTGATTACCCAGTTACAGAATCACATGTGCTTTAGGAAGTATCCATAATTGGCTCCTGGTCGAGAAAAGAGCCGGTCTTCCCCAAATATGAGGTGAACCCTACTCAGTTCATGCCTGTGGCAATATAAGAATTGTGATGTTGCAAGAAAGCAAGATCTCACCACCGGTTTAGGTGTATCCTATTTTTTTATGCTAACTGACGGGATAGCTCACTGGTTTCAGTATCTGGTTGTGGAGCCAGAGTTTGGGAGTTTGATTCCTCACCGTGCCTCCTGCTAGTACAGCCAGTGGCCATGGGCAAGCTGTACAGTCTTCTCAGGACACCTGCAGAAGAACGGAATGAGTATTTCCTACCCAGGCAATGTTGGGATAATAGCAATTTTGCATGCACTAATACTCAGTATCAAAGGGATTGTCCTTTGCCACTAACTTGATTGGGAAAATTCTTCTCCAGCCTCTGGCATTTAAGGAAAGCCCCTACCTCCTCTTTCTATTTGTTGCCTTGCTTCCATTATCATTTATTGTTGATTGCCTTTCTTCTCTGACCTCTGACCATGCAACAAGCATGGAGAATCCCTCCATGTGGTAGAGAGTCCCTCCCTCTTATTTTTTCTGACTGTAACTATACATGGTAAATGTAAGTAAATATATCTTTTTGCATTGAGAGATATTTTATCATTCAAAAAATGCTAGCCTGTGAGCTAAAGAAGCCAACAGGGGTCATGAGACTGACCTGATTTCTCCACATTTCTGAAAAAGAATATTCTGAAAAAGAATAGCTTGTTTATGTCTGTGAAGATTCTCAGTCATCCAGGGGAGTTTATCTGGAAGTTGAGTCATGGCAACTGGACTTCTTTTTCTTGAGAGAGTGAAACGTTTCACTGCTCATCCAAACAGCTTCGTCAGACTGAAGAAAGCTAGTTGGGAGTCCTCCATTTTATAGCTCACTTTGACCTCTTGTCACCCTGGTCTGAAATAGGATCATAAGATGAGCAATGGCCTGAATAGGCTCTTTAGGTAGACAACAGTCTCAATCGCCTTAAGGTGAACAATGGACTAAGGTGCTGAAACCTATAAAGTATGGGTTGTTAGCTATATTATTTTTGATTTGTCTTGGTATTATTGAAATCATAGCCTGATAATCACAGCCCGATATTTATGGTGACAGAATATTGAGCAGGCATCTCTTTTTCAAGTATAAGACTAATAAATGCAATTCTTTATGCCTTGGGTATCAGGAAAGCACAGCTGCACAGAAGCTGCTGTTTTCGAGCACATACATATGAGCCATGTCCAAAGGGATTTTGTTTTCACATGTGTTTCAGCCTGCAACTGTTTAGTCACCTGAAAAAGATATAATGATTTGTAGAGAACAAAGCATTAACATTACCGTGAGTCAGAAATAATTTCTACATATCTCAGTTATGTCCAACCCCCTCCCCTAGCCAGTCCAAAAGCCTGGTTCAACTGACAATAAGAAACACTAATGAATTGGGTTTTCTGCTAAAAATATGATTTAAATTAAGGTGACTCCATGGTGTAAATAGAAACAGGAGTGTTTTTGAGGGGGGATTGGTAAGAGAGGTAAATGCTTTTCCATCAGAGGGATGTTTATTCTAAATTGCTTGTGGAACCATATTATTTCAATTTTTTTGACATACATAAATCTCACTGCCAGTGTAAACTGCATCTTTGGGCTACCAGAAAGAGGCAAGAATAGGGATGGAGAGGAAGAGGAGCAGAAGGCGGAGGCTGGAGGTGGCTGGGGTGGTGTCAGAGGTGGGAGCAGCAGCAAGAGCTGTGGCAGACGCCCAGGAGTCAGCCTAGAGGAGCAGCAGCAGGAAAGTTGGCTACTGAGCCTCGTGGTGCAGTGGTTAAATGCCTGTATTGCAGGTAAAACTGTGCTCACGACCTGGGGTTCAATCCCAGGTAGCAGGCTCATGGTTGACTCAGCCTTCCATCCTTCCGAGGTCGGTAAAATGAGTACCCAGCTTGCTGGGGCGGGGGAATGTGTAGCCTGCATACTATAATTTAAAAAACCCTGTAAACCCAGAGACTACTTGAAGTGGTATGGGGCGGTATATAAGCAGACCACTTTGCTTTTCTGTGTCCTGGAGTGCAACAAGACATGGAGGATGAGCTCCACCCACTCTGGTCCCACTGCGCACCTTCTCTGCTATGAGAAGCAGCAACAGTAAAGCTGGGACACTGGAGTTTAGAGGACATGACAATGGTGGCTACCACTGCCTCTCTCTTTCCTACCCCAGCCAGCCAGTTGCGGCCTGTTATCTCCTTTGCCCCAGCTGTGTGTGCATGTGTTTGTGCAGTTGTGGTGTTTGTCAGCTCTCTGTCACTTCCAGGCTCTCTTCAATGTGTCAGCAGTCACAAGGCCCGTTCTCTAGGCATGCTCACATACATACCTGCCCACCTGACTCTTACAGCTTTGGGCTGGACAGAGGGCACACACAACATCCCCCGCCCACAAGGGAACCCTACCTGCCATTTGAACACCACGTCGTTCAGAATTCATTAAATTTGATTTTCTTGTACACTGACATATATCTGAACTATTGCTTTACTATAAACAAGCCCCGTCTTTTACTTGTTTAGAACGCTCCGTAATGAGAGCATCTCTTTGTTCTTTGCAAATTTGACTTGCATAGCATTGGTTGTCACACACGGGTCCTTAGGTATTTTTGCACTAGAACTCCTATCGTCCCCAGCTAGCATGACTCAATATCAAGGACGATCGGAATTTAAATCCAACAGTGGGATTGCAGAAGTGGCCAGGGTTGTCTTGGCACCCATAATAAAAAGAACGGCAATATGCATCTTCCTAATCAGAAAATACCGTGCTAGGTAGCATTGCATTAGTAGGCTGACCTTGCTCACTGTTTGGTGCATTAGGAGACCTTGGGCTGCCCCTACGCAGTTTTACCTGGAGTCCCAGATAATCATCCCATCATTGTTCAGTTATGGAATGGCTTCAGCATGTCATGATGCTCATGCTTCTTAATACTTCTCTAAGCATTGAATTTTTAACACACATCAGTGGGCCACCCGTGTGCTAACTGCATGAAATTGCTAGAAGGCTTTGACTGTAGGGAGGTACTTAATAGGTTCAGGCAGGAGCTCTGGGGATTGGACGTGTTTGTTTAACTTTTGGAATGGTTTCTCATTAATTTGATAGGTCTTTCCATAGTTCATAAAGCTGCGCCTCAAAGAATGTATTTAGACTTATGTGTCCTTTGGGAGAACAAAGCTCTACTCCTTGAATTGGCTGTGGAATATCAAGTCAAATGACACATGCACTGTACAACTCAAGAGTTTAGAACCATGTGTGTGTGTGTGTGTGTGTGTGTGTGTGTGTGTGTGTGTGTGTGTGAGAGAGAGAGAGAGAGAGAGAGAGAGAGAGACGAGAGACGAGAGACGAGAGACGAGAGACGAGAGAGAGAATGAATTTGTAGTATAGTATACCTAATAAGTATCAGAAATCAATAATCTTTATGGGGAAGGAGGACAAAAAGACACAATGGAATTTCCTCTCTCTTTGGTACATCCAGATTTGATACCCTGTAATTGGGCACTTTTAAAGTGTAGGTTTGTTCTGTCTGTTTCATAGACCTGAATATGGTTTAAATGAGTTTCTTTCAAGTGTGTGGCAATTTTATGGGGTTTTTTTGTACTTTTTGTTTGCTTTTGTTCAACTTCATCCTCAGGCTTTCCCTCACCCTGGATCAGTGACCAAACTTTTTTTTTTACTTTGTCTAAAGCCCATGGCAAGATTTTTATTTGCTCGATTGAACTGTCCTAGAATTCTTGTCCCTGTAATTTTGGCTTCCATTTTCTTGTTGTTCTTAGTTTGAAATTTTGATTGCAAAGGAATTTGAATAAACTTGAGTAACAACTGAGATAACTAGTAAGACACTAAACATTGGTTTCAGTCTGTTGCTGATCATCTTTTTCCTAGCAATTGTTCTGATCAATATTTAGTCTTTGTCAGTTTGCTCCGACATCTAAGATTTGGCCAGTCCTTATGACCCATCTTTCTGAATTCAATTCTCCTTCTCTTTTTGTGTTATTTAATGATCCTCTTAGGTGGTTACTTCACGCCCTTCTTTGTTCCATGACTAGTTTTGTACCGTGACAGCATTGGTCACAATCACGTGGTTTTATCCCTGTTTCAGTGTTCCCATGGTCGTAATAACTTGTCTTGTGACAAGTGTTACCTCATGGTCTTGTACCGTGACAAACACTGAATTTGTCTAGCTTCCTTTTTCCTTTTTTGGGGGGGAGGGGGTTAATTTTTTTTTTGATATTTTGCTTCTGAAAAGTCAAAATCTTTGCAGGCAGGGAAGGAGTCTGTGGCTCCTCGTCTGGCTAGCTTTCACTTTCTCTACATAGCTGCATTGGAATGCTCCGGGTGATAGCCTTCAGGCTTTCTTTGTTCTTTATTCATTTTGCTTGCTAATTGTCTGTCTGGTCTCCCTCTTGCCTGGCTTTGAAGTTTGGTTTGTTTTATTGGTATTTAATGAAGGAAGTTAAGGGGGTGGTGATCATCTGGGGTGGGTGGGCACTTTGAACGTAACACCCAACCCAGTACCTAGGACACAGTTTTCTGAGAGAAATGAATGTTTTGTTGCATGACAGTTGTTACCTCATGGTGTCTTGTCTCGGAACAGAAACCGGGACAAGATTTGTCTCACTTAGCACCAGTTCCGGGGGCATAGTCGAAACAAATTTCAGCTGTTGCGCGATGGACGTGAAGTAAGATTTTTTTGTACCACTCCGAAGCGCAACACTTAGACAGACAAAATGGATGTGAAGTAACCACCTTAGTGTAGTATATAGGCTCACCTCTTGTACAGAATTGCCAACTCTATCAGCCCAAATGTTTACATTTGTAAACAATACATTGAATCTGGCCTGATGTTCAAATCTAGCACTCAAGGAAATCTGAAAGCAGTTAACTGAAATTTATTATTGGTTTATTTCATGTTATTCTGATATACCAATGATCTTACCAAACTAACATTCCCATAGTCCCTGTGGCAATTCCTGTTCCTGGTTCTGGAGCACATTTCCGCTGAGAAGAGGCAGAATCTGGGAGCTTGCACAAGATATTTAAAACAGCAGAATAAGATATGAGGAGATTTTTACAGAGTGAGCATATTTTTCCAGGAAGTAGTGTAGTTTCATTGATGGTGTGCCAGTGTCGCCAATTCATCTCACCAATGCAAGAAAACTGGTCTTTAAGATCCCCAAAGAAGAAACAGCTTTTTGATGTCCTATTTTTTTTTAAAATAGGGGGATTTTAGGCCACAAAACGCCACTGTTAGACCTCATGTGACCTGTAGACTAGTTTTGGTATAATAAAGAAAACCTTCAAGACTTAGTGCTTCGCAAATAGGGGCTGTTGGCTGGGGGCTCCAGTGGGGTTGATGGAGGCTCACATATTTTCTGCTAAACAGCAGGTCTGGTGATTAGAAGCCAGAGTCTGGCTTTACCATTCCCTTGCCCATTGAAAATCTGCTACTTTCTACAGAGGGTTAACCTTAATGCAGTTGGGCCAGCCCTTTTCTGTATTATGGGGCATCAGCTGTTTCGGTTTTGGTGGGCATAACCACCTACTCTATGAGGAGTGCCACTAACTTTCTAACACTTAGTACCTTGATTGTGGATGCTTGCATGGCAGCTGCCTCATGGATGGTTTCTTTGTCATGCCAGCTGATGTATCAGAAGAGCCATTTTTCAACAGGAGGTTCCTGAGAAGTGAACAAGTAGCTCACAAAAGCACATTTACAAAATGCCTGCCAGTTGACCAGAGGAACAAACACCACTTAGTTACCACAAACAGGTGAAAATGAGCTGAGAAAGGCAATTTATTTAATGGCCTTATGATGACTTGTGAAACAATCAAAAGTATTGGGTTTGTTCCTTAAGCAAGGCTTTTTCCATGTGGTGTTGTAGGATGACATTATTGAGTACAATGCCACACAACACTGATCCTGTGAAATCAGGTGCCACATTTTAAATCTCTGAAGGTAACACTCAATAAGAGCACCCACAAAAGCCTAGGTTGTAGAACAGATGCATTTGCAGAGATCTGAACAGCATTTCATCAAAGTCACAAACTAATGTGTTATGTGCTACTAATCTAACATCTGCATATAACACATGAGTATATAGTAATCGTAAATAGAAGTAGAGACAAATAGAGACACTGATACACACACAAACCTTGTTGTGGTTAATTGTCTGACCCTTGATATGTGATAGAAAAAAGTGTCTGGCCATTCACTATTACATGAAAATAGTGGACAGTCCAACACAACACTGAACTAGGGAATATAAGTATGGTGGAACATCCTTCTCCCCTTCTGGAGTCCTCTATAACAGGGGTTCTCAAACTTTTAAAACAGGGGGCCAGTTCACTGTCCCTCAGACACTGTTGGGGGCTGAACTATAGTTTGAAAAATATGAACAAAATAAAACAAAACAAACAAACAAACAACAACAGGTGCACCTGGCGAGTTCAGTTCCATCTTCAAAACCCAGCTTCTTCCTTGGCAAGTGAAAATGGGCAAGGGCCAAGGAAAGTTTTCACCCAATGTGCCCCTCTCATGCCTGCTCCAAAGAGGGGCAAGGCAGGATAGGTGGAAAGCAATGGGCACCCCCTCATGGAGTCTGGCAGAGGCAAGAGAGCAGCCCCAACCCCACTTGTGCACACCGGAGGCAACCATGCTCATGCGGCCCATCCAGCAAAGGGGTGTGTGTGTGTGTGTGTGTGTGTGTGTGTGTGTGTGTGTGTGTGTGTGTGTGTGTGTGTGTGTGTGTGTGTGTGTGTGTGTGTGTGTGTGTATTGGGGGGACACATTTGGGCTGAGCGGGCACTGTGCAGAAAAAGGCACCGTTCCCACCAGCTTGCTCAGTCCCTGCCTTGAACTCGAGCACGAGGCGGTGACTGCTGCTGCCGCCAGTGCTGCAGCTTCCCCTGCTGCTGCAGCCACAACATTGCACAGCTCAAGCAAGCCACACACCACACCGAATGGGGCTGGAAGGAGTTCCTCAGTACTAGATCAGCCAGACCCATGGCCAGCAGCTCCAGAAGTGCCTGTGCACTGCAGGGGCACCAGATTTGGCAGCAGTGGGTGTGTGTGTGTGGGTGTGTGGGGGTTTCTCAAGTAGGCAGGCAAGGGGGGGTTCTGCAATGGCCTGTGGGCCAGATTCAGGATCCTGGCAGGCTGGATCTGGCCCGCAGGCTGTAGACTGAGAATCCCTGCTCTACAACATGAGACAATTGGTTCTGTAAGCTTTGCTAACACTCTAGAACCAGTTACAGAAGTGCTACACCCTCTGAATTCTCAAACAGAAGCAATTTTCTCAAGGCCATTCACTTAAGGTGGTTCTTTTAATTCTTGTTCCTCTCCTACCATAGGATAAACTTCACAACAAGTCTTCTGACCTTGGATGGAGCAGCTCTTAATAATCATATTGAATTCCATCCAAACTAATTTCTCAAATCTGTGAGCCACAAATTCTTCTCCTTGAACTTCATTTCATCTGGAATTAAAAACTGTAACAATATATATACTTCAGTTAACCAATGCCTTATTAATGCATAATAGCTTTCTGCATTTTACCAGTTTTACTTTTCTTGGTATTTATTTATTTGCTTTGTCCCTTTTATTTATTTGTGGTGCAAGAAATGCACTACATCCTGCAATATAGTCACATTTCAAATGTTTCTGTCTTTTTTTTGTCGTCCACGGTTCCATGCCATACCAAGAACACATAGCACAATCCCATGTGCATTCTCCTTGCAAATATCATCTTGAACATCTTTTTACATGAGAGTGCTTAATAAAATAATAATTACCATAACCTCCTATGCAAAGGCTACATTTTATTTTTCCAAATAGCAGTAACTCTTATTTTTAATAGCAGTAACAAAAATTGTGATTTATTCCAGAAAAGTGCTAAGATCTAAACCCAGTAAGATTTATATCTCTGACAAACTAGAAACTTATTGCAGTGCAAATATTATGTAAATACCCCAGCAACACAAATTGGATTATAGGCACTCCTAAGAGGAATGAAAGCCAAACACCATTTCTAATAGAATTTAATTTATTGGAGCATCAGAGGCAGACCTGGTAGGTAAAATAAATATGAATTTGTGACTATTTGTACTGGTATTTGGGATTCTTTATTCATTTATCCCTCTACTAACCAGCTATCTAAAACAGCTCTTCGTTCCTGATTCATTAAACTATCTTTTCCACTTTTCAGCAGAAATAGGCCAAAAGCAATAGACTCACATGCCCTTTAATTCACCTTTGAAGGGAAAAATTAGAATATTTTTCTTCATTATTTATGATTTCCACCAAGCATGTGTGATAGCCCCCCATTCAACATGACTCATGCTCAAATAAAGGGCACACAAATAATAGTTCTCTTGTCATGTATGCTTTTGGAGGCAATCTAACCATTTATTTCCCATGTCCATGATATTATATGTGTGATCCCATATCTCCAATAAAACAATACCAAAATTGCCAGAAAATATAGAATTGTCTTACTGCATTAAGGGAATGACTAGGCAGAATAGACACACACCTGAGCAATCATGCTTTAGCAGTTGATCAAGTCAGGTGATAATTCTGCACATGTTCAATGTTCAATTTGCTGATTAACTGTTGCATCATGCACAGGTATATAAGCAGGTCATTTACTCAGTACTGTGTTGGGTGCTATTGGATGATTACAGCTCATTATTCTGCCAGTTGGAGTCATGATTTCCTGGACTATATTGGATCACTGGACTGGTTTTTGACAACGAGGTATATGCCTGCTGATTCTATTGAGTTTTTTGCTGGACTTATGTATGTTTTGTAAATACAGTTTTTTGTGATGAAAGGAGTCACTGCTGTGTCTGCATTTTTTCTTTAGCACTGCTATCTGGTTTTTTATAGTCCACACCAAAACAGAGCCATTCTGCTGTGTGCAATACAGCTCTGTGACAGGTTATGGGCCCAGATTTTGGAGTAAAATTTGGCTGTTAAAGTAAGGTGCGCAAGCGAGCTAAGAGGGCAACACTCTACTAAAAAGAATGGCAGCATCTGCTCCAAATTTCCAACTTCCCAGATTGAATGGACAGAATTTTCTTGCTTGGGAAGTTAAACTTTGCATGTTTCTTATGCAGCAAGATCTCTGGGAATAACCCACCAGCTTGTTTTACTAATGAGGATGTTAAGAAGAATCAGTGTGCTTTATGTACAATAATTTTGTGCCTAGAGGACAGCCAATTACCTCTGGTACATAAGCTTGAAAGTGCACAGCGTTGCTGGAGAGCTCTGTGGACAGCGTATGTGAGGAATACAATGTCTTCCCAAGTTACTCTAATGAGGCAGCTTTATCCTATGTGGTTGGAAGCCAAACAGAGTGTAATAAAACATCTTAATAAGATGATGAACTTGTTTTCACAATTAAAAGAAGCCAGATTTGAGTTTACTGAGCTACACAAAGTTTTCATTGTGTTACAGAGCTTGGATGCCAGCTACATTGTCCTAGTCACAACCATGGAGTCTATCCTAAAGGATCGGCTCACCATGGCATACCTGTCTGGATGTCTGAGAGGAGGAGCTGAAGAGGGCTGACAACATGGTGGCGAGAGGACAGCACATTCATGTAGACAAGGAAATTGCATCAGCCAGCTAGTAGAGGAGCCTTCCAGAGCTGATGGAGGTCCGGAGCTGCCATATCTGTGGGAATTCTTCACATTTGCAGAGAGCCTTCCCAGAGGGGAGGAAGGAAAAGCTGAGCTGCTTCCAGAGGGACAGAACAGCCAGCAGAGGAAGAAAGGACATCCCCATGCTTAGGTGATATGCTAAGCTGAGACTATGTGGGACATGTGCTTTATTTTGGATTCTGGGGTGAGCAATCACATAATTAAAAACTCCCAATTACTTGTGTCCAAGAACAAATCTGCTCTGCAATATGTAAGTTTAGCAAATGGGCTTTGTTCTCTAGTGGAAGCAGAAGGTTCTATTTGAACTTCAGGTCTAGGTAGAGATAAAACAAGTTTTACTTGTGCCTCAGTTAAAGCAGAACTTATTAAGCATTTCATGTCTCATAAAACAGGGGTTTCAACTTTTTTTTAATAAGGCAGGTGATAATTCACCACATGCTCAATGTTCAATTTGCTGAATAACTGTTGCATCATGCACAGGTATATAAGCAGGCTAGTTATTTGTTATTGTATGAAAGCAGCTTGTTATTCTGTTACTTGGAGTCATGATTTCCTGGAATATATTGGACCATTGGACTGGTTTTTGACAACAAGATATATGCCTGCCAATTCTATTGAGTGTTTTGCTGTTCTTATTCTTATGTATATTTTGTAAATACAGTTTTTGTGGTGAATGGAGTCACTGCTGTGTCTGCATTTTTCTTATCACTGCTATCTGGATTTTTATAGCCCACACCAAAACACAGCCATTCTGCTGTGCAATATAGCTCTGTGATATTTCAATATATAAACATAAATTATTACAACCCAGAATGCAGATGAGGGCTGCAGAGAACGATCAGTTTTTGGGAGTCTAAATATTGAGTCTACTGTGTACACTGGGACATGCAACTTCTCAGATGTGGGGCCAAGGCATCTACTTTGGGCGTTTATACATGACACCTAAACTCCGGGGCAAATGGCTCCCAGCTCCGGAGCTTAAAAATGTTTCCCCACCAGCTCTGGAGTTTACAGGAAATTAGGTGTGACCACGCCCACTTTAGTGCGTCCCAGCGCACCTTTCAAGTACCTGCTCTCTGGAGGTGAAAATTCTTTGATGTGGTGTAACGATAGTGAGTGCGGGGGCTCTCCTCGCTTTTGTTTTTGTTTTTTTTGGCTTCCGCCCCTTTAAGAGCTACTTTACAAAGACTGGAATGTTGCCGGCAAGAGCGAGAGGCAGAACGGAGGTGAGCGGCATGCTTTTCTTTCTCTTTTTCTCCCTCCCCTCACGCAGCCAGCAGCCAGGAAGTGCGGAGGGGTGGGGACACAGGAAGAGCGACGAACCCCTAAGATCTCTGGTCTGAATTTAAGTGGCTAGCGGATCTTAGGGGTCATGTGAAAAGGCCCTTTGTTAATGTAGATAAGACATGACTCCTTGTTTCTTTTCTGGTTCATTTACTCTTGAACAAGGAGTAACCAAAGAATAATGCACTGCCCCCTCTAAGAGAAATTTCCGCTTCATTTCATTTCGTTTCATTTGCTGGTGTCTCCTATCTGGAGCTGGTCCTTCCTGGTCCGGTCCTCCTAGCTGCAGAGAGGGGGCTCCAGAAAAAAAAAAGCCAACCTGCCCACACTACAGGTTGTATAAAATAAAATAAAAATAAATAAAATAAAATAAAATAAAAATAGGAGCACTGACCTGGCCCCAGGGGCTGCGCGGTTGGAGCTTTAAAAACAAGCAAGCAAGCAAAATAAAATAAAATAAAAGGAGCGCTGACCCGGCCCCAGGGGTGGCCAGGTCAGCACTCCAAATTGAAGAAAAAAAATAAAACAAAACCAGTGCTGACCCGGCCCCAGGGGCCACGCAGTTGGCGCTTGGAAAAAAAACCTCAGGCACTGGCTTGGGGCCAGTGTCCCCCAAAAGTCCCCACTTTTAACCCCCCACCAAAAATAAAATAAGTTTTTTTAAAAAAGGAACACCAACCTGGCCCTAGGGGTGGCTGGGTCGGCACTCTAAAATAAAGAAAAAAATAAATAAATAAAGAAGCACCGACCTGGCCCCAGACGCTGCGTGGTCAGCGCTTGAAAAAAAAAACAACAGGTGCTGGCCCCAAGCCAGCACCTCAAAAAGCCCCTGCCTCAGGGGCTAGAATTGACCGCCGCCGCCGCCGCCGCACTGCTGCTGCCACCGCCCAGTAAGGCCCCGAACCAGTTCAGATTGGTTTGTGTTCATACTTTTAAAAAAAAATTCGTATGAACCCAAACCCGAACCGAACCAAGGATGGGCCTGAAACAAGACAAACCTGAACCATGGGTTTTCTGTTTCGTGCCCACCTCTAACAAGGAGTCATGCCTTTACTTATTGACTCCCTTCAGTGTGTAATCCTGCATAGATAAATCTTCTGAGATCCCTCCATTCCCCTTACCTTTTAAAGGCTTCTCCCCTAGTGCTAAGCCTTCCCTGACTTTTATGCAAGGAAATAATAGTACTGTCAAGGCCACTTCTTCTCCCTTCCTCAGCAGCTGGGTATTCCTTTTCTGTCCCACTTCCACACTTTCTTGGATAGACAAGAAGAGGGAAAGATAACAGCTGATCAAAGCTAATCCTAGTAGCTAGCCACCCCATCTGCATTCAAATCGACATTCAGTCTTAAACATTTTGTAAAGTAAAGCTAAGACTTATCTACATTAACAATTGGATCAGTTTGGACTCATATAACATGATAATTAGTTTGTATTTGTCTGGACAGCCACAGAGATTCCATTTCCAGAAACCAGCAAGGACCTCATTTGAAAAAATTGGAATCAGACTAGCTCTTCCCATCTATGCAGTCGCACCCTGCAGAATGTTCAGGTCCATACATATTTCACATCAGAGCTAGTCATGGCCCTGTGCGTCATGATCTTGTCCAATCACCTTTAAAATTGGGGTTCCTTTATGGTTTCTCCACAAATAAATAAATTAAATTCAATAGAACTTGTGGACACTGTCTCATCTCACACACTCACATCTCACAATTAGTATTGACCTGTCTACATATGTCGAAAGGTTTACTTTGAGTGCATTCAGCATTTTAATACTTGATTGCCCTCTGTACGGAGAAGAGAATGAAGGTAGGAGAGATCTTTTCAGAGCTGTGGCCAATTCAAACTAATCATATACTGCTGTTGAGATAATAACACCATATAGCAGTGATGGCGAACCTTTTAGAGACCGAGTGCCCAAACTGCGATTCAAAACCCACTATTTTTTCACAAAGTGCCAATATGGCAATTTAACCTGAATACAGGTGGCTGTGGAGGGGCAATGTTGGGTACCCACAGAAGGGGCTCTGAGTGCCACCTTTGGCACCCATGCCATAGATTTGCCAACACTGCCATATAGCATGAAAAAGATGTATCACTGCAGTAGGAATAAATGCTTCACTGATACCCAGTCAAAAAATCCAGGAAAGCCCACCCCTGCATAGAGAACTCCAGGACACAAAGAGCAAATGCTTTCCTTTCTATGAAAACCCCCTTGCATGTTTTCATCAATTTTGTCTTTGTTCTTTTTAATCAATATGTCTGAAAAAGCTCTTTAAGGGGTTTCCCAGTAAAATGGAGTGGGTTTTGATTTTACTAACTGAGATGTTCTAATTACTTAATTCCAAAGGATGAGTTTATCCAAGCGTGCATCCCATGAGACAAATTGTTCTGCAGAGGCATCTTGGCAATGCAGCACCTACAGCGAGCACAGATCTCTGTCAGATGAAAAGAGAAGGTAACCGCAGCTCCCCTTGTCCTGAAACAGAAATAAAAACCACATGCTGCTAACTGATGAGAGGCATTACAAAGAAACAAGAATCACTCACAATAGCTGTTTCTGTTGTTGAACCATGTATCACCTCCAAGCATTCTTGCTTTTATTAGCTAAGAAATGTATTAAATACTTGGTGTTTCACTTTACTATTTGGTTTCTTTTGTATTTATTTAAAAAAGAAAATAGAAGTAAAACGTTTGGAAAGATCACTGAACTGTTGTTACAACGTGCTCCCAGGGAGCACAGGGTCACTGCCAGTGACTGAATGAGCTGAAATGTTTAAACAAATAATGATAGCTAAAATATGCAATTGTGGGTGAAAGTGTGTACAGCAGCCTAAGAGGTATCAGCAGTAGCAAAAGAAGTACTGTTATCCGAGTCCATGCCAGTTAGTAAAACCGAATAAGCATAGGGTGTCTTTTTTGCCAGCTAATGGGACATTTCCAAATGAACAATGATGCTCATAATTTGCTACCTGTGACTTTTCTGCTGAAAACTGAAGGAGCAGAAAGATCTTAGCAGAACAGGGAGATACGAACTGCACTGCCCGGCCCCCATTCTGCACCCTAATCCAGATATCTTTCACAACATTTGTCTAAGCAGCATTTTTGAGGTCTACTGGACTGTTAGTGCTGATTGACCTCAATATAAGTGCTGAGGCACACATTTCTGGTCAAGCTCTAAAGCTCTTGGAAACCATGGCTTCCTTGGACATATCCCAAATTTTCAACAGTCCTACACAAGTGGTGAGTCACACATTAGACCTGTTTTCCCTTCAACACACACAGAGGGAGAGTGGCCTAATCATAACAGGCCTTGTGTCGGTTCCCTTGTCATTGTCAGAACAGCCTCTCAGCGACACACTCCTTTTGTGGGGAGCCTGGACTTCTTTAAATGGTCCCCCCTGCCAGCTTGGATCCAATTAGTTTCCAAGAAGTCATGCAGGAATTTTCTGCTGAACAGGTTGGTGATCCTGTTGATACCCTGGTGGACAATGGGTATATTGCATCTGTCAGGGCAGCTGACACAATCACACCTGAACACCCCCCTCCATTGCTGGGAACTATAGATATAGCATAAATATGCACTGCATTTTTTTCAAAAAAAGATACCCCTCAACATTTTGTTACACTGTAAGTTTGCAAATATAATTAAGGGGTGGCCTGGAGGACAGCAAACATGGCTTGTTCTCACATGCCTAAATAAAGCATGTAAGGTGAGAAATGTTTGGTCCATGTGGGAGAAAATGTGGACATTTGCTAGACTGATTCTTGTGAATTTTCTGTAGATGGGCACAATTTACAGTAACAACTTCCTTGTTGACCAGATTATTACAAGATGTAGGATTGAATGAATTATTTGACCATTCTGAACAGTTAGCATGTACTTTTGTGCTTGACAAAGGAGGAAGTCACTAGATATTAGAGATGGGCACGAATCAAAAAATGGCATTTTGTATTGTTTCGTTTCATTAAGGAGTTTTTTGTTTTGTTTCATTTTTCATTTTGCAAAAAAATTCATTTTGTTGTTTTGTTGTTTCATTATTCGTTTTTACCCACTTTCCCCCCAGCACCCACTGCACAGCCCCTAAGCGCGGCCTCCTTATCTCCCCTCCCGATCGGCCCCACAATAACGGGCCGCAGGAGGGAGGCACAAGGGGCGGCGGCTTTGAAGCTGCGCAGCTCTGGCCACCTAAGCACAGTCTCCTTATCTCCCCTCCCAATCAGCCCTGCAATAACGGGCCATGGGAGGGAGGTACAAGGCAGGCAGCTTCAAAGTTGTACTGCTCTGGCCGCCTAAACGTGGCCTGCTTCTTACCTCTCCTCCCAGGGCTGGGCTGAGGCTCGAGCCCGCCACGTCCCTCGATTGCGCCGAGGTGTGTGCTCCCTCTGTGCATCTTGGCGCAAAAGGACCTCCGGACGAGCACCAGGCAGGTAGGAGACATCTCCAACCCCCATTAACAAAACGAACCTAACCAAACCAATTTTTCTCGATTCAGTTCCTTTCGTGTTAAATTTGCCCATAGGTTTGTTATTCATTTCATTACGTAATGAAACGAATAACGAATAACAAAACAAAAACATTTCATTTCGTGCCCATCTCTACTAGATATATGCTGGGTTTGAAAACTGTACCAAATCTACCCTTGTGAACCTATCTGCCCCTTAAATTGGGTACACAGTTTCTGATTCTTGGCCCATTATTAACACCTATTTGGCTAGCAGCCTCTAAGATCAGAGCTTTTTCAATGGCCACTTATTTGTAAAATTCATGATCAAGTCTCATCTTCAAATGGGATCTGAAGAAAGTTCATTTTTCCCCAGGTGGCTTTTGGCTGAAATATTTTTATTATTGCTGGATCCTTTCTCCTCTCCCTTGACATGTGTTCTGCTGTTGGTTAGTTTCAGGTACAGCTTTTTTCATCATATTTGCTAGTATCTTTGTAAATAATTATTTCATATTTTTGTTTCAATGTGTTGCATTTCTGTAACCTGCTGAACAGGCCTTGTGCCCTGAAGAGTGGCTTGCAAATTAAAAATAATGAAATTACTAGATTATGCAAGTTTACTTATGAGGAATCTGGGTCTAGCCTTCTTTTGAATGTATGCTTGTTGGCAAATCCAGGTTTGCTGCTTTGTAACATGTGGGATCGTCCTATCATATCTTAGTGAACGTTAAACAATGTGAGAGGGTGGTGGGTGGCCCTCTTCTTTAATCAACCATTGCATCTTTGACATCCTCATTGGGACCTCATTGTAGAAGTTGTCAACACTGACTCCATGTCTATCACTGTGGACCTTGGTGTTGGAAGTTAACATGCATGGTGATCAGAGGGTCTAGGGAGGTGACTTCAAGTGAAAGAGCAACATCAGGGGAAGGGCCTTGTGGAGAAGTGTCTGTACTTGGTGTGTCTCGGGGGTATAAACAAAGAAGAAGTGGAGGAGAACAGCACTAAAGGTAAGAATGGAGGGTGGATTCCTGTCCAGATGAAAGATTCCTACATGCTCTCTGGAAGTTGAGCCATGGAAACTGGACTTCTTTTCTTGTGAGATCGAAACGTTTCACTCATCCAAGCAGCTTCATCAGTCTGATGGGCGGAGCTGCTTAGGATGAGTAGCAAAACATTTCAATCTCACAAGAAAAGAAGTCCAGTTGCTATGACTTAACTTCCAGATAAACTCACCTGGATGACTTAGAATCTTCACAGACATATTCCGACATACTGTTCACCCACTCTTATCTCTGCTACATTCCTGACCACCTGGCTTCAGTCCTTGAGAAAAGAGACAGGAAGCACTGCCTAGACTGAGGACAAGGACTCTTGGACTAGTCCAATATTTGAGGAGGACACCACAGAGGCATAACTGAGTCCCATGTCCACCTTGACTTTGATCCAGCTTTAGTGCTGTCAGCAACATTGCCAATTCAACTGGCTGTGGCACATAGAGAAGGTCCCGCTGGTCCAGAAAGAGCAATGGACAGGTATAGGGGGCCAGGTCACTGGGTAGGATTGAGCAAGAGATGGCCCCTGTTTGAGCTCCACATCTTAACAGTCCAAGTGAAGGCTGCATGAGCTTGGGGGAGACAGAGGGTAAAAACTACCCTGCAAGGACCAATGGGAGTAATGATGCCTGAACAGTGCCACACATAAAAGTGGAAAGCTTGGCTTTAAATAGTTCCCCAATGCAATGTTACCTGGTTGCTGCATAAGCCACTCTCCTGTGTAGTGATGACAACTCCCACATTGATGGCCTGGGAATCCTACACAAACAGAAATCTACACTTATGACTGGGAATATAGTAATGATTCATAAATACGAGGTTAGGAACAGTGGTCTGTTCATGCAATATATGTACACCAAAGATGTGTTCTAACGTGCATAATGTTAGTATTTGACCTTAGATTTGGAAGAAGCTCATGGCGAAAGCATCAAAATGACAATATTTTAGCATGACAACATAAAAGTTGTATTTATCTCTTGAGGCTTAGAAGAAAGCTGACTGCCATTATTATAACTCTATAAATCTCTGTGAAAGGGAAAAGCTGAAATATACAGCCTCGATTCTTGGAGTGAAAAAGATGCTGCCTAAATTGTTTTGAAAGTGGCAACTAAGTAGGGACTTGTATTTTCAATTTCCTGTAAGCTTTCCTATTTCAATATAAAGGAAGAATTTAGGATGCCATTCTTGTGCTCTGGTGTAGATTATTAACCTCCATGAGGAAAGGCATCACAACTGTGCAAAGACCATGTTTTTTGTTTATTCATGTAATTGTTTTAGAAAATTAATCTGCAGCTACTTAGTCTCTAGTACACTTCAGAGGCTTACTGTGCCTTTGCTATAATAAACAAGAGTGCTCCCAAGATTTCCAGCATAGCATGAGTATGGAATGGTCTGTGCAGTTTCCATTGGTTTTAGCAGGAGCTGCACGACTGATTAATTCTGAGGCAAAGATGAAGAAGTCCAGATACTTCTTGTCTTTTTTAAAATGACAGCAACAGGGGGGAAGTGGGTGAGGGGAGACTCACCCACTTGTCCCCTTCCTCTGTCGGGGCAGCCACCCATCAGACCTCTTTCCCACCTCAGACAACAGGAAGGCAGTATGCAAGCATGACATTTCAATAGGCAGGAGAGGTGAGTGAAGTGGGAAAGAGGTCTGACTCACCAAAGAGTTTAACACAGGAAAGCAATCAGGGCGGCCCTCCCTACATTCCCCAGAATCACCAAGGCTTAGTGGGGGGGGAGAGGAGGAGGCACACAGCAAGGGGGACTTGCTTGCCATTGCTAATTCCTTTTGTGCACTGCCAGGTGCAGCCACCCTCCCCTTGCCCCCCCTAGCCTCCTTTGAGCCAGCCGTTTCCTAATGGCAGAATCCCATGTGTAGCCCTCACCCCACGCTGCAATCCTTCAGCATCCTGTGGTGGTGGCTCTAGACCTGGAGTGCTCACAGCTGCTGTGGCCACCTTCTGTGAAGTGCCCAGGGGCTTTGGAGATGGGGGTGGCAGCAGCTGTCGCTGCTGCTGCTGATCTGGGTGCTCCCAGTCCTGCCACCACTGCCATTGTTGCATGTTTGCAACCCGGTTGGGCAGCGCTCACTTGCTTGCCCACAATGAAGCCCCCACTTCAGTCCTAGGACTGCAGCATCCAGAAGCTGACAGGTTCCCATAGGGATGCATTGAAAACCAATTAATCCATTCATTTTTTGACTTTTTCTGGCCCCTGGAATGGATTCATTTGTTTTCAATGCATTCCTATGGGAAAACTGTGTTTCCATTTATGAAATATTGAAATGGCCCACAGAATGGATCAATTTCATTAATGGAGGTACTACTCTGTGTGTGCGTGTGTGTGTGTGTGTGTGTGTGTGTGTGTGTGTGTGTGTGTGTGTGTGTGTGTGTGTGCACATGCACACATGTCGGGTTAGCATGTTAGAAGTTGCTATTAGAGATGGCACGAAACGAACAATTTTCCGTTTCCGTTTTCGTGTTTTCATTTCATTATGCAATGAAATGACAAACGAATTGTGTCTCTAAAATGAAACGAAACGAACAGAAACACCAGAAATTTTGTCGTCCCATTCGTTTTCGTTACGGCAATACATTGAACTGCTTTAAATGCTAAAAAAATCACAGAAAACTGAAATAAATGGTAACGAAATGGTAACAAACGAATGAAAATGAAAACAAAATTTTTGCAAAAATTCACGAAAAAACGGAAACAAAACAAAATGGCCCCCCAAACGACAAACGACAAACGAAACACCATTTTTTTGATTCGTGCCCATCTCTAGTTGCTATATCTGCCAGACAAAGTCCAGAATTTATTGTAATGTTTCAATTTATGGCACTGGGCCTATCTGGGAATAACTCTCAGTTGGGTTTCCACTATGAAAAAGACAAAAATAAGGCTGTACTATACCTGTTAGGCTGCAGGCATGTGCATTCATTTTTGTTTGCACTCCAAATCCCAGAATTTTCCATTCTCAGAGTTCCACCTGCCAGACAGATGCCTAATTTGTGCTAAACTGGAAAAAGTCTGGGCTGGTAGTTCTCATGGCCTAGGAGAGTCCAAGTTCAGCCCCATTTTCCATTTGGGGAAAAGAAATCTGCCCTTAGTTCCTAGCAACCCACACCATGAAGAACCGGAAATAACTCTTTTTGCTAGTTGCAATCAGATACCACACTCCCCCACCCAAATAACGTTTTGTCACAGTCTGTTACAGAGCTAAGAAGCTTTTCATGTCAAACCATTATGATTCATGAACTTTGTTTCATCTTGACCTGTTAGCTGGAAAAACATGACAAATATGCATTAACGTTTTGCCACGTTAATGATTGTTTCCTGTTTCTTGTACAGTTGTAGGTATCTAAAGAACAATTGGCTTTTATGGCCATGTCAGCTGTTCTTAGAAGCCTCAGAGTGGCTTATGAAGGCCAGGAGACATGTCCCTGTGACATCACTGGGATGGTGCCTTGTGATGTCAGAGAAGCAGGCAGGCAAGATGGCCTGCGGGGGAGGGGGACTGCTTTTTGGCCAACTGTGTATAGAAATGGGAATGAGGGGATGCAGCTCAATGAGCTCATGTGCTTAGCACGAGCTCATAAGTCTCTTTTTGGGCAATGTGAGACTGCTGTCAGAGCTTATGCAACAAGATGGCTAGTGCTTTGCAAGGGTAAAGCACTTCACTCACTGCCCTGCTTGAAACAACATGCTGGGGTCAAGGGAAGCCATCCAACCTCTCTCCCCCCAGTCCTCCCCCCTTGCTCCTGGCCTTTTTGGGGCAACAACAGGTTGTACACATCAAGGTATCTTTGCACTGTATCCATTTGCCTTGGCATTAGTTGGAAATGTGTGCCCAGGGTTTAAAAAACACTTGACATACAACGATGAGGCTTGCTCCTGTACCTGAACCACACACTCTGGAGCAACTGGAGACACACAGAAACACAGGGTTTCCTGAGACTTCAGCTGGTCCCTGAAACCAACCAGCCTTGCAGGTAGTGGTACATTTACACTATACGTGGTGTACAATGCCTTCCTTGAGGCATCTGTACATAAGTTATTTTTTCTTTTCTTCCCCCCAAATTCCATTGGAGTCCTTCCCTTGAACAGATTAGCAGGCTTTCTCCAATCTCCAATACAGGCTATGCATCTTTGGAAGATCGGTAATTATAGGATGAAATTTGACTCAACAAATTGTTTCTGAGAGAACATTTATGAAGCCCATAACTTTGCATAATGATCTTCAAAGCTTTTTCACAGGAAACACTACAAGAATGTAATGTTGATGTAATTAAATGAACCAAGTCTGTTAAGTATTGCCTTGCTTACCAAGTATAATGGTTGTGCTACTTTTGGAGCCTCAGGGAGCTGAAGATAATTACATGGTCAAAAGAGATCTGATCTAGCATAAGCTGTTAATTTATTATCATAAGTTAATTTATTAAACATTTTAGCACTCGTTTAATGATCAGCCTCACGATGAGGGTTGTATGCATCTTGAATCAAAATATTATTGCAACCTATGTGGAGGAAGGATTTGGTATTATTACTGGCCTTACTGTTTGCAGTTAGGCTTAATTTTGTTGTCATCTTTTCCTCTTTCTGTTGTTGGCAATAGTAGTGGTGGTAGTAAACAAGAACATATATATTGGAAAACCAAATATTTGGTAAAATCTATACATTTATATGATCATGCTTATGCTTCAGAAAGCAGATTGGTATCCACATTGATCTAATGTAGAAGAGGTCTGAGCCAAATAGTATCCTCATTTCATGTTTCTTTGTCAGAAAATTCCCCCTTCACTTTTTATGATTTACTTATTTATTATATATTTATTTGATTTTTTATACTACCCACTCTGGGCAATTTATAATGAACCAAAACAATAATGAACCAATCCAGTTTTATTGGATTCATGCTTTCTGACTTTCTTCAAGATATGTTGTTCCGTACACACTGAATTTGCAGTATTTTTGGTGTTCAGTAATTTTAACAGGCAAGGTGAAGAATTACAGGCCAAGGTAACACAAGACTCTGTGGTGGCAATGCAATGCAATGCAATAATGAAATATGAAACTTGATATATTACATCCATATCTTTCTATTATTCTTTTTTTAATGGAAGAATAGCAAAGCAAAGTGTGCTGCTTATATACTGCCCCTTCGTGCTAAGCAACCCCCTCCCCCCCAAGAGCTGGGTCCATATTTACTAAGCTCAGAAGGATGGAAAGCTAAGTGAACCTTGAGCCTGCAACCTGGAATTGAACCCCAGGTCGTGAACACAGTTACAGCTGCACAACAGAAGTTTAACCACTGTGCCACGAGGCTCACAGCATACATAGCATTCCCAGGGTTCTTTCAATAAAAGTACAGAAATGTTGAGGTCCAGTAATTTTGTGGCCTATTTCATCCCTGCTAAAATGAGAGAAAAATGATCAGGCAGAGATTCTCTCTCAATTTCACCTGCATTAATGATTCTGGACTTCACAACAAATATATATAGGGCTTCTTTTAATTGGTCAACTTGCCTTCTATTCCTCCTGTTGTGTCAAAAGCTTTATTTTCCTTTATATCCTACTACCATCATCTTCACATATAGGGCACTGGTAGAGCAAAAGAATGAAATCATTCTCTACCAGGGGTTATGAGTTTCTAAAATGACCTCAGTTGTTGTCATAACTTTCAGAACTTATTCTGTTTCCTTGTCTCCTTTCTAATCACCCCACATTCTAATAGTTCAATATATTATAGTAATTCGAGATATCATTATTTTACAAAATATCTTTCTACTATGAAAAGCAACAAGGCCCATATTTTCAGTTCCCGTGTTCATTTTGTGTTTTGGACAAATAGAAGTAGGATTCAATCCTGCAGACTAATGAGGAGATTAATATTCCAAACCAGAGATGTTGAATATAAATACAATGTGAGCGTTCCCTGCCGTGAGAAAAAGAAACTAATGAGATAGTTTTGATGATAATCTTATTTTGACTGCCTCCTATGTTTTATACAAAGCAGTGGACAGTTCCTTGAATTATTTATATTCATGAATCAGAATTGACAGTCATTCTGTGTTTTCTAGCTTACTTTTGCCAGATTCTCAGTCACAGGAAAATGACATCATTCCCAATGTAATTACCATGCCAAAAGTGTATGGGGTGTCTGCACTTGCCCCTCCATTCTGAAAAAAAAATTGTAGGAGAAAGAATAAACAGCATTGCTTTATTTACAATGGCTTGAAACTACAGACTTGTCTATACTACTTTCCTAGACTGCACAGTACTTAGCAGCCAAACAAACAGATCAGCAGCAAACAAACAACCAACACCAATTCATAGGAAACAGAGGGAAAGTGGCACTCAGCAAAGAGGCAGGGCTCTTTTTGAATTCAAAGGTTGGAAGGCATGATGGGTTAGTGCTGATAGACAGGCAATCACTCCTGCCCAGAAAAGTCCCTCCTAATCACTCAAACCACAGACAGCATGCAAAGCTGCAAATAAAATTCCAACTGATCCAGCACCATTGTGTATATTTTTTACTAAAACGTGATGCTCCTAACATGATGTGTGCAAAGTCTTCTGTTTCTGGCATCACCATGACACTGAAAAACAATCAATCATAGAGAATTTTGATTTGGTTTGGTATATACATATCTGAAGTTTAAAGATGCCATTAATTCAATAAAACATAGAAATAAAGTGTTGGCTGTCCCGTCACTGATGATAGAACCCAAGAAATAAGATGGCAAAAATAAATAAATAAAATAAAATAAATAAAATGGCAAAAATTGAAGTCACCTCAACAATAATAACAGTGTGCTGACAAGTCAATTCTGACTTACTTTTCCAGGGTTTTCTAGGAAGAGAATACTCAGAAGCAATTTACCATTCTGGGTCCATCCTGGGACCGTCCAGCTTGCCCAAGGCCACACGGGCTGGCTTTTCTCCCAGGATGGACAGGGATAATCAAACCCTGTCTTTGCAGCTGAAACCGCTGAGCTATCTTACTGACGCAGTAACTATTTTGTGTTTCCTGGCCTCCAGTCATTCCATTCAGATTGCTCATTTTGTCCATGTACAGCTTTTATTCCATTTGTTGGATGGCATCGCTCCTTCCCACCCTTTCCTTGAGCCTTGCATTCTGATCTGAAGAAAGCTTGGGAGTGCTGATATGTGAGAAATGTCCTTACCGCATTGATATTCTCAGAGGAAGCCTCCCTCTTGAAACCTCACCTCTCAACTTTTGGAGGATATGGGCTGTTGTCTTTTTATTTTATTTTATTTACAAATCATGAAAACACATTTGGGAAAGTATAACTCCATAAAAATAGGAAGACGGGGATGTTCAAAGGGGGGATGAGAGAGAGAGAGAGAGAGAGAGAGAGAGAGAGAGAGAGAGAGAGAGAGAGAGATGAGAGAGAGAGAGAGAGAGAGAGAGAGAGAGAGAACACAAGGGGGGGAGAGAATGAGAAAGAGAAAGAGAGAGAACACCAAGCTGTCATTGTAATGGATGCCTCTTAGATGATTGCAGGCTTTTTGTGCAGAGGAAATGAGATGGCGATAAAAAAAATCAGATTACACACACATGCTACTATTCCTAAATCCACCCCACCCTTTTGTTGTTGTATGGAAAATAATATCAAGAGAATTGTCCTCCTGGTCCTGTATCATTGAATAGAATGGTAAATGGGCCAAGCCTACCAGGATGGCTTATGTGTAGGTTCAGAAGGTGTAAAGATATATCTTTAAGGAATGTAGTACCCAATTAGGAAATTTATCTTCAGTAGTAAATATTTTCATGTCTGGCAGTTTGTAGACAATAAAAAGGATGGCATTCGGGTTTACATTTTATATATTCCCTATCTGTATACAGTTATTTTTAATGTATCTCCATAAACAACACTCAGTGGGGAAGGGAGGAGATTGCTTCCAACTTCTTATCAACAACATGCTTGAGTTTAATGGCCTGGAAAGCAGGTGAACAATATTAGAAGACCTCCTACCAACTAAAGTCCTTTAATAACAGTTTGGGAAATGTGCCTGTGTTTGACTTTCTCACTAGGACTTTAGCCTCAGAGGTCCACTGATGGTAAAATTAAATGGAACAGCTGTTTTATGCAGGGACAAACAGGCAGAACCCTTGAAATTGTTCCTCCTGTCCTCACACACACAAAAATACACACACACACCTCATATATCTCAGCTACCCCCCACACACACACATTCACTTTTAACTTGCATGACAACAGAAAACTGACCCAGCCAGAGAGATTGGCAAAACCTTTACTGCTGTCAAGACTGCCAGGAGGCAGCTACAAGGAACCATTTTGCTGCATCTTAATTTTGGATCCCCAGTGTACAGTGGGAAAGGAGGACTAGGATGGCACTATGGACCACATTAAATTCTCCCATTCTGTCACTCAGATTGTGACCCTAGCTACCAGCTGTCCATTTCAAATGTAGACACATGTAACCCATGTTACATGTTGTTGTGGAAAACTCGGTGGTATTATGGTTACAGGATAACAAAAGGCTTTCAACGCTAGTTCAAAGGAACCTCTCCAACAAAAATCCAAATGTATTTTTTGGGGGGGGGGAGGTCGAGCACTTTTGCTTATTATACGCTTTTCTAGAGAATTTCCCCTATTGTATGCATTCTTTTTGGATTGGATAGCTCAGTGGTTTAGGTAACTGGTTGCATAGCCAAAGGTTGATTCCTCACTGTATTTCCTGTGAAAATAGCAAGCCTGTGTGTAGTCATGGGCAAGCTCACAACCCCACAAGAAAGGAATGGTAAACCTGTGTGTTCTCTGCTTGGGAAACCCTGGAAAGGATCACCATAAGCTGGACTTGATTTAATGGCACATGATTATTATTTGATGCATTCTTGTACATCAGGCATGCCCAAACTTCGGCCTTCCGTTGTTTTTGGGCAGCAACTCCCACAGTCCTTTTGCCATTGGCAGTCTAAGCTTTAGAATTCTGGGAATTGTGGTCCAAAACATCAGGAGGGCCGAAGTTTGGACATGCCTGTTGTAAACCATTTTGCTATGTACATGACAACTTTCTTTGGCCTATACAACTGCAATATGTAGCCTGCGCAATTAAATTGTAAACCGCCTAGAGAGTGCTTAAGCACTATGGGGCGGTATATAAGCAGAAACACTTTGCTTTGCTTTTGCTTTTGCATTAGTTTGGGAGATGCCAATTATATTGGACAGTCTGATCAGTTCTTCTGGGAACTTGCTTGCTTGCTTCTTTATTAGAGATGGGCACGACTTGAAATTTTTTTTTTCCGAGTTGTCGTTAGTCGGGCCGGTTCCGTTTCGGCTCGTTTCCGTTTTTCGCGAAAATTCACAAAAAATTAGTCGGTTCATTTTTTCGTTTTTTCATTGTCGTTAGTACTGGTTTGGGGGGGGTAGCAGGCTCCTGGAGGGAGCTGCAGGAGTCAGCCAGAGCCACAAGTGACGGACTGGCAGACTCTTTGCACCCGCTGTGTCTCACGTACTTGCATGTAGTGCAATGCAAGTAGATCTGGCTTAGGGTTAAGACGGGTTAGCGCAAGGGCTAGGGTTAGGCTAGTTACGGGTGAGGTTAGGGTGAGTATTGGGGTGCACCTCTGGGTGCCTCTCTGACCCACTTAGAAGGTCAGTGTACTGGCGTATGGGTTAGTCTTAGGCTTAGGGTTCGGGTTTGGGCTACGATTAGCGGGCTGTTTATGCCCGATTGGCACATCCCAGAAGTCTCTGTGGTCAACCTGGCCAAGTGGCCAAGCGATTGGTGGAAAATTTGCATGGTCTACTCCCATGGGCGAGCCCATCATTGCAAATGTGCAGGTGTAAAAAAATAAAATAAAAAAATAAAATAAAAATAAAATAAAATCAACGGAGACTTTTTTTTGCAAGAAAAACCCACTGCTGCTACTGTAAAAATTCAAGCATTTAAAATAGCTAATTTTTGCATGTTTCTGTGGTGCTTTGGTGGGGTTTTGGGCAACGATTTCAAAAAAAATATTGTGGTCGCCATTTTGGATCCCCCACCACCGCATGGCAAATGGATGCGCCCTCCCAGCCTGGTACAGTCAGCAAAACCTGGCCATGTGATTGGTGGAATGGCTCCAAAACTTTGCATGGTCCACTCCCATGGGCGAGCCCATCATTGCGAATGCGCAGGTGTAAAAAAATAAAATAAAAAAAAAAAATCAACGGAGACTTTTTTTGCAAGAAAAACCCACTGCTGCTACTGTAAAAATTCAAGCATTTAAAATAGCTAATTTTCGCATGTTTCTGTGGTGCTTTGGTGGGGTTTTGGGCAACGATTTCAAAAAAAATATTGCGGTCGCCATTTTGGATTCCCCGCACTGCATGGCAAATGGATGCGCCCTACCAGCCTGGTACCAGCAGCGCAGCAGTAGCAATAGCCAAGGAGAGGGGGGCGGGGAAACCCCCCCCCCCAAATAAAACACCCTTCTGGCCTGGTAGGTGCCCTCAGACAGTTTTCGCCTACTTTTAGGGCCGGGAATTTTTTTTTTTTTTTTACTTTTTAAAAACTTTTTTTCTGTGCCGCTTGGCATTGCGCGATCGCTGCAATGCAAGTAACGAGCACGACAAATCAGACCAAATTGTTCGTTCGTCGGGTCGAGCTCGAATTCTGGTGGAGTAATTCCCGTTTCCGTTTCCGTAGAGTAACGGATACGAGTAACGGAAACGGAAACGGGAATACCGCTAAGTCGTGCCCATCTCTATTCTTTATCTTAAAAATTCAAGTAGGCACAGATAACGGTGAGGGATGATTGGACTAGGAGTTAAAGAATATCTGTAGAACTACAAGTGGCCACATTTCGCACACATGTGCTTTCCTTTGAAGTTACAAATGGAATTGTTATTGTTGTTTTACATTCACAAATTTCAGAAATAGTTTTCTGGACTCTCAGAGCAGTTGGATAGAGAACAGCGTTCATTGAATGCTGAGGTGCCTCTAGCATTGCAAAACCAATTTAAGTAGTCACATATATATACATATATAAAAGAAAAAAAATGTTACTGACAGGGGAGAAAAAGGAAATGAAAACTCAAAGCCTTTGAACAGTTTTTATTATATTTGAGTACAGGCATGTCATCTGTTTTCAAATGATAAATCTGTACTCAGAATCCATCAGTCCTCCATGTATTGCTATAACTAGGGGGAAACATACTTCAGAGAGTATCGAGAACCAACAAAATATGATGTAGGTACATTTTCATCACATTCATTGCTGGAGGTGCTGTAATTTTTTCCGTTGCAAATGCAGATTAGTTCAATAGGGGAAAAACAGGTAAGGTGCAATACTCCTCTTAGAATCTGTTTTCCCTCTACATTTTTCAGTTTTAATAAAAGCAAACCACAAATAAAATTCATTAATGAAATCCAAACAGTTGCAGAGATCTCCAAAAGTAGATGCGATCGAGGGCAATTAATCGCTTCCTAAGCAGCTCAGAATATCTTTCTGTATAGCTGCATTTACCACATATTTGTGACATGCATGGAGATGGGTGCAAAATGAATTTTTAATTCATTTCATTATTCGTTATTTATTTCGCACTCTAACAAAACGAACAACAAACCCTACTCTGGAAGAGAAACAAAATGAAATGAAACAGAAATTTCTGTTTTGTTCCATTCCATTACGTTTCCCTATAGGAATGCGTTACTAATGCATTCCTATGGAGAAAACCCTGCGGTCCCCCCCCCAACACACCCGGGGAGGCAAAAATAAATAAATTAATTAAAACTCCCACCTTTTTGCCTGTGCAGGGAAAAGGTGGGAGATTTAAACTTTTTTTGGCCTCTGGAGCTCCCTTCCAGGGGGCTCCTGGCGGCATTGGCACCAGGGGTGCCGGGAGGGCACTCCTAGCTACAACCACAGCCTGAGCAGGGGGCTGAGCTATAGCTGATGGGGCTTTTTTTTTTTTAACAAAGCCCAGATCAGCTGTAGCATGGGCCCCCTGCTGGGTGCTTGGAGAATAAATAAATAAATAAATAAATAAATAAATAAATAAATAAATAAATAAAAGTGCCGAGCAGGGGGGGGCCTGCATTGATCAGGCCTCTTTTTTTTTTAAAGTTCCAATCAGCTGTAGCGCAGGCCCCTTCTGGGCCCTTGTAAAAAACCAACCAACCCCCCCCCCAAAAAAAATGCTGACCAGCCCATTGTGCTGAAATGAAAAAATATGAAATGAAACGAAGCACGAAACAATTTTTAAAAAAAAAATCATTTCGTAAGAAATGAAGCAAAATGGTCTGGGGGAAAATGAAATGAAACACCATTTTGGCATTTCGTGCCCATCTCTATAAACTAATGTTGTGCATGCTTAATAAAGATAACCCAGTTTTGTTTTGTTTTAAAAACTGCATTTTGACTACTAGCAATTCATAATGCAATTCCTTTTCTACAAGAACTAAGTGCCATCATTTCTTATGCTATCCGGTGAGTGTAAATGTTTGATAGCCCATCCTGTTTGATGTAATTATCAGTCGGACTGCTGGGCAAAGACAACTGATTAGGCCTTTGTGTGGAAAATTTTGAGTCTGTTTCCTCCTTTGATTAGGATGGTGCTGGGTGCTTGATCAATTTATATTGATGTTGTATCAAATGTATCCCCTTAATATAGTGAAACTAAAAGCTTGACAGAAAGCCTGTGGAAATGTCAATGGGGCAAAAGCTATGCCTGCTGATTGTTGTTCGAGCATAATGGCTCCTGTTGATCTGTGGGATAAAAGGGAGAATGATAAAAAGTTACACAGACTCAACTTTATTTGGAACAAAACTGGCCACAGCTTTATTGGTTACAGGTGCCAAACAGCCTGGGCACTAGCGTGGAGGAGGGATAACCCATCAGCCAATTCACCTGCCAGCTGATGATAATCCAGGTAACAAAACTGGAGTGAATCACTTGAGTACGTGTCATTGTGTGGATATCTCTGTCGCCAGGATGAATGGAAGTATATAACACCCCTGACCTGGACTCTATTCCAGTTCCTAAAAGGGAGGTTCACTTGAGGAGGTCCCACCAAAACCCTCCTTATTCCCTCCCTGTATGTCTGTCATCATGTCCAAAACTGCCGGTGAGGCAAGATGTCCCACCATAGCTAACACAGCTATAACCAATCACCCAGCATAGCACTTAGGTTGTGCAACCAAACATCCTGCCTGCAATCCCATAAATGCATCTTATCAGGACAGGAAAAACTCAGCTCTGTAGAAATACAGGCCAGGATGTGTAATAGCCTGCCTGCCAAGCTCCAAATCTAGTGCCCCAGTTTGTTTGTGATCTTCCATCTAGTGATATCTAGCAATAAAGACCCTTCCCATTGCCTCTTTTCAAGCCTATCCACTCAGTAATGTATAGTCTGGGAAAAGTAGTCTGTTCAGCTCATGGAATTCTATGCCAGTGGTTCCTAACCTTGTGTAACCCAGAGTTACACAAATCAAAAACACTTTACACCTCCACCACCAAGGCCATAGCTGACGACCCATACTTCATGGGTTTCAGCACCTTAGGCCATTGTTCACCTAATGGCCTATTAAGACTATTGTCCACCTAACAAGTCTATTCAGGCCATTGTTCATCTGATGAGCCTATTTGAGACCATGACGTCAAAGTGAACTATAAAATGGAGGACTCGCAACTGGCTTTCCTCAGAATGATAAAGCTGATTGGATGAGCAGCAAAATGTTTCAATCTTTCAAGAAAAGAAGTCCAGTTGCCATGACTCAACTTCCAGATAATGCTCTTGCTTCTATGTTTTGTTAAAGGAAACAAAGTATTCCTTACATTGTGGATGGCTGGTTGATTTAAGCAAGAAACAAAGGGTAACAACAGAGATAAAAGCACAGGGGATAAGGTTTATTTATTTATTTATCAGATTTATATACCATCCACCAACAATCTACAAGGTCGCACCTCGTCCAGTTTCAGTGAAAGGATATCTTCATAAGATCTTAAAGTGATCATTTTAAATCTTTCTTTAAACTACATAGAGAAATGGATTCCTATTCTCCTGCTGTGTCCTTGATGGCTCAGATTTGTTATAGTAACCAGGAAATGATTTGGGAATTATATGGTATGGTAATTAAACTCAAAAATTTAACACACGAGCCTCTGCAAATCAAACAATTATATACAGAGTTTCATATATCATTGTGGCTGCTTTGCATGTCTTTGAGAAGGTACACTACAGGTGGTGATTTGCCTCCAGTGCTTCTTTTCATTTATGCAAGAAACAGCTGGAGTTTGGTGATTGCTTGTCTCTAATCCATTTGCTTCTTGAATTGACATATTTGATGTCTGATGCATACAAACGTTCAGTTCAGTAGTAGTAAGAGTCTTTGTAGGGGGGGGGAGAAAGAGTCAAAATGGGATTTGCATGCCTTGCATGCTCTGCATAAATATTTGAGGAAATGTACATCCATGCTGAGTTCTGAAGTGGTGCCAAAAGTTCCCCAAAGTTGAAACCAAAGGGTCTTTCCTCTCCCAAGTGGATTTGCACCAATGTGTGTGTGTGTGTGTGTGTGTGTGTGTGTGTGTGTGTGTGTGTGTGTGTGTGTGTGTGTGTGTGTGTGTGTGTGTGTGTTAGGTAGGTAGTAGTTTATTGCTAAAAACCATTGGTCACCGCAATCTTTTGTGTGTGTGTGTGTGTGTGTGTGTGTGTGTGTGTGTGTGTGTGTGTGTGTGTGTGTGTGTGTGTGTGTGTGTGTGTGTGTGTGCAACCCTGGTTGTTTTCTAGCATTGTGATGGGAAGGCGGGCTATGGGATGACAGGTGGCTCACTTGATACATGGATCTGCTTCTTATGCTGTGCCAATCCTATGCTGCCAGAGTCTACCTAAGCAGAGGTCTTTTTTATACCCATTATGTATCCGTTTGCAATAAAATATTCTAATGGTAGTGATGTGTGTGTTTCAGTTCCTGTGACAGGGCTGAGGGCACCATGGGTTTTTCTCGCTTGAGCCCGTAATTGTCTCAAGTCTCAACTCTATGGGGCATTTCTGCAAGTTGCTCTGTCCGCACGAGGTACAAAGCACAGCGCTTTGCGAAAACAGCCTGAACTGTATAAGAACCAGAGCCAACTAGCAACAGCAGGAGTCAAGATTAAGGGGAAGCTTTGGCATAAGAAAGCCACCCACCTCCTGAGTGTCTGTGACAAATGAGAACACAAAACAACACATGTTAAGCTCTGAGGGGCACCATCATCTCCTTAAGCAGGCAAAAAGAGAGTATATATTCAACACATAATTAGGCACTTAACTGAGCAATGCAACTTGGCATATGTGTTTTAGTGGGAGAGGGTTGAGGTTTATTTATAAACACGTGCTGCTTTGTGATTTTACTTTGTGGAAATGAAATTGCCACATGGGTTTGTTTCTGGACTTGTTGCTATAGTCTTGCTACAAAAAGCATTGGCAAGTTGTTTCTCTGAAGTGAAGAACTCTTAGTGAAAGAAAGGGAACATAATATGTAAAATTCTGAGACCAGCACATAAGAATAATAACCTAAATGAATTTGCTCGATCACACCCCATGTTCAGTTATTTTAATGATTCAGAACAGCTCTGGGGTATGAATGTGAGGTATTGAGCTTCTGTTTCCACAATTCAAATTGCCAGGGACTGGCTTGATATTGCTGCACAATGTTGTGCCCAGAATGCCAGCCAGACAAAGGATGCCAAGCTTTACAAAGCAAAGGTCAGCTCGAATGTTGACAACACCAAGGCTGCCATTAAGACGTGTACAAGAGCCATTCTCCACAGATGGCCACATGGTCCCATTGAGCCAGGGCCTTCTTAACAAAAAAAATAGCCCCCTCGGATAAAGCTATACACTGGACCCGGCCTACTCAGCCAGTCGCAGGAATAATAAAAAAAGTCAGGCATGTCCAAACGTCAGCCCTCCTGATGTTTTGGACCACCACTCCCAGAATTCCAAGCCTGTATTTCCAATGGCAAAAGACTGTGGGAGTTGTGGTCCAAAACATCTGGAGGGCCAGAGTTTGGACATGCCTGATATACGTTATTAATAAAATAAACTTATATTTATTGTTACCTAACCGTGCGTAGATTCGCATGGCCTCCCTGTGCTCATGGGGCCCCAAGGCAACTGCTCAGTGTCCCCATGTGTTTAGACACAGGGCACATTTGAAAGGGGCCACAGACTGAACAATGTGAGAAAATTCTGTTTGTCTTATCCTTATTTGATAAGGGTGATGGAAAAAAATAAAGTTGAGAATGGCTTGCTGCCATTCCCAAATTGACACCAAGCAAGGGAAAATTTCAGCAGCTGACTCCTTAAAAAATATCACTTAACCAATTTTCATCCGAACACAAAGTAAAAGTTGTTTTTCAACAAGTGTGAATGGTTAGTGAGCATGGCTGAATTCTTTCCAAATTAAAAATAAAAGTGGGCGGAACTAACCATTCTCTTTCAAGGTCAGGAAGATTTGCCCTCCCTGCCACCCCATTTATATGAGGTATTTTGAATCAGGGGACATTTTAGGGTTGCTTGTTTCTACATGTGTTTGTGTATGTTAGAACAGCTTTGGTTTTAAAAAAACCCATAACTTGAAATCCCTTTGTTCAAACTTCCCCAAGTTTAATACAGAGCAAGAATATCTCTCCCAAATGTGCAGCCCATCCAAAGACCAGTTCTAAAATTACATATCATTTTTTTTGTTTGGGTTGCCCCCAGTTTTAGAATTGCTTTGAAGAATGTTGACTTGCTCTGAGTCATAATAACATAACTGTGCTCTTGTGGAGCAATTACTCAGCATTCTACCTCCAGTACTATTCAGCCAATGTCATTTAAGAGTCATGCAATCATGGCACAAAGGGAATATGTATTCCCTTTGCTAGCATTTAGTGTAGGTACATTGTGTCTTCCTATTGTAGGCTTGACCAGCCATTATGAATATTGGTAACAATTAGTCTAGGTTTATTATCAATTTTTCTAATATTTCTAGAGACTGAAAGATTTTGAGCTCAGGTGAAGTTCACATTATTGAGAATGAAAAATTGTTCAGTCAGAAGAAGGACCGAACATGTGAATTGAACCACACAATATTCAAATCAATTTGGCTGTCAGTGTGATACCATGCTTGGAACAACAGACTGTAAATGTGCTATCAGAATTCTTGATAAAGAAGTACCCCAAAAGTTTTTGAAAGATCTTAAGGAAGTGAAAAAAAAATATTGAGGATGAGCAGGTCAGCTATTAGAATGCCAGTATTTCAGAGATAACTTGAACCCTGTTCAGGCATGCCATTACACTGCTATCAAATGCAAGGAGAGGACCGTGCCATCTTCCCTTAGTCTTCACTGCTCATGTTTAAGAACATAAGAACAGCCTTGCTGGAACAGGCCACAGCCCATCCAATCGAGCATTCTGTCTTACACAGAGGCTCAACATTTGCTTCAGGGTATTCCCAAGCAGATATCTTCACCTGCTTATGATTCCCAGCAAATGGTATTGAGAGATACCCTGCCTATCTCTCCAACCCGGAGGTTGTCCTTAGGCATCCATATGATAGCCATTGATACCCTTGTTCTCCATGAATTTGTCCAATTCTTTCTTAAAGCTGTCAAGGCTGACAGCTGTCACCACTTCTTCTGGCTGGGAGTTCCACAGACCAGTGATCCTCTAGGTGAAAAAGTACTTTTTCTCTTATTTGTTTGAGATCTAGCACCCAAAGGTTTCATGGAGTGCCCCCTAGTTCTAGTGTTGTGCAATAAGGGAAACAGCTTTTCCCTATCTACTTTGTCCAAACATTCTATATGTATGTGGATAAATAGTTTTTTGTCCGGACGTAGTCAGAGGGTTAGAGTAGGTCAATGTACATCTACGGATCTGAGTCTTAGTACTGGCTCTCCACAGGGCTGTGTGCTGAGTCCACGCTCTTTACTCTTTATACTTATGATTGTATTCCTGCCTATTATAACAACATTATAGTTAAGTTTGCGGATGACACCACGGTAGTGGGGCTTATCTCAGCAGGAGATGAGTCTGCTTATAGGGATGAGGTGGAGCGGTTGATTGAGTGGTGCAGAGAGAATAACTTGCTTCTGAACACATTAAAAACTAAGGAGCTCATAATAGATTACAGGAAGAAGAAAACAGATCTTCAACCACTATTCATCAGTGGGGACTGTGTAGAAAGGGTGACCGACTTCCGTTTGTTGGGAGTCCATATTGAGGAGAATTTAACCTGGAGTGTAAACACCTCTGAGCTGCTGAAAAAGGCCCAACAGAGACTGTACTTTCTGAGAGTGCTCAGAAAGAATAACATCACTCAGAGACTATTGGTGTCTTTTTATCATTGTGTAGTAGAAAGTGTACTGACGTACTGCATATGTGTGTGGTATGCCAGTTGCACGGTGGCTCAGAGGAAATCGCTCCAGAGGGTTATCAACATGGCACAGAAGATCATCGGATGCCCACCCCTCACATTGGAGGAATTACACAGCTCCCGCTGTCTTAAGAAAGCTCAGAATATTGTAGGAGATATTTCTCATCCTGGACACTCTCTGTTTGTACCATTACCATCAGGCAGAGGGTATAGATCTATTAGAACAAGGACAGAAAGATTCAGAAATAGTTTTTACCCAATAGCAGTAACCATGCTAAATTCTGTTAAAAATTAAGTTGACGGGTAATATTAGTGTTCAATGTGTTACACATATATTGTATGGGGGTTTGTGTATGGCTGTTGTTGTTTTTTAAATTGTAGTTTTTATGGATTGGGTATGAATCTTACCAGGTGAAAGAGTGTAGGGCTGTGTGTGTATGTTTGGTTTTTATGTCAGTTTTAAATGAGTGTAAGTGATGTTCAGCATGTGAATGTTGGATTATGTGTATAGATGGTTTGTTCTTAAATTGTAGATTTTACGTCTTGGATTTTTATGCTGGGTTGTGTGAATGACTGACTGGATGGCACTTTTAATCTCGTTGTATTTATACAATGACAATAAATTCAATTCAATTCAATTCAATTCATTCATTCAATTCAATTCAATTCAAATTCAATTCAATTCAAACCATGTCTGATTTTATAAACTTCAATCAGGTCACCTCTTAGACGCCATTGTTCAAGAGTGAAGAGGCCCAATCGTTGCAGCCTCAAATGGTAAGGAAAGTGTTCCAGTCCCCTAATCATTCTGGTTGCACTCTTCTGCACATTTCCATTTCCATAATCTCCTTTTGGAGGTATGGGTGACCAGAACTATACACAATCCTACAGATGGGGCCTCACCATAGATTTATAAAGAGGCAAAATGACACTTGCTGACTTATTTTCTATTCCCTTCCTAATGATCCTTAGCACTGAGTTTGCTTTTTTCACTGCTGTGGCACACTGGGTTGACACCTTCATTGAACTGTCCACCACGATACCAAGGTTCCTTTTCCTGGTTTGTTGCAGAGATTTCAGACCCCATCAGTTTATAAACATAATTGGGTGTTTTTTTTGCCCCAACATGCATCACTCTGCACTTTCTTTCTTTTTTAATGTTTTTTATTAAATTTTAAACTACATACAACATAAGAAAATGAAAGTAAAAAAAAAAGCTACAACAAACAATATAAGTGCACCCCCATCCCACGGGGCCATCCATACATTCTTATTCGTTGCTCCATCTTCTATTCTTCTAGTAGTCTTCTTAAAGTTCTCTTCTCCAGAATTGTTGTGAGATATTCGTGGACTCTTTCCCTTTTCCTACGACTAGTACATAATCTAAAAATTTACCCCAGATATCGTAGAAAATGTCTTTTTTCATTTCTCCTCGTTTAACCTTTAAACTGCAGGACAGTTTATCGTTTATAGCTATATCCCAAAGTTCATTATACCAGTCTTCCATCTTGAATTCTAGTTTTGACTTCCAGTTTTTTTGCTATAATTAATCTAGCAGCTGTCATAAAATTTGCTATTAGTTCCTTTGTTGTAACAACATAATCTTTACTTGTTAACAATGATAATAATGCTATCTCTGGATTACAATCTATATCCATCTTAATCATATTACTTAGCTCTAAAAACACTTTTTTCCAGAACCTTTGGACTATTTCACATTCCCACCAAAGATGCAAGCAAGTACCAAGCTCTTTTTCACATTTCCAACATATCTTAGAATAAGCAGGATTCATTCTATTTAGTCTTACTGGGGTTAAATACCATCTAGAAACCAATTTGAAGTAGTTTTCTTTTATCCTGACCGATAATGATCTCAAAATTCTCATATTCCAAATTTTCTTCCAGTCTTCTTTCTCTATCTGTACATTAAGGTCTTGGTTCCAAACTTCTCTCAAGGTGTTTAACTCCTTCATTTCTGATAATTCCCCTAATATTTTATATATTTTACGTGTTATTCCTTTTCTCTGAATTTTCCTGTTCAGACTCAAGCGATAATAGGAAATGTTCAAATTTTGTGCATTCTCTGATTTGATTATTTCTCTTTCCCCAGTCCTTCATCCATTTTCCTAGTTGAATATAATTTAACCATGTTAAATCACTGGGTTGCAAAATATTTTTTATATCCTGAATTGTTTTAATCTTGAGCATCCAATCCTTTAGTCTAGCTATTTTCTTAATTTTAAATAACTCCAAATAATGCTTCAAGTTGTCTGGAAAGCTTTTCCAAGTCAGTAACTAAAGCCAGTGGGGATCCCTTCGGAGACAAGATTTTCCTATATGTTCTCCATGTAACAATTAAACTATTCAATAGGGGGTTGTCAATCTTTACTTTGTTTTTAACTTCCGTGAATAAAAATGTGTTTATTTCCCCCTTTATATCCAAAGACTCTTGCTCCCACCATATTAGCTTCTGTGGTTTAAAAAGAATTTCCCCCAAAGAACTAAGTTGATTGGCTATATAATATTTTTTTTTTATATTGGGTATACCTATTCCTCCTTCTTTCTGAGATCTATACCATAGACTTTTATTTATTCTTGATTTTTTCCCTGCATTACAATACCTATTTATCATGTCTTGGAGAGTTTTAATTTCCTTTTCTAAAAACTGAACCGGTAACATTTTAAAAATAAAGTTAATTTTTGGAAGTATTTTCATTTTTATCAATGCAATTCTCCCAAACCACGATAATTTTAGTTTAGAGTAGGATAATAATTTGTTTTTCATCTCTTCTTCTAATTTCGAAATATTTCTTTCTTTAGTTTTAGTAAATTCTTTATGGAGTTCTAATCCTAGATATTTAATGCTTTTTTCCCGGTTTAAGTCCAGATTTTTCAATCATCTTTAAGTCATGTTTTCCATAATTGAACAATAAACTCTCTGATTTTTGCCAGTTTACACATAATCCTGTTATTTCTCCAAATTCTTCTAAATGAGTTTTTACTCTTTGAATATTCTCTATTGGGTTTACAATAGTCAAAAGAGCATCGTCCGCGAATAAACTGATTTTAGTTGCCCCATCTTTCCCTATACCTTTAATAGATTTATCGTCCCTTATGGCATTTGTCATGAGCTCTATAACAATACAAAAAAAGGACTGGAGAAAGAGGACATCCTTGTCTAGTTCCTCGGCCTAGGGTGATTTGTTCAGTCAATCCATCATTAACTATTATTGAGGAAGTGCCCGTTGAATATAGTTGATTTATTACTCCCAAAAAGGATTTCCCAAATCCCCATTTTTTTAACAATATTTTTAATGTGGGCCATTGAACACAATCAAAAGCTTTAAAAAGATCTAGAGATAACATCCCAGCTTTAGTAGTACTCTTTCCCATTTCATAAAGAACATTCAAATTCCTTCTAATAATATTTGCCATTTGTCTACCTTTGATAAAACCACATTGATCCTCTTTAATATATTTAGCTATAAATTTATTCATTCTTTTAGCCAAAATTGCTGTGAAAATCTTAGCATCTTGATTTAATAAGGATATTGGTCTGTATGACCCAATATCCATTAAATTTTTATTAGGTTTTGGAATTAAAATAGTTAAAGAATGGGTCCAAGATCTCGGAATTTGTTCTCCATCCAAAATTTCATTATATAGCTTCTTTAATTTAGGTATTAATACTGCTTTAAAAAGTTTGTAAAACTCAGGTCCCAGAGCGTCCACTCCGGGCGTTTTATTATTCTTTAGTTTGTCTATTACCTCGCTTATCTCTTGGTCTGTAATAGGCTTTTCCATTTCCAGCATATCTTCCTGTTCCAAGACCCTCTTTAAATTCTTAGTGATGTACCTTTCTATATCCTCCTTAGGTTTATTTTTTGCAGTGTATAACAACTGATAAAACTCTTGTATAGCTAACAACTTTTCCTTCATTTGTGTGCATGTCTTACCTGAGGAGTCTTTTATAATCCCTATTGTATTCTTGTCTTGTCTTTTCTGTGCTAATCTGGCTAAAAGTTTTGAGTTCTTGTTGCTGTATTCAAAAAAAATTCTTTTTAGGTACAGAAGATTCCTTTGTGTTTGTTGTAAATCTAGATCTTCTAACTCTTTTTTTCCTTGCTTCAATCAACCTCAGTATCTTATTATCCTTAGTAAGAAAGAATTGGGATTCTAAATCTGCTATTAATTTTTCTAATTTTCTTTTATTGAGTTCTTCCTGTTTTTTAGCTTTAATATTTTCTTTTATGATAAGGCCTCTAGCTACCGCTTTCAGGGTGTCCCATATGATTGGCGTTTGGCTACCTGCCTTTTCGTTTATATCCCAAGTTTCCAACCAATCTTTTTTAACCTTTTCCAGCACTTCTGGATGTTGAAATATTTTTTAAATTCATTCTCCACCTTTTAGCTTCTCTATAATTTTTATTTGTTGCTAAATCAATCGACATTAAAGCATGATCAGATGTTTTTATGATCTCAATTTCAGTATTATTTATCTTGGGTATTAGGCTTTGTGAAACAAACACAAAATCTATCCTAGAATAGGTTTTGTGCACTGGTGAGTAGAAGGTGTATTTTATTTCATCTCCTTTCAGTTCTCTCCAGACATCCTTCAATCCTGTGTATTTATAAACTTTGCTAGGGTTGTATGTCTTGTCCTCCACTCTTCCTTTTTACATACCGATTTATCTTTAATTTTATCTAAGACCATATTGAAATCCCCTGCCATTATTAAATACCCCTTTTTAACCAATTCAATCTGATCCCAAAGGAGATTGTAAAAGCGGCCTTGGTTAACGTTTGGTGCATACAGATTAACCAAAGTATAATGATCTTTCCCCATTAGAACTTGCAATATTATATATCTACCTTCTGAATCTTTTACCACATTTTCAACAACACATTCACAATTCCTTGAGATTATAATGGCAAACCCCCCTCTTGCTTTAGATGTGCCAAAGCTTTTTTCATAAATATCAACATTTGGAATTTTTAATTCATTAATACCATCTCTTATTTGATGAGTCTCTTGCAAAAAGGCAATATCTATTTTGTGCCTTTTGATCATCGCTTCGATTCTATTTCTCTTCGAAAATGACCCCAGACCTTTTACATTCAACGTTGCTAATTTTATAAACTTTCCCATAACCTATTTCTTTTAGTTTCAATATTCTGGAATGGTCCCGTTGTGCATACAAAAGTAAAAACACCATCAATTAATAAAAAATAAACTAAAATAAATCTAATCCTCCACCCTAAAAAACTATTCTTTTCTCCCACCCCACCAGCTATCATACTGTTTAGTATGTGCATCAAGGGGATGGGAGGGAGGAGGTCGTCCACAGACATTAGCCAGCCTAGATCTCATTAGCTCTTAAGTAGCGTGTTACTGTAAATTCTATAAGTTTATTCTACCCCCTTCTAAACCACCCTCTCACCACCACCACCACCCTCAAAAAACAAACAAACAAACAAACAAACAAACAAACAAAAACAAAAAAGGAGAAGGGAGGAGAGGAGGGGAGAAGGGAAGAAAAGGGATAATGAAAAAGAAAAAAGAAAAAAAAACACCCCAAAAACAAAAATTAAAATTGGAAAAAGAAAGAAAAAAAAAAACAAAAAGGGGGGGGGGAGAGGGGGGGAAGGGAAGTGGAAGGGAAAGGGGGGAAAAGAGTAAAAGAAGAAAAACAAAGGGGATGATAGGAGGTGAGAGAGGGGGAAAGAGAGAGGAGTAAGTTAAATGAGTTTCAAATATTCTTCATCTTCATCGAAGATTCCTGGAGCCGGAGTAAAAAGAGAGAAATTCACTGTCCTGATGTTGCCACTGAAGTTCCCGGGGGAGAACAGGCAGAACCTGAGTCGTCTTGTATGTTCCATGCTTCAAGAAGATGCTGGCCTTCTTCTAGAGAGTGAATAGTGTGTTGAACAGAGCCTTTCCAAACTTTCAAAAATAGGGGGTGGCCCCAAGAATAGCGATAGTTGTTCTTCCTTAATATGATTGTGACTGGTCTCATCGATTTACGCCAATCAGCAGTTTCTTTAGAAAAATCTTGAAAAACTTGCACAGTTGCATCTCCTCTCTTCAGAATATTAGGATTGGCTCTAATTGAAGACATAAGACGCTCTTTATTTACATATGAAGCAAATCTTACTATCACTGGTTTTGGGGCCCCATCTCTTGACTTGCCCAGATAATGAACTCTCTCCAAATCGTCGTCGTCTAGTTGTTTGGGCAGAAAGGAGTTAAACCAGGTTAAAACTTCCTGTTTTAATGATGCCCCCTTCTTTTGAATAACAAAATTAATCAGTTTGGCATTCTGCCTCCGGGAATAATCTTCAATATAAGTCAGTTTCATATTAGTTTTGAGTAAAGCCTGCTTCTGAGAGTTAATTTGAGTTTCATTTTCCGTTATACGTATCTCCAGATTTTTAAATTCTCCTGCCAAATTATCAAGCCGCTGTCCATTTAACTTTATTTCATGTGATAAATCTTGTTTAGCGCTTTGGAGATCCTTTGAAAGGCCATCCATTCTATGTATCACGTCCTGTTGATTAACACTCATGATGCTAGCTAGCTCCGTCCTCATTAAACGCAGTTCCTTCATGAAGTCTTGATCTGTGGGAGGAGGAGTAGTCTCCCTCTTTCCCTTCTCAGATCCTGACGCCATTTTTACCCCTCCGTCGTCTGGGGGCTGCTCGACACGCTGTAGAGCTGGGCGATTGTGTGTTGTATCAGATAATTTCCTAGTCCAACCTATTGGCTGGAGTTTCTTTTTTTGCTCTCTTACCCGGCATATAATTAGACAAAGGCAGGCATCAGAAAGTCTAACTCTTTGTAATCATCTGGTAACTTTCCAAGCCGCTGGGATGCAGTTTTCTAAACAGCCAGCGGTCAGCAGAATCAAGCAGGCAAAACCGAAAGTAGCTCCCTTTGCTTATAAATCAAGCTTATCTTGTCTAGAAAAACACATATATTGCTTCTCCCGACACCCGAGTAATTTATTGATGCATTACTCACGGCACCACGGCATTTAAACAGTAGTTTTAAAGCTCTTTTTAGATCGCGGCACAGAGCTCTAAGATCAGGCTGCCGGCATGTCTTGGTGGGCGGGACTTCCTCCCACTCTGCACTTTCTAATGTTGAAGCTCATTTGCCACTGGTTTGCCCACTCCCGCAGTGTCAAGAGGTCCCTCTGGAGTGCCTCACAATCTCTTTCAGTTTTTACTACCCTGTATAATTTTGTTTTGTCGGCACATTTGGCTACCTTGCTATTTACTCCTACTTCTAGATGGGATCCCACTCTTTACCTCCCTCCATTTGGAGCATTGTCCATTTAGTGCTACCCTCTGTTTCCTGTCCTTTAGACAGCTGCTGATCCAGGACAATGTTTTTTGCATCATAAGAACATAAGAAGAGCCATGCTGGATCAGGCCAAAGGCCCATCTAGTCCAGCTTTCTGTATCTCACAGTGGCCCCACCAGATGCGTTTGGAAGTGCATCAGACTAGATATCTGTCTCCTGATACCACTCCCCTGCATCTGGCCCTTGAAGTACCCTGGTTTTAAGCCTGGAGATTACACATCTCCCTCATGGTTTGTAACCTGTAATGGTCTTTTCCTCCAGGAATCTGTCCAATCCCCTTTTGAAGGCATCCAGGCCAGATGCCATCACCACATCCGGTGGCAGGGAGTTCCACAGATTAACAACGTGCTGGGTGAAAAAAAATATTTTCTTTTGTCTGTTCTTACTCTCCCAGCCCACAATTTGAATGTATGTCCCCTAGTTCTGGTATTTTGTGAGAGGGAGAATAGTTTCCCTCTATCCACTTTACTCATGCCCTGCATTATTTTGTACATCTCAATCATATCCCCCCTCAGGCGTCTTTTTTCCAGACTAAAGAGCCCCAAATGTTTTAGCCTTTCCTCATAAGGGAGGTGCCCCAGCCCAGTAATCATTTTAGTCACTCTCTTTTGCACCTTTTCCGGTTCCACTATGTCTTTCTTGAGATGCGGTGACCAGAATTGTACACAATACTCCAGGTGCGGCCTTACTATTGTTTTGTATAATGGCATTATAATGTTGACTGTTTTATTTTTAATCCCCTTTTTGATCATCCCTAGCATGGAATTGGCCTTCTTCACTGCTGCCACACATTGGGTAGACACCTTCATGGAACTGTCCACCAACACATCAATGTTTTTTGCATCATCCTTTTTTCACTGATGATGAAAACATTTGAGAGCATTCTTAACATGGGATGGGGCTATTGGTTGGCAGAAGGAGGGACCACAAAGTGCAACAATGTAATTTTGCCCTGCACATGGCAGTCTGTCAGGAAGAAATAGTCCTTCGCAGATGATTTTCTGTTAGTAGTGAAGCCTACCAGACTGGCAGAGACTCATTTGTTCGTAACTAACATAAGGAGTTAAATTACTGCAGTACTAGCGAAGCATTCATTCATTCATTCATTTAAAGGTTTTTAAAATATATATATTTCACTCAATTGGTGAAAGCCTTTGAGGCATTTTTTGACATAAAAATCAGAAAAACGAAAAAAAAATAAAATTGCATTGAAACAAAATAAATCAGCTGGCATGGTATGAAGATGCTAAAAGAGTAGGGTGCTTAGAACCAGCAGTAAAACTGAGATGGTAAAAGCAGAAACAAAAATAAAAAAACACCAATACTAACAGGTAAGGACTAAGTAACTAATCTTTAATTTCGAGACCGTATCAACTTATTTCATGTTTAGAGCTGTTTCACTCCTTATTTCCTGTAGCAACAAGCAACCTCTAGGGGCAAGATGGAAAAGTTACCTTTTTTGGAAAACATGACCTAAAACTCCTCAGCGAGCATGTAGCTGTGTTAGCTAGAAGATTTGGGGGGAAATATATATTTCTTTAAAGCATATATCTATAATTATGGCACACACAGAAACATGTATTAATTTAATTTTTACTCTTTTCTGTAACTGGAGAAAAATGCAGGGCTTGTTTTTTTAAAGTATATTCCTATATGTCTGTTTTTTGTATGATGCTTTCATTTAAAAAGTGACTGTGAATTTAGTTATCCGTGTCCGCAGACAAAGCTGTATCTTGAGAAGCAGAAAACTTCCAACCTTGTACTGATCATTTCCAGAATCCAGGTTGCAAGATTCTTTCTTTCTTTCTTTCCTTTTTTTTTAAAAAAAAAGGTATTGGTTTAAGCATTTCAGAGTTGACCTCACTACCATAGGTGCTGGATGTTCAAAATAACAGTCATGATGAGACCCTAGTGAAAGTTGACTCTTCCCGTCTTTAGAGATGGTATGCGAGTATTTCTCGTCTCTGTGGCTCCTCTCGGTTTTTCTTTCTTAACTAGAGGTTTTTAAAAGGTCACGTTCCAGCCCAGATGAGGTCAGCAATGCTAGTAGGCACATGTCTTTAAAATAGCCTTTGTCCTCCCATTCTTTTGTATTCATTTACCAAAGGGCCTCTGAGTGCAACTTGCAAGGGAATCTTTGACAAAACTCAGTGTCTCTGATGATGTTCGCGGCTTTTCCAGAGGTTGCAACTGGAGTCATAATCTGTGGCTAAAAATGTATGACAAATATACTAAGTATCTGTCAGCTCTGCCACAGGAAGGTAGTAAAATACATAAGGCAATATAACTCAGGGAAAAAGAGAAACTGCACAACGAAGGCACAGCAGCATGAACAGGGCTTTGCTCAACTTTTCCAATTACACTTGTGCCAATTTCACCTGCTATGTAGCATATTCACTGCTAATGTCTCTGGAATAAATATCCCAGACCATTTTTCTTCCATTCAAATTTAATTACAAGGAATACTTGTTATTGACCTGACCTTTGGCAAATCAGCCTGATGGAAAAGCTCACAACAGTTAATTCCAATACAGGTTGCTTCCTCACTAACTTTCCCCCCTCTCTGGTATTGACATAATTTGCTAAATCATTTATTCTTGAGAACAGAGATACTGTTCATTCTAAACCAGTGATTTTTTGCATATGTTTCTATTGTTGTTTCATTGTTTGCAAAGATTTGTGTGTGCTTTTTTTTAAAGCTCCCTATGCTGTTTCAGAGCAGAACAATTCTATTGTCTCAAAGCTGGTGATAGTATGCTATCCAGGGACATCTGTCATGAACTGAATCACCTCTCTATTGCTGTTGACGAAGTGGGAAAAGTTTTGCAAATTTCCCCTACTTTCCAGATAATGAAATCACAGTAGGATCCTCATATCTGTGGGATCAACATTTGCCGATTCACTCAATTATGGTCTAAAATATCGATAAAAAATAAAAGAAAAATCATAGAAATATATATGTCTAAAGATGAAGTTAGCAGAAGCAGCCACTAGAAAGAGCAAGAGACCATGTCATGAAAAACACTTACTATTAAAATCCCGTTTGCTATACTCTGTGTTTTTCAACATCTACAGTGGGACTTAGAATACATCCCTGCAGATACAAGGGTACTAGTGTGTTTGAAATGGCAGGGGATATTGACAAGACATCTTGGTAGTACTAGTAGGCATAATTTTCCTTGCAAGCTTGAATTTTTCAGGATTTATCATAGTGTGTGATAGGGACAATATAGGAGTTTCAAATCCATGCAGAACTTAGAAAAGTTCATTTTTTGATTTTGTCTCCCTAAGTGTTCCTTGCCCTCCATTGCCCTCTTGACTGTGGGATTCCAGGAGTGCAAGTCCAATAGACCAACTTACTTGACTTCTGGCTCCACAAAATCTGCACAGTGAAAGTAGGAAAGGTAGCAGCCACCAATCAGCCAAACATACAAAACACGGAAGTAGTGGGATATGAGACCGATCCCTGCCTTCAGGAACCTTGGAGTTTTACATGGCACTCATTGTCATGGATTTCCCCCCCTGCTGCCTTCCCAAACCTCTCTAATGAATCAAGGAGTCTGCCTCTTTTATTGTAAGTCTATTGTTGAAAGGAATCTATGCCTCCTGTCATTATGATATGGTGTGTTCTCCTCTCATATCCTTTCAGTATAATGTAACCCCCCCATTCAATTATCTGTCAGTTCCATCAGAATAACATAAAATAACTGATTAACTTGTCCATTTCAGATAAGTTTGAATTGCCACAAAAAGGAAGCAGTAAACATTAGTATAGTATCCTCAACCCCCCGAATTGCCTGACTAGCAAGATGAGAAACATTGCAAACCAAGAAATGGATTTTAGTTGCCTTTTTGTTATTTAGGGGTTTTTTGTTTTTTTTTTTGCTATTTGCTGGACATTCAGGAGTTGGGAAAGACATGCATCATCCCACCTCGGAACAATGATGCGTCAGAGGTAGAGATAGCCACAAAATGATTTTTTTATTTCATTTTACATTTTTCATTTTGTTGCCTAACAAAACAAAAAATGAAGTGACCCATCAAAGAAAAATGAAATGAAGTGGAAATTTTCATTCCCTTCCGCAATGCATTCCTATGGGAAACCCATTGATAATGGGAAACCATGGGCTTTTTACACTGTTTTCTCCCACCTGAAGCCCCGTTCTGGTGGAAGAAAAGTTTTAAAAGCCCGTGGTTTCCCCATTAGACTTTTAAAACTTCCCCCTTCTCCCACCCCAGTGCTGATCTGCTGGCCTGTGGGGCTTGGGGAGGGGGAAAAAGTCCCAAGGCTTTAAAAACTCCCCCCTCCCCAAGCTCCACACGCCAGCTGATCAGCACTGGGGTGGGGAAGAAAACCTTTCCCCACCACCCCAGCACCGATCAGCTGGCACATGGGGCTGGAGGGGGGAGTTTAAAAAGACCCAAGCTTTTTCAACTTTTTTCCCTCTCCCAAGCCCCGTGTGCCAGCTGATTAGCACTGGGGTGGGGGGAAAAACCTTTTTTCCTGCTGCAGCACCGATCAGCTGGTGTGCGGGAATTGGGGGAGGAAAAAAAGCTGCACCCGCAACACACACACACACACACACACACACACACACACACACACACACACAGAGAGAGAGAGAGAGAGAGAGAGAGAGAGAGAGAGAGAGAGAGAGAGAGAAGTTGCACAACCACCACACACACACAGTACACACACATGCATGTTAAAAATAAAATAAATAAAATGACAAACAAAATGATTTTTTTAAAAATTAATTTAAAACAAAACGAAACGGAAGGGAACGGAATGAAATGAAAAATGAAATGAAATGCTGTTTTAGCATTTTGTGCCATCTCTAGTCAGAGGCTACTTCCTGGTTGGAGTTTAGCCCTACGAGAAGTAAGGCAACATAAGTCAATTGGTGATTTTGTTTTGGAGAGTGGGTCCAAGTTCTGAACGGCACCTGTGCTGCTGTACTTCATTTCGGAACTGGACCCATTCCGTAATGAAGGGCCCATGCCTAATTAACACAGACATTTGAAGATGACATTTCATCAGAAACACCGGCTAGATTGAGGGTTTGAATGAGTCGTGTTGTACTGTATTAGCACATGTATTTTATTTTAATTCACCAGTGCCCTTAACATTTACCTGAAAGCGAAAGCTTACCTGAAAAAAGGTGCCTGTTACTTTACCTGCTCCCCTCCACTTTGCCCCGGAAATGATCCCCTTAGTTTATTTTTAAATTTGTTTAGAAAGTTTAGAAGAATTATATACTTATTACATCTTCATCATGCACACATATTTACTAAGTTTTTCTTCTTTTGCTACTAATCTCATCTCACCAGACTTAGTCTATATCTTGCTGCAATTATTATTCAGAGGCAATTATAATTTGGCAACTTTAGTCTAACACTGTATTGTAACTCTGTGGGAGTTTAACCTATTCAACACTAGGTTTGCCCTCAAGGCCTTTCTTTCCTTAACAATACATGTAGAGATGGGCACGAAATGAGCGATTTTTCGTTTTTGTTTTTTCATTTCGTTACGCAACAAAAACGAAATGAATTTTTTAAAAACAAAATGATGCATTGAACTAAAAAGAATGCTAACGAAACAGCAATTTTTCATTTTTGTTTTTGTTTTTTCGTTTCGTTACCTAACGAATCGAAAATGATTTTTTTTTGCAAAAAACGTCACAAAAACGAAAACGAACCGAAATGGACCCCTAAACGACCAAACGACAAACAAAACACCATTTTTTTGAGTCGTGCCCATCTCTAAATACATGTGCACAGCCAGTTCCAAATGCCCTCAGTTGGAATGTTCACAGATGTCTAAAGAGGTTCGAACATCATTTGGAATCTTAAGGACAGCAGTACTCATGTGCAACATATTGACTATTAGTCCTAGTAACCTTTGGCCGTTAGAACATTTTTAACTATTCTAGATGGCGTTTTGAACCATGAGTAGTCTTCTGTCAAAAGTTGCTTCTACACCCCTCCCATCCATTCTCATTCAATCTGAGAGAAAAGAAATAGTTTCAAAAACATAGTCAAAAGAAAATAATGTTTCAAATAAATTATGACAACTGTGGTGTAGGTAGATTTTTGTGATGGGTTGCATTTACTTTAGTGGCAAAGTGGCCTGTGGAGATGTGAGTATTCCTTGTGCAAAATCTCCTGAATGTCTGCAGCCCTTTTGGCTCCTTGAACCTGAAAGGAGTCCACAAATTGATGTTACACAGGAAATCTTGCTTAGATTCAATTACATTTATGTAATCTTGGGGACCACATTACCTTTTCCTTGTTCTTTTTAGGATATCTGAGGATGTCCTTAGTTTCTTCTCTTCCTCATGAAGGCACGAGCATCTTCTCAAGCATAAAGTGAGTTGCACCCAGTTATTTCCAAAAGATTTTGTGATGTTGTCCACTGAAACCCTTTAAATTTCTCTCTCTCTCTCTCTCTCTCTCTCTCTCTCTCTCTCTCTCTCTCTCTCTCTCTCTCTCTCTCTCTGTCTGTGTGTGTGTGTGTGTGTGTGTGTGTGTGTGTGTGTGTGTTTGTTTCAGAATTACATATGGAAAGTGTGATTAAGTGAAATCACAGGAGACGTAAAACCTTCCAGGAGCTTTATGAGGCACAGTATACACTGAAAGTTCTTAAGTCTACACACTATTAAATTTCTCCTCTGGGAAAAGAGAAGGAAGAGGGATTGGAGAGAAGAAAGGATAATTTCACACAATGTTCATTTTATTTGGCTTTTCTCTAGAGATCATAGAGAATGATAGATATTTAATGATCCATATATTCAGATTTGATAATCTTTCAACTTGTCAAAAATAATTAGTGGGAAAATTAAAGTGTGGAATAAAATTGTGGACATTGGAAGGAATGGGTTGGAGAGGTCATTGTTGAGGCATTTTCATTCTGGTTTCCTTCAAAAAAGTCTCCCTCCCTTTTGACTCTTGACAGAGCACAGCTGAGGAATAAAACTGAGGTGGACCCGGGGAGCTCATGACCAGAGCAAGTGCACAAGGAGAGCGAACAGGAGTTTCCCAGGGAAGAGACAGCAAGGAAAGGTAGGTAGGTAGGTAGGAAGGAGACAAATTCAGAGAGGTGAGTGGTCCCTCCCCCCGAGATATACAAGGAAGGGACTAAATGAGAGGAACTACCCAGACAGAAGCACCATGTGCTCAGTTTAAGAGCTGTGCGCTTGCCTTAAAGATATGGGACCTGGCTTTAACTGGAAGAGCCATGGGATTGGCCTAACAGAAAGAGGAGTGTCCTGATTACTGCTGAGGGCTATAAGTAGCAACTGTGAGTGTAGGAGGGCCTTTTGATTCTTTACTCCCAGATAGAGCACAGCTGAGGAATAAAGCTAAGGCAGATGCAGGGAATGAGCAACCAGGAGTTTCATGGGGAAGTTCACTGGGGGAGGCCCCTAATACTTTTTTAAAATTTCTCTCTCTATATATACAGAAAACATTTGAGGCTGGTGCAAGGAAGACCTCTGTTCCTCTCTCCTCCCTCTGCTTTGGAGGCTTGACTGAGATGGAATGTTCCAGACAACCCTCCACTATCCAGCAGGAAGAGAGAGAGAGAGAGAGAGAGAGCGTGAAAGCACACCAACATTGGCTCCCTTTTAATCATGTGACCTGCTCCAGAGCTCGTATTGCAAGACATTACTAGCTGATCAAGGCAAAATTGTTCAGAAATGTTTGCTCACCTTGGAAAACACTCATAGACCAAGGTACTTGTAAATCAAGGTATTACTGTATTTGTCTATGTCCTTGAATCCAACACAACATAGATATGTAATAAGTGCAAACTAGAGGCACTTTTAGAAGCAAAAGTGATAGACCAGGAGGCTATAAAAGAAGATGAAGCATACATGCACAGAACTCTTGAGCAGCAGTAGTTGTCCCAGGGGGCACTGGAGATGGAAGATACCCTAAACAAAGGAATGGGGAGAGAGTGCAGAGGTGAGTACAAACTTAGTGGACAATGGAAAAGGACCACATCTGGAAGCAAAAGGAGAAGTTACTCTTCACCTATTGAATTGCAAAACCAATTCCAAATTCTTCAAAAGGAGTCTACTGGACAGTATATAGAAAAGATTCTACCAACACATATCTCTGAAAGCTGATCTTGCCCACCTGGTGCCCTCCAGATGTGATTATACACAACCAACACAATCCCCAGTCTACTAGGGAAGCTAGTGCCAGGCTGAGGATGAGTACACAGATGGGGTTTGTTTATTATAATAATAATACTAACCTTTATTGTCATTGTACAACCAGTGTACAATGAAATTGGCTGAGCTCCCTCCCTCCCCCCCAACACCATCCCACTAAAAAGCCATTCAATCTGATTTCACGCTGTGTGCTTGTTGCACAACTCGCCAGCTCCACGAGTCTATCACGAGTTGTCACATCCCGTTTAACAGTCGAACAGCCCATGGATGAAAACTGTTTTTTAGCCTGTTGGTATGGCTTGCTATACTTCTGTATCTCCTACCCAAGGGTAGAAGAGTAAAGAAGTGCTGACCGAGGTGTGAGTCATCCCTGATGATTTTCCTTGCTGTCCTAAGACAGCGGTCCCTGGCGATATCATCCAGTGGACTCAGGGGACAGCCCATGATGTTTTGTGCTGTGTTCACTACCCTCTGTAAAGTCTTTCTGTCCACGGCTGTCAAACCAGCATACCAGACTATAATGCAGTATGTAAGGACACTTTCTATTGTAGACCGGTAGAAGGAGGTAATCAATTGTTGTTTCACATTGTTCTTCTGCAAAAGCCTGAGGAAATGGAGTCTCTGTTGAGCCTTCCTGGCCACCTGAGTTGTATTAATTTTCCAGGTAAGATCTTCACTGAAATGAACTCCCAGGAATTTGAAGGAGGAGACTCTCTCCACCCGGCCTCCTATGATGTACAGTGGAGCAGGTTCCTCTCTTTTCCTCCGGAAGTCCAACACCATCTCCTTAGTTTTGCTGATATTTAGGTGCAAATTATTTTCTAGGCACCATGAGGATAATTTTTGGACCTCCCCCCTATATACTGATTCATCTCCACCTGTTATAAGACCCATTAAGTTAGTGTCATCCTCAAACTTAATGATTGCAGTGGATGGGTCAGATGCTACACAGTCATAAGTATACAATGAATACAGGTAGGGACTAAGCACACAGCCCTGTGGTGAGCCAGTGCTAAGCTTCAACGAGGTAGATGTGACAGGCCCGATCCTCACTGTTTGAGACCGATCCCTCAGAAAGTCTTTAATCCAGTCACAGATGCTAGAAGAAAGGTCCAAGTCAGTCATCTTTTTAATAAGGATGCTCAGAAGGATGGTATTAAAAGCCGAGCTATAGTCAATAAACAGCATCCTGACATAATTACCAGGTTTCTCCAGATGACTGGCTGCAAGATGAAAAGCAGTGGCTGTAGCATCATCTGTTGACCTATTCCTTCTGTCTTAGGGACTCTACATATATCTTTTTATACACAGCCATTTCTGATTCTTCACTCATTCCCAACTGCACCTCTACATCTGTCCTGCACTGGATATGCTTTTGAGACCTTTGGAAAAAAATCATTGCAAAATTTGCACACTGGTACCTATGCTGATGGTTTTTGTTTTGTAGTTCTGAAACGTTCCAAAGCAAAACAGCCCATTTATGTTTTTTAAATGACTATCCCCTTGCTAACATTTCTTTTTCTTCTTTTTTTGTGCTCCTCATAATAATCTTTTCTTCAGTAGAAGTCATTAAGACTGCATTGTAAAATGTGTACCTTGATTATGAATGTATGCATTTTCTACATTGCTAATATAAAATAAATGTCATGTCTTTTCCCTTCCACTTTCATCTTTTGCCAAAGTAGTTGATATTAAGGAGCCATTAAGAAAACCTGAGCCCCAGATCATTATTCATTCACCAGTCAAAAAAAGCATCTGTGCATTAGATGCTATTAATACATGCAGAATGCCAAACATAATGATCCCATTAAATCAGACATGATTAATAGTTCATGAGAACTGAACTGATTTTATTTCTGGAAGTGTTCTTTATATCGTTATTCAACATTTTATTTTTGGAAATGTTGTCCAGTCAAGAACAGCCTAAAGGTTCTCTGGTGGATGTTGAAGAATTCTGTTCAATTCAGTGCTGGGTGGGTCCGACACTTTAACCTGAATGAGCTATTTAAAAAAATCATTGTGACAGGACAACTACCTAGTATGAAAAAGAATAATTTACACCTCTCATTTTGTGCTAGCTTTTAATTTGTGTTCTTAAAATGTCAGTCAAGACAAATCCCCCATTCTTAGAGCAAGTTTCCAAGGCAACAGACTGAATCTGGGCCCTGTCTTTTTAAAAGCCCCCAGGATGCATATATTTGTATTGTATACTTTTTTAAAAAAAAGTATGGTACAATTAGTACTATGAATTATCAAGAGATATTAATAAGTGTGTGTGGGGGGGGAACAGGCATGGACATATTTTCACATTATATTTTAACTATATACTTATTTCTGGGTCGAAGGGTAGCCTACCTGCATGTAAGTAATTCTTGGCCTACATACAGGTAAATTGGAATTCAGCTGTCTGAAGGTGTGTGTGTGTGTGTGTGTGTGTGTGTGTGTGTGTGTACACACATGCTATGGCCTTGGTGGTGAAGGCGTGAAGTATTTTTTAAAAATGTCTGGGTATTGTTGAAATCACACCTTGATAAGTGGCATATGGACTGTGCCTGAGCCCCTCACCTCTGTTGAGAGAGGGTTTTTCAATGCTCACATGAATGGCACACACACACACACACACACACACACACACACACACACACACACACACACACACACACACACACACACACACACACACACACATTTTGTTTCCAGCAGCAAACAAAACAAAAGGTGATGGGGGAGGCTTCCCATGGGAGGAATAACCTCAGATGGTAACATGACATACCACTTTCTGCGGTGATATTCCAACTTCAAAATGCCCTCTTGCAAGGAGTAGCCATGTAACCAGGAAAAGTATTCATGAGTAATGCTTGTATTTAGTTTCTTTACTTAAAATACGTTTACTCCACCTTTTTCTTTAAACAGACCCAAGGTGAGATACATATTTAAAGACAATAGAAAAACTGAAAACAGCGATTATGCAAACACTAAAAAGAATGAAACAAATACCATACCACTCCCCATCAAACCAACCAACCAACCAACCAACCAACCAACCAACCAACCAACCCATAAGTGACACTAAAATACATTCAAACAGCAAGGCACAACATAATATTTAAAAATCCAACTCAGGCAGCTAATCATTCATGGAAAGCTTGTCTGAAGAAAAGGGTCTTCATTGACACAGTGAACCAGATGTTATTAAGAGATATTTATTTATTGGCTAAAATTCTATTCTTTTCCTAATTGCATTAGAGGAATAGTGGAAGTCAAGCCCAACAAATGATTTAACAGTTGGATGCCTAGTTGCGTCCTTGACGTGACTGGATACACAACCAGGCACATGACTGAAGTCCCATTAATTAGCCCCAGTTAGCTGCCATGACTTCCAAGATAATACTTTTGTTCACAGGGGGAATAAAGATACATTTTTGTTCCTTGTATTTTACCAGATACTTATTTGTTGCAATTTATTGCTGGTTGTTTTAGCACTGCTGTTAAGGTGTTGCCCTGAAATTACTGTAAGGAAGGAACTTAAGACTACTATACCTGTTTACATAACTACAATAACAGTTGTGTGCTGTCAAGACAGTTCTGACTTGCGATTTTCCTTTCCAGGATTTTCTAAGTACTGAGTACTCAGAAGTAATGTATCCTCAAAGGCTTTCACAGCCAGGATCTGATGGCTGTTGTGGGTTTTTCGGGCTGCTTGGCTGTGTTCCGGATGTTTTTCTTCCTGACTTTTCACTAGACTCTGTGGCTGGCATCTTCAGGGGGCGAGGAGCTCAGGGAGCTATGAGTTCTTTCTGAGCTCTGGAATACAGAATGAGTGAGACTGTAGGTTTTTTAAAGCTTTGGGAGAGAGGTGAACTTGTCCTATTCAGAATAGGTATTATTTTTATGTGGAAGGATTAAGAAGTTTCTCTGCAATATGGGAGGGCCAGTCCCTCTCTGTGGTTGATGGGACTACACAGGGAAGCCATTGAAATCCACAAATACCAACAGAGGTTCAACAGAAAAGAAGAAAATCTAAAAACCAACAAAGCCTGGCTTCCAGTACTGAAAAATACAGGCTGCAAATGATCAATGATTCCCACCCAGTGACAAGCACCAGTGATCACATCACACAATAGAACAGCTAATGACACCGATCAACCACAGAGATGGATTGGAAAAACTTCCAGAACACGGCCAAACAGCCCCCCAAAAACTACAACAGCCATCATATTAAGAATTAGTTAACCATTCCGTTCTACTGGAGGCATCCTGGGACTCTGCAGCTTTGTGGGCAAAGTTAAGTGGGGCTGGCCTAGATAGGAGACTTCTTTAATACAAAAACTACATACAGACAATACTTGCCGCACCCGATTATCCAGCCATAGGAACTTGGCCAGTGAGGTTCCAATCAACAGAGGGGTTAAACAGGGTTATTTCCTTGCCCCTACCTTATTTAACCTGTATATTAATGATCTTGCTCCCATGCTGCTGGAAACAAATAGCCACAGTCCTAGATTAGGCCATTTGACACTTCCCATCCTTCTCTATGCAGATGATATGGTGCTGCTCTCACACACTAAGATATGTCTAAGACGACTCATTGCAAAATGTGTCAATTTTCTAACCATCAAAATGACCTTTAACTATAGTAAATCTTAATGACCCTTAACTATAGTAAAATTTTCTTGTTGTAAACCGCCTGGAGTTCCTCTGGAAGACAGGTGGTATATAAGTATTAAAACAAACAAACAAACAAACAAACAAACAAATAAATAAATAAAATAGTGGTATTTGGCAGAACCTGGAAACCCCAATCTTGGATATTCAATGGGAAAGCTATCCAACAGCTTAAGGAATTTAGGTATTTAGGTCTAAATTTTCATTACCGTAACTCATGGACTACACATTGACCATGCAAGCTATTCTTCACTTTTTTCATGTGTAGGGCAATGCACATGTTCCCACCGCCCTACAGGTTTTTAAAGCCAAAGCATCTCCCAGTTGCTGTACACTTCCAATTTGGCTGGAAGTCTTGAATTCAATTGTGGAAACATTCCAGGATTCCTTTCTTTATAAAACATTTGCTGTTCCTCACGGTGTGCCATATGCAGCATTGTGCCTGGAGGCTAGTTTAATCAGACTGAGTGCACAAGTGCACCTGAGGCAATTTAAGTATTGGTTGAGAATCAGTTTTGTGTCTTATAAAGAGCCTTTAATAGCAGGAATCCTCTCTGACTCCTTTCTTTCTCCTGGTCTTAAATTGTTCCTTCAAAAGATCCAAAGTATGGGTATTTCAGCCGATTGCCTGGGGCCCCTAACATATAAGCAGGCATATAATCTGCTAAAATGCAGATTACTTGATATTGAAAAGCAAGATCTCTTAGCAGCAGCCTGCAAAGCTTGCTCACCCCTGAACTTGCAACTTCTGTTGTACATTGATAAACCAGCCACCTCCCTACATTTTCTAGATAATCCCCATGCTTTTACCTTAGCAAGATGCAATGCATGCCCATCCAACATTCTGTATGGCAGATATAGCTCCCAACCATCAGAAGCACAGCTCTGCCCTTGTAATTCTGGGGCCTTAGAGTCCCTGTCAGATATGTTGCTCCACTGTACTATCTACAAGGATATCCGTGTCTCTCATTTGGAGCCATTACTTGTAAGGTTCTGAGACTGATCAGAAGTGGCAACCTTGCATTACTTATTGCTAGGCAAGAACAAAGTTTATACCAGACAAACTGCTATATACATTAATTTATTGATACAGAGGTGCAGGTCACAGTTCTCAACTGGTTCTTTGTTGTGCATCCTAAGGATGATGTTTACCCTTAGGTGGTCAGACTCTATGGATGATGATAAAATACCATGTAAAGCTCCTTGTTTTGCCATTTTGTGATTTGTTATATTACCTCTTATTATACCACCTACAGTTATTATTGTTATTATTATTATTATGAGTATTTTTTACCCCACCTTTCTCCTTTGAAATGGACCCCAAGCAGCTTACAATAAGGAGGGACAATATACAGATTTGTATAATTTAACTGGGCATACATATGATTAAAATATATATATATATATATATATATATATATATATATATATATATAGATAGATAGATAGATAGATAGATAGATAGATAGATAGATAGATAGATAGATAGATAGATAGATAGATAGATAGATAGATAGATAGATAAGATATATATATATAAACGGTTACATTATATTAATGTTTGTCTGCCTGATGCCAATAAAAGGTTCCAATAATTGATAACCAACTCTTCAGCTTGATGAAAACCACACAGGCTACTTCGTCTCCTGGAAAGCACAGTGCAGAACTGAACTCCCAACTTCTTGCTTTGTAGCCTGATACCTACACCACTGAGCAATCTAGTCAGTACAGTGGTCCCCTGCCATTTCGGGGTATATATATTGCGGTCCTGGTATATTGTGGGACTGTAGTATATGAAAGGCAAGGCCCTGTTTGAGGCCTCCTGCACTTACTAGCCTGGCACTGCCCTGAACAGGCCTCCAACAGGCTTCCCGGGCCTGTCAGGGGTCCCAGAAGTGGTTTGGGGTGAACCGGAAGTGCTTTCCATAAACTGGAAATGACTTCTGGATTGCTTGAAACCACTTCTGGGGCTTTCAACAGGCCTGACAAGCCTGTTGGAGACCCCAGAAGTGGCTTCCGGAGAACCGTAAGTGACTTCTGGATCACTGGAAACCACTCCTGGGGCTTCCGACAGGCCTTTCGGAGGCCGCAGAAGTGGTTTCCAGCAAACCATAAGTGCCTTCTGAAAACCAAAAGTGACAGTCAACCCCCCCAGAAAAGGTTTCCAGTGATCTAGAAGTCACTTCCAGTTTTCAGAAGGCACTTCCAGCTTACCGGAAACCACTTCTGGGGGCTCCAACAGGCCTGGGAAGTCCATCAGAGCCCCATTTGGGGCAGCACCAAGCCTCAGGTAATCGTAGAAGGCCCTAGATAGCCCCCCTCATTCCCTATCTGACTCAGCATCTGCATATCATGGATTTTTCATTATCGCGGGTAGGGTCAGGTCCCTACCCCCCGTGATAGGTGGGGGATTACTGTACTTTCTCATAATTTCCCTCCTCATTAATGAGCCATGATACCACAATCAAAGCTAGTCACTCCAAAATAAATAAATAAAGGCAAACTAATATAAGAAAAGGGAGGGGGGAGAGAGAAAACCAAGCAGTCAATGCAATGGATGGAATACTCTTCCTACTAATCTGTAAATGAAAAGGAAAAAAAATAACTGCCAGGTGGGGAGAAATCTATTTTCTCTTAGCCTGACTTTCCAGTTCAGTCCTGTCTGATAGCCTAACCCCCGTAAATAAAATTGCAAACAGAAGCAGCTGCCATGCTGTATCATGTATAATAATGTACATGTGCCAGGCCCTCTATCTTACTTGACTTTCTCACGTACAGTACCATCTCTCTGTGATCAACTGGTTGCCTATTCCAACGTAGTGCTTTCTAAGAATACTCTGAAGTATTGAAATATTTCAGTGGGTGGAACACTACCCAACTTGCATTGTGGAACTTTCTCCTCACTGCAGCCCATTGTACCCTTCCTGGTATATCTGAAGAGCATTCCATGAATGTGTATTCTTAGAACAGACAGGTACCCTATCTACCTGTAGATGTGAGCTCCTATGGTATTACTGATAAGTCAAGGTGCAATATTATTATTCCTTTCTACCAAGGCGTACCATCACTGGTTTGTTGCCATACCTTCCTGCTGCTCACTCCTACATGTGCATCCACCTCCTCCTTATTTGCTCATGGCTGGCAGTTGTGCCTGTTCTATAACCTACATGCATAGTTCTCAAGCCCATACGGAAAGAGAGAGTGAGAGATTGGTGTGAAATCAAATGTTGGGTAAGAAACAGAAGCTACTTTATGATCTGGGCCAGTCTCTGGGATAGTGAATACAAGATCAGTCATTGCAGGAAACAACACATACCGCTTGCTGTTTTATGTACAAGTCCTTATGGAGAAATCTAACTTATAGTCACTGAACCACAAAATTAAAGTACCATGGAAGACATCCAGACATATAGCAATGCCAAAATATATATCACATGATCCATTAAAAAAGCTTCAGAATGACTGGATTTACCCAGGAGTATTACAGACAGAATATATGAAAAATTTGTGGTCTAAGAAAAAGAAACACAATTTCAGTTACTAGCGCTTTTTTACGGCTCTAAAGCTTTTAATGGGAGCCAAGGGAATGTGCACTCTGAGAAGTAGATCTGTGAAATGATAATTTGTCTTTGAATGGAGTACTTTTATCCCATTAATTTCTGCCATTATGGTGCAAGATAAGATGCAAGCCTTTGTCTAACTGAAAATTAAGCTGCCCTGCATCGCAAAAGCAATGAAACAAAAGTACAGTTTACACTGTGTTGTTTAATAATAAAATTAATTTTTTACTTATCCTTCGGTTGCATATAATTTTAACCCCATGGCTGGTGCACTTAACCATGCCTATTTTAAATCTGTGAAAATGTCTTCTGATGTCATAGAATTTCTTTTACTGTCTATATAAAACTGATTGGCATTTGTAATAAGGCAAAGAGTAACCACATGGAGATGGGACCGCAAAAGGATGAAAGTATAAAAGGACAAAGACTAGCCACCAAATTCTCCTACAGATGCTGTGCAGACATAACTGCAGTAGAAATGTCATCCTTTAGTTGTTGTGAAATTATGTGGAATACTAATGTAACAGCACATGACCTAGACACCATCACTTGCGTCACAGAATACAATCAGTATCCATTTTAACACATTTGTTCACATTTGTGCTACTGGTATAGATTAAAAGCTTAGCTTGGTATTGTCAGTTCTAGCTTTCCCATAATATCAAATTATCGGTACTGATTTATATTGGGACATCAGCTTTTAGCCATACTGGGCAATTATCTTTACAAGCAAGATTTCCCTTAATGACTGGCTACCTGAATGGGGACTTTTTTAAAATGGATTTTTGTGTCTTACAACTTTGAATGCATTTTTGGAGTTGCTTTTGTTAATTATCTTTTAATGTGGTGCCTGTTTGAACCTTTTAGCATCCATATAACTGTTGATGTTAGCTTTAAATCTTTTGTTTTAATAATGTAAGCCACCTTGGGACCTTTTTTTAAAGGAGAAAGGTGGGGTAAAATATATTACAAACAAACAAACAAACAAACAAACAAACAAATAAATAAAATCTCATAATTAATCTTTCTTTCCATTCCAAAGTTTTAGATAGTTTTTCCAAAAATTATATACAGAGAGAGAGAGAGAGAGAGAGAGAGAGAGAGAGAGAGAGAGAGAGAGAGAGAGAGAGAGAGAGAGAGAGAATATTGGGACACAGAATGAAAAAGGTAACCTGATGAGTATCCAGGGATAGAGAAATTGTATGAATCAAGTTCTAAGACATGAATGAGTTTTAGTTGCATTCTTCAAAGATGAGGATACTCTTGTGATTCTGAGAAACACCATGAAAATTATACTGACTGGTCTTCACCCGTGTTTCATAGTATTAGCAGAAATCAAAGTTAACTTAAGCAAATGGGGTTGACCTGACAAAACCCTTTGCAATGTCACAACTGTGTCAGGGTACTCAATGACTCACTGCTCCTCAACTTCCACCGTGGATGACTTCATGTTAGCTTCCTCCAGTGTTCCTGTTGTTGTCCATTGTGGGGTGACAACTATCTAATAGACATGGGCACAACCAGAAGAAATGACGTTTCGAGTTTTCGTTTGTCAGAACGGGTCTGTTTCGGGTCGTTTCCATTTGTCGCGAAATTTTTCAAAAATTTGTCATTTCCATTTGTTGTTTGTTGTTTGTCGTTTCCACCATGATTTAGCTCAATTTGACTTCCCAGAGCATAGGGGCGTCCCGCAATCAGGGCAGGCGCTAGGTGTTTTTGCGCCCTAGGCAGCGGGTGGGGTGGGCGAGTGGGTGGGCGGCGGCTGCAGGCGGGCGAGTGGGCGGGCGGGCGGCGGCGCGGGCAGCACGTGGGTGGCGGCGTGGGCGAACGGACAAGTGGGCAGTTAGGATATCACTTAGGATAGAGGTTCTGTTCTTGGCTTGCACCCAAATGTGTGTGCGTACAAGCAAATTGAAGTTGGAAAATAGAAAATAAATGGTAGTATATAATATATTTTTAAAATAAATCCACACCTCCCACTCCCAGTCAAACCTCCCCCTTTATCCAATATCAGAAAAAAATCCTCACAACCTGCCAGAGAAGAAATAAAGAATAAACTGCTATTCCCTTCAGCAGACAAAGCTGCAGGGAATCAAAGAAATTATTTTTTAAATTCAACTCCCTCCCTGCCTGCCTAAATTAAATCCTGAAGCCTCCAGCCTCCCTCCTCAATCTCGATCGGATCACACCAGCACCAGCAGCCAGCCCTCCTCCCTCAACCACATCCATACACCCGACTGCGATTTCTGGAAGGTGCCTCGGCTTTTTATGCCCTCTGAGACATCCAGAAGTGTCAGTCAAAAACCTGGCGATGCCATTGGTGGAATGGTTCAAACAATTTGCATGGTCCCATCCCATGCCCAGCCCCAATGGGCAGGTCTAAAAACATAAAAAATAAAATAAAATAAAATAAAATAAATACGACGTTTTATTGCTATAAAAACCCCCACTGCTGCTACTATTAAAATTCAGGCATTTAAAATAAATAAATTTCACATGTTTCTGTGGTGATTTGGTGTGTTTTTTGACCACGATTTCAAAAGAAAAATTGCTGTCGCCATTTTGGATCCCCCCCCCACCGCATGGCATGGCAAGACGATGAGGATGACCCCTCCCCAGCCTGGTGCAAGCAGCCCAGGACAGGAGAAGAGGGGGGGGAAGGCCGGGGACCCCCCAGGAACCACCCCTCTGGTAGGTGGCAAAGCCTCAGGCAGGCATATTTTCGCCTGCTTTTTTGGCCGGGAGTCGGGTTTTTTTTAAAAAACTTTTAAAAACTGTTTCTGTGTTTTGCATTGCGCAATCGCCGCGATGCCACAAACGGAAACGAAAAACCCAACCAAATTTTTCTTTTTTCGGTTCGAGTTCGAGTTCTGAAGGCTTAATTATCGTTACCGTTTCCGTTACATAACGGAAACGATAACTGAAAACGGAAACAACAATTTCACCGAGTCGTGCCCATGTCTACTATCTAATATATTTATTAATTGCATCACGGTGCTTCTGACACATGATGGAAAGACCTGAATAATTAATTGACTTGGCCTATATTTAGTCTGTTTCTATGATGTCAGGATTGAAACAGAATAGCCATATTCGGGTCTGGGGATAAGTAAATTCATAAATCACTTTGGAGCCAAAACAAAAATTGCTTCATTTTTTTTAAAAAAACCAGTTTTTCTCTAAAAACAACCAACATCCAAACCCCTGAAGCATCTGAAATTTATCATGCTTACTCTCTTATTGCATATCCAGCTCTCATCAGTGCAAACACAATCAAGCTGTTTTGGTTTTTCAGTACAGGTCAATGTGAATTTACAAACCATTTTGGATCAGGGTTGGAAGCTGAATTGTAGTGAGTACAAATCCCTCTCTTCTGAACTGGAATGTATTCTGAAGCCCATTGTTGATCTCCAGGGCAAACAGAGAAGCTCAAGTACAGTCCAGATATGAAAAGTATAAATATGGATAGGATCTCATCCAATGAATACAACAGTGGTAGATATAACCATATTTCCCAGTGGATGAAATCCTCAAGTATCAGCCACTCACTGTTGATTGGAATCTTGATGGGAATTTGAATTGTCTCTAGCTGGCAGTTCTGTATATTTAACGTTGTAAACTGTTGGGAGCTCACCTCGTGGTTCATATGCTTGGTCATCATCACTAAGGAAGTTTTAACATGAATACATTGACTACTGCATCAATTAGCAAGATCTGATGATGACTTGTTAATGGCAGAATCGGTTCACAGAGTTGTAATTTGAAACTACAATGAAGTGCAATCTACACATCCCTTTTAATCCTTCCTGAAATGACAGCCATTTCAGTTGCCTGATGTGTAGATCCAGCAAGTAACTACAGATTCAGGAAATATTGAAAGAGATGTATACCTCTGACCTAGACACACAGAATTATCGACAATAGCCTCTGATTTTAAGTGGCCTTCTGATTTTTGCTGAAAACAAACTTCTCTTTAAATTTCCAGTGAAGTGCCTCATTGCATATCTAATGCTCAGGCAGTAAGTTTTCTTCTTTAGAAGTGAAGGATCTGTGGGAGAGGATATTAAAAAATGTTGAAAAGCCCTCTTTAATAAAACCCAAGATAGTTAGGAATGCTTTCATTTTATAGTACTTCAAAAGAACAATCAAATATATTGTTCAGTTATGCAGCAACAATGGCTGATGTTTATCCCTTGTGACTCTTGTTTTGAACAACTTTTAAAAGAAAAACAATATGACTTAAGGGAGCAACTATCCTTTGTGGTTTTTTGTTTTGTTTTACAATTTAGTCAAGACATGGAATGTGATTTCTCAGTACAAGGATGTTCAGTTTTCTCTAACATTCATTGGGAATGGCAGCTATTTCAGCTGGCATAGCCATGATCTCATAGAATTCTAGAGTGATGGAGTTGGGAGTCCATCATTCCAACTCCTTCATATTAGCCCATTGAATTCATAACACTGCTCAATGCAACAATCCAAACTAAGGTATAAATCACTAGGGGTTGACTACCTTTTAAAAATGCCTCCAGGGTTAGAGCACTCACCATCTCTCGAGGTACAGTGGACCCTCGTGTAACAAGTGATTTGTTTAACAGAAAATCTGCTTAAAAGAAAAAAATTCCAGAGATAGGGGGAAATCACTTAACAGAATCGCCTATGGGGCAAATCCGTACAACAGAAAAACTCGTGATTAGGGATTAATCTGTTTTCAATGCATTCCTATGGGAAATTTTTTTACAAAGGAAAATGTGCTTAACAGAATTTCATTCAGAACAAATTAATTCCTTTATAAAAGGTACCACTGTAATTGGTTCCCTTGATGTCTAACCAGTGCCAAAGAGAGAACTAGTTCTTCATGTAACTTTGAGACTATACTTCTGTTAATGGAGCCTAAAATAGCACTTGCCTTTCTTTCTGTCACATTGCACTGTTGGCTCATATTCAGCTTATTATCTACAACAAAACCAAGACTAAGCCCTGTATCTCCCAAACATCGCATTTTGTTTCTATTCCCTGGGTGAAGAACTTTGCACTTATCTCTGTTGATAAATTTTCTTCTGCTTGAATGCTTGAATCTATCAAGTTCTTTTTGACTTCCAGGATGTTAGCTGTTCCATCTAGACATGGGCACGACTTGGCAAAATTCTCGTTTCCGTTTCCGTTTCTCGTTTCCGTTGTGTAACGGAAACGGTAACGACAATTACTCCACCAGAACTCGAATTCGAACCGACTAAAGAAAAATTGGGTCTGATTTGTCATTGTCGTTCCTGGCATCGCAGCGATCGCGCGATGCCAAGCGGCACAGGAAAAAAGTTTTAAAAATAAAAAAACCGATTCCCGGCCAAAAATGAGGTGAAAATATGCCTGCCTGAGGGCACCTACCAGAGGGGTGGTTTCTGGGGGGGGGGGGTCCCCGGCCTCCCCCCTCTTCTCTCCTGGGCTGCGCAAAGTGCGCATCCTCGTCAAGTCGCAACTCGCAGTCGCCAAGCGGCGCGGCACAGAAAAAAAGTTTTAAAAATTAAAAAAACCCCGATTCCCGGCCAAAAAAGCAGGTGAAAATATGCCTGCCTGAGGGCACCTACCAGAGGGGTGGTTTCTGGGGGGGGGGTCCGCGGCCTCCCCCCTCTCCTCTCCTGGGCTGCGCAAAGTGCGCATCCTCATCGAGTCGCAACTCGCAGTCGCCAAGCGGCGCGGCACAGAAAAAAAGTTTTAAAAATAAAAAAAACCCGATTCCCGGCCAAAAAAGCAGGCGAAAATATGCCTGCCTGAGGGCATCTACCAGAGGGGTGGTTTCTGGGGGGGGGTCCCCGGCCTCCCCCCCTCTCCTCTCCTGGGCTGCGCAAAGTGTGCATCCTCGTCGAGTCGCAACTCGCAGTCGCCAAGCGGCGCAGCATAGAAAAAAAGTTTTGAAAATAAAAAAAACCCGATTCCCGGCCAAAAAAGCAGGCGAAAATATGCCTGCCTGAGGGCACCTACCAGAGGGGTGGTTTCTGGGGGGGGGTCCCCGGCCTCCCCCCTCTCCTCTCCTGGGCTGCGCAAAGTGCGCATCCTCATTGAGTCACAACTCACCAAGCGGCGCGGCACAGAAAAAAAGTTTAAAAAATAAAAAAAACCTATTCCCGGCCAAAAAAGCAGGCGAAAACATGCCTGCCTGAGTGAGGGCACCTACCAGAAGGGTGGTTTCTGGGGGGGTCCCCGGCCTCCCCCCCTCTCCTCTCCTGGGCTACGCATCCTCGTCGTCTCGCCAACTCATGCCATGCCATGCGGTGCGGGCAGGCGATCCAAAATGGGGCGACCACAATATTTATTTTGAAATCGCGTGGTCCAAAAACACACCAAAGCACCACAGAAACATGCAAAAATAGCTATTTTAAGACTGCCTGAATTTTTTCAGTAGAAGCAGTGGGTTTTTCTTGCAACAAAACGTCTCCATTGATTTTATTTTATTTTATTTTTATTTTTATTTTTTCACACCTGCGCAATGATGGGCTGGCCATGGGAGTGGACCATGCAAATTTTTGGAGCCATTCCACCAATTGCATGGCCACTTGGCCAGGTTTTGACCGAGACTTCTGGGATATGCCAGTCGGGCATAAAAAGCCCACTAACCCTAGCCCGAACCCGAACCCGAACCTGAACCCTAACCCATACGCCAGTACACTGTCCTTCTTAGTGGGTCAGAGAGGCACCCAGAGGTGCACCCCAGTAACTCACCCTAACCTTACCAGTAACCCTAAGCCTAGCCCTTGCGCTAACCCCTAACCCCAAGCCAGATCTGTGTACTCGCATTGCACTACAGCAAGTACACTTCCCTTCTTAGTGAGTCACAGCAGGCGCCCGTAGGTGTCCTCTGTCACTTCGTTCCCCAGCCCAAGTGCAGGCAGTGAGTCACAGAGGCACCTGAAAGAGAGGTGCCTCTGCCTGCTGTAACTGCAACTTAATGGTATGCATATCCAATTGGCTATACATGCCATTTTGTAGCGGGTGAGGAGAGGTGCCTCCAGGAGCCCGCTTTCCCTTCATGGCGGGCCAGAGGAGGCACCCACCCCAGAGAGGTGCCTCCAGGAGCCCGCCCCCACCAAAACCAGTACTAACGACAGATGAAAAACCGACAAACGAAACGACAAATTTTGGGAAAATTTCGCAAAAAACGGAAACGAGCCGAAACGGGCCGGCTCCGACACACGACAACTCGAAACGTAATTTTTCCTGGTCGTGCCCATCTCTAGTTCCATCCAATTTTGCCTAATCCACAGATTTGATAAGCATTCCCTGAACCCCTTGCCCAAGTCACCAAGAAATATGCTAAAAGGCACTGGGCTGTACCTCTCATGCAGTACCTCTCTCAGTAACTTCATCCGGTTTGAGAAGGAGTCATTGATAAGCACTCCAAGTACAATGCTGTGACCAACTGTGTATCACCTGAGAGTTGTTCTATCCAGGCCTAGTTATCTTGGCAATAGGAATATAATAGAGTAGCTATCAAAAGTTCTGCTGAAGCCAATATATATTACATCTTCAGCATTCCTACCATCTACCACAGGCATTTCTTGATCAAAAAATGAGATCAGATTAGTCTGGCAGGATTTGTTCTTGAGAAATCTGTATTTGCTTCTATTACTACACTGTTTTTCAGGTGCTTGCAGATGAAGTACTTTATAAAACATTCTAGAGTTTCCCTTGGGATTCAAGTCAGGCTAACTAGTCTGTAGTTCCCAGTTCTCCATTTATGCTCTTTTTAAATATAAGGACATTATTCCAGTTAACTGGCATCCATCTTCTATGATTTCTTAATAGTGGTTCGGAGTAGAAATAGCCATGGACCACTAGTTCAGTGGTTCGTCCTTCAGTTTCCAGCTCCACCTCTTTTGGCAGGCACCCACTGAGATGCAGCACCCTGCCTTCTCTGCTCTGCCTCCTTTGGGTGCTGCCTCTTAGTGAGTATCTGCTGTACTCCAGTGGGACTGGGAACTGTCAAACACCGGTTTGTCCAAAGGATGGATCAGCATGAACTGCTGATATGGTGATATGTGTCCATCTCTAGTTTTGAGCATTCTTCAGCCACTTCCTTTAATACACTTGGATGTACTTTATCAGGCCTTGGATATTTGAACTCATTGAAAATAATAAGGTATTCCTTGACAATTGGTTTGTCAGTTTCAGACTGCAACCCTGTCCCCATCACTTGTTCTGCACAGTTTTTCAAAGGTTTCAGACACATCTCCTTGATTGGTCAATCAACAGTGGACTCCGGCTATCATGTTGCTTTAAAATTTTGCTCCAGGTATATTAAGATAGATGCCCTTGATGCGAGAGGCAAACTCATCCTCCAATATTTCTCTGCATGCATATGTAGTTTTTTACATATGGGGACACCCAACCTCCTTTTCTGTTACTTCTTCTGAAAAAAAATTAATTGCTGTATTCTGTTCTTAGGAGTCATCCCATTAAGTTGTATTTCTTCTCCTGAACTATGATTTCCAGTTTTTCTTCTTTGCTTCCCATACTCCTGGCATTACAGTAATACCTTGGATAATGAATGCCTATGTTAAGGAATAATTCAGATAGTGAATTGAAACTTCCGGGAATAGGGATGTTTTGGATAATGAATTTTTCCTATGGGCTGCCTCGGATAACAAATTTTTCATAATGCTTTGTGCAAAAAGTCTACCCAGGATGCATTGTGCCCCCTGTAGTTTGTGGAGGAGTGGGAGGAGTTGGAGCAGTTTTTTCATTGTATTTTGGAGCCATTCTGGATATTTTTTACAGCAGGTTTTGGACCTTTTGAACTTGGAAAGGTAGGGAGCTGAGGTTTCCTTGCTTTCTTTTGTCCATCTTTGCATTATTTTCCATTTTTCTGCAGGCAGGAATGGGCTGGGGTTTTTCTTGCTGATTGTTTTTGTCCATGTTTGCATTTTTTGCATTGCACTTTTGGCAGGAACAGCCTGGGGTTTTTCTTGCCGCTTTCTACTGTCCATATTTGCAATATTTCTAAACAGATATGAGGGAAAATGTTATTTTTTTGCCTTTTTCAGACCTCTGGAACACATTAATTGTTTTCTCATTCATTCCTATGGGAAACCGCATTTCGGATAACGAATTTTTCAGGTAGTGAATTGACTCACAGAATGAATTAAATTTGTTATCCGAGCTATTACTGTCATATATAGGCACTGGAGATTGTGTGAATTCTGGCCTGCTTTCTTTCATACAATTTAATGAAGCTACTTACTCTGTTCTTCTTCTTGTACATCTGTATTTATTTTTGTACCCTCCCCCTCCTTTCAATTCAATTTAAAGCCCTCCTGATGAAATTCTTCATGCTGTGGCCAAACATATCCTTCCCAGATTACCTTCCCCCAAAATCCTTGAGTTTCCTTCTCAGAGTTTCAAAGTCTGATGTAATATCCAGCAAAGCAGTTGCCATCCTAAGAGGCTAAGAGAAGGAACAACATAGCTACAGGATGCTGTACTCGTATGGTTGGGAACTGATCATGTTGGTGAATCTTCTCAAATTGAAGCTTTCAGGGTATTCAATATGACAGAGAATCCTGTCTTTTCCATGTTCCTCTCCATTCAGATTTTGAAATATTTATACCTGGAATATGATGAAATGTGTGAATTTTGTTAAATTCTTCCAAAACAAACTGAAATGAAATGCCCTTTATTTGCACTGGCCAAGTTCAATAGGTACAAATAATGCTTGCATGGTGACAATGATATAGCACTTGCCTGCCCTATACATCTCAAAAGCAAAGAACCTTGGGGGTGCGGTGGGGGAAGCAATACTAATCAGTATGAATACTTTTGGAAACAGCAAAATTGAATCCCAGGCTTTTAAGAGTCAAGCACAGTACAGTACTTCACATCTTGAGTCTGGATGGATAAGATTGTCCAGTTTGTTTTCTGGAGGAAACAAATATTTTAATTTACTGCTTTGGTAACTGGAACATATGGCGGGTCAAATCCAGTCCTTGGAAGGATAGAATAACCCCCAGGAGGTTTAAAGTTCTTCTCTGCTAAATTAGGGAAGATTTGGGGTAATTGTGGCCCTCCAGATATTGCCTTTAAAGCCTCTTTTTCAATTTTATTGTGCATTTCACACATGGACAATTACATGAGGATGAAGTGTCACCATTAAAAAAATAGCAGCAATCTGCTGCCCATCGTGAAATCACTTCTCTGGCACAGGTAGAGCAATACAACAGGATAGCAGGCAGTGTTATAGAAGTTGAGACATACGCGAATCCAGAATGAGTCAATTCAGAAGTAGGACTGTGTGGATACACATTAAGGTTCAGTCCCACATGCAGCTCCTATAGTGGATTTATGTTCTTGTTTACTTTAACTGCATGGTTACCATTCATTCCTGCATAAATCTTTGCAGTTAGATATATGTGTAAAATAATACTTTTTAAATTATTTTTAATATTCATATATTTATGATTTTAAAAAGCAAAGCAAAGTGTTCTGCTTATATACCGCCCCATACCACTACAAGTAGTCTTTGGGCGGTTTACAATTTTAATTACAGTGTGCAGGCTACACATTGCCCCCCCCCCCAGCAAGCTGGGTACTCAATTTTACTGACCTCGGAAGGATGGAAGGCTGAGTGAACCTTAAGACTGCTACCAGGGATTGAACCCAGGTCGTGAGCACAGTTTTACCTGCAGTACAGGCATTTAACCACTGCGCCACGAGGCTTGCAAATATTTGCTTTTTACAGATGTAAGCTACTTTGGGTCCTTTTAAAGGAGACCGGCAGGATAAAAATATTAACTTAGTTGAATAGCTAACTAACTAACTAAATACGGGGATGGTTATGGATTGACATCCTCACAATAACTTTGTCAGGCTTTGCAGATACACGAAACAAGATACAGTATTTATAGAACTTTGGTGGCTTGCTGTGACTTATTAATGAAACACATTAAAAACCATATCACCCATATTTACTTTGACACAACTAGTTTTGTACATTTGTCTGTGAATATGCCTTAGATTTGGGCAAATCTTGAGCTTCTTGAATCTTGAGTTCAAACGGATTTTCTGCAGGAATGATTAGAAACAAATCTAGACCCAGTGACCAATTATGGAGGGGGGGCACCCCAAACTTGGGGTGAGAGGTCCCTGTCCTGATCAATATGCCTCCATGGCTAGGTCCTGTATGGAGCTTCATATTGGCCTTGTGTTTTTATCTGGAATAAAATATCATCTGTTTTGATATTTCCTATCTCTGAAAATATTCTGGCAGTAGTATCTCTCAGTAAGCACAGAAGGATTTTTTTAAAAAACAGAAATAATTTTCAACTGAACTTCTTTTACTGATTTGTTTGGACGGTGCTGGCTAATTTCTTCCTCAGTAGGTAATATTTACTCAGAAAGACCCTTGCTGTCTTCTATCTTTGGTTTCTGCTTAAACTGTTTATGTCCCCCCCATCACACACACACACTCCTCCTTTCCTGGTCTCCCTGTAAGTGTGTAAATTTAATTCCTTCCCCAGAGGGTGATCATGGTCTTTTTGAAGCCTTCTGTTCTTATATCCCAGCCATATCCACACTTTCTCTATTGCAGTTGACCTCTAGTCGGTAAAAAGAAAAGGAGGTTGTTTACAGGTAGAGGGGCACACAGGGAACTTGTAGTAAAATTTGAGAAGGTTGTGGGGAGAGAAGAGGAGGGATGAGGAAGTTTGATGTCTTCATTTCTGCAGGTTTATCCAGTATCTAAATTGAAAGCAGCAGGTATCTGATCTGAAAATAAATTGTTTTCCCCCCTTTATGTCTCAGCTTTAGCATTGCCGGCTGCCTGTGACTCCATCTGCTTTAAAGATAGTACTGTCAACATTCCTTCACCAAATCTGTGGAAGCACCATCTTCAGATTATTATACTCTAAATACAGATGCAGGTGTTGATGTCATTGTTCAACAAAAGAACATTAATTAACAGGTCATTACAAAATTACGTGTTTGAAAGCCACATTGTTTCCCCAACAGAATGCACAGAATATTAAGGTTAGTGTGTTTGTTGAGATGCACCACAATTTTATAAAATAAAAATGAGAACATATTTGTTTTAAAAATAGCATTTTATTTCCCTATACACATTGCCTTATACAGTAACCATTTTATACTGGTTTTAAATATCACACAAGTGCTACCAGTTCCTCATCCTCGACAGAGTTGATTACACTTGGACCAAGTTTACTTTTCACCTTTTAACCAACTATTTCAGTTTATTAACTAGTCAACTAGTTAATAAACTATTCCTTTTTACTCCAGCTCAACTGGCTTATCAGTATACATGTTGATACTGAGGGTAATGTCATGTATAAAGGGAAGAGCTGGGAATCAGAAGGCCTGGTTTCTAATCCCTGCTTAGCCATGGAAACTCTCTCTCTCTCTCTCTCTTTGTTTGTTTGTGTATGTGTGTATGTGTGTGCGTGTGTAAAAACAACACTTCGTAAACATCTCACCTTGAAAACCCTATTAGGGTCTTGATAAGCTGGTTCCAATTTGACTACAGCATAAGTGATGGTTATGATATCTAAACATTAGGAAGAACTTCATGACAGAGCTGTTCGGCAGTGGAATATGCTGCCACAGAGGGTGGTGGAGTCTCCTTCTTTGGAGGTTTTTAAGCAGAGGCTGGATGGCCATCTGTCAGAAATATTGTGATGGGGGCTCCTGCACGGCAGGGGGTTGGACTAGATGGCCCTTGAGGTCTCTTCCAACTCTATGATTCTGTCTTTATTAAAGCTTCGCATCACTTGGATCCCTGTTTCAAGCACATAGAAAGTAGAGTGCCACATTCTGGATTAGGTGGTGCAATCCTTATTTTTCTTACCTCTGCAGCAACAGCTCACTGCCCCAGAAACTATAGTGAAAATGCCCTGCTACCTTTCTGGCTCACCCATTAGGTAGGCATGAGTCTTCTATGCCCTGCCAAGTACCCAAACGACTAGCAGGGGCCATACCCTGGACCCGTTTCATTTTCCTACCACCACTGCCTGCAACAAACAGACCCTGCACCTTTTTTAAAGCTAGACTCCCCTGCTGCAGCATGTCCTACAGAACTTGATTTTGTGAGCTATGAAGCTTCGTATCATTGCAGCATTCAATATCACTCACCTGGATTCTGTCCTTGTGTTTTGTCCTATGCCGATACCTCTGTCTCCCACCAGTGTCTTGTCCGGGAGAGATAAACATGATTTGTACCATGGTTACTGCTCCAGATGTTACTTGTAAAATGTACTCTCTTTTCTCTACTTATCTTCTCCCATACTAGTTGCCTGACACCTGCATATAAATTTGGCATCACCTTGAGGCTAAGGATCGTTTGGGATGGCGGTTGGTCATGGGGTGCAACTCCAGCCACAAGTCTACAAAAACAAATGTTCTCCACCAGAATGAATGGCTGGTTTTCCAGAGCTATCATCGCCCTTAGGCAATAAGTAATCCTGGCATTTTTCCATTTGCAGAATGCCTTTTCCTGCACCCCTCCAGGGTAGGCTGGAACTTATTCTTGAGATGGAGGTCTGGCATTTGCTGCCTCCCACCTTTTGCTATTTGCCCATCTACCTTCCTGCTTCCCTGTCCTGGTGGCTCAACCCCTGTCATCTGATGACTCTTACTCATTGCAATAAGAAAACCTCTTGTCCTCATAGTACCCATTTCATTGCCAGCACCACGGCTGTGTGCTTTAAGCAACAGCACATGGTACTATTTCAAAGGTGGTCCAGGTTCTGCCTACCTTAAGCACCTTCTTTTAGTGCTTGCATTCAGCCATGTAACCACCTCTAACACACTGTAGGAATTTCTTCCTAATTATTTATTTTTGAGAGTTCCAGTTTTTGATTGCTCTCCTCTCTCTCTCTCTCTCTCTCTCTCTCTCTCTCTGTCTCTCTCTCTCTCTCTCTCTCTCTCTCTGTGTGTGTGTGTGTGTGTGTGTGTGTGTGTGTGTGTGTGTGTGTGTGTGTGTGTGTGTGTGTGAACACACATGCTATGGCCTTGGTGGTGAAGCTGTGAAGTATTTTTTTATTTGTCTAGGTATTGTTGAATCCACAGCCTGATAAGTGGCATATAGACTGTGCCTGAGGCCCTCACCTCTGTTGAGAAAGGGGTTTTCAATGCTCACATGTATGGCTTCCCTGGCCCATCTCTCAAAACACCTCTCTTTTTGTCAAATAAAATGAATTATTATTATTATTATTATTATTATTATTATTATTATTATTATTATTATTATTATTATTATTATATAAATAAATAAATAAATAAATAAATAAATAAATAAATAAATAAATACTTCACGCCTTCACCACCAAGGCCATAGCTAACGACCCATACTTTATGAGTTTCAGCAGTTTAGGCTATTGTTCACCTTAAGGCGATTGAGACTGTTGTCTACCTAACGAGCCTATTCCAGCCATTGTTCATCTTACGAGCCTATTTCAGACCAGGGTGACAAGAGGTCAAAGTGAGCTATAAAATGGAGGACTTGTGACTAGCTTTTTTCAGACTGATGAAGCTTTTTGGGTGAGCAGTGAAACGTGTCAGTCTCTCAAGAAAAAGAAGTCCAGTTGCCATGACTCAACTTCCAGATAAACTCACCTGGACGGCTGAGAATTTTCACAGACATATTCTCCTGCCTGATATACTCCAAAGAGGTCTTGACCCAATATATGGATTCCCTATTGATTTGTAATGCGTTAATCTATGAATCTGTTATTCCTAAATCTTAGTCCTAACTATATTAAGTAAAAAAAGACAATGAGACATAAAGAATGTAAGTGGAAGGTCCAGAAAAGGACACAGAGAAAACTACTACAGTGCAGGCTTGCACTGCAGCATATACTAACAGCAAATGCTCAAGGAATGCCGCCTTTGAATTTGAAAGAACCAATATGGGGGGGCACCTTCTGATATCTGTATCTGCTTCTAGATTTCTGTGGTGCTGGCAGACACCTTTTACAGCTTTTGTTCTCACTTGGTCCCCTCCTGACAGCAACTAGGGATGGGCATTTCATTTCGGAACCAGTAAGTTACCATTCTCTGGACTCATGTGAGGTTAAAATGCAATAAGGAAGCATGTTGTGATATAATCTTTCCTCCTTCGTGATGCTGGCCAATCAGAAAAGGAGGTGGGATAAATCCTGTCCCTGCACAGCTTCTGATTAGCCAGCATCACAGAGGAGGAAATATGACGTCGCAGTGTGCTTCCTCATTGCAGCTCAGCTCCATGCCGTCAGGGAGAAAAGTAAAGCAATTGGCTCCACACGTATCAGATGGTTCTGAGCACCACCTGGGCTCATGTGGTTCATTTCATAACCTACTGGTTCCAAAATGAAATGCCCATCCCTAATGGCAACTCTGATTAGTAGACACTGAGTTCTCTTTCCCAACTATTCTTGATGCCACTGCCAGAGCATCTTTTAAAGTTTTATTTCTGAAATCACTCCAGGATGGTTGAGAAATAAGTTTCACTTTCTGTTCTTCCTCTAGCAAATAGAAGCCTAGCCTATTATTATTATTATTATTATTATTATTATTATTATTATTATTATTATTATTATTATTATTATTATTATTATTATTATTATTATTATTATTATTAGCTTTATAATCTATCAGGGTATGCGGAACTCTGAATATTAGGAATTATTATTACGGCTATTTGGAATGATTAAATTCACGTGTGGATATTAGAGATGGGCACGGAATGAACATTTTTTTCGTTTCCGTTACCGTTTGTCGTTTCCGTTACGCAACGAAACAACAAACAAAAATTGTGATGAAAATGCAATGAAACGAACAGAACCATGAAAATTGTGGTCGTTACGTTTCGTTTCCGTTAATGGTGACGCACAATGAAATGAGCTGTTTTAAATGTTAAAAAACGCCCTGGACATCCGTAAAAAAGCAGCGATAATTATTTATATTGTCTGATAATTCCTACCAGGGGGGTTGGGGTCCTTAAAACGTTTGTTTTTGTCTTCTCCCATCGCGATGTATTTTTCTTTTCCCTTTAAATGGATGTCGCCACCAGCCACAAAATGGAGGCAAGCCATGTGATGTGGGATCATGTTCAACCAATAGCATGCCCAGGTTAGAGACTGGGTGGGCAGGTCTGGCAGCCACAGAGGGCATAAAAAGCTCTGGCAGCCCCCATCCTCCTTGCAGTCTCTGGTGGGAGTTAGGGTGGGATTGCTGTTTCTGCGACTCTAGGTTCAGTCCTGCAGCCTCCCTGTGTGCATGCGTGCTGCGTACCTCTCGGTGAGTACCCTCCCCTGCCCCACAATGCAGTCACTCTGGGGCTGCCTTGCACCCTGGGCAACGCCCGCCGCTGCCTTTGCAGCCTCCCTGCATACCTAGTCTATACTGTGTCTCTGCCAGCATCCATTTTTTTAGTGTTTTCCCTCTGGTCTGGGGCGTTGGGGGATGCCTGCGCACGGAAATGCTTTAAAAATCGTGCAAAAAGTGGGTAGAAACGACAAACAAAAAAATGAAAAACGGTAACGAAATTTTTCAAAAGATTCCCGACAAACGGAAACGAACCGAAACAGACCTCTCAACGACAAACGAAAAACCGAAACACCATTTTTTGTTTCGTGCCCATCTCTAGTGGATATATTCAGAACTACCTGCCTATGGCATTATTCAGTGAATTCCAAATATTTCCAACCCCAAAAGCACTTCCCTACTTACCAAATGACTAGATATTGCTATAAACCACTGGCTTAAAATGAAATATTCCCAGTGTTGTATGCCCTTCACCCCTTAGGGAGACCTTCTTGTAGCCAAAATATATCTCTGTGTATGCTCTTTCCCTTGGTCCCAATGTTCAACACATAAGTCCAGGTGCCTGGCTGCAGTCAGTGTTTAGGAGTTTGAGCCTCCACTGTACTTCCTTGACTGGGGGTGGGACTTGATGAGCCATTGCATCACTTCCAGCTTTGCATTTCTAAGATTGTTAGATTACATTATATTTCGCACCTATTGAAAGCTTCTTCTAAGTGCTCATTTTTGGCTGGGTTTCTCTACTGATGCTGTTTTTGCATTGACATCATAATGCCACATCTTTGGTCTTGAGCTTCTGTGGATGGGTAACTGCAGAGAACTGATGCGTCCAAATCATGTATTCAACTATAGCAAATTCATACGGAATCACACACTACTTGTGGCCCTGGACTAATGCTGTGGTAATGTGGATGCAGTTTTCCCCTTTTGCAAAAATAATCCCACAAATCCCACAGAACCCTCCATCATTCCCTCGGGGAGAAAGCCAGCGTAGAAATAAACTTTGTTATTATTATTATTAAATTAAATTATCACACAGCACATAAGATAACTACGCTGGATTTTGTATTACAAATCACTAGTCAAACGCTTCCCAAACGTTGATGAGTACGTGATGTATCGGCGAATTATGCGGACAGATCCCAGTAAGGTGGCTTTCTGCAGCTGACTGATGGTGACTTTGTCAACTCCAATTTCTTCTAAATACTTGCTTAGCAATTTAGGCACTGCACCCAGTGTGCCAATTACCACTGGGACCACCTGTAACAGTTTATGCCAGAGACTCTGAAGTTCAATTTTCAGATCCTGATAACGGGTAATTTTTTTCAAGTTGTTTCTCAGTGACTCACCTGGTATAGCAACATCAATGATCCACACTTTTTTCTTCTCCACAGTCACAATATCTGGGGTATTATGCTCCAAAACCCTGTCTGTCTATATTCGGAAGTCCCAAAGTAATTTTGCATGCTCATTTTCAATCACTTTTTCAGGCTTATGATCCCACCAGTTCTTTGCTACGGGCAGATGATAGTTCTGACACAAATTCCAGTGTACCATTTGAGCAACTACATTATGATGCTGTTGGTTGTTGTTGTTGTTGTTGTTGTTGTTGTTGTTGTTGTCTTGATTTAGTCTGTGTTTGCCTATCTGGATTTAGCTGTATTCTAAAACCTTTGATGTACATGGCATAAAGAGACTTGGTAAGTAGATACTCGTGTTTAGGGATGAGCAAAGCTGCCCTTCAGCCACTTAATTTAGATGTCTTTTATTTGCTTCAGGTTTGGTTGCTTGGCTTCATGTAATGTTCCTTTCATCCACTGCATGCATTTAAATTTAATTAGGTTAAGTCTTATGAAGCTCAGAGAGGAATTGTTCATACCTCACCAATAAAATAGAATAAATTCAGCTGTTTGATATTCTAGTTTGAAAAAGCCAGAAACATTTTTAACTCCTCTGCTCTGACAGTTTGGAAAAGGCAGATTATAGATAGATAGATAGATAGATAGATAGATAGATAGATAGATAGATAGATAGATAGATAGATAGAGAGAGAGAGAGAGAGAGAGAGAGAGAGAGAGAGAGAGAGAGAGAATTATAGTTATATATACTATATATTATTATTATTATTATTATTATTATTATTATTATTATTATTATTATTATTATTATTATTATTATTATTATATCTAGCGAAGACCAAATAACCTCCCTACGCAAATAATGCATTATGCCACTTATACGTTGCAGAATAAAATGGGTCTGGGGATGGGGGAAGTCTGAATTCCTTCTGTGCCAACTGACTGTGGGAACAAAGGTAAAGAAATCCGGATAAATGGCCCATAATTTGGGTAAAACACTGATAAGTAGGTAATGTGGCGACCAAAATGTGGGAGGCGGCTGCTGGAGAGTTCGGTGGTTTAAGCATCTAGTGGTGGAGTTTAGTTCCCCACTGTGTGCCTCCTTGGCAGGGGTTGGATTCAAATAATCCATAGGGTCCCTTCTAGCTTTGCAGTTCTAAGGTGATGGTGGTGGTGACGGTTACATTATTGGTTGCTGGGCACACAGCAAAATGCACCCCTGTTGCTGGCTGGTAAATGGGACAAATGCCTGGGTTTTAAACTCAGATCACAGGTTAAAACCAGTCTCCTCCTCTAGGACTGCTTGCCCTGAGATTTGTCTCTCTGCCTGAAACCCTGCCTCCAAAGCACAACAATTTCCTGACCTTCCCGCTGCTACCCTGTTTGCTTCGGTTCCTAATTAGCCCTCAAGTTCTAAGCCACAGTGTGTTCTTACCACGATAGCTTCTGCCTTGAAAAGAGAAAGGACTGAACAGGTTTTTTTTTTAAGACGGAACAAGCTCGGGTCCCCGATAGAATGAAATTCAATACAGTAGATGCAGTTTTACTTGCTGCAGCATATAAGTAGAGCTACTACTTCTATCTGATATTGGTCTCCTTTTTGCTTCTTGTTACCTTTGCTGCTTCATTGGCTAGCACCTTTGGTTGCTCCCAGATCAAATCACAGTGTAAGATAAAAGATGAGCCCCTGTTATTTCTTTGCATATAGACAGAATTACTGGTATTGACAAATAGTGGCTACCAAGAAGGCAAGTATTTATGCCCTGCAGGGATTTTGGATTCTCATGTTGGCTTAGATTTGTATCTTACATTCCTGATTTTGGGTGGGTGGTTGCTGCTGCCCCATGGAAATTTATTTATTTATGTATTTTTTTTACAGAAATTTTTAGCTGTCCCACTATCACGTGGTCTCTGAGTGGCACCCAGCATTTTAAATTTCTCAAAATACCCACTGTTGTGGCAAGAGCACCAGCAAACAAACCTCTAAATAGTGTGAGAAAATCTTGGTGATTAAAAAATGGCCCTGGCCTTGCTTTCCATGTTTATGGAATCTTCTTTTTAAGGATGCAGTTACATTATGCAATTGAATTGGGAGATGGGTTGTGTTTTTTTTTTAATTCAGTTTAAAATTGCATGGTAATTGAGTGGTTTTTGGGTCAGCGTGTGCATCCTCTTTGGAAAACATTTAATCCCTTTTAAAACTGGATTTGATTTCAGCTGAAAGGGCTTTTAAAATCATTCCATTTGAAGCTTTGTATTTCACCTGCATATTGTCTCACCGACTGCCTCTCACATCCATTTGCTGATGCTGTAGTATTATTTTCAACATGTTGTTAACTTCTGTTAACTGTTAACTTCTTTCATTCTGGCATGGCACTAGATCAATATTATAGATGGCAAAAACATAGTGGAGTGTGTGGTTGTTGTTTTTTTAGCATCCCAACACACTTGCACAGAGACACAGACACTCAAAGGGGTGTAGAAGGAGAGGGAGAAAGGGAACAAGTAACCGAGACTGAGGATAGGGAAAACACACCAGATAAATTGACAACATATCCAGCTTCTAGGCCTGCCATGCACTTTCTTCCAATTTAAACCAATTATTATGGAAGTTATTAAGTTATTAAGCAAGTTAAAATAAATGGCCCTCTAGCACAGGGGTCCTCAAACTTTTTAAACAGGGGGCTGGTTCACTGTCCCTCAGACACTGCTGGGGGCTGAACTATAGTTTGAAAAAAATATGAACAGATCCATGTGGATCCGTGCCTTGGAACCAAGTTTTTGCATCACTGTGGAGCCATACGCTGCGGGACCCCCCATTTTTGGTGTGCAATCTGTGTGCAGAGATGGAGATTCATTTGGGGGCATTATGTGGGTCCCTACCTTGGATCCATGTTTTTGCGCCACTATGGAGCCATGTACTGGAGGATGCATGAGTATTATTATGTAGTATCTGGAGTTGATAGTTGTTGTGAATTTTTCAGGCTGTTTGGCCATGTTCTGGAAGTTTTTCTTACTGACATTTCTCCAGATTCTGTGGCTGGAATCTTCAGATGGCAAGGAACTCAGGGAACTAGTAGTTTGAACTCCTAGTTCCCTAAGCTCCTTGCCCTCTGAAGATGCCAGCCACAGAATCTGGCAAAACGCCAGGAAGAAAAACTTCCAGAGCACAGCCAAACAGCCTGAAAAACTCACAACATCAGACACCAGCTGTGAAAGCCTTCGAGAATACATATTTGGAGATGAATGAGATGTGTGATTTGATGGTGATTTGGGAAGGATCTCATGCAAAAATCATATGAAATCAAGAAGATCCATCAAGATTTACCTTATATCCAGCTCATAAGAAACCATTACTGTCCAAACAATGAGGAACCATTACTGTCCAAAATGAGGAACAATTGGTGGCTTGTAAAGCAACAGATCTGCTCTTGGCCCATTCGAGATGGGAAGGAGAGTTCAAAGAAGGTGCTGAAAAAAAATACTGATAGATAGAAAAGGAGACACCTCCTCCTCCCCCCCAAACCCCTCAGGAGAAAGTGGAGGTGCTGAGATTAAAAGGGGGAAGGGCAAGGCTGCCCTGGTGCTGGCTTTCCAGGATGTCATTCTCCTGCCCCAACACACCGCTCCTCCTTCTGGGGGGAACAGCTTGAGTAAACCCAGGGCTGAAAGCCATCCATAAATCCCTTGTGATCACTCGGCCACCACCGCCACCAACTTGACCCAGCCGGTCTTGAAACAGCCTCCCAAAATTTCTCTAAGACGTTGGGTGGCTGTCCTTGTTGGCCTCCCCCAATTCAGGGCAATGGTGGCAGCAGCATGAGGATGAGAAGCGGTGGCAGCGGCCTTCCCTTGGTTCCATGCAAGGTTCCCCTATGACTTAGCCAGCCCTTCTCCCACCCTCTTGCCACATCCTCCCTGTCCCAAACATTTGGGTGCCGCAGCTGAGAGGCCTCCTTTGCCAGTGCCACGGCTGCCACCATCTCCTCCTTCAACTGCAGCTGCCTTCTTTCATATTCCCAGCAAGTCAGCCTTGGGGATGGAGGGGTGTGGAGTGAATGAGCAGGCTGCCTGTGGGGTGTAGTACTGAGGAGGAGGAGGAGGAGGAGGAGGAGGAGGAGGAGGAGAAGGAGGAGGAAATGACAACTGAGGCAGTGGTGGTAGTAGTGGCCTTCCTCTCCAGTTTAGGCAGCTCTTGCTCTTTCCTATTGTTAGTCATTCACGGAGTTCTGGTCATGGCTCGCTTGCTCTGGTGCATGAACACCCGCTCGCGGCTCCCACAATCCCCTCCTTCCTTTCTCTGGCACTCATGCGTGTGCTGCCACTGAGGCTCTGGCACTGCCGTTGGTTCTCACAGCCCCACCCACAAAATGGAGGTGATGGGGAGTGAGAGTGAGTGCTCTCTCCCCCCTCCCTCAGATTTCCCCCTGCCCTTCAGTTTCTTGAACAATGTATTAAACTTTGCAGCCACGTCTCAAAGGGGGTGGATTCTGCAGTTGCTGGCAGGCCAGTTTCAGGACCCTGGTGAGCCGGATCTGGCCCCTGGGCTGTAGTTTGAGGACCCCTGCTCTAACACCTTAGTCAAATGCCCTACTTTCCAATAAAAAACAACAAGTTTCCAGGGTAATAAAAACCCCATATTCCCATGTGTTGTTAGTTGGAATTTTTAAAATTGATTTCAATCATGCCAAGTCCAATTCTAAAACAGGGTGTTTTCTTTTACATGCAACGACACCTCAAAGAAAGAGCAACGGCTGTGGGCATATCATTCCTAAATATTCTCCATGCATAATGATTCCGCCCATTACCTCAATAAGAACATCATTGTGAAATGAGGTCTCCAGAAAGAATCTTAATTTTTACTGGTATATGGCTGGCCATGAACCTAGTTTTTAAATTGTTTCAGTATTGTGAACAACCAGTTCTTTTTTGAGCCTGAGGCTGAAAAAGAGCAGCAGGAAATGAAAATGTAGAAGTTCAGCTTCATTTTTCCCCTCCAGTGAGGCTGCCACAGTTCTCGGCAAGTCAGTGTTTGTACTTCCCCTAACCATGGCCCGAAGCCATCACAGTGGGATTCTGCACAAGAGCAACAGGAAGGCCAGAGTTTAACTTTATTACATTTGATCATTTAGCTGCTGGTTGTAAGGCAACACAGCTTGTGTGGCCCACAGAAGGACCAGCTGAGAGAGTCTGACTCATGTGGAATTCACTCTGTAAAGCAGATTTGCAATGCCCATGTTTGAAAATGTTAAGACAGTTAATGGCAAAAATAAAACTGCTTTATGAGATGGCATGGGTGCACGTTTGGTCTCAGTGTGTGGTATGTAAATTTGATGAAATAATGTAGGATCTGAGTTCAGACAATGCTATTTGGAAAGATGAACTAAATTTACTACATAGTTATGGGCAGCATTTTTAGATTTCCCCCCCCCCCCAAGATAACTTAGTGGGGCAAGATGTTACAAATAGTAATTTATTTATTTTTTAATCTTCAACTTTCACTTGACCACTAGATGATGTGATATGGATGTCATACAATCTAAGTGTACAAAGGGTTGAGGATGTTGATGAAAGGCCTGGCTGACTAAAGGCATTCAGCTGCCTGAGGTGAAGTACAGAAGGGTGTCGCTATTCCAGAAGCTAGCTGAACTGGAAAGCCAGTCTTCCCTCAGCATTGACCTTAGGAGAGTGTTCTCCAATACCAGTGAGGTTTCAGGCTATTTTAGGCAAGAGACGACTGACTGTGTGGTAATGGAGAACAAATATGTTCAACAGTTGTAACAGCCAGGAGACAGCTATTTTTGCCCCCAATATCTGGTGCCTGAAGTGACTGACTCTTTTTTATTCATGGTGGCTTTCACAGGAGTAGCCATTTGACAAAAACAAAACTAAATTAAAAAGGAGACAAAACATTGTGGCAACTTAAAGACTAGCTGTTATATTTTCATGTGAACATTCGTGGATCAAGCCCACTTCCTTAGACATTAGAGTGAGGCTATATAAATGGCCATGTTTATACATGCCCCCATGACCAGGGTGGTGATGCAAATGAAGGACAAAATGACCATGGTTTATTAGTACTAGAATAGGTTACTAGGTTGTGGATAAAGGCACTTATCAGACTACAAGATAACAACAGCATAGTTGACCCAAGTGGTGAACTGTGTGAACCAGTGTAACATTTCACATTTGGTAATGAAGACTTAAGTTCCCTTGATTATGATTAGTATTCAGCCCTTTTAAGTGGGTCCCCAACATCCATATATACTGTCCTTTATCTCAGCTATTTCTTTTTGAAGCCTTGCTTTGTACTGTTATTTCCTGCCCAGAATAGTGAATGTGTATCTATGTAGACAAATATTCTGAAACATGTTTCTGTGTATTGCCATTCCTGATGGCAGACTTATGTCCTTCATTTCTTTTCCACAAAGACTGTCCTGTTTGTCCTATGTAGAGTATAAGATGGCATTGTTGGAAAAGGATGACATAGATAAGTGGTTCCTAGAGTTTTTCACGTCATGGGTTCCTTGGCTTACTGGCCATTCTTAGTGGCTCCCCTTGCTAGGATGGGCCATCAGGGGCAGGTGAGAATTTCTGCTTGCCTCAGGCACCTTTCTGGCACATGACAGAGCCTCCTGATTCTGAATCTGTTCTACTGACAGCAGGGGCTGTACCGGAATATAAGGGCTGTCCCTCTACCCAGATCCCATCTGCAAGCAATCCACCTCAGCTGCTGAAAGCAGGAAACTGGAGAACACAAGCCCATGTGGATTTTGTGATAGCTGGCTGTGATAGCTATTTCACTTACCAGAATAATTATTCAACAGGCACCTTCACTTGAATAATAAGTAAGGCATTTATTTATTTACAAATAAGAATTACACAAGAATATTCTCTTACTAGAAAATAATAACATGATTTCCCTTCTTAACTTAAATGAGGCTTAAGAGGCATGTCCCTATGTCTACTTTAAAACTACATTGCTAAGTATTAGTCCATCGGTCCATCTTGCAGGCATAAGAATCCATTCGGGGAAGAAGCCTCCCAGTCTCTCTCTCCCAGACTGTTCACAGTAGAGATGGGCACGACTTGAAAAAATTTTTTTTCGAGTTGTCGTTAGTCGGGCCAGTCCCATTTCGGGTCGTTTCCGGTTTTCGCGAAAATTCGCAAAATTAGTCGGTTCGTTTTTTTGTTTTTTTGTTGTCGTTAGTACTGGTTTTTTTGGGGGGGGAGCGGGCTCCTGGAGGCACCTCTGTGGGGTGGGTGCCTCCTCTGGCCCGCTATAAAGGGAAAGTGGGCTCCTGGAGGCACCCGTGGGTGCCTCCTGCCACTAGGAAGGGGAAGCAGGCTCCAAGAGAGACCCCTCTACATGGGGGTCTCCCCTCCTCACCTGCTGCTGCTGCAAAATGCTATGCAATAGCCATATGGATATTGCATAACATAATGTGCAGACAGTGAGACCAGTGTGAGAGTGATAGCGTCATGCCCGCCCTTCACAAGGCTCTGGCACCACCATGTCTCACACAGAAGGGAATTGTACTTGCTGCGTGTAGTGCAATGCAAGCAAGTAGATCTGGCTTTAAGGTGGCTTAGTGCAAGAGCTAGGGTTAGGCTAGTGACGGGTAAGGTTACGGTGGGCTAGTGGGTTGCACCTCTGGGTGCCTCTCTGACCCACTAAGAAGACAGTCTGTGACGTATAGGTACGGAGTCAAGGGTTAGGGTTAGGGCTAGGGCAGGTTTTAGGGGGCTTTTTGGCACATCCCAGAAGTCTCCATGGCCAAGTGGCCATGCGACTGGTGGGATGGCTCCAAAAATTTGCATGGTTGTCCACTCCCACATGGCTGGCCACTCGGCCAGCCCATCATTGCGCAGGTGTAAATAAAATAAAATAAAATAAAATCAATGGAGGACAGAGGAGGAGAGGAGAGACATTTTGTTGCAAGAAAAAACCCACTGCTACTGTGAAAAATCTGGCAGTTTATAAATTTTCGCGTGTTTCTGTTGTGCTTGTGTGTTTTTGGACCACGATTTCAAAAACAATATTGCGTTTGCCGCCCCATTTTGGATCCCCCGCCCGCACCGCATGGCGTGGCGATGGCGACTCGCGAGTCCGGCTGCCCAGGACGGGGGGGAGGCGGGACCCCCCCCTCCAGAAACCACCCCTCCGGTAGGTGCCCTGCGCCCTTAGTCAAGCAGGCATTTTTTCGCCTGCTTTTTTGCCCCGGGAATGGGTGGGGGGAGAGTTTAAAAGTTTTTTCCTGTGCCGTCCGTGCCGCTTGCTTGCGCTTTAATTGCGGCGGCCGGCGGCAAGACTGGGCTTTTTGCTGGCTGCGAGCCTGTGGCGAGTCCCACCAGAGCAGCCCAGGACGGGGGATGAGGGGGGAGGCTGGGGACCTCCAGAAACAACCCCTCTGGTAGGTGCCCTGAGGCACGACAGGCATTTTCCCGCCTGCTTTTTGGCCGGGAACCGGGTTTTTTTAACTTTTAAAAACTTTTTTTCTGTGCCGCGTGTGGCATCGTGCGATCTCGCGATGCAAGGAACGAGCACGACAAATCAGACCAAAATTGTTCGTTCGTCGGTTCGAGCTCGAAGTCTGGGGGAGTAATTCCCGTTACCGTTTCCGTAGAGTAACGGAACCGAGTAACGGAAACGGAAACGGAAATACCGCTAAGTCGTGCCCATCTCTAGTTCACAGCATGAGAAAAACATCACATGTCACCTCTTTCACCAATCAGGATTCACTTGCTTCCTTGCTGGAATGTGCCTTGTGTGATGTTTACACAGACACTTGAGATAACAGATCTATAACAGCCTAGAGTACACCTTAGTATTGCCATTGTTTTAGATTTGGACAAAAAAAAAGGCTTTCCTATTTCTAAAATTCATTACAGGGGCCAAAATTCAAGGGCAGAGGCAGGATGATTCTGCTTCTGCATCACCCTTCACATGGCCACCTTGAACATGCATGGAGGTTTGCCATGGTGTATAGCCAATGTACTTGCCTAGTTGCCTCCTTGGCCAATGGCTGCCTCTTTGTCTGATAGGTGCCCAGGAGGAGTGGGAAAATGCGGGGAGTGGTTGCTAGAAGTGGGAGTGACCCTTCAGCCTTGTCATAGAATTATAGAGTTGGAAGAGACCTCAAGGGCCATCCAGTCCAACCCCCTGCCATGCAGGAACCCCATCACAATATTTCTGACAGATGGCTATTCAACCTCTGCTTAAAAACCTCCAAAGAAGGAGACTCCACCATATCATATCCCCTCTCAGTCTTCTTTTTGAAGGGCTAAACATTCCCATTTCCCTAAGCCGTTCCTCATAAGACATTTCCTCCAGACCTTCAACCATCCTGGTCCGCCCTCCTCTGCACCCGCTTGAGGTTGTCAACATCCTTTTTAAATTGAGGTGCACAGAACTGGACACAGTAATCCAGGTGGGGTCTGACCAGAGCAGAATAGAGTGGTACTATCACTTCCCTTGATCTAGACACTATGGTTCTGTTGTTGCAACCAAGAATCGAGTTGGCTTTCCTGGACACCGCATCACACTGCTGACTCATGTTCAATTTGTGGTCCACCAAGACTCCCAGATCCTTCTCTTTTGTTCCTGATTGTAGGCATGGCACTCCCTTCCCTTGCATGTGGCTGTCCAAAGGCGGAACCCCTCCTCCTCCTCTGGGCTGCCTCCATACCACAGCACCTTTCAAAAAGGTGACAGAGAGGGTAGCTCTCACCTCTGCCTGCCCCCCACTCCTTGTGACCTGGCTCAAGGAAGCAGCTGGGGTGGTGCCAATCCTAGCAGCCCCAGCCTTGGTGGCCAGGCCAGGCTAGGCTAGGTGCGAACCAACCCGGTGAGAGCAGCGCAGTCCAAGGAAGTGGCTGACAGGTACCACAGAGGAGCCATGGCTGTCGCTGCAACTGGGTGTGGGGGCAGAGACCATAATGATAATACTTGAACTGTGCAAACATGTAAGAAAGGTATACTTGTCACACAGGATGTAAAGATCTTTTGGTAATGTGCCAGAGAGAGATTAACTGCGGCTCTAATTGATTTTATATATTATTCTGTTTCCCTCCATTTAGAATCTTTCGAGGTTATTTTACTCTCCCAAAACATGACTAATGAGAATGTGTTGCTGATAATGCGTCATGCTGCCACATTCCCATATATAATGTTTCCACTTCTATGCACAGTTCTAATGGCTACACTTTGATAAAGATTTTTTTTTGAAATGTGAATCTAATTTCTATGTTCCAAAATCCTACAGATGGATGATAGATCAGGATGAGCAAAAATTACTCTTTGCCACTACAGTGAACCAGTTTATTGTAGAAGGCTACATCTATTTAATGCTCTGCCATCCGACACTTACACAAAATGCTATACAAATAATTCATAGCTGCTCAAAGATAGCATAATACTTTACATCTAGCCTTTAAGCTGCATATTGCAGTCAAATATGAGATGCCTCTTAAAAGGTAGGCATAAATTGCTTGCTTTCATAAATTTCAGCATAATTGGTAGTAGTAGAAAGCAAGGCAGTATGCCAGCTTCATGAGGATGCAGAGTCCCAAGTTAAATTGGAGGTATCTATGTTAATTTCATGACGTCTGAAATTAAGGCAATCAGCCCTGTCATGGTTCAAGTGTGGATCAGTACCATTTCACATTATTGTAGAAATATTTGCCATTTAAAAGATTAAAACTGCAGGTCAGTATCCTATTAGTTCTTCCATCTAGAGGAAAAAAACCCCACAGAATGTACATTATTACTCATTTAGTATGTAGTAGTTGACTCAGTGGGACTACTCCCTGGTTGAGACTAGCAATGGGTTAATGGGCAGTAAGGAATTTTGTTTTAATTTGCACTGAAAAGTGGGGAAGTACCAGAAAGTAATAATATAAGGCAGACTCTGAAGTGGCACTGAATTATATAGATAGAGAAGGAGGTTGAAAGCTTCAGTCCAAGACCAAAGAACTTTCCTACATGCTCCAATCACTCAGAGTGTAGAAGGATGACCTGGCATTAGTATTCTTTTGCATGCTGGCCTAAATTCACCTTATGTACTTAGTCAAGTTGGGATAGATAGTGGTTCCACTATTTGCATTTGTATCCCCAGAAATAGGAATATGAATCACCCATGTCTAGTAGATAGGATGGATAGGTTTTATAGGTGGGTACAAATTTAAAAAAATTACAAAATTTATCAAAAATCACTAATTCATCAATTTATATTCATATTCCCCCAACAAATATGAACTTGTCTTATTTTTGATTCATTGATATATAGGGCTATAAAATGCCCCCCCCCGGCACCTAGAGACATCAAACCTACAAAGAGGTTTGCCATGACTTGTATACAATCACTCCCAGTTTGGTGAAGACTGAGTTTCTTCAAGCCAGTTGAGGAAAGACCATTTTCCTGAGGGGGCCACTTGGATGTCTCAAACTCAATCTTCACCAAACTTGGAAGGATTGTTGAGGGGAGTCAATAAGCCTCTCTGCAGTGTTGGTATCTCTAGCTTGGGTTGCCATTTTATAGGGGTTTAAAGGTATAACATTGTAAATTTATTATTCATAATTCACTGACCTTGACAAATCACGAATCAAAATGAATTGCCATTTTTTTTCTGATTTGTGTCCATCTCTAGATTAAGTTTATGGTGTGTATGTCAGTGTTTCTGTCTGTGCAGGATTTAAATACTTCATTAAGTTTTAGCATTGTAAAATCTACTCTGTTTGTTCATTTCCTTACCATGTTACCACTTTCCCCTCCTTACCATCTTTTTCTTTGATGCTTTTTGAGTTTGGAGACGTAAGCGCTTATCATTACAGTCTCCAAAGCCAGAACCTCCCCCCTCAAATTTTTTTTTTTTGGCTGAATCAGTTCATATAAACTGGTAATCTTTCAGACTCATCACTATAACACTCTTTACATGGGGCTGCCCTTGAGGTTAATGTGGAAATTGTAAAAGCGTGGGGTTTAGTGATTTCAGCAAGTGATTTCAGCTCTGTGACATAGTAGGCTGGAGACAGATTCTATTGTAACAACTCTTTATTCAGGGAGAGAACAAGACTAGGGACTGGGGAGAGGGAGCTACATTTATAGGAATGAGGACAGGCCAGGAAAAGATACATTTTGCAGGGAACAATTACAAGCAATCACAAAGCTGCCTTTTGGCGGAAACCAATAGGATTGAGGATCCAAATGCAGCAACTAGAAATAACCAATAGGCCTGTTCCCTTTGGAACAGGAAGGCAGTTACTTCAACAGAAGCAATTACAGATAATAGGAATACAGATCAATACACAACAGAAATTGCAACAGGTTCTGAATGTGGCAACTGCATTAGTGTCACACATGAGCAGATTTGATCAGATTTCACTGGTGCAGGCTCATCTGTCCTGGCTCCTGGTTGATTTCTGTGCCAGATTCAAGGTGCCAGTATACAAAGCCCTGAATGGTTTGGGGCCTCAATAAATGTCAGATTGTCTCTCCCTCAGAACATTAGCCTGTGCCACACACTCTTTGTGGCCCTTGCTTCTCAAGATTTCCATGCCAAGAGAGGCTAAGACAGTTGCCAGGAATCATACCTTCTTGTGGCTCCTGTTGGAAGTCTGTTGGGCCTCCTCCCTTCCATTCATTAAGTAGATGCATAAGAGTGTCATATTCCAGGAAGCTTTTAAAGGCATTTGTTTGTTATTTGTAAGTGTTGAATTATTCATTTTATGTGTAAATCTCTTAGTGTACACTTATTTTACATTGCTAGCATTAACATATTCCCAAAAATTTTAGGTGTTTTATTAATATCCTGTTTAATTACCTGTCGAGATTGGCACAGAGTAAAAATGAGACTTTACAAAACTGATATTCAATCTTTAGAAATGAATGTTTTGGATATCTTCACCCAGTTCTTTCATAATACACAAACTATAATCAGAGTTTATCTTGCCTAGAATGTCTAAGAACTTTATTGGCCTTGTATTACTTGAGAAATTAGATAGCCAAAAGTATACAACTGTGATGAGAATAACTTCAGTTATTTAGAACAGCTGAACAAGGTGTACTTCATCCTGTTACAGTGTCATTTTGATTTCCCATTAGGTACTAGAGATGGGCACGACTAGGGAAAATGACGTTTTCGAGTTGTCATGTGTCGGAGGCAGCCCGTTTCGGCTCGTTTCCGTTTTTCGTGAAATTTTGCAAAAATTTGTTGTTTCATTTTTCATTTTTTTGTTTGTCGTTAGTACTGGTTTTGGGGGGGGTAGCGGGCTCCTGGAGGCACCTCTCTGTGGTGGGTGCCTCCTATCCTCACCCGCCAGCGCTGCTACAAAAGGGCATGCATAGCCATATGCTATGGATATGCATATTGCAGACGCAGCAGACTGGCAGAGGCACCCCTCTTTGGGGTGCCTTCCCTGCAACAGTCGGTGAGACACAGTCAGGCAGCACTTACAGGCATGGTTTGCATGGCACACAAATGCTGCTGCAGGAGTCAGCCAGAGCCACAAGTGACGGACTGGCAGACTCTTTGCACCCGCTCCAAGGGAAATGTACTTGCGTGTAGTGCAATGCAAGTAGATCTGGCTTAGGGTTAAGACTGGTTAGCGCAAGGGCTAGGGTTAGGCTAGTTATGGGTGAGGTTAGGGTGAGTATTGGGGTGCACCTCTGGGTGCCTCTCTGACCCACTTAGAAGGACAGTGTACTGGCGTATGGGTTAGGCTTAGGGTTCGGGTTTGGGCTACGATTAGTGGGCTGTTTATGCCTGATTGGCACATCCCAGAAGTCTCTGTGGTCAACCTGGCCAAGTGGCCATGCGATTGGTGGAAAATTTGCATGGTCTACTCCCATGGGAGAGCCCATCATTGCAAATGTGCAGTTGTAATAAAATAAAATAAAATAAAATAAAATAAAATAAATGGAGACTTTTTTGCAAGAAAAACCCACTGCTGCTACTTTAAAAATTCAAGCATTTAAAATAGCTAATTTTCGCATGTTTCTGTGGTGCTTTGGTGGGGTTTTGGACCACGATTTAAAAAAAAAATTGCGGTCGCCATTTTAGATCCCCCCGCACTGCATGGCAAATGGATGCGCCCTCCCAGCCTGGTACAGTCTTCAAAACCTGGCCATGCGATTGGTGGAATGGCTCCAAAAATTTGCATGGTCCACTCCCATGGGCGAGCCCATCATTGCGAATGTGCAGTTGTAAAAAAATAAAATAAAATAAAATAAAATAAAATAAATGGAGACTTTTTTGCAAGAAAAACCCACTGCTGCTACTTTAAAAATTCAAGCATTTAAAATAGCTAATTTTCGCATGTTTCTGTGGTGCTTTGGTGGGGTTTTGGACCACGATTTAAAAAAAAATATTGCGGTCGCCATTTTAGATCCCCCCGCACTGCATGGCAAATAGATGCGCCCTCCCAGCCTGGTACAGTCTCCAAAACTTGGCCATGCGATTGGTGGAATGGCTCCAAAAATTTGCATGGTCCACTCCCATGGGTCATTGCGAATGTGCAGGTGTAAAAAAATAAAATAAAATAAAATCAACGGAGACGTATTTTGGGAAGACAAACCCACTGCTGCTACTGTAAAAATTCAAGCATTTAAAATAGCTAATTTTCGCATGTTTCTGTGGTGCTTTGGTGGGTTTTTGGACCACGATTTCAAAAAATATATAGCGGTCGCCATTTTGGATCCCCCCGCCCACACACCGCATGGCAAAGGCAGACGAGACGATGCCCCCCCCGCCTGGTACCAGCAGCGCAGCAGTAGCACTAGCCAAGGAGAGGGGGGCGGGGAACCCCCCCCAAATAAAACACCCTTCTGGCCTGGTAGGTGCCCTCAGACAGTTTTCATCTGCTTTTAGGGCCGGGAATCGGTGTTTTTTTTAACTTAAAAACTTTTTTTCTGTGCCGCTTGGCATCGCGGGATCGCCGCCATGCCAGGAACGACCACGACAAATCAGACCCAATTATTCTTTAGTCGGTTCGAGTTCGAGTTCTGGCGGAGTAATTCCCGTTACCGTTTCCGTTGCGTAACGGAAACGAGTAACAGAAACGGAAGCGGGAATTCCGCTAAGTCGTGCCCATCTCTATTAGGTACTGAATCCTAGAAGGAAGACTGCTAGACCTTTGTAGTGAACTTCTGTAAGCACAAATCATCCCCAATCCTGAAGTACATCATCAGCTTCAGAGGTAATAACTGGTTCAGTTAGTTTCACTGCTGAGGAAAGATTTAAACAAAGGCCTTAAGTCCTTTGTTGGTGTGTGCCATCGGGTTGCCTCCAACATGTTGTTACTTTGAATGAGCCATCTATGAAATATGTTATCCTCAGCTGTCCTGCTCAGTCCTTCTAAACTCAAGCAGCTACTTTAGGGAATCAATTTTTCAAACATGATCCCCCCCCAGAAACCCCTGCCTTCTCATGATGTGCCTAAAGTGGGTCAGGTTCTGTTTCAACGTTATTGTCTCCAGAGATAGTTTGGCTTGATTTGATCTAGCGGCCACTTGTTTGTCTTTCTGGCAGTCCAGGGTATCTGCAAAATTATCCTCCAGGACAAGATTTCAAATGAATCCTCCTCCCACTCCCCACCTGGGTCAGCTTTCCTTACTTGTCCAGCTTTCATACCCATACATGGTGAACAGAAATACAAGAACAGGGATGATACTGATTGTGGGAACATTTATTCAGGGTATGCTTTTTAGAGAAGTTTCAGTGCAGTGCACACACTCCTGACTTTTGCCAATGTGTCATATCTGGAGGGAAGTGAGCTTCTATTTTCTCTGACCTTTGCTTTGGGGCAGGCCTAAAGGGCTCATGCTTCCTATCAGAACCAATGTTTTCATAAACGTTCCAATCTCTGCTTATGAATGAATTAGAGAAAAAAGAATTTTGTCTTTGTTTATTTTTGTAATCAAGATTAATTTGCTTCGGAGCATTTCCAGCAAGCTCCCACATCTGATCTTGGTCTCCAGTGACACATCTTTACACTTGGTATTTTGTTCTAGTTATTTCATTTCTGCCCTTCTGACCCTCTTGCTACTCCTGATTTCTTGACCTCAATCTACATTCAGATTGATGATTCAACCAAGGTATACAACATCTTTAACTATTTCAACATTTTCATTGTTGACATTAAAGTTCTTCTCTAATTGTGATTTTGGTCTTCTTAATCCCTCCAATGGGCTGGGGCGGGGGGGGGGAGTGATTTTTAACCTTTTATGCCAGCTCCAAGCCCGCACTACAGTGCTTGGGGCTCAGCAAAAATAAATAAAATATAACAAAATAAAAATCCCTCCTTTCCCCCACCCCACCCCTCTTTTTTTCTTTTTCTTTTCTTCTTCTTTTTTTTTTTTTGCTGAGCCCCAAGTGCTGATCAGCTGTTGCACGAGCTTGGGGCAGAAAAAAAGTTTAAAAATCAAAATTTCATTTTCATTTTCATTTTCATTTTGCTCATTTCATTTTTTTGTTCCTCCACTGCTGCCACCGACCAGCCCCCATGGAGGGGGCTTCAAAAGCGGCAGCGCTGATCAGCTGTAATGCAACTTGTGCTTGTTAAACAAAAAGTTCCCTTAGGCAGCCCTGATACAGCTGATTAGTGCTCAGAAAAAGGCAAGATTTTTTTTAAAAAATTGGCTGAGTCCCAAGCGCCAATCAGCTATAGTGTGGCCAGCTGAGGGCACTTTTTAAAAACAAGTAATGGTCATGTTACAGCTTATTGGCTAGGGGTGGTTGGCGGCAGCATCAGGGGAATGAAAAATGAAATGAACAAAATGAAAAGTTTTGTTTCGTTTGTTTCATTTTTCTTTGAGGGGGTGGTTTGTTATTTGTTTTGTTACATAACGAAATGAATAAAAAATCATTTTGTGCCCACCTCTAGCCAGAATGCCACTTTATGGCTAAAATCCTGTTGCCCAGAATCATCAGTTGCAACTAAAGTACATCTGTTTGAATAATTTTAGTTACAAAGGCATTGACTCACCAAATCATCACTGATTAGTGGGCCTGCTTTACTGCAACAAACTACACTAAGCAAACGGACTTTGGCTATTGGCTGGATATAATTTAGTGAAATTTGTAATGGTTTTGTATTTATGGTACACAACCATCCTTTTCACTCTGAGCAGAGAAATGAGAAGACTTATTTATTTATTTATTTGTTTGTTTGTTTGTTTGTTACATTTATATACCGCCGCATCTTCCAGTGCGGAACTCGGGACGGTGAACAATAAGACAAACCAAGAAAACAAACACAAAAATAGAAATGAACAGCAATAAAAGTAGGGGGGTACAATACCCACCCTACAGAAGATGGCATGGGCGGTGGGAAAGGAAAAAAAAAGGATAAAATTAAACAGAAAGGTCTCCAAAAGCCTCCTTGAATAGATGGGTTTTCAAAGCTTTTTTGAAGGCTGGCAGGGACACTGCAAGGCACAGCTCACTAGGTAGCTGATTCCACAGCATAGGGCCCACCACAGAGAAGGCGCGGTTACGCATGAGCGATTTCCGTGCCTCTCTGGGCATGGCCACCCTAAGTGAGCGCGCCTGCGCCATCCTCGTGGGTCTGGCCCAAGATGACCTCTGAGAGATACGCTCCGACAAGTACTCTGGTCCCAAGCCGTGGAGGGCTTTGAAAATCAAAACCAGGACCTTGAACCTTATCCGGAGGACAACGGGAAGCCAATGCAGGCGAGACAGAACTGGGGTGATGTGCTCAAATCTATGAGGACCCACCTCCAGCCTAGCCGCCGCATTCTGCACCTGTTGGAGCCTCCAGACAAGGGTCAAGGGCAACCCCACGTAGAGGGCATTGCAACAGTCGCTCTTTGAGATCACAAGGGCCTGCACAACTGTCCTCAGGGAGGACTCATCAAGGTACTGCTAATACTCCAATGTTTAGATTAATAGCGAATGTTATTGGGTTCCTTTTGTGCATAGCTGGTATATTGTAGTGGTGCTGAAGTAGCGTAAGAAAAGTGATGATGACAACAGCTGTTTCTTTTAGTCAAGGACGTCAAGCTATAGCATAAAACAATTAAGCCTGGTGTAGTAACAACCAGCTTGTTTTAGCACAAGTAAGCATAGATAATAACTTGACTATGTTTTTGACCCTTTCTGTGGATATGATGAAAGCAAGCCTCAAAGTGAAATATTTATCACCATGATTTCTCCCCCCACCCCCACAAGGATCCTTGTCCCCATTGTCAAATATATCTCATTCCTTAACATTCTATTGAGTATTTAGAGTGTATCGTTCAGCAGCAAGAATGATGCCCACCTGCAGTAATAAAAGTCAAAGATAAGATGACAATTTATTCTTAAGTGAATTTCAGCATATGGACAATATATTAAAATCAGTGGCAAAGCTGTATGCTCTCTGTTAATTAGTTAAAGTGGTTGGGTATCAATTTCTAAGACGGTCTTCAAAGTGTTTGTATTTCCACTGTCTTACAGAGAAGAAGGAGAGGTATAATAAAGCAATTTATCTTACTTTCTTAGAAACCAGACATTTTAACTTTTGGGTGGTTCAGCTTCACAGAATTAAGTCAGATGGGGGAAAATGGCAGCCGGGTCTCCCAGCATGGCAAACAGACAGAATGCTGGGAGGAATAATACGGAAGATGCTGTTTGACAAATGTTAACTTTTGTGGATATTTTTAAGCACTCTTGACCTTATCTTTTGTTCTTGGGAAGGGTGAAAGTTTCTGATTTCTCTCAAAAATGGCAGCCAGGTATCCCAGCATGGCAAACAGAAAGAATGCTGGGAGGAAGAATAAGGAAGATGCTGTTTGACAAATGTTAACTTTTGTGGATATCTTTTAAACACTCTTGACCTGATCTTTTGTTCTTGGGAAAGGTGAAAGATTCTGATTTCTTCCAAGTCCCTACAGTCTCTTGTCAAGTACCCAGCCTTAAATCTAGTCACAGGCTACTTCTGTAGTGACTTGCTAAAATCCAAAGGTAGGATTGTATTCATCCTCAGCCATGGGGTCCAGAAAATAAAGCCAGCAGTCAGGACAACCGTCTGTCTAACTTAGTCCAGACTCCTGTTCAGCTGTTGTCCTTATGCCCACCCTTTCTCACTTACTCTGGTTATAAGGCCACAATGTACCTCAAGGAAGGTTACCGATGGGGCTTCCAGATCTCTTATGTGGGGCAGCAGGTTGCAGCAGATGCAAGAAACCTGTGAGCTGCTGCAGGTGATGACATTCAAGATTAAGAAGGAACTGCTAGTAGGACGAGTGACAGATCCTTTTGCTTTTCCACCTTCAACAAATCTGTGGTACTGAACTAACTGGCCATGGTGGCTGTGACATCAAGCCTTCTGGAGGAGAAAAAACTAGCCACTCTTCATAGCTCATAGTAGCCTTAATAACCCCCAAAAGACCTTCTAAAAGAGGTGGGACACCTAAATTTTGCCTGCAAGGTAGTGGACCTAGGTAGAGCATTCTGAATCTGTCTTGCTAGAGCTACCGCTGGGATACTGTATCTGCTCTTCCACTCCACATTAGGATTATAAAGGAACCCCCCCCCCCTAGTTTAGGCTAGCCTTCTTGGTAAAATTTAACAGGTTGGCCAATGGGCAACCACATGGGAAAACTGCAAATGTTTTCAGAGCCAGTCTCATGCACCAGGCAGTCTAGTCTTGGGGTTATTTTTTGAAGAGTGGTGATGTGCAAAAAGGTGGCCACAATAATGGATGGGATCAGAGATCGTTCAGGACCTGACATTATTGGAATTATCTCCAATCATAGTGGTGGTGGTGTCATTTTGGTTTTAGGTTAGTTAAGAGACAGTCCTCCCAGTCAGAAAGGGAAATGCCCCCTGTATGGTGGCTGACCCTCATGTTTGTCAGCCAACATGACTTTCTCACAACAGTCTTGTTTAAAACAACATTTAGTCTAACTTTCTTTGGGGCCTTTCAACTGATGGAAGGTAGTGGGATCCAAGAAAGATGTCCCTGGGAGAGCAGTGCACAGGAAGGATTCATCAGTCAAGGATGCTTCTTTGTTACTGTGATTGTAATACACAAAGTCTGACCAGACAGGTTGAAAGTCTACTGTCCGGTGGGAAGCCTACTAGTTATACAATGATGGTACCCCACTGCCACACTATGAAGTTGATGGAGAACTCCCTGCCCTACTTGTGTGGGCATGTACCTGCTGCAAGATTTTACATTCTACTCCTTTCCAGCTTGGGGCAGCCAAATGAGATAGTTGGTTTGGTCATGCTTCCTGGCCATGCAAAGTAAATGGAAATAGGAGACTTACAAAGGCTATATCCAAGAGGCCACGGATCAATCTCAATTTTGTTAACAGATGGGTTGTACCATCTTATCAGCCACAGTGTGTTCTACTGTGCAGAACAGTACTTGGGTGGGGATGGATCTTGGTTTAGCAAGGACATCAAGCATCGTCACATGGTCAGTGCTGGCTTTCAAAATATGTCATTTTCAGCTTCAGCAGAACAGAACTTGAAACTGATTTGTAACAATGTAAGGTAAGGTAAGGTAAATGTTTATTGCTAAAAACCATTGGTCACCGCAATCTTGATTTACAACCGAGAAAAAAACTTATGAGGTTACATCTACATCTACGACAAATATAATTAAAACCATTAGGGGAAAAAAGTGTGACACTAACAGTTTTCTCATTCCCCGTACTGTCAGATTGTCCTTAAGGTGTAAGATATTTGGCTCTGTTATGTGTGGTAAAGCGAGAGAGAGAGAAATTGGCATATGATCACTTTCGGGCCTGCAGAGAACCTTGAAATTGTCAAGGAAAGGAAGTACAGCAGGAGAGACAATTATGTAATCAATCACACTTTGGCCCGTAGGGCCAATGAATGTGCAAAAACCAGCAGAAGGGTCTGTGTCAACTCCATTACAAATATATAAGTGATACTTAAAAATAAGGCTGAAAAGGGCAAGACCAGGTTTGTTAATTCCTGAGTCTTTGGAGTTCCTGTTTGGTAGATAACACAGATCTTCAGAAGCAATGCCCAATTTGTCTCCAACTAAAAGATTGTTTCCCCCCATCTCTAGCATTCAAGTCCCCTGCTAATATAATCCGGGGATTCATTTGTTGCTCAAGAAGTATGGAAAAGACAAGATCCAGTTCTGTCATTGTAGTGTTACCTTGTAACCTTGAATTGTGCGGAGGCGAATACACATTTATCAAAAAGAATTTTAAGCGGTTCGGCCAGGTAACTTGTATAATTTGAATGTTATGGCTAAGACCCATATCCAGTACTAGAATATTGGGATTATCATCGACAGAGATAAGAGTAGCCAGCCCTCCCTTTGCATGCCCCCTGGTGGAACACTTGGTGGCTGGCCAAGAATGGGCAACATATCCAGGGAGGGTTGGGAAGGGCACGTCAGTCACCCAAGTCTCTTGAATGAAAATAATCCCAACTTGAGAGCAAAAAGACTTGAAGGATCTATCAGCAAGCTTGGAGGGCCAACCAGCAACATTCCAAGACACAGCTTTAAGGAAATGTTTTTTAGCAGAGGGAGCAGGAGGACGATGTTGCAGACTATTACTTCGAGGAGACTGCTTGGGTAGATTAGGAGGACTTGGCATCTCGTCGTTAAGTTCAGGATATTTACACCGGGGTGCCTCATCAACCATTATTGCAGAAGATTTTAACGGGGAGGTGTTCTGAACTCCAAATGAAGAGGTATGATCTGGCGGGAGCACATCGGTTGTACAAAGCTTTATAGGGAGGACAGTTTTATACTTTGTTCAGGCTTGAAGTTCCATGTAGAGTCGATATTAGAAGAAGAGTTAAATGTAATGGGATAACACGGAGCCTGAATTGGAGCATCACACACCGAAGCCGATGGCTCTAGTACTTTCATGGTATCAAACTTGCAAAGGTTGGTGTCCTGGGTTAAAGGAATACTGTGGGCGGTGATGGTTTTTGCCGTTTTTCTTACGTCTATGCGTTGGGATTCTGTTTCTGATAAGTAAAGGAATGGGGTGTCCAGTTGGAGGTTCGGAGATTACAGAGGGGTGGATGAGCTGAGCAGAGTCCAATAAATTTTGGTTGTTGAAGACTGTTAGCATCAGGTGGAGGCTCCTGGCCCAACAATACATGGGCTAGAGGAGGCTTTAGAGGCGGCAAATTCGGTTTGAGAATACTCCCTTTCTTAGGGGGTCGATTTTTAGTCTTCTTGTGGCCATGAGTTAGGCAGTCGGCTGAAAGGGTAGGACGAGTAATTACATCTGAAGAAAGGCCGCTGGATTGAGGCTCAGAGGAGTCTAATAATTTAAACAGAGGTTTGAAGTTCAAATGACTTTTTTTACTTTCCTTTCCTTTCATTGCTTTCTTGTCTGATGATTTCCTGGTGGGCTTGCCTTTGGTCTTGCTCTTGGTAGAGTTTGAGTGTGCTGGTGCTGTGGCAGAGGGTCCTTGCCTTCCCTGTGGCTGAGAAGGTTGCAGCAAGGGAAGAGATGAAAAGCCAGCGGTATCAGGGCACATAGGGGAGGAAGGCCGTTCTGCTGGAGTAGGAGGGAGTGGGACCACGCTTGCCAGATGCTTTGAGTTTTGGCCTGCACACAGCAGTAATTCCTCCAAGGAAAGTTTGTTGATTTTGTCAACAGTAGCAGGGGATAGGCCGTGGCAGATTGTTACTTCATCCACGGATCTCAGGGGGTCATTTACTTGAGGCCTCGGAAGTCCATCCTTGTCAGTGGGAGGAGGAAACTTAAAAACTTCCAGATAGTCAGCTATGGAGGCAACAGATTGTTTCAAGGTCCTTAGAATATCTCTAATTTCAAGGAGGAGGGGTTTTAAGTTAGAAGCATCTGGGCTCTCTGTCACAAGAGAAGTATTAAAATCAGCAGGCTTGCCTGGGTACTGACTATCGCTCCATGCCAGTTGAGGCGAGCTAGCGACCTCAGAGATGGGCTCGCCAGGGGAGACCACGGGGGAAGACACCATGTTTCTCGATACCTGTGGGGGTACCCAGGTGTGAGTCCACAAAGCTAAGTCCTGGGGGTAGGCAGGGTCCATCGCTCTGAACTTGCCAAAATCCATATTCAGGGTGCTGTTTAAAAGATTTCCTGTCATCTGAAGGTCTTCTAACAGATGATTACTTAGCATGGAGTTGCCAGGTAATTCAAGTGGGGAGGTGGGAGGGGCCTTGGCATAAACTGAGAAGGATTTTCGGAGTGGCATAAAATCAGTCAGCTTGGCTTGTTTGAGACTTTTGGTAGTAGCTGAATAAATTCTTGTTGGGATACGGAGATTGAGGAGAGACGGATTGCCACTGCAGGCTGAAGATGCAGTGGAGCAGAGAGAGACAGCATGATTAGAGTCCGGTGACTTTAAAACCTTCGAGCTAATAGATGGTTTCCCAGTCAAATCAGAGAAAGGTGTGATTGATATGGGGGTCATAGCGTGTATACTCCTGAGTACTGGAGGAAACAAGGTGAGGTCAAAAATTTCCATGTCGTGCCGCTGCCTAGGAGGTAAGAAATAATCTGCTGAGCTGGTTATCTGCTGAGCTGCTTAACTGCTGAGAGGGGAGTGGTGGGGGGGAGTGCCTCAAGGCCTCAAACAAAACAGACCTGGACGCTCTGGGTTAAGAGATTCCCGTAAAAAACAGAAGATAAAATCCAGCGTAAGCAAGGCAAGCGGCAGTCTTCCAAGAGGAGAGACAGAAGTTTGAGCCAAATAGCCAAGATAAGAGCATAAGACAAGACGACAGACTCACGGAGGCTGGAAGCTGCACGCTCACACCCCACCACCGGAAACCCTGATTTGTAACAGTTACCACACCATCCAGATTATGTGGCCAGACATACTTGAGGGCTAGGGATTCATGGAAGATGTATACTGTATCACCTCCCAAGAAACTAGGGGCAATATGTATGGTTAAAAAAATATCAAAGTGTCGATTGCTCGTAGCTGCAGTTTCCTGGTTGGGAACTGAGAAAAGAGTTAAGTTGGAAGGGGCCTACAAGGCCATCAGCTACCTCCTGCTTGATGCACGAATAGAAATCAAAGGCTATATGCCAGGTGGTTGTCCAAATTTCTCTTGAATGCCCCCAGTGTTGGAGCACTCACCCCTCTTGAAGTAATTGGTTCCACTGCCGTACTGTTCTAACAGTTAGGAAGTTTTTCCTTATATAAATACAAAAGCTGGGTTCTCCTAACTTGAACCCGTTGTTACATGTTCTACATTGCCCCTCCTCTGTATGACAGTCTTTCAAATATCTGAAAAGTACTGTCATCTCACCCATCTGTCTTCTTTTCTCCAGGCCAGACCTGCCCAGTTTTTTCCATCTTTCCTCACAAGACTTGGTTTCCAGGCCCCTGATCATCCTTGTCACCCTCCTCTGAACTTGTTCCAATTTATTAGTATCTTTCTTAAAATGCATTGTATAGAACTGGACATAGTACTCAAGGTGAGGCCTGAACAGTGCTGAATAGACAAGGATGAGCACTTTATGGGATTAGCATTTGCCATTTTTGTGGCCATATCACACTCTTGGCTCATATTCAGCTTATGATCCACAAAAATTCCAAATCCTTCTTCTTGCTTGTAGTATTGCTGAGCCAGAAGTAACTGTGCATTTGATTTCTTTTTCCTAGGTATAGTACTTTGCACTTATTCCTGTTAAATTTCATTCTGTTGGTTTCAGTCCAATGCTCCAGGCTATCAAGATCATTTTTAATTTTGTTTTTTTATTTTCCACCCAATTTTATGTCAACTGTGAATTTGACAAGTATTCCCTGTCCTCCCTTGTCCAAGTCATTAATAAAAATGTTGAAGAACACTGGACCCAGGACTGAGCCTTGGGGTGCCCTTTTTACCTCCTCCCACTTAGAAAAGGAGCCATTAACCATCACCCTCTGAGTACGATTCTATAGCCAATTGTGTATCCACCCTACACTTGATCTAGCCAGCCTAGTTAGCCTAGTTTCCCTTACTGCCACTTCCTCACCAAGTCATCCACAATGCCCAGCTCTAGTAGCAGCTTGGGGTATTGGGGTTGAATTCAGACAGTATGAGGGCAGTAAGCAGGAGCCTGTTCATTTTGATTATTAAACAAATTCCCTTAAGGGGAGCAAGGGCAAGGCCATGGTCTGGCATAGTTCAAATGTTCATTGCCTTGGCCCTAATATCAAGTGGCAGTGAGTCATGGAACAGCATATAGTAGTACCCCCACCACAGCGCGGTTCATATATTACGGTTCCAGTTTATCATATATATTTTTCTTGAGGGAAGTATGCTTCCAAAGAGAGGTTTTTAACCCTCTCCTGATACCTCAGCAAACAGACCTTGGGCTCCTCCTGGCAGTTCGCACCACTGCACCACCACTAGCAGCCCCAGATCTGTTTGCTGAGGTGTCAGGAAGGGGATGGAAGCCTCTCTTTGGAAGTGCAAGCCAGCAGGAGTAGCCCAAGGTCATTTTGCTGAGGTGCCAGGAGGGGGTTAAAACCTCTCTTTGGAAATGCATGCCAGCAGCAGCAGCCCAAGGTCAGTTTGCTGTGGTGCCAGGAAGGGGTTAAAGCCTCTCTTTGGAAGTGCACACAGCAGGAGCAGCCCAAGGTCAGTTTGCTGAGGCATTTGCATTTTGTGGATTTTCCTTTATCGCGGGTGAGTCAGGCACCTAATTCCCATGATAAATGGGGGAGTGTTGTACTGCCCTTCCTGGTGAAACCCTCAATGGCTGCTGAAGGGGCTGCTGGTGAGCATTGGGAGGCATTCTGATCTCTTGATGCATCAGATCCAATTCCGAATGCTGAGCCTGGGATTGCTGCTGTAACCAATAAAGTTGTGCCCCTTTTTCTCCAAAAGAATTGTATGTTGTTTTCTTTATACAGTGGTACCTCTACTTACAAGGTAGCAGCAAGTAGAGGTACCTCTACACTGCTGAATACTAGACCAAGAAAGGCTTGACCAGACAGAATGCTGGTACTATATGGTTTTGTGGTTTAATATTAGTAAAGAGGTGTTATATCTAATCAGAACTGACGCTGGTATCTTTCTCATGCAAATGATAACTCCGAACTATCACTTCCCGAGCCATTACAATCCCAGTGATGAATTCTCCCTGACAAAATGGAGTTGCTAGGCAACTCAATTGGTCAGTTAATCCGTAGTAAAACGGAGTTGTTTTTAAAAGCATGGTGGTGATTTCTTTGTTTCACTGTCTTTCTTTTCTGTTCTAGGTCCAAGCTGTTATTGGAAATGGATTACAAATTTGTTTGGATGTGGATTTTGAGGAAAAGAAAACAACGTGGGCATTACTTTCTGCAGTAAAATCAGACCTATTCATACTGGGATACCTCTCCCCACCCACCCGGCTTCCTTGTAGCAACTGTGGCATGCCTAAGCATCAGAGGGCACTAATTAGCATGTTGGGAGTTGAGTCATGGCTACTGGACTTCTTTTTTGAGAGATAGAAACGTTTCGCTGTTCATCCAAACAGCTGTTTGGATGAACAGCGAAACGTTTCTATCTCTCAAAAAAAGAAGTCCAGTAGCCATGACTCAACTCCCAGTTAAACGAACCTGGATGACTGAGAATCTTCACAGATGTAATTAGCATGTTGTTAGGATGTAAGGGATTTTAATGGCATAACTGGAAGGTCGCCCACATATCCCTAGGAAATCATAAGTAGAGATTCTGTTGCAAAAAAAAAAAATGGTTACCAGATGGATAAGTATGAAGCTAATGTTCTTTCTTCTGGGGCCAGAATGTCAAAGTGAATATCTAATGAGATTTCTCTTTCTTCAGAGTGTCTTGCCTGAACCATAGAGAGCAAAAATAAATCAAGTGTCGGTTTAAAAAGGCCTTAAAAAAGAAGACAAGCAAGCATACGAAGTCATTTAAATTTATATTAGAAAAACAAAGTGAAGAGCTGAGGCTCGGCTGTTATAAGCAACAGGAATAAACAAGGTTCTTAGCTGATTTTATTCAGCCTGAAACATAATACAGTGTGATTTACATGGAAAATCAGAATGCACTGTGAAGTTTTGATCAATGTCCAGACTTCTGCAACATCTGAATGGCAAACTTTATATATTCTGTCATTTTATTGGTAGCAGCAGTAAGGGTTTTCTGCAGCAAATTTTTCCAGCTTAGCATATAGACATGGGCACGACTCGGCGAAATTGACGTTTCCGTTTTTGGTTATCGTTTCCGTTACGTAACGGAAACGGTAACGATAATTAGGGTCATTGATTCCCTGCAGCTTTGTCTTCTGAAGGGAATAGCAGTTTATTCTTTATTTCTTTGGCAGTTTGTAAGGATTTGTTTTCTGATATTGGATAAAGGGGGAGGTTCGACTGGGAGTGGGAGGTGTGGATTTATTTTAAAAATATATTATATACTACCATTTATTTTCTATTTTCCCAACTTCAATTTGCTTGCACACACACACATTTGGGGTGCAAGCCAAGAACAGAATCTCTATCCTAAGTGATATCCTAACTGCCCACTCACCCGTCCGCCTGCGCCGCCACCCGCCTGTGGCCCGCGCCGCTGCCCACCTGCTTGCCCGCCCACGGCCGCCACCCGCCCGCTCGCCCACCCCCACCCTGCCCCACCCGCCACCTAGAGCGCAAAAACACCTAGCGCCGGCCCTGATTGCGGGACGCCCCTATGCTCTGGAAAGTCAAATCGTGCTAAATCGCGGTGGAAACGACAAATGACAAACAACAAATGGAAATGACAAATTTTTGAAAAATTTCACGACAAACGGAAATGACCCGAAACGGACCCGTTCCAAAAAACGAAAACTCGAAACGTCATTTTTTCTGGTCGTGCCCATGTCTATAATCTAGTATGGAGTAAAGGACACTGTTTCATCTAAGATTTGACTTGTTGCACATGTAATAATGCTCATCCATTTTGGGCGTTAAGAATCTTACATATACATAGTAGAAACAAAGAATTCCATGAATTCTGTGCACCCACAGAGAATTACAAACATTATTTTGGATTATTTCTTGTGTGATCCCAGTTGCTTGAGAGCTGCAGTTTACATCAGAAAAGAAACAGAACAATAAACTGGCCCAACTGCACATTGATGATTTTTTATTTCCATGCAGAAAAAAAATCCTTCCATATTTCTATGAAAGAATCTTTTGTTGGTGAGAGGGAATTGTAACCATATATACAATTTCCTGATGGCAGAAAATCAGAAGCCCCTGTCTCTCTCTCTGGGGTCTGCACAACAGAAAGAATGTCATGATCACAAATACTAGTGATTGCACAGGAAGTGACTGTGTAGTTTGCGCCTGCGGATGAAATCTCCAGAGCAGACTGTAGGATGTTAAAGTTGCTTGACTGATAGACAGCATGTTGGCAAGGACAACTAGGTTGACACTATTTCAGATCAACCAAGGGGCTTTAAATACCCATCTGTCTAGCCAGAAAAGCAGATGTGGTTAAGCAACTATGATTTCACTTTAGGCACTGAACATTTAGAGGGCAGAACCTGCGTCAACATTGCCCTGCTACGGAACACCCTGTTCTCTTTTAATGTAACTATGCAAAACTGATGTTTTATTGAACTTTAAATGGGAGACTATCTTTAAAGATATTACACACATTGATAAAGTAATTACTGACTATATTGTACAGCTGAATTGAAAACAACCCCTTTTTTCTGACTCAAAAGAAATATCCAAAGACCTTATACCAGGCATGTCCAAAGTCAGGCCCAGGGGCCAAATGCAGCCCGTTTTCAAATTCTGAGTGGCCCATGGCTTCTTTTCCCCACCAGCTCAGCCTGTCATGCATCCCTGCCAGCTGGCCCCTCCCCAAACTGGATGGATGTGCTAACTTGTAGTTTTATGGTTTGCCTGCCCACCCTGCCTCTGTCCATCCCCCCAGCCTCCTGCCCAGCCTACCCACCCCCAGTTCTGTTGCTGCAGCATCCTCCCTGCCTCCTTGTATGTTATAGAGACTTGTCCAAAGTCCAGCCTGGGGGCCAAATGTGGCTGAATGGTTGGCCCCCACACATTTTCACTTCACCAAATCTGGCCCTCTGTACAAAAAGTTTGGACACCCCTGCCTTATACAGTAGTCCCCTGTTTATCTTGGGGGTAGGTTCCCTGACCACCCACGATAAAGGAAAACCTGTGATATGTGGACACCTCCCATTGCCTTGTTTCCAAAGAGGCTTCCTCCATGGATCCTCTCCACTCTCCTTCTGCAGCCTGGATTCCCCTGCCCCAATCACCTTGTTTGCAAAAAGGTCTCCTCCACGGAGCCTTTCCACTCCCATTCTGCAGCCAGGATTCCCCAGTCCAGGGCAACCTGCAGAGTCCCAAAGCATTTGTAGAAGAAGAAGATGGAAAATGATTTCAGAGTACTCTGCATAGAGATGAGCACGACTTGAAAAAAAAATTTCGAGTTGTCGTTAGTCGGGCCAGTTCCGTTTTGGCTCGTTTCCGTTTTTCGCGAAAATTTGCAAAAATTAGTCGGTTTGTTTTTTTGTTTTTTCGTTGTCGTTAGTACTGGTTTGGGGAGGGGGTAGCGGGCTCCTGGAGGGAGCTGCAGGAGTCAGCCAGAGCCACAAGTGACGGACTGGCAGACTCTTTGCACCCGCTGTGTCTCACGTACTTGCATGTAGTGCAATGCAAGTAGATCTGGCTTAGGGTTAAGACGGGTTAGCGGAACGGCTAGGGTTAGGCTAGTTACGGGTGAGGTTAGGGTGAGTATTGGGGTGCACCTCTGGGTGCCTCTCTGACCCACTTAGAAGGACAGTGTACTGGCGTATGGGTTAGGCTTAGGGTTCGGGTTTGGGCTACGATTAGTGGGCTGTTTATGCCCGATTGGCACATCCCAGAAGTCTCTGTGGTCAACCTGGCCAAGTGGCCATGCGATTGGTGGAAAATTTGCATGGTCTACTCCCATGGGCGAGCCCATCATTGCAAATGTGCAGGTGTAAAAAAATAAAATAAAATAAAATCAACGGAGACTTTTTTTTGCAAGAAAAACCCACTGCTGCTACTGTAAAAATTCAAGCATTTAAAATAGCCAATTTTCGCATCTTTCTGTGGTGCTTTGGTGGGGTGGGGTTTTGGGCAACGATTTAAAAAAAAAAATTGCGGTCGCCATTTTGGATCCCCCGCACTGCATGGCAAATGGATGCGCCCTCCCAGCCTGGTACAGTCAGCAAAACCTGGCCATGCGATTGGTGGAATGGCTCCAAAACTTTGCATGGTCCACTCCCATGGGCGAGCCCATCATTGCGAATGCGCAGGTGTAAAAAAATAAAATAAAATAAAATAAAATAAAATCAACGGAGACTTTTTTTGCAAGAAAAACCCACTGCTGCTACTGTAAAAATTCAAGCATTTAAAATAGCTAATTTTCGCATGTTTCTGTGGTGCTTTGGTGGGGTTTTGGGCAACGATTTCAAAAAAAATATTGCGGTCGCCATTTTGGATCCCCCGCACTGCATGGCAAATGGATGCGCCCTCCCAGCCTGGTACCAGCAGCGCAGCAGTAGCAATAGCCAAGGAGAGGGGGGCGGGGAAACCCCCCCCAAATAAAACACCCTTCTGGCCTGGTAGGTGCCCTCAGACAGTTTTCGCCTACTTTTAGGGCCGGGAATCGGGTTTTTTTTTAACTTTTAAAAACTTTTTTTCTGTGCCGCTTGGCATTGCGCGATGCAAGTAACGAGCACGACAAATCAGACCAAATTGTTCGTTCGTCGGTTCGAGCTCGAATTCTGGTGGAGTAATTCCCGTTTCCGTTTCCGTAGAGTAACGGATACGAGTAACGGAAACGGAAACGGGAATACCGCTAAGTCATGCCCATCTCTAACTCTGCACCTAGAAATAGTCACCATGTGTTGTAATTAGAATTACAAACCCTGACAAAGTGCTTCATACCAAGTCTCACATGTGGCACCATGGGAGCCACATTTTACCTCCCCTCTTGCCCATGTCCAGCAGTCCCACTCACTGCTGTTGGCATGCTGCTCGGGTCCTCCTTTGCTAGTTGTGTGTCACTCCAGGAAACAGTGTAGGCTGCCCTTCCTTTCTCAACCTGACACATCCTTTTGCTCCATCACCTGCAACCACTCACTGGTTCTTTCCCATCCTTTATACTGCTAGTTTGAATACTCATATCATCTGCAAAGCCTTCATGCCTATTTCAAGCCAGGATTTCTTCTGACTAGGGAGATTGAACCCCTTGTCAGAAAAAAATGATTCCTTCCTAATTAATTATTTAAATGAATTAAAAGACACAGCACAACAGCTTAAAAAGTTATTTTGAAAGATTAATGTGTTTATAAAGGCCCTCTAAAAGATTCATTTCTGAAAATGTTACAAAGGCCATCTTAATATTTCACTGCCTTACCCATTACTTTCCCATTATGTTTCCATTGCATTTCCATTGCTGTTCTGTTGTTGTTGTTGCTGTCACAAAGCCCTACCAAAACCAATCCAACCCAAATATTAGGACTAATGACGTAAGTGAATAATTCCATTCAAAATAATTCTTACAACACCTTTAAGTGTAGCTTTTAAAAAGTAAAAGATTACTTACTACTCCTCTGCAAATAGTAGCATGTAATGCAGCCCATATGCCCCATCTTATCATCATGGTAAGATCACAGTCCAATTTATCTTTCTTATAGAAAACCCTTACATTTTCATTGTTAATATTAGTACCCAAGCAGACCCCCCACCAATGAATATTCCACAATGAACAGGTGCTGTGAAAGCGTTGTTGTTGTTGCTGTTGTCATCAAATTATTACACAGCAGACAAGATAACTACGCTGGATTTTGTATTACAAATCACTAGTCAAACGCTTCCCAAGCGTTTAGGACTACATGATGTATCAGTGAATTATGCGAGCAGATCCAAGTAAGGTGGCTTTCTGCAGCTGACTGATGGTGACTTTGTCATCTCCAATTTCTTCTAAATACTTTTTTAGCTCCTTAGGCACTGCACCCAGTGTGCTGATTACCACTGGGACCACCTGTACCGGTTTATGCCAGAGTCTTTGAAGTTCAGTCTTCAGATCCTGATATTGGGTAATTTTTTCAAGTTGTTTCTCGGTGACTCTGCTATCACCTGGTATAGCAACATCAATGATCCACACTTTTTTCTTCTCCACAATCACAATATCTGGGGTATTATGCTCCAAAACCCTGTTGGTTTGTATTCGGAAGTCCCAAAGTAATTTTGCATGCTCATTTTCAATTACTTTTTCAGGCTTATGATCCCACCAGTTCTTTGCTATGGGCAGATTGATGATGATGATGATGATGATGATGATGATTAACCACACAGCTATCTACGCTGGATTTTATATTACCAATCACTAGTCAAATGCTACCCAAGTGTTTAGGACTACATGATGTATCGGTGAATTATGTGAGCAGATCCAAGTAAGGTGGCTTTCTGCAGCTTACTGATGGTGACTTTGTCAACTCCAATTTCTTCTAAATACTTGCTTAGCTCCTTAGGCACCGCACCCAGCATGCCGATTACTACTGGGACCACCTGTACCAGTATATGCCAGAGTCTTTGAAGTTCAATTTTCAGGTCCTGATATCGCATAATTTTTTCAAGTTGTTTTTTGGTGACTCTACTATCACCTGGTATAGTAATATCAAGGATCCACACTTTTTTCTTCTCCACAATCATAATATCCAGGTTATTATGCTCCAAAACCCTGTCTATCTATATTCGGAAGTCCCAAAGTAATTTTGCATGCTCATTTTCGGTCACTTTTTCAGGCTTATGATCACACCAGTTCTTTGCTATGGGCAAATGATAGTTGTTGTGACACAAATTCCAGTGGACCATTTGAGCAACTACATTATGACAATGTTTGTAATCAGTCTGAGCAATTTTATTGCAACAACTCAATATACAGTATGGGCAATAGTTTCTTCCGCCTCTTTACAGAGCCTACATGTTGGGTCCTCAGCTGATTTTTCTATTCTAGCCTTAACTGCATTTGTTCTGATAGCTTGTTCTTGAGCTGCAAAAATCAGGGCTTCTGTCTCTGTTTTCAGTTCCATTGTTGAGCCATAACCAGATCTTTTCGGCATCTACTTTTCCTTTGATTTTTTTCCCGAGGAACTGCCCATGCAGTGGTTTATTATGCCAGCTATCAGTTTGTATTTGCATTGTTGTTTTCCTGTATTGATGTTTTGTTTGCTTTACATTATTATTATTATTATTATTATTATTATTATTATTATTATTATTATTATTATTATTATTATTATTATTATTATTATTATTAAGGATGAAAGCAATGACTATCTTTCATGTTCACTTAAAAGACTGCAAGCTGGTAAAATCCTACAAGCTTTCCTCCTTCTAAAAGGCTGGACCCTGGGCACTGATTGATCACATGGAAGTGTTCTGTTCTGCAGTGCAATTTCAGCACTGCACATCAGACTGACATATTCCGATAGTAATACCTATATGCATGTGAGCAAAGTTAGGTAGTTAGCGCTTTGCCATCTATAAGAAAGGAGTGAAATTAAACAATAAAAACTAAACACAGTATCTGCCTTTCTTGCTTGTTTAAATAGTTGCCTTCCTCACTGATTTAATAATTTTTACTGATGTACCAAGTATTATAATTATTATGGAACAAGTTAGAGGCCAAGTTGTGACAGTGTCAATTGGAAGCTGTTCTTCCTGTGCCCAATGAAATCAATTTCTTAGTGGGTTATTAAATGTATTTATACCTACTCAGAAGTTTCCTTTCCTTTCCTGCTTATGGGAATGTAACAATATTCCTACATTCTTCTTCTTCAGGCACCTGGAATGATCCTGCAAGGGGAAGTTCTTGTCACATCACCTGAAGAAGGCATCCCTCTGCCTCCCTTCATAGCTTTTCTCTTTTGTTTCACCTTAATTTGGCCTTCACATTCATTCCGTATGCCACTCTAGGATGTGCACAGATTTAATGGCTGGCAAATGAAACAGACACAGCACCCCGCAATGCTATTGCTGTGTTTAAAAAACATGTGGCTCATCAAACTGCTCTCTCACTTGTAGCAGTGGAGAAAAGGGCTTTTTGAAAGAGGAAACTATTTCCTGTGTAAATGTGTATGGCTCCCATTCCCCATGGCTCTCTTGCCTTGGGCAATGGTTGTTCATATTTATTAAGAGGAAGGGAGTTCAGGGAAAGTGATAATACAGAAAAAGCACCAAATTTAACCTCAATGCTCTGAAAGGAAACAGAATACCTTACGGCTAAAATCTAACGTTTGTTTTTCAGCAGAGCAGTACAAAGATAAGATACTAAGGCTGTGTCCCGATCACAGGGAATGGAACAGAAAAGTGCCCAACAAAATGCTGAGAAGGATGCTGAGAAATACAGAGTAGAAGTCTGTCAGAAGCTGGGACAGTCCTCTTTAAGGAGACAGTCCTTCATTAGATGAGGTGTCCTTCGTGGTGCGGCATGCCACGCTTTTTGGTGGCTTGGAAGTGGCCACCGTAACCTATAATGAGTTTCCTGAGCTGAGAAGGGAACGAGGAGGCTTTAATTTGGCAAATAAATCTCATAAGTAGGGATGGGCACGAAATGAGAAACGGAACACTGTTTTGTCGTTTCGTTACATAACAAAATAAAACAAAACATGAGGAAGCAGCATTTCATTACAGAAGAAACAAAACAGTCATTTTTCCATTTAAAAAAAATCATATGAAATGAAATGAAGCAAAACAAAATGGCTTCCCTGGGTCCTAGAGGCACCGGGTTTGGTCCCCGGGAGTCATTTTTAAAGAGCTCCCGCTGAGCTGCTATTGGCTGGGCCCCTTTAAAACTGACCCAGTCAGCACGAGGCCGACTGGGTCATTTTTAAAGGGGCCCAGCCATTGAGAGCTCAGCAGGAACCCTCTGAAAATGGTCAGGTGGGCAGTGCAATCTCCGGAACCGCCCACCCAACCCTTTTCAGAGGGCTCCTGCTGAGGGATCATGGGCTGGACCCCTTTAAAAATGGCTCAGTAGGCACCAGGGTTGCCTCAGTCTGGAATACCTTATAAATGGGGCACATTTCTACTTTTGTGTCCCAGTTGATCAGTGAAGCTACAAAATAAAACAGGCTGAACTTTGCTTTCATCATTGTAAGGCTAATTACACTGGTGACAATGAGGCCTGTAATAAGACTTCCTGGGGTAGGAACTGGCAAGCCACCCCGGTATCCCTGCCAAGAACATCCCATGGTCAGAAACAAAAGGCTAAAAGATATGACGCTGGAAGATGAGCCCCTCAGGTCGGAAGGTGTCCAACATGCTACTGAGGAAGAGCGGAGGACAAGTACAAGTAGCTCCAGAGCTAATGAAGTGGCTGGGCCAAAGCCGAAAGGACGCTCAGCTGCAGACGTGCCTGGAAGAGAAAGGAAAGTCCAATGCTGCAAAGAGATATACTGCATAGGAACCTGGAATGTGAGATCTATGAACCAGGGTAAGCTGGATGTGGTCAAACGTGAGATGGAAAGAATAAACATTGACATCCTGGGCATCAGTGAACTTAAATGGACAGGAATGGGTGAATTCAGTTCAGATGACTATCACATCTACTACTGTGGGCAAGAATCCCATAGAAGAAATGGAGTAGCCTTCATAGTCAACAATAGAGTGAGAAAAGCAGTGCTGGGATACAACCTAAAAAATGATAGAATGATCTCGGTACGATTCCAAGGCAGCCCTTTGAACATCACAGTAATCCAAGTTTATGCTCCAACTACCGGTGCTGAAGAGTCTGAGATTGACCAATTTTATGAAGACTTACAAGAACTTCTAGAACTGACACCAAAGAAAGATGTTCTTCTCATCATAGGGGATTGGAATGCTAAAGTAGGGAGTCAAGTGATAAAAGGAATAACTGGCAAGTTTGGCCTTGGAGTTCCAAATGAAGCAGGGCAAAGGCTAATTGAGTTTTGTCAAGAGAACAAGCTGGTCATTGCAAACACTCTTTTCCAACAACACAAAAGGTGACTCTACACATGGACATCACCAGATGGACAATACCGGAATCAGATTGACTATGTTCTCTGCAGCCAAAGATGGAGGAGCTCTATACAGTCAGCAAAAACAAGACCTGGTGCTGACTGTGGCTCAGATCATCAGCTTCTTATTTCAAAATTCAAACTAAAACTGAAGAAAGTAGGGAAGATCACTGGGCCAGTCAGGTATAACCTAAGTCAAATCCCATATGAATACACAGTGGAAGTGAAGAATAGATTCAAGGAACTAGATTTGGTGGACAGAACACCTGAAGAACTATGGATGGAGGCTTGTAACATTGTACAGGAGGCTGCAATGAAAAATATTCCAAAGAAAAGAAAATGCAAGAAAGCAAAGTGGTTGTCCAACGAGGCCCTACAAATAGCGGAGGAGAGAAGGGACGCAAAATGCAAGGGAGAAAGGGAAAGATACAGAAAATTTAATGCAGACTTCCAAAGAATAGCAAGGAGAGACAGGGCGGCCTTCTTGAATGAACAGTGCAAAGAAAGAGAGGAAAACAATAGAAAAGGAAAAACCAGAGATCTGTTCAAGAAAATTGGAGATATTAAAGGGGCATTTCGTGCAAAGATGGATATGATAAAGGACAAAAATGGTAGGGACCTAACTGAAGCAGAAGAGATCAAGAAGAGATGGCAAGAATATACAGAAGAATTATATCAGAAAGATCTGGACATCCCTGATAACCAAGATAGCGCAATTGCTGACCTGGAGCCAGACATCCTGGAAAGTGAAGTCAAGTGGGCCTTAGAAAGCATTGCAAACAACAAGGCCAGTGGAGGTGATGGCATTCCAATTGAACTCTTTAAAATCTTAAAAGAGGATGCTGTAAAGGTGCTGCATAAGATATGCCAGCAAATTTGGAAAACCCAGCAGTGGCCAGAGGACTGGAAAAGATCGGTCTACATTCCAATCCCAAAGAAAGGAAACGCCAAAGAATGCTCCAACTATCGCACAATTGCACTCATTTCACATGCTAGCAAGGTTATGCTCAAAATTCTACAAGGCAGGCTTCAGCAGTATGTGGAAGGAGAACTTCCAGAACTACAAGCTGGATTTCGAAGGGGCAGAGGAACTAGAGACCAAATCGCCAACATGCGCTGGATTATGGAGAAAGCCAGAGAGTTCCAGAAAAACATCTACTTCTGCTTCATTGACTATGCCAAAGCCTTCGACTGTGTAGACCACAACAAACTATGGCAAGTCCTTAAAGGAATGGGAGTGCCTGAACACCTTATCTGTCTCCTAAGAAATCTATATGTGGGACAAGCAGCAACCGTCAGAACTGGATATGGAACAACTGACTGGTTTAGAATCGGGAAAGGAGTACGACAAGGCTGTATACTGTCACCTTGCCTATTTAACTTATATGCAGAGTACATCATGAGAAAGGCCGGTGTGGATGAATCTCAAGCCGGAATTAAGATTGCCGGAAGAAATATCAACAACCTCAGATACGCAGATGATACTACTCTAATAGCAGAGAGTGAGGAAGAATTAAAGAACCTCTTAATGAGGGTGAAAGAGGAGAGTGAAAAAAAATGGGCTGAAGCTCAACATCAAAAAAACTAAGATCATGGCCACTGGTCCCATCACCTCCTGGCAAATAGAAGGGGAAGAAATGGAGGCAATGACAAGAGTTTATTTTCTTGGGCTCCTTGATCACTGCAGATGGCGACTGCAGCAACGAAATAAAAAGACGCCTGCTTCTTGGGAGGAGGGCAATGGCAAACCTAGATAGCATCCTAAAGAGCAGAGACATCACTTTGCCAACTAAGGTCAGGATGGTTAAAGCTATGGTTTTTCCAGTAGTGATGTATGGAAGTGAGAGCTGGACTATAAAGAAGGCTGATCGCCGCAGAATCGATGCTTTTGAGCTGTGGTGCTGGAGGAGAGTCTTGAGAGTCCCCTGGACTGCAAGGAGATCAAACCTATCCATTCTGAAAGAAATCAACCCCGAATGCTCACTGGAAGGACAGATTTTGAAGCTGAGGCTCCAGTACTTTGGCCCCCTCATTTGGAGAGAGGACTCCTTGGAAAAGTCCCTGATGCTGGGAAAAATCGAAGGCAAAAGGAAAAGAGGACGACAGAGAATGAGATGGTTGGACGGTGTCATCGATGCAACCAAAATGAATTTGACAAAACTCCGGGAGGCAGTGGAGGATAGGAAGGCCTGGCGAGCTCTGGTCCATGGGATCACGAAGAGTCGGACACGACTGAATGACTGAACAACAACAACAACAGGCACCAGGGGGTCCCCCTGGTGCAGACTGGGCTTGGTTTAAAGGGCTCCAGCCATTGATTGCTCGGCAGGAGCCCTCTGAAAAGGGTCGGGTTACCACATAGGCAGTTTGTGCTGGGTAGGCTGTTTGAGTTGTCATAGGGGATACCCTAGTGCTGACTGGGCCAGTTTTAATGGGTCCCAGTTTTAAAGGGCCAGTTCTAAAGGGTCCCAGCTGATAACAGCTTGGCAAGAAGCCTTTAAAAATGACTCCCAGGCATCAAATCTGGTGCCTCTATGACCCAGGGGAGCCATTTTGTTTCCTTTCCTTTCATTTCATTTGATTTTTTTTAAAACAAATTTGTAAGAAACGAAACCAAATGAAACAGGGGTGGGCACGAAATGAAACAAAATGAAATGTTATTTTTCTGTTTCGTGCCCATCCCTACTCATAAGGCCTCTCTCATGTTTTAAGTAAAACGGCTCATTTTTAAAAGTAAATAAAGCCTCTCATTAAATAAGACATGCAAACCACACACACCAAACTCATAGAAAAAAGAGGGGCATAAAAATCACAGGGTGCATGTATCTGACTATAGGGAAAGAGTCAGATACTCTATGATAGCAATTAGCAAGTAAAATGAAGGAAACAAAAGAGTTTGTCTAAGGCATGAAATCATCCTTGCAATTAATTCTGCATTTGTTTTCCTCAAGTGCAGCTCAGGATCGCTTGGGAACGAAATACACTCATTAGAAATCAGTGTGCCATTTCAGTTTGTCATGGTTTTCAGCTTAAGGCTGCTCCAAGCTGAGAGTATTTCTTCCTCTTTTTTAAAAAATGAATATTTAGATTTTCCTGAGGCATAAAAGCTTGAAGAAATGGTGCTTCCATGCAAGATAATATCCACAAAAACCTTTCTCTCCCCATCTGTCATTTCTTGAAAAGCTCCCACTAGATTGCTTCTTCCCCCACTGCTGCCTGCTACTCTCTTCTCCAGCAAAATGCTCTTTCCTTTAAACAGTAATTGTATCAATTATCCTTACCGTGTAATACATGGCACACCGTCTCCAACGTGATGTGCTCTAAAATTCATCCATCTCACTTTTCTCTCGTTTGTCTCTCCCATTTGTTCCACCCAGGCAGACATTGGTATTAAAGACTTTTGCCTTTTTCCCCTGCATTGATTAACTTTCCACCATATTTTTAAAATTTCAGGAAGAAAAGATCCTGGAGCACTTCCCAGTGTACCACAGGTATGGAAACTGAAGCAGTTTCACAGGGAATTGATGTAAGTCTAGTCATGCCATGTTGTTTAGGATACTTTAGCACTGAAAAATATGACCAGACAGTGAAAATTTTAATCCATGGCACTGCATTTCCCAAGGACTACGTGCCTGATATTGCTCTTACTCGTTATTTGTGTGAACATAGTCTTACTCTAGCTTTTCCTTGTTATTTCACTATCATTTTGACTTCTTGCCATGAACTGTGATTCCTATTTTCTAGGAGGGAAGGATGCTCCAACGGAAAAAGAAATGACTGCAATCCAAGTGCTGGCAAAACACATGGGTCCAGTCTAAACCTGTACATAAGCAGAAGTCAGCACTAGCCACAATTTTGGTTAGCAAAAAGAAATGCCACTAAAGTAACTCTTGGATAGGGATCAAAAACATATGACAGAGTTGCTTTCAGATTCTGGAACTCCTGCCCACAGAAGGTCAGGCTGGCCCCATCTCTGCTGTCCTTCAGCAAGCAAAGACTTTTCTCTTTCCACAGGCTTTCGTTCAAATGGCTTTTTAACCAATGCCATTTTTTTAAGAAGAACATTTTATTCTGCATTTTACTTCTGCTTTTACTACTGTTCTTATTATGCTATTTGTTCAATGCTTTTTAAAACATTTGTTTAATGCTTTTTAATATTTTTATTTGGCAATTAGCGTTATTTCTTTCAAATGCAGTAAGCCTCATTGGAACCTTCAGGAGAAAATCTAACTAACTAACTAACTAACTAACTAACTAACTAACTAACTAACTAACTAACTAACTAACTAACTAACCAGCCAACCAACCAACCAAATCTGCTCTGCCTGCCTCACTTCTCAGTTAGGCATGGGAAGCTGCCCACAGGAGCCATTGGGCATGGAATTCCCTGTCTGATCTGTGATGGGGAATTACTTGTTTCTTTTAAAAACGTCTCCTCAGACCTCTGGGCTTGAAAAGGCTATATAATGGCATCCAAGTTACAACACTAATATATGGGTCAGATCAGCAATCTGTCTTTTATGTGGGGAAGGACTGTCAAGGAATGTATGAGGAGCTAACCTCAATTAGCAGAGCTGCAGCAATGTCAAGGATTAGAAGCAAAAATATGACAGACTCCGTTGCTGGTTTTCTATTGCAGTCTATTTACAAAATATATACAGGTTCCATTTGGTTTCCAGACTTACATCCAGTAGCATAAACAATCCAGCTACTCTTCCTGATCACAGACATCACATCAGGCTTACTGGCTAAAGAGCCCTGGCTAAACAGCAAGAACATATTGCAATACATAAGGTATATATAATATCTCTTTCCAATCAATTCTTTACTTACACATCACATGTCATAGTGCTTCTCTCATCCACGCTTCTGAGCTATGCTTCACTGTCCTTGTACATTAGCTTTCTTGTCGAGGCCACTTTACCGAGCTTGCTTCAGTCCACAGCTGGACTCCATATCTCTAATTGCAAGTTGAAAAACTCACTCACAAGAATATTCTTGACAAGGACTACCCTTGGACAAGTTGCCCCTACATTTTTATAGGTGGGTTCATCACTACCCTCTGAGCTCATCTAATTCAGAAAGCCCCCTTGATTATCAGTGGAGCACTTGCATGGCTGGGGAAGAGAATATTGTAGGAAACCTGCACAAAGAAGCTGGGTTTCAAAATCCCACTTGCATGAGTGTCAACATTTTTGTCGCTGCACCTTCCTGGAAGAATTGGAGTGAGAGCTCCTTTTTTCAGCAGTGTTAATCTTGACTCATCTGATGGAGGTCTGAGTGGAGGATTGAATTTTCTTTCCCCACTGGGAAGAAGGGAATAAGTGTTTTGGCCAAGGGGACTTCAGAACCATTATCCATCAAGGCAAATGACTCCTGTATGGGCATGTACAGTATTCTATTCTTGTTGCAGGTAGGATCAGACACATTTCTGTAACAGTCTGCCAGAGTTAGAATCAGAATTGCTTTTGGCTAGAAGAGAACCTGCAGCACATGCAGACAGTCGCTATGCAGTTGGCAATGAGAAATCTAAATAAATCTATGCAGCTACAAATAGCAACGTGCCATCTAATAATGGATAACCTCTGATTCACAATATGCCGTCTCAGTCCAGAAAAAAAGAAACCCTTTCTATTGATGAATCCGAAAGGACTGGAACATCACTTAAACGTTCCAGAATGAAGGATAAACACATTGCTCTCTCCTTGTTGTTGCTTTCGTTCTGACAACCAATTTTTCATTTGGCTTCAATTTATCACACTGCACAAACAATTTAGTTCAGTTAAAGAGCATATGGCGTCTGCTTATGAACACTGGCACATCATGTTGCCCCCCAATTATATCTGCATCTAATATTTTCTGAAGTTATTTTGGGTCAACATGTAACAGCTTTGCCTTCATTTGCTACTAGTTGTCTAGCTACAGCAAAATTGCCCTTGTATAGGGAAGCTGCTGTTCAAACTTCCCAGCCTTTCTAGAGAAAGAAAACCATTGCCAAAAATAGGGCTCTTTCAGGATGTTCTCAGCCAAGGGATGGGAACATCAACCAGTGTCACCCTATTTATTTATTTATTTATTTATTTATTTATTTATTTATTTATTTAGCTTGTATGCCACCCACTACCCAAAGGTCTCTGGGTGGCTCACAATCAAAGTAAACAATTTAGACAATTAAAACATCAAATTGCAATAAAATTAAAACAATAAAACATTTAAATATAATAAATACAATATATTAAATACAATATAATAAACACAATATATTAAAATCACCATCAGGACCCACAATAATCAGTTAAAAAGACTTATTGAACAGGAATGTTTTAACCTGGCGCCGGAATGACATCAATGTTGGCGCCAGGCGGGTCTCGCTTGGGAGGGCATTCCATAATCTCTTCCTATATTTCCCCTTCTAAAATCTCATGTTCTTTCTCTCCAAAGTGTAATGAACTTCGCAAATCTTTGTTAATATTTTTTTAAATAAATGGAAAATAAATAATCCGTACTGATGGGATCCAGCAGTACAGCGTTTTGTGATGTGTGTTGAGGTTGCCTGCTTGTATGCCTGCCATAGAAATAAAGATGAGGAAAGTCACTGGGTGGAAACGGGTGCCATAAGGGGCAGCTAACACCCAGTATTATGTTTGGTGACTCAGTGATTTCTAACATGCTCCTTTGGAATCCTTCTGGCCATGCTTCCGTAGGAGTTGGACCAGATGACCACTGAGATCCCTCCCAGCTCTGCAATTCAAGGATGCAAATGCAGACTTTGAAGTTTTATCCCCTTAAAGCCCAAGTCAAGATGCAAGAATGTGTCTAGGGATTTTTTTCCCAGGAGGAGGCTGAGCAGCTTAGTGGGCAAGTTAGCATAATTCACAAAGTGCATCTGCTGTGTGCATCAAATTTCTTATTTTTAAAATAAAGGTATTTGAGGGTAATATGCACCTCTTGCCCCTTTATGGACAACTATGACTAGACTGAGAGAATCTGTCAGTATGGTTTTCTCTGATACCTGAACTTAAAAGAACTTTTTAATTGAATCTTAAATGTCTCCCATCCCAAAATATGAAGAAATAAAAGTAATTGAGAGAGCTTCTCATAAACAGAAGTATATTGAACAACACACAGAGAGAGACAAAGACCAATCCTTACATTCACTGAGTTCATTTGAAACACTCTGAGCTTAAAGAGACTTCAAGTGGAACCCCAACTGGCCCAAATGTGAGAAGTTACAGGAGAGAAACGTTATTTTTATTTATTTTTGAGTATATTTATCCCGCCTTTCTGCTTGGAAAAGGACCCAAAGCGGCTTACAATAGAGAGGGACAGTATACAGCCCATTACATTTAACACATATCCAAGTTTATGAACAGGGAATTGAGGAGCATTTTACAGCATTAAATAAGTGGCAACATTAAAGCTAAAAGAGAACACAAGTTGTTAAACAAATAAAAATCCATTATGAGGAATGGAACTAACACTGAAAACACGGGCGCATTTATGAAATCAGTCAATGTAATCATGTATGGTAGACCATCTCTAGTTATGAGGGATGGAAACTAAACATTTAAAACAGTCAATGCAATCATACAAGGAGAGATATAAACACAACGTCTGTGCAGTCATGTCTGGTAGATTCATATAAAAGACACATAATAGGTAGTAGTTCATCATTCAGGGAAAGCTTGCCTGAAGAGAAAGGTCTTTGCCTGTTTCCAGAAAGATAGCAGAAATAGGGCAGCCATGGCCTCTAGTGGGAGGGAGCAGCAGCCAAGAAGGCCCTTTCATTGTACCTGTGAGGGTGGCGGGATGGAGAGAAGGGCCTCTCCTGATGACCTTAACATCCACGCCAGTTCATGCTATGAAATTTGATCCTTGAGGTATCTTGGACCCAGGTCATATAGTACTTTGGAGGTTAAGATCAGCACTTTGATTGTGCCCAAGAGGTGACTGGAAGCCAGTGGAACTGCTCTAATAGGAGTGTAATATGATCTCTATAACCCACCCCAGGCAGCAATCTGGCTGCTGCATTTTGGACCCATTGAAGTTTCCCGAGACTTTTCATCAGTAGTCCCACATAGAGTGCATTACAGTAGTCCAGCCAGGACATCACAAGGGCATGTGTAACCGTGGCCAGAGCAGGTTTCTCCAGGAATGGGCATAACTAACATATTAGCTTTAATTGTGCAAATGTGCTCCTGGCCACCACTGTGACCTGGGCATTCAAGGCTCAAGGATGAGTCCAGGAGCAAACCCAAGCTGCACACCTCTTTTTTTAATTGGAGGGTGACCCCATCCAATACAGGATGCATTCCTATCCCTTGTTCTGCCTTTCAACTGACCAGAAACACCTCTGTCTTTTCATCAGAACAACCTATACAGTATTTACTTTATAAAGACAAGATACATGTTCCCTCAGCATTTCTGATTTTGCGAACATCTGCCGTTTAATTATCACACTTCCCCTTTAAATGTTTCATGTATCTCCAACAGAGATTAGAAATACTAGTTTTTTTGAATTACAGAATGCAGAATGTCTGGGCCTAGCATAGCAGAGAGAGAGAGAGAGAGAGAGAGAGAGAGAGAGAGAGAGAGAGAGAGAGAGAGAGAGAGAGAGAGAGAGAGAGAGAGATCAAAGTTATAATCTCCACAGCCCCACTAGTCCCAAAAACCCAGCTGGGGGCAAGAGAGCTGGGAAACAGCAGCCAGATCTCACCGCAGCCCCTTGCCTAAAGTGAGATCTGGTGGTGGCTCCCTGGTTCAATTTCCTCCAAACCGAAAACATCATTTTGTTTTGGTTCGTGATGACACGCGATCTGTCATTTTGTTTTATTTTGTGACGTTACAAAATATTACAAAATGATGAAACAGTGTGTCGTTTTTCATTTTGTGCCCACTCTCTCTCTCTCTCTCTCTCTCTCTCTCTCTCTCTCTCTCTCTCTCTCTCTCTCTGTGTGTGTGTGTGTGTGTGTGTGTGTGTGTGTTCAACTCCATTTTTGTTTTCTTTATCTCTCATTTCATTCTCATTCTTGTTCTGCATTTTCTTTCATTGTTCATTCTTCAGGAGCTTTGTATTTGGCTTTATATTTCAGACACAAGTTTTTCTAGCTTTATTTGTGTGCTTTCCTTTGTTTATCTTTTTTTAAAAAAATCAGAAACAGCTTCTGTCCCATTCTAGCTTTGTCTCTCTCCCCTTTTGTTACATTACATCTTTTGTGTGGGCTGCACTTAAAAAGACATGAATCCTATTGAAATCATTTTCCACAGAATCAGTCAAACTTATACTGAGGAATTATGCCTAGGACCAGCTCTTAAGATTATCTCCATTTGTGGCAAAGAAAGTTTCAGTGTCTGTTCCCTCTGCCATCTGTCCTTCCCTCCACTGCTGCTTTAATGACTATTTCTTTCAGGGGGAAGTGGTTTTCATATACATACATTTGGAAAAGTTTTTCTGCAGACGTTAGTTCCTCCAATTGTATCAGATGACAGGCTAAACTCCATAATGAGCATAACAACATTTTGTTCTTTCTGGAAATATATGAAGATGTAGTAATCTTGGAAGACAATATCTTTGGATGTATGCAGATCTTCCCTAGCTGCTAAAATTGGAAATATCCCATTAAACTTAACTCAGATAGCTTCTTAGTCTCTGCAATGTTTGTCTTAATGTGTGTGTGTGTGCGTGCATGTATGCATGCATGCAAACAAAAATCTGAGGAGGAGAAGCAGCCAATTCTCCACCTTCAAGATAGCAGTTGGAATTTTTATAATAGATCTCAAACTACACAACAAACACTGCATGCAAATGTACCATACATCCAAGAGCCAATGAATATTTGGTATGAATCATATTCCATTGTATATTACATTGAACATCTCATTTTGCTACTATATATCCGAAGAAGTTGACCTGATCTACGAAAGCTTATATTAAAATATAATAGTCCTTAAGGTGCCACATGTTTATGTCTTTTGTTTTGTTTTGTTTCTTTGATTTTTGCATGGAATACTTGCAGACTAAAAAGGCTACCTCTTTCAAATTTTCAATTGGGTATCTGTAACTCACATGTCTCCTCCCTCAATCATAATTGCAATACATAACTAGTTTAGTGTTTGTTTTCTCAAGATGAATGAGATTTGTGCTGTTCCAGTGACAACTGTTGTAAAAAGTTTGGTTAATGAACAAATAAATATCACTAAATCTATTTGTATATGCACCAGACATCCTGCAGACACATACTAAATGGAGCTCTCAGTGAACAATTCTGTGCATTGACCAATGTTACAGTTAATAGTTAAAATTCCTTTGATCATGAGACAAATTACTCATCCATTAGTTCTACTTACTGAAGGTAATTTGTTTCCTTATCATCTTTTGGAACAAATCATTCTGGTCCACATATATGAGAGACAGTATATCAGCAGTACTTATTGGAGAAGTTTCAGGGATAGTCTATTTTATCTGCACTGTGCTTGTTTAGATGTGAGATCTGCAGATTCATAATTAATTAAGGAAAAGGCGATCATGTCACTGAGCTAAAGCACTGGGAGCAAATGTCAATTGTTAATACCAACTAGAGTAGTTGGTATGAATGAGTTCATCATTGGCATCCATCAGTCTCGAAAGACTATGGTATCACGCCTGGAGAAGAGATCCTAAGAACAACACCTAGTGTGACTAAATAGACCAATTCGGGAATGGCAGTCTCTACCACACTGGGGACAAATGTATTCTGTTTCTTGCCCGTTCCTCGAGTTTCGTTCTTTCTGTGCCTGCCTCTTTTCCTCTGCCTGTTGGACAAATGCCTCTTCAAATTTATGTAGACCATGCTGTATCTCTTGCCTCCAGACAGTGCAGGGTTTCCCATCTGTTGAGGTCCATTCCCAAGGCCTTCAGGTCCCTCTTACAGATATCCTTATACCGCAGCTGTGGTCTCCCTCTGGGGCACTTTCCCTGCACTAGTTCTCCGTATAGAAGATCTTTTGGGATCCAGCCGTCATCCATTCTCACAACGTGTCCAAGCCAGCGTAGGCATCACTGTTTCAATAAAGTGTACATGCTAGGGATTCAGCTCGATTCAGGACTATGCTATTTGGAACTTTGTCGTGCCAGGTAATGTTGAATATTTGCCTAAGACAGCGCATATGGAAGGTATTAAGCTTTCTTTCCTGTCAGGCATGGATGGTCCAAGACTCGCTGCAATACAAAAGTATCTAGTGAGAGTGTATCTGAGATAGTTGAACCAAGATACACAAAGTCATGGACAACTTCCAGTTTTTTTGCAGGAATTGTAATGCGAGGAGGAGAGTCCACATTCTGGACCATTATTTGTGTTTTTTTCAGGCTGATTTCTAGCCCAAAATCTTTGCAAGCTTTACTAAAATGATCCATGAGTTGTTGGAGATCTTCGGCAGAGTGAGCAGTAATGGCGGCGTCATCAGCGAAGAGGAGATCTTGAACATTTCACCTGTACCTTAGACTTTGCTCTCAATCTAGAGAGATTGAAGAGTTTTCAATCTGATCTGGTCCGGAGATAGATACTCTCTGTTGAAGTTCCAAAAGCATACTTCAGCATGGTAGCAAAGCAGATCCCAAACAAGGTTGGCGCAAGGACACAGCCCTGCTTCACTCCGCTTCGGATGTTGAAGGGATCTGACACTAGGCCATCAAAAACTATATTGCCCTTCATATCCTCATGAAAAGACCTAATTATGTTAAGGAGCTTGGGTGGGCATCCAACCCAGAGGAGTATTTTAAAGAGTCCGTCCCTACTAACCATATCAAATGCCTTCGTAAGATCTATGAAGGCTACAAAAAGTGGCTGTCCTTGTTCCCTGCATTTCTCCTGCAACTGCCGGAGGGAAAATACCATATCAGTAGTGGACCTGTTGGTTTGAAAGCCACACTGTGATTCTGGGTAGACTCTCTCTGCAAGTATCTGGAGCCTCTTCAGTATAACACGTGCAAACAGTTTCCCGACAACACTAAGAAGAGAGATACCACGATAGTTGTTACAGTTGCTCCTGTCACCTTTGTTCTTATAAAGCGTAACAATATTAGCATCCTACATATCCTGTGGTACTCCCCCTTCCCTCCAGCAAAGGCAGAGGATTTCGTATAGTTCAGTGGCAATGATCTCTTTGCAGCACTTCAGAACTTCAGCAGGGATGTTATCTTTCCCAGGTGCCTTGCCAGAGGCAAGTGAATCCAGAGCCACATTTAGTTCTTTTAGTGTTGGTTCATTGTCAAGCTCCTCCAAGACAGACAAGCACTCAATATTATTTAAGACTTCTTTGGTTATTGTGTTTTCTCTGGAATATAGTTCAGAGTAGTGCTGCACCCAGCGTGGCATCTGCTGCTCACGATCCTGGATGATATCACCTGAAACAGTCTTTAAGGGTGCAGTTTTCTTATGTATTGGCCCTAAGGCCTGTTTAATTCCATCATACATCCCCTTGATGTTACCTGTATCAGCTGCCATCTGAATCCAAGAACACAGTTGCAGCCAATTGTTAGCACATTTCCTGGCAGTCTGCTGGACTTTATTACGAACAGCTCGCAGGGCCTGTAGGTTGCGCTCACTGGGACAAGCTTTATATGCAGTCAAGGCTCTCCTCTTTTCCTCAATAGCTGGCATCAGCTCTTCTGAGCGGGCTTCAAACCAATCTGCTGTCTTTCGAGTCTCCCTGCCGAATACTGATAAAGCAGTGTTATAAGCAACATTCTTAAAATGTTCCCAACGTTTAGATGCATTATCTTCAGCAGGGCCAGGAAGAGCTTCCTTGAGTACATGGGAGAATTCCTACACTTTTCCATGGTTATAGTTCTTACTGGTATCAATTTTTTATCTTCTTTCCTTCTTCAGGTGGTGCAATCTCTTTGTTTTCAGTTTTACTTTGCTATACACCAGGGAGTGGTCTGTGTCACAGTCGGCACTCTGATAACTGTGTGTGATTGTAACGCTAGAAATGCTGGAGCGCCTGACGAGAATCAGGTCGAGCTGATGCCAGTGCTTCGATCTTGGATGTCTCCAAGAGACTTTGTGCTGGAGCTTTGTGTTAAAGAATGTGTTGCTGACACAGAGACCATAATAGCAGCAAAACTCCAGCAGGCATTGGCCATTTTCATTCATCTTTCCAATGCCGAACCGACCTAGGCAGGTGGGCCAGGAGTTATAATCAGCTCCAACCCTGGCATTAAAGTCACCGAGGATAGCTATTGGTCTTTTCTCAGGGATTTTCTTGATAGTGGCAGCTAGATCATCATATAATTTGTCTTTGAGTTCTGCTGGAGATGATAATGCTGGTGCGTATGCACTGATAAGTGTAACCAACCCTGCTGTAGTGTGTAGTTGCATGGACAGGATTCTCTCACTTCCTACAGCAGGTGGGATAATGAGACCTAGTAAAGTATTTCTCACAGCAAAGCCAACCCCACATTCCCTGGTCTCGTTTGATGGTTTTCCCTGCCAGAAGAACGTAAAGTTCCTCTTCTTAACAGATCCAGAGTCAGGTAGCCTTGTCTTTTGGAGTGCAACAATGTCCATCTGCAGTCTGCACAGTTCCCTGTCAATGACAGCTGTCTTTTGTATAGTGTCCATTTTGTTGGAGATAGTCTGAACAGCCAGGATTCATTGTCCTAACATTCCATGTGAGCAACTTTAGGCTTGAGATTTTTTTTATGTTTATTGCATGGTGCAGAGTCAACGATCCATTTGCTGGTTTCCATCCTGATCTGCCTACACTCAGGTAGCTGCCTCTTCCTGTGTTGTTCCCCCACTATTTGCTGAAAATGGTCCTCTCCAGGGCACAAGGCCTGGGTAATTCAATATGGAGATTAGGCTGTTACCCAGGCAGCAAAACCCCCCTCTCCACATAGCTGGAGTGGTCCAATGGAATGGCAAAGCTGATACGATTAGTTCCAGCTGCATCGCAGGAGTTGCCAGAACATGATTGTATACAGTCAGGAACTGTCTCCGGGACTCCGGCTCTAGTTTTTTCCTCGAGGTTGACTCCTGAAGCCTTTTCCAATGAGGGATATAGCCACAAGGCAGTGGAGGTTTGAAAGAGTTTCCTTCTCCTAAGGGTGGTTCTTCCGCTTTTTCTGCCGTTGGGGCAATGAGAGCCCTCTTCCGCCTTCAAAACCGTTGACCATCCTCTCCTGTAACTCCAGATGGGGGCCCTTACAAGGTACTACCAGCCAGGCCAGCTGGACCAAGGTTTTTTAAGGAGGTATTAGAAATCAGCCTGAAAAAAACACAAATAATGGGCCAGAATGTGGACTCTCCTCCTCGCATTACAATTTCTGCAAAAGAACTGGAAGTTGTGCATGACTTTGTGTATCTTGGCTCAACTATCTCAGATACACTTTCACTAGAGTCTGAGCTGAATAAACGTATAGGTAAAGCAGCAACTATGTTTTCCAGACTAACAAAGAGAGTATGGCTCAATAAAAAGCTGACAGAACATACAAAGATACAGGTCTATAAAGCTTGCGTACTGAGCACTCTTTTGTATTGCAGCGAGTCTTGGACCATCCATGCTCAACAGGAAAGAAAGCTTAATACCTTCCATATGCACTGCCTTAGGCGAATATTCAACATTACCTGGCACGACAAAGTTCCAAATAGCATAGTCCTGAATCAAGCTGGAATTCCTAGCATGTACACTTCATTGAAACAGCGACGCCTACGCTGGCTTGGACATGTTGTGAGACTATACGGAGAACTAGTGCAGGGAAAGCACCCCAGAGGGAGACCACAGCTGCGGTATAAGGATATCTGTAAGAGGGACCTGAAGGCCTTGGGAATGGACCTCAACAGTTGGGAAACCCTGACCTCCGATCGCACTGTCTGGAGGCAAGAGATACATCATGGTCTACATAAATTTGAAGAGGCATTTGTCCAACAGGCAGAGGAAAAGAGGCAGGCACGGAAAGAACGAAACTCAAGGACCAGGCAGGAAACAGAATACATCTGCCCCCATTGCGGTGGAGACTGCCATTCCCGAATTGGTCTATTTAGTCATACTAGGTGCTGTTTTTAGGATCTCTACTCCAGGCATGGTACCATAGTCTTTCGAGACTGAAGGATTCCAATGATGATGACTCCTCCAGTTCTCTTCTTGCTCCTTGGAATCCTGCCCCAGGTTGCCCATTCCCTAAGAGCAAGTTCTATAAAGTCCCCATAAACTTTCATGTAAGTTCAAAATATGCCCTCCTATTTGTTTTTCCTATTTTCCAAGTTCTGCTTCTTGCTATAAAAATAGTAAAATTAGAGTGCGCGCTCCTGGGGTCCCTCTTGGGAGCCTAGAGACTGTTTCCCCTCAGACCCTGTGCTAAAACAGAGCAAAAGGGAGGAGCAAAGGCTTGCCCAGGGCAGAGAATGGCCAAAGCATGCATTCTCCAAGGACAAAGAAAGGCAGGAGCAAATGCTCACCCAAGGCTGAAAAGTTCACCTCAATTTAGGCTGTCTTCCCAAAGATCCCTGCTTGTTTATTCCTTCTGTTCCCCCTGCAGGAAAAGCTCCTGGGGTCCCTCCTGGGAGCCTAGAGACTAGACATGGGCACTACTCGGCAAAATTGTCGTTCCGTTTTCGGTTATCGTTTCCGTTATGTAACAGAAACGGTAATGATAATTAAGCCGTCAGAACTCAAACTCGAACCGAAAAAAGAAAAATTTGGTCGGGTTTTTCATTTCCGTTTGTGGCATCACGGTGATCGCGCAATGCGAAGCACAGAAAAAGTTTTTAAAAGTTTTTTTTAAAAAACCCCGACTCCCGGCCAAAAAAGCAGGTGAAAATATGGCTGCCTGAGGCTTTGCCACCTACCAGAGGGGTGGTTTCCTGGGGGGGGGCTTTCCCCCCTCTTCTACTGTCCTGGGCTGCTTGCACCAGGCTGGGGGGGGTCATCCTCATCGTCTTGCCATGCCATGCGGTGGGGGGGGGAACCAAAATGGTGGCCACAATTTTTCTTTTGAAATCGTGGTCAAAAAACACACCAAATCACCACAGAAACATGTGAAATTTATTTATTTTAAATGCCTGAATTTTAATAGAAGCAGCAGTGGGGTTCTTTATAGCAATAAAACGTCGCATTGATTTTATTTTATTTTATTTTATTTTATTTTATTTTATTTTATTTTAGACCTGCCCATTTGGGCTGGGCATGAGATGGGACCATGCAATTTTTTGAACCATTCCATGAATGGCATCGCCAGGTTTTTGACTGACACTTCTGGATGTCTCGGAGGGCATAAAAAGCCGAGGCACCTTCCAGAAGTCACAGTCAGGTGTATGGATGTGGTTGAGGGAGGAGGGCTGGCTGCTGGTGCTGGTGTGATCCAATCGAGATTGAGGAGGGAGGCTGGAGGCTTTAGGATTTAAGTTAGGCAGGCAGGGAGGGAGGGAATTGAAATTAGAAAAGAATTCGTTTGATTCCCTGCACCTCTGTCTGCTGAAGGGAATAGCAGTTTATTCTTTATTTCTTATCTGGCAGTTTGTGAGGATTTTTTTCTGAAATTGGATAAAGGGGGAGGTTCGACTGGGAGTGGGAGGTGTGGATTTATTTTAAAAATATATTATATACTACCATTTATTTTCTATTTTCCCAACTTCAATTTGCTTGCACACACACACATTTGGGGTGCAAGCCAAGAACAGAACCTCTATCCTAGTGATATCCTAACTGCTCACTCGCCTGCCCGTGGCCGCCAGACGCCCGCCCCCCCCCCCCCCCCCCCCCCCCCGCCCCCCACCTAGGCCGCAAAAACACCTAGCGCCAGCCCTGATTGCAGGACACCCCATGCTCTGGGAAGTCAAATCGTGTTAAATCGCGGTGGAAATGACAAACGACAAACGGAAACGACAAATTTTTGAAAAATTTCGTGACAAACGGAAACGACCTGAAACGGACCTGTTCTGACAAACGAAAACTCAAAACGTCATTTTTTCTGGTCGTGCCCATGTCTACTAGAGGCTGTTTCCCCTCAGACCCTGTGCTCTACGATACAGTTACAGTGGTGGTAATTCAACAAGTTGCATTCATCCAGTGTGTCTACTCCAAAGATTGGATTTCACTCCTAGTATCAGCATGATCACTTATATTGAATATGTTCTGTGAACCCAATCTCTGAAATGTAGGATCTATGTTATAGGGACAAAAAATAAAATTCTGATGCAGATAGTGTAATCCGGATTGCATTTGAACAGAGATGTTTCTGTCTGTGCCACATGGCCAGGGAAGCAGAGCAAAGCAGAAAAACAAACAAAGACTTGAGCACTGAAAAGCGCTGCAAGATTAATGCTTTGTGTAGTACCACCTACTCATTGCACTGTGATCCTCCCTGCTCCTTTCTCATGCTGAATGTGATGTGCTGACACAATGACATCTTGCCCTACAAAAACATGTTGCTTTGGGGTGAAGGGGTATCTGAAACAAACTAATAACATCCCTGTATCTTCTTGGTGATCTCTGTAAAAGACTAAAGACGAAGGCAATTGTCAAAGCTTTGTGTTCAAGGTTATTTGATTAGGAAAATAAATGTCTTATCCCACTTGGCCATCATTGCCATCGAACAGAGTATGGAGGACATCTGGCAAGACCAGTTCTTCCACCTGCTGGACACCACTGCAAGTAGTTTCTCATTCATTCATTCATTCATTCATTCATTCCAAGTAGGGTCCTATAGCTGTTCATATTTTGCTAAGAAACCTTGACAATAAGCCACTGTTTTCCCTCAGAATCCTTTGCAAAGTTAATGAAATATCAAGCACTGGAGAGAAAGAAAGAGAGAGGAAGGGAGGGAGGGAGACAGGCAGGCAGGTGCTTTCACTTACTCTGATTTCAAGTACGGAGGATCTCGTCTGAAACCAAATGAATTAATCCATGTGTATACCTGAGCAAATGAGAGAACTTGGCTTCTTCCGAATACAAAAGGCAAATCACTCATTTGCAAATTAACTTTCTGGATAATGATTTTTAAAATCCCTTATTTAGGATGTATATGACATATCCAAGTAAGGCGGAAGGTTCTGTACACAGATCAGGTAGCAAATGAGAGGGGAAAATAAATAAAAGTGAATACTTAGCAACTCTGCCAGGTTTGAGGCCCAGAATAAAGTGGCTGTCAAGTTTTATTTCAGTTTCTTCATATATGGAATATGAGTGGAAAAGCTAATTGACAAGACTTACACCAATTCTGAGAGACAAAATGAAAACAAAAGATCTAGGCTTCAGTGGTATTAATGCCTTTGCCAGGCTTGGGTTCTAAATGTATTACTTATGCATTATTTTAATGCATCATGTTGTATTTTTCATGCAGTCTTCATGATTTAGTAAATAAGATTTGTTCATAAGAGTCTTGAAAAGGCTGTTTTGACTATTACCTCATCAAGTGCATTTGATGATGGTACTAAATCTAGACACAGTTAACATTGTCTCTTGAATAATTATGAGTTTTAGGCATTTTGAAGCACTGGATATGGCTTTAGGAATAGGCAGTACGGTGCAGCAAATTATTGCACAGCAGAACCTTAAAGGAAGTGGTTTGCCTTACTTTGAGGTCAGCCACACAAACCACTACAAATATACTGTATACTGACTGCAAATATATACTGACTGGCAAGTAGCTTCTTCATGATTGTCTGCAGCAAGGAAAAATGGGAAAAATATTCCCTCCTTGCAGCTGCCACCACTGGCCAGCTGGCCAGCAGTGGCAGTGGCAGTGGCAGCAAGGAAGGGAGAAAATTTAAAACAAAACTTACTGCCCGAATGCCCACTGCCCTCCTCCTCGCTGCTGCCACTGCCGCCATTGCCGCGGGCCAGCAAGGGGTGGAGTGGGGACTCACCCAGCTGGCCAACTCACCTTTAAACTTCCAGGTCAGGTCCAAGGCAGTGGATCGGTAGTTTTGAACTTCCCGCTCAAACGTAAGTTCTCACCTCACCACTCCAGATAGTTCCTAGCCGGCAGGGTCCCCCCCCCCCATACTGCTGTCGTTGAAATTGCTGGCCAGGCACTCTCTGGAGAGGTGAGGTGGGGACTTTGAATTTCTTGCTCAGGTCCCAGGGCAGCGGATCGGATGTTTGAGCGGGAAGTTCAAAACTTCTGCCACCTCGAACCTGACCCGGAAGTTCAAAGGCCAGTTGGCCAGCCAGGTGGGTCCCCACCCCACCGTTGTGGAGGGTGCCTTGTTGGCCTGCTGCAGCGGCGGGCAAGGAGGAGGGTGATGTCCATCGGCAGCAATACGTTTTATTTTTACTTTTTCCTCCTTGCTCCCCCTCCACTGGTCACCAACTGTGGATAACTGAATTCATGGTTAATGAATCAGCAGATAAGGGGGTCATTCTGTATCATCCTGGGTGAAGGACAGCCATTCATTTTCTAAAGAAATCAGAACTGATTAATCAGATTATTTTAAAAAAAGTCAATTTCAGCAGCAATTAAATATAAACAAAAATAAAAATAAAAACCTACATAGTGTCAATTGGAATCTAATCCTGAGAGAAATGATATGGCTAGCAGCTGACTCTTGGGAGGGCAGAACTGCCTTTTACTATTTATTGTGAACAAGCAAGGAGTACAATGCTAATTCTACATCTAGAAGCAGGGCACTTTCCAGAGAGAAAGGCTGTTCATTCATTCCTCCCAGAGTGGCCCTGCTGCCAGACGGGCAGTTTAAAAGTATAAATGAATGATAATGAATGAATAAATAAATATTCTAACTAGCTTCCCACAGTCTGCATTTTGCTTTTGTTTCACAGCTGGTTTGTTTGCATGTAATATGCATCAGGATCATAGGTGTGGAAGATTTGTGTCTGAAGAAGTCAAGGGAAGCAGCATTTGTTTTAATGTGTGTCATGCCTATATATTAGGGATCATTGACCTGGAAAACTGTAGATCTCATGATCTTCAGATTTGACAATTATTTAGCTGATAGGGATTTGAACCCAAGAGATTCTCCATTACTGCTTTTGTAATGCCATTCACTCTCAAAATTGATTTATTGTTGCCTTTCTGTTCTTTATTTATTGTGACCTTAGTCATCTATCTATCTATCTATCTATCTATCTATCTATCTATCTATCTATCTATCTATCTATCTATCTATCTATCTATCTATCTATCTATCTAAGCGGTGTTCTGCTTGCCTCATTTCCCCACATAACAATCCTGCGAAGTAGTCATGTTGATAAATAGTTGAATAATTGAATGTCAAGTACCGAGTTTCCTTGCAGCGTAAGAACCCTGATCTTCCAAGTCAGCATCCAGCATTCTAACCACTATCACACATGGCCTCTCATTGATAAAATAAAATGACAGAGATTAGGTTTGCAAGACCTTTGCTTTGTTTTGTTTTGTTTGCCGAGCAGGATGTTATCCTGAATGATGGATAGGAGGATAAGTCCCCAAGCATTAAAAAGAATAATTCATTGATTTCACTCATTCACCATTTGGGCAACATCTGCACTGCATAATAACAAGCATTTAAACACCCTCAGAAAGGCCTATTGATCTATGGCTTATAATTCCTAGTTCTTGAATCCTATTGATCACAGTTTACCAAGATGCTATGATCTATGTATATTTCCATCTGCCTGATGGTATAAACATTCTATAATGCATTGCATATGAAGCAAATAGCACTTTCTCTGCCACTTCATCTTTGGGTTTTTTGCAATAACTGAAGGCTCCCTCCCTCCTCATCAATATTATTATATTATTACATAAATCAAACGAGTTCCAGCAGCCATGTTAAGAGGACTTAATGGCACTAGACCTCAGTTATATTGTTATTTCTCTGTTGCACTTGGCACTAGTAAGAAAATAGCGATCTACTCTGACTTAACTGGATCTACTGAGCTCTATACGACTTGCTGCCACAGTATTCATGGATTCCATTTTAAAGCTTGCACTTAGAATAAAGAGCTATACTGTACTTTGCTTTTCAAGTAACTAAGCTGCTAACATTGAACTCTTCACCTTAGTACACCAAGTACAGATAAGCATTCTCACACTCGAGCTGGGGAAATAAGTAGGCTCACTCCCTCTCTCTACTTGAAAACTTCTGGCATGAAGGAATGGATCATTCAACCTTCAGATTATAGATTTGTCTAGCCTCGGTTGAAGGTTGCAAGAACTACCGCTTGAAACAAATGGATCATGGCCGCGGAGCCCACTTGCCCTTCCATATATGGAACAGATATGACTGGGAAAGGAGATGAGTTTCCTGTGATTTGCTTCCAATTCCATCAATCATTTTTAATAGAATTACACTGGTACCTTGATTTGCAGATGCCTTGTGTTACAAAAAAATTGAGTTACAAATAGAAATCTGTGGGTATAGGAAAAATTCAAGTTACAAAAAAACCCTGTTTTTTCGAGTTACAAAAAGGAAAAGGAAAGGAAAGATTCCCTTTGAAAATGGCACCTGCTTGTTTGAAATAGCAATACTGCTATCTTGTGGCAACCCGACACCAGTGCTGCAATTAGAAGAAGGAGCCATTTTGAACAGGAATGCTGAGAACCAGGGCTTATTTTTTTTTTCAAACTACCCGTTTTGGAAGTATTTGGCACCATTTTGGGGACTTTGGGGGACTTATTTGGTGGATTTCTCAAGTGGTTATAAGGTAGGTTGCTCATCTTCTGTTGCTTCTTTTCCAGTTACTGTGCTTTTTGCTTTCTGGGTGGGGGGTGATTTCCCACTTTGAAAGGATTAATCCATTTCCAATGCATTTATATGGGAAACTGTTTCGAGTTACAAACATTTCAAATTACAAAAATGTATTTGAAATTGATTAATTTCATAATTAGAGGTACCACTGTATATGCAATCTTGACAACTGACTTCCGTTGTTGCTGATTTTCATTTGAATCTCCTTGATATCAGCTGAGCAGATCAGACTCCCAGATTAATGCAATATGAATAGAATAAGGTACTCTGTATTGGAATTTCAACTGCAATCTTAAATGTTGTTTCATTTAGTTTCATTTACAGCAAGTCACCATGCCCTGATGGCATCCACCCAAGGGTTATTAAGGAACTGAGAAATGAGGTTGCAGATCCCTTTATGGAAATATGCAATTAGTTTCTTAAAATGACCACAGTGCCAAAGGACAAGAGGATAGCAGATGTCACACCAATTTTTTAAAAAAAGGAAGGTGGGGGGGACCCGGGAAACTACTGGCTATTCCAAGGAAGATGATGGAAAGCCTCATCCAAGAGAAAATCTTAAAACAAATAGAAGAATAAGCCTTGCTGAGGGAAAATCAGAATGGCTTCTGTAAGGGTAAGTCTTGCCTCACAAACCTTTTAGAATTCTTTGAAAAGGTCAACAGGTATGTGAATTTGGGTGAACCAGTGGATATTGTCTATCTTGATTTTCAGAAGATGTTTGGAACAGTCCCTCACCAAAGTCTGCTGAAAAAACTGCAGAGACAGGGGATAAGGTCCTCTTATGGATTGAGAATTGGTTGAGATCCAAGAAACAGATAGTAGGTGTCAATGGGCAATTTTCACAATAGAGAGAGATGGAAAGCGGTGTGCCCCAGGGATCTGTTACGGGACCAGTTCTTTTCACTCTGTTCATAAATTGAATTATAAGCTGCCCACAGACCTTCAGGTAGTGGGCAACATATAAGTTGTAAGTATAAATAAATAAATAAATAAATAAATAAATAAATAAATAAATAAATAAATAAATAACTTTGAGACAGGGATAAACAACGAGGTGGCCACGTTTGCACATGAAACGAAACTTTTACAGGTGGTGAAGACCAGAGAAGAAACTATACAATGGGTCTGGCAGCCGATCCTAAGCGGTGTTTTGGGGGTGCAAAGGGAGTGATCACACATCTGTTTCTCTCTTCTCCTCCCTATAGGCATCAGCACTCCAAGAGTGGTGAGAGAAGGAAGAGTGAAGCCTCTCCACAGAAAGAGAAAGAGAGAGAGAGAAAGAGGAGAGAGAGAGAGAGAGAGAGAGAGACAGAGAGACAGAGAGACAGAGACAGAGACACACACAGAGGGCGTTTATACACGACCCCTAAGCTCCGCGGCAAAGGGCTGCAAGCTCCGGACCTTAAAAAAATGTTTTCCCACAGGTTCCGGAGTTTGCAGACAATTAAGTGCGACCCCCAAACCCCACCTAAGCGCGACCCAGCTGCACTTTCTTGTACTTGCTTTTGGGAGGTGAAAAATATTTGATGCGGAGCGTGCCTGAGCTCTCCTTGCTTCTTTTTGTTGTTTTTCTTTCGCCTCCGCCCCTTTAAGAGCAACCAGGAAGTAAAACCGGGGCTCGGAGCAAGCTTCCACGCACGGGAGGTAAGGGTTTCTTCTTTTGTCCGTCTCTAAGGCTTTTTCCCCCTCCCTCCCCTCCCGCAGACACAACAAGGAAGTGCGGAGGGGGTGGGGACGGAGGAACAGCAAGGAACCCTCAAGATCGCTGGTCCGAATTTAAGGGACCAGCGGATCTGAGGGGTCGTGTGAAAAGGCCCAGAGAGAGGACGAAGAAAGAGGTGCCCATCATGGGCTGTGCAGAAGAGGAGAAGGAAAGTTTTTGCACGCTGGTGATCCCCCTCACCTTCCTCCTCCTCCACAAGTGATTGCTGGACCCCCAAACCCCACCAGCAGCACCAGCAAATGAACGAACAACACCCCCCCAAAAAAACCCTCCTTCAGCCCAGATCTTCTCGGCCTTAATCAGCCATGGGGAGAGACAAAAGCCAGAGTGCACGGCATGGCCAAAAAAAACCAACAGGACAGGCCCAGGTGACTGGGGGGGAGGAGGGGGAATTTCAGTTTTGGCATTGCACCCCCTTTGTCTTCTGGCGGGGCCTGTCAGCTGAAGAGGAGGAGGAGGAGGAGGAAGGAAGGATGGGAAGGCAGCCTCCTTCCCTCTGCTTCTCCAAGGGAGGAGCAACGCAAGCGAGCATGTAATCATTGGCTGCTGCTGTGCTTGCTTGCTCTCTCCCTCTCTCCTTGCTGGCTGAGCCTTATGCCAGGCCACTCAAAATTTGAAAATGGGCAGCAATTGGCCCGTAGGCCAGACTTTGGACGTGCCTTGTCTAAAATGATTACGGGGCTGGGACACCTCCCTTATGAACAAAAGCTACAGAATTTGGGGCTCTTTAGTCTGGAAAAAGGTGCCTGAGGGGGGATATGACAGACATACAAAATTATGAATAAAGTGGATAGAGGGACATTCTTCCTCCTCTCATAAAATACCAGAACTAGGGCACATCCACTCAAATTGAGGGTTGGGAGAGTGAGAACGGACAAAAGAAAATACTTTTTTACCCAATGTGTTGTTAGTCTATGGAACTCCCTGCCACAGTATGTGGTGATGGCGTCCCGCCTGGATACCTTAAAAAAGGGATTGGATAGATTCCTGAAGGAAAAGTCCATCACAGCTTACAAGCCATGATGGGGATGTGTAATCATCAGGCTCAAAAAACAGGGTACTTCAAGGGCCAGATGCAGGGGAGTGGTATCAGGAAACAGATATCTAGTCTCATGTGCTCCCAGAGGCATTTGGTGGGGCCACTGTGAGATACAGGAAAGTAGACTAGATGGGCCTTTGACCTGATCCAGTATGGCTCTTCATATGTTCTTATATCCTTAGCCTTTCTTGTCAATTTACTGCAGCATTCAGAAAATTAAATTAAGTAGATTCTGTAACTGGCCAGGGTGCTAATTTTTTGTTGTTGCTATTGTCACAAATATGTCCTAAATCAGGCCATGGACACACTACAGAAATTCCCATCCACCCCCTTTTCCTGCATCTTCTGATTCCTTTGTGGTCGTGCCTTGTGGTCATGTGGCACATATTCTGTGATAGTGCTTTATATATTTTTATATCAGATGTGGTACATTCATCTACATCCCTCAAGTGGGACATCTCCCCCCCTCTCTGCTTTTCTCTGCCTCCTCCTATCCCTTCCTTCCTTTTAAACATTGTGCAGGTACATCATTGTACCAGCAAAACACCCTTGTTGGTGACATAGTCCTGATCTGGGCTTTTTATTCAAATGTATGTGCTGCGCTAACTTCTTTAAAGGAGCATCCACAGCACACTGCAGTGACAGTCAAAAGACAGTAAGGGGGACATCCTCTTTTCTTTGACAGAAGCATACTAACGTGCCAGGATTTCTGTTTGAACATTAATTTATATTAAAAAATTAAGACATGGGAGGTGGGATTGCACACCAGATATAAAAGAAATGAATAGGTTTAGTAGTACCCATAAAATGAAATGTCAATTTTACTGCATGATGAGACACAGAACAAGTATAGTAATAGCCTCCTAGATGACTAGATTTGATGTGGAGATAAGTACGGAGGAGGAATCAAAATAATCAGTAGTGGCCATGTGTCATCTGATCACAAAAAGGAGTCAAAATTCACAAGGAGTAACTAGGGAAAAAATTGGTGTGACCACAGCAACAGATGAATTGGGTATGTTGTGTCTTGCTTTACTCATGTCACTTTCTGCTGTTTGGGTTTTGCTATTTTGTTGTGAATACACAATAAATTGGACTATGTAATCTGTAAGGGATTTAGCAAAATAAATTTCCAATTTGACACAATGATTAAATTGCCAGACTCTACTCACGACCTGGGTTCAGTCTCAGGTATTTGGCTCATGGTTCACTCATCCTTTCATCCTTTTGAGGTCGGTATATTCATTATCCAAGTTTCAGGAATGGGGGGATTGTGAAGCCGGATGTAATCTAATATTTGGCAGTAGGTGTTAAGTGGGTTAACTGCCAGACAGATGAAAAAGAGGCAATTATTATTCCATTAGAAGAAGTAGAATCGTACAATCATATAATAATTGAGTTGGAAGTAGTCTATAAAGGCATCAAGTCAACTCTGTCAGCTCAGTTCTAAGCAGATCTGCAGCTGGGTGTCTAATTTTCTCCTAGAATGCCTCCATCATTGGAGTATTCACCATGTCCCGATTATTAAATTATTTTCGTTGTTGTACTGCTCCAAGAGTTAAGAAGTTTTTCCTGAAGTCTGCCTTCCTGTGGCTTGATCCCATTATAATGCATTCTCTGGGGTGACCGAGAATAGATTCTGTCCCTCCTCTGTATGACTACCTTTAAAGCATTTGAAAAGTGCTATCACAAATCTCAGTTTATTAGGTGTTGTCTGTTAGAAGTCCACGTATACTCTTAATATAGACAACGTGTCTGTTGCCATGTCTGATATGTTATGAAACAGTTATAATAAGTCTGTCAAGCACACAAGTCTATATCAAGCAGAAATGTTTGTAATCACCTTTAGTTGATTCTACATGCTTTGTACAGTAAACATTCTATACAGTTTTACCAGGACTAAGTGAATATTATTTTTAAGTGCTTGCACAAATAAGGGAGAATACCATTCATGATCTGTACTCCCTCTCACACACACACACACCCCAAATACTATGTTTGAACTGCTGTGTGTACATTCATCAGCATTAGGGATGCTGTGCTCAATATAGGGAAACTACTGTACATATGCTGGGGTGTGGTGGCTCAGTGGACTAAGGCTCTGAAAACTGTCAGCTCTAAAGTTGGCAGCTCGGCAGTTTGAATCCTGAGTGCCATGCAGCGGAGCGAGCTCCCACTGTTAACCCCAGCTCCTTCCAACCTAGCAGTTCGAAAGCATATAAATGCAAGTAGATAAACAGGAACCACCGTAAAAAGCGGGAAGGTAAAACAGTGTTTCCTTGCAGCCATGGCGGCCACGTGGCCACGGACTTGCACAACACTGGCTGTTCGGCTTGAATACGGAGATGAGCAACGCCCCTAGAGTTGGACATGACTAGCATGCATATATACCTTTTTACTGTACATATATGTTCATTATGCTCAGTACAACATAAAGCTTTGGAGTGCCACAGAGATTTGCCTCACCCAGCCTGTTCTTCCTGCTGCGAACTGCCTTGGAATTCAGAAAATCCTATCCTTAGTCCTGACACATCAAGGAATGGGCTGCAAAACTGACCTAACCATTTTGTGATGAAACTCAGTACTAGCTATAGGGAACTCTCTACACAGCCTGGGAAGATCTAGGTACTGAAGTGGATCTTGTCCTTGCAGGTGGATCATCTTTTTATAAAATATTGAGAAAGGATGCAAAGAAGAACCTAAGGCAGTAAAATGAAAATAAGCATCTTATCATGGAAATGTCTGATCCTGGTACATATTATCTCTCCAAAGTGAAATAAGAAAACAAACAGCCCCCTTAGAGAGGGTTTCAGGAGAGATGCTCCATATTTCTGCTGTATTTCAGTCTCTTGTTTCTCACGTAGTGGCACAGAATGGGGTTGGGGGAGAAGAAGGTTGTTGCTGAAATGTCAGCTCTAAGCCAGCCAAGTAAACATAGGATATATCCAGAGCATCATTTGTGTTGGCAAATATCTCAGCTAGAAGCGTACATCTCATCAAGATGCTAAATAGATTTATATCCTATCAGCTTTGAACCAGAGGATGGATGTCTACTTTTCATACTGAGCTGATACATTAAATAATAAAAGCAGAATAAAAAGGGACCCAATGGAAGTAGTACTAAGAAATCATCACTCATGCAAGCTAACACCTATGACAAATTCCCTTTGCCCCATATTTTTTTGACAACCTTCTAATGTCTAAGTTCTAAGAAGGACCGCAGGAAACCCACAGGTTGCAACTCTTTTCTTTGCAAGTTGTGGTTTTTAAGCCGTTCAGTCATGTCTGACTCTTCATGACCCCATGGACCAGAGCACGTCAGGCCCTCCTGTCTTCCACTGCCTCCCAGAGTTTGGCAAAATCCATCTTGGTTGCACTTATGAAACTGTCCAGCCACCTCATTCTCTGTTGTCCCCCTTTGCCTTCAATCTTTCCCAACATCGGGGACTTTTCCAAGGACTTTTCCAGTAAATCAAAAGTGAAACTGTATAAGGGAAGGAAAGAGAGGCACTTACTTCAGTTTCTTCCTCATTAATTGTAATATTGGAGGATTTTGAGAGGTATCCCTGTTGCCAGGAGAAAGATACACTCTGCCTAACTGCAGCTAGTTGTTTTATGTGTACTAGAGATGGGCACGACCAGGAAAAATTACGTTTTGAGTTGTCGTGTGTCGCAGCCGGCCCGTTTTGGCTCGTTTCTGTTTGTCGTGAAATTTTTCAAAAATTTGTTGTTTCGTTTGTCGTTTTTTCATCTGTCGTTAGTACTGGTTTTGGGGGGGGAGCGGGCTCCTGGAGGCACCTCTCTGGGGTGGGTGCCTCCTCTGGCCCGCTATGAAGGGAAAGCGGGCTCCTGGAGGCACCTCCCTGGGGTGGGTGCCTCCTCTGGCCCGCTACAAAATGGCATGCATAGCCAATTGGATATGCATACCAAGTTGCAGTGGCAGGCAGAGGCACCTCTCTTTCGGGTGCCTCTGTGACTCACTGCCTGGCATACGGTGCACTTGGGCTGGGGATGGGGAGAAGGAACAAAAGTGAGAGAGGACCCCTATGGGCGCCCTCTGGCTCACTAAGAAGGGAAGTGTACTTGCTGTAGTGCAATGCGAGTACACAGATCTGGCTTAGGGTTAGGGTTAGCGCAAGGGCTAGGCTTAGGGTTACTGGTAAGGTTAGGGTGAGTTACTGGGGTGCACCTCTGGGTGCCTCTCTGACCCACTAAGAAGGACAGTGTACTGGCGTATGGGTTAGGGTTAGGGTTAGGGTTCGGGTTCGGGCTAGGGTTAGTGGGCTTTTTATGCCCAACTGGCACATCCCAGAAGTCTCAGTCAAAACCTGGCCAAGTGGCCATGCAATTGGTGGAATGGCTCCAAAAATTTGCATGGTCAACTCCCATGGCCAGCCCATCATTGCGCAGGTGTAAAAAAATAAAAATAAAAATAAAATAAAATAAAATAAAATCAATGGAGACGTTTTGTTGCAAGAAAAACCCACTGCTGCTACTGTAAAAATCAGGCAGTTTTAAAATAGCTATTTTCACATGTTTCTGTGGTGCTTTGGTGTGTTTTTGGACCACCACTATTTCAAAATAAATATTGCGGTCGCCCCATTTTGGATCCCCCGTCCCCACTGCATGGCATGGCGAGCGAGTTGGCGAGACAACGAGGATGCCCCCCACCAGAGCAGCCCAGGACAGGAGAGGGGGGAGGCCGGGGACCCCCCCCAGAAACCACCCCTATGGTAGGTGCCCTCACTCAGGCAGGCATATTTTTGCCTGCTTTTTTGGCCGGGAATCGGGTTTTTTTTTTAATTTTTAAAACTTGTTTTCTGTGCCGCGGCACTTGGTGAGTTGGCGAGACGACGAGGATGCGCAGCCCAGGAGAGGGGGGGAGGCCGGGGACCCCCCCGAAACCACCCCTCTGGTAGGTGCCCTCAGGCAGGCATATTTTCGCCTGCTTTTTTGGCCGGGAATTGGGTTGTTTTTTATTTTTAAAACTTTTTTCCTGTGCCGCTTGGCATTGCGCGATCGCTGCGATGCCGCCAGGAACGACCACGAGAAATCAGACCCAATTTTTCTTTAGTTGGTTCGAGTTCGAGTTCTGGCAGAGTAATTGTCGTTCTTCGTTTCGTTACGTAACGGAAACGAGGAACGGAAACGGAAATGAGGATTTCTCCGAGTCGTGCCCATGTCTAATGTGTACCCATGACAACATCAAGATCAGAGTGGCAATATCAAAGTGATATAGTGAAAAGATCGATCTATCTATCTATCTATCTATCTATCTATCTATCATCTATCTATCTATCTATCTATCTATCTATCTATCTATCTATCAGTGGTGGTTACTTCACGTCCTTCCTCGAGCTGAGGTGAACTTGCCTCCATGTTGAAATCGGTTTTCAACACGGATCGAGAAGCGGATTGAAAAGATTCCCGAGCTCTAGGATGGGAATCTCTCACCCCGCTTGGAGCGCAGTTCAGGGGGCGTGGTCGGGGTAAACTCGGATTGACCCCACAAGGACGTGAGGTTACGTTCCTTCGAACCAGTCTCCAGCGGGGCCGCGAACTGCAGCGAGAGGGACGTGAAGTATCAGCCTATCTATCTATGTAGATGAAGTTGCTAGAACAGCCCAGTAGAGGGTGTGAGAGACTATAGTATGCATAGCATTTGGTATTGTGTGTTTTTCAGCAAAGCATCTGTTGGGGAAGTAGGGTTGGATAAAAGTGGTCCTATTGCATAACACTGGAAGTTATTGACCACCTTCAATTGAAGTACATTTTCCTACTTCCCATTTTTTTCCAGCAGATTTGACATTTACAAGGAGTCTTTCCCTTGTTCAATCAGCTTGACTTTACCCTGAGCTTGCTGCTCCATCAGGCCTTCTGCCAATTCATGTTATCCCTTCCTTCTGGCACGGTGCAGAACATGCTATCATAAAAGCTTGTTGATCTAAACAAGCTTTAATGAAGTAGCAATCAGTCTGCAATCAAGGGCAGTTAACATTGCTCAAATAGGACTAGGAACCAAGGACAACACATTCTTCCAACCACTAGGTAATACAGTGATCCCCCTGCCTATTGTGGGTGTTAGGGACCCAATCCATCCCACAATAATTGAAAATCTGCGATATGAGGATGCAGGTCGGGTCAGGCCTGGGGGGCCTAGCTGGGGGCTCTTGTATTTACCCCCAGCCTGGCGCTGCCCTGAACGGGCCTGCAAGGGTCTTCTGGAGGCCCCAAAAGGGCCTTCATGCAAACCAGAAGTGACTTCCGGATTGCCTAAAATCATTTCTGAGATCCGGAAGTCATTTCCAGTTTGCAGGGAGGCCCTTTTGGAGGCCTCAGAAGGCCCGAGAAGGCCCTCGCAGGCCCGTTTGGGGCAGCACCAGTCCTGGTGTAAGTACAGGGTCGTTTACATAAAACAAGTTTGAGTGAGTGTGGCCAGCAATTACATTTATATCAATGGTCCCAGCTTGGTCGTGCAACCTTTGTTTTGGAGCCTGACACAGACATCTAGCTGTGATCTTTTGCATTTCCCCTCTGCACCATCCACAGATCACCATCCTGGTGATGCCCAGCCTGATGAAGGTGCATATGGCCCAAAATTTATTGTAGTGAATTGAGTGATAGACTAGGATTCTGGAGAACTCGGGTCAAATCCCCACTTGGCCATGGAAACTCATTGGGAGAGTAGAACTGGTAAAACCACTCCTTCAATATATCAGTTACCTTGAAAGTCCTGTTAGGGTCTGTATAAGTCAATTTCAATAGTAGCGCATAACACAGAGATGCACGCAAGCAAGCACGCACACACAACAAATGTATCAACAATCCAGATACAATTTCCTTTAAATAATGGGCAATACCCACTTACTTCCAGTCAGCTGAAAGCATACCAATCAAAAGAGCACCACAATAGATGAATAAAGAGTTCTTATGGAAGAAGATGAAATTTGTTTTCAAAGAAGTATTGTAATGTTGAAGCTGTGTTGGAGCAACAGACAACCAAGAATATCTTGAATGGTTGGCTGTTCAGATGAGAAGATTCCATTCACACTCAGGGTGAAGCTAAGGTTCCTTGAGGTCTCCCGTGGACTGAATGGAAGATTAATAGTTGAATGCATCAAACTTGGGGTAGGAGCTTTCAACATGGATGCTCTTTTCTTGTCACCATCAATGTCTTTGCAGAGCCCCACCACCCAAACTGTGCTACAACTTCTTGGATGCAGGTGTGAATCTGGTGGGCTGTTTTAGCGGCTGCTCCTAAGATGTCAAATCATGGTTTTACTTCATTGACTGAATGCAAGGTTTGATTGAAAGTGCTTTTATTTAAGCTCTGTTTCCAACAAATCAAATTTTTCTTTCTTTCTTTCTCCCTCATTTTGGTTAAAGTTCCCCCGATGCAAGACAGCAACTCATCACATTAGAGCGGTCACATCTTATTACATTCTATTAGATGTGATTGACACAGCAAGTTGTTTTTCCCCCTCCGCTACCGCACCACATATCAGCTTGGGATATACTTCTTTTTATGTTGATGGTGGGGACATTTGTTCTCAAGCAATATGGTATGCTGCAGTGTTCTGATGAAATCATTTATTCATTTTTATGACAAACCTTCACAAATTACCCTGTTATTTGTTTTGAATTAGAAATAGCATGGAATATGCAGTTTTCAAAACCCTAGCAAGAGGTCCATTAGCAGAGCCAAATTCTACTGGTGCTAAGGGAATATCATCAGTGATACATAATTTCTTATAAAATGGACTGGCTACATGCTTTTAAACTAAGAATGTGAACATAAGAATGCTCTTGCTTTAGTTGATTAAAATATATTCACTGCCTCTTGGTAGAAAAACTCAGCATGGATTACAGTAAATAAAATAAAATAACATTTAATGAAGCCAGGAACAGAAATGCAGCAAACCATACCACAACCCAGGCATTTGCAGAAACATTCTTTTTAAAAATGTACAAAGCTTGTTGAAATTAATCTATGGATTCTTTCAGAATGAGACTATGACAGGGTACTATTGGAGAAGAGAAAGCGGGACAGAGCTATGCACTTTGGGTCCATTTGTGGTTTTCCCAAGGATGCCTGTTTGACCACTATAAGAACCAAGATGCTGGACTAGATAGGCCTTTGGTCTTACTGGATAGAGCTTTCTCATTTCTGCAATGTTCATGTCCCTTCTTTCTAAAAAGATACTGCAGTGAAACACTTATAGGCAACCTGTTTAACCATTTGGCACTAGGCTGCAAAAATCTACGAGCTGTATCAGAGGTAACTTGTAGATTTGTATAGTAGTGAGTAGAGATGGGCACGAAATGCCAAAATGGCATTTCATGGTCGTTATTCGGGCCCTGGGGTCCGCTTTGTTCTGTTTCCATTTTTTGGGGCCCCAGGGCCCACTTCGTTTCCGTTTCTTTGCTTTTTGGGTGCGGCAAACTGCGGCTGCGGGGAGCCCTCCCGGGGCTGGGGAAAGCCTCCTGGGAAAGCAGCAGGAGAGCAATCCCGTGGCCACGGGGAGTCCCTCCAGAGCCGGGCACTGTTCCAGTCACCACCCCCAACAGGCCGCCACCCCTGGAGCACTGCTGAGCGCCACCCTCCCTTGGGCCCCTCCCCAAGGACCAATCTGCTGCACCATCTGCCACCCCCGTTGAGCTGCTAGTACCACCGCCATAACTGGGGCCCTTCTCCCTGGTAACCACTCCACCCCAGGAGCCGCCACCCCAGCAGACCGCCGCCCCGCATCCCCCAGGCCTAGACCTGGGAAACCAGTGTGTGTGGGGGGTGCCGCTGCACTCCCCCCATGCTCCAATGACACCCTCTTCTCCGGCTTCCCAGCTCCCTCTTGTCGCCCTTCGCTGCTCCATTATTCATTGTGCAAGCAGAGCAACGGCAATAACAGAAACAAACAGAACCAAAGAAAATTTCCTTGGTTCTGTTCGGTTTGAGCCTGCCCCATCGCAACGGTCGTTATTTGTACCGTTATGTAATGGAATGAATAACAGAGAACGGTAATGAAAAAATGGTCTTTTCGTGCCCATCTTTAGTAGTGAGAGATGGGCATGAAATGGGAGGTGGCGTTTATCTTGGTTTGTGGTCTCCCAAATTTTTTTTAGTGGTCAAACCACAGCCCCCATTCAACTGAGGACTTCAACTGAGAAGGACTTCAACTGAGATCACGCTTTGCTTCAAGATCAAAGAAGCCAGAACTTTTGTGAAGATGACGAGTGAGACCTCGTCGAAACGTCGCCAAAACAACCAGATTTTACACGGGAAGAAACCCGAATCCACCCTAACATGCAATATATATATATATATATATATATATATATTATAAGATACCTATATATATATATATATATATACCTATGCCATGCATATAATATATATATCACGTAGAAGTTTTCACGGGTATAGTATGTTGTTCGGTGCAAAAGGCTGTCTTGATATTGTGTTTGTGGAGAATTTTGCTGATTTTGTCTGTGGTGCCTTTGATGTAAGGGAGGAGGGCAGTGCCGTTGTTCTCTTCTGTTTCTTGGTTCTTGGGGGGTGTTTCTTTTTGGATTAGTTTGGTGAAGAAAAAATCCGTTCGCAATTAAAGCATTCGAGAGAGTGTGTAATTCAGTTTTTAGGTGGTCTTTGTCAGCGAGGCGTTTGGTTCTGGAGATGAGGGTTTTTGCTACGGAGTTGATCTGTGCAGGGTGGTGGTGTGATTGTGCATTTTAAGTAGCGGTTTGTATGTGTTTTTTTCCGGTAGATGGTATGTCCTAAGGAGCCGTCTTTTTGTAGATTAGGACGCCCAGGAAGGGAAGTTGGTTGTTGGCTTCTATTTCCATAGTGAATTGTATTTTGGGGTGTAGGCTGTTGAGATGTGTGAGGAAGTTGTTCAGTTTGTCTTTCCCGTGTGGCCAGATAACAAAGGTGTCGTCAACATATCTGAGCCAGAGTTTGGGTTTATGTTCGGACTTCTGTAACGCGTTGGTTTCAAAGTGTTCCATATATAGGTTTGCGATGACCGGTGAGAGGGGTGATCCCATGGGTGCTCCTTCTATCTGTTTGTATCTTTGTCCATTGTGGATGAAGTATGTGTTGGTTAGGCAGTGGTTGGTCAGATCTAGGATGTGCTTGGGGGGGTTGTATTTGTTGTGGATAGCTGTCAAGGCTTCTTGAATGGGCACTTGTGTGAACCGAGCGAAACAACATCGAAGCTCACGAGTAGGCCATTGGGTTGTAGGTCTTGTTTCTTTATAATTTCTATGAAGTGGAACGAGTTTTGTACGTATGAAGTGATGGATTCTGCATAGGGCTGGAGTTGTTTGGCAAGAAATTTGGCGAGGTTTTGTAGGGGTGAGCCTATGGAGCTGACTATGGGTCTGAGAGGTGTTCCTTCTTTGTGAATCTTGGGGAGGCCGTAGAGCTTGGGGCATCTGGATGATTTCTCTCTGGGGATGATGCTTGGCTTGATTTCTTCACTTAAGGGTGAGGCTTTTATTTTGGCTTTGGTGGTTTTTTCCAGGTAGGTGGTGGGGTCTGTGTTCAAAGGTATGAAAGCAGGGTCTTGTAGTAGGTTGGATAGTTTGGCTTGGTAGTCAGCAGATGTGTTCATCACCACTGTGGCGTTGCCTTTGTCTGCTGGGAGAATGATTATGTTGTTGTCTTTCCTCAGGTTGGTGAGGGCTTTTTGTTCTTCTTTGTGTAAATTGCTTCTGGGTGGTTTGCTGGAGCAGAGGATATTGGTGACTTCGAGTCTGATTTTGTTGGCTTCATCTGGGTTGATTTTGGTTAGGCTGGCTTCCACTCCGCATATGATGTTTTCAGTGGGGATGTGTCTGGGGCGACTGCAAAGTTGAATCCTTTGGACAGGACTTTGGTCTCTGCGATGGTGAGTGTCCTGTCTGATATGTTGTGAACTGTTTGTTTCATGGGCTGCTGTGGGGGGTTGGGCTTCTGGCGTTTTTCCAGTTTGTGGAAAGCCAAACTATCCAACCTACTACAAGACCCTGCTTATAACATATAACATATAACACGAATGGCCTGGGATCAGCACCCAAGAGACATAGAGTTATGAAAACCATTCAAAATATGGGGGCTGATGTGATTTTGTTGCACGAAACACATTTGAAAAAGCATGCACAATATGTTATTAAACATCCAGCTTTGGGTGAACAATATATGGCAAATGGAACAAATAAGTCAAGAGGAGTAGCCATCATTTTTAAGAGAAATTCTAAATTTGAAGTAATGGATCAAATGAAAGACTCAGAAGGCAGATATATACTTGTGAAAGGGAAATTAGAAAATAGACTGTTAACTATTGGTTCTTACTATGCTCCTAACACTGGGCAATGCATATTTATGGAAAAAGTATTGAAGAAAGTTAAACAATTTGCATGGGGAGAAATCATATTAGGGGGTGATACAAATTGTATTTTAAATAAAAAAACTGATACAACATCTAAAACTAGAAAAATAACAAGAGAGGGTATAAAAATTGGGAAATTACTGAAAAGAGAAGGTCTTATTGATGGGTGGAAATACTTAAATCCTAAAGAGAAAGATTACACTTATTTTTCTAAGAAATATGCAACCTATTCAAGAATAGACCATATATTAATGTCCAACTCATTGATACAACAATTATATAGAATAGATTTTGGTCCAATTATAATAGATCATGCGCCCATAAAAGTGGTATGGAATGAAAATGTTTTAAACACCAAACCAAAGATTTGGAGGATAGCATCTAGTATGTTTACCAACCCACAAATTATTAAAAGAATTACAAAGGATATAACAATTTTTTATGAAATTAATGGTAATGAAGATGTGGTCCCCGCATTACTATGGGATACCTTTAAATGTCATTTAAGAGGTAAATTTATGATGTTAGGAGCAAAACTGAAAAGGGAAAAAAGAAAGAATACAAAATCAATTAGAGGAAAAATTGAGAAATTGTTAGAGGAACATAAAAGGACAGGATCAAATAGGATGGGGATATTGATGGAGCTAACAAAAACTACAGCTGAATTAGAAGCATTAGATATAAATAAAACTCAGATAGCAATGAATTATCTGAAAAGAGATTATTATGAATATGGAAATAAAAACTCAAAATTGTTATCTAAGGCTATTAAAAACAGAGCTCTAAAGAAAACAATTGTGAAAACTAAAACTAAAACAGGGTAAATGGTAACAACGCAACATCAGATTGTATCAACATTTAGGGAATATTATAAAGAGTTATAATCTCACCAGCAATTATAAAAGTCCTCAGCTGTAACTAGCAACAGACTGAGAAGCAAGACATTTACGTCTCCAGAGTTTCTTTGAGCACAGGTCAGTGGTATGTATTGTAGTATAATATTGCAGTTATGTTGAATAAAAACAGTTCTTTTACCCTTCTAAACAATGAAGTGATAATACTAAGAAAGATAAGAGTATATTTTCCAACAAGTGGAACACAGGGATAAATGCCTGCAAATTCCGCTTCAGATAAGATGTTTGGAAATAGTTGTAGACAACACCCACATACATGCAAGCAGATGAATGATACCCTATATATGGAAATAGTGGGGTAAACAGTAAAATACCCATGTATCTGCTATCATCACTTCTCTTTTGAAGCTATATATTTTTGAGACTGTATACACATGCATACCACGCCTTATATGGTTGTTCTCCAGAATGTTATTATGTAAGCTAGTTAGGAGTTTGAGACTGCTTTTAAAGTATACCTGTAACACTTAGTGAGTATTCCTACAAAACTTACTGTTTCAGCATTTTAAGTATTTATCATGCATTTGATTATTAGTGCTTCTGTTTGTTGTTCATATGTAAAATTCTCTCACTCTATGTCTTTTAAATGTCACCTTTTTAATAGTGAATAAGTCCCTGAAGAAGGCCATTTGGGCCGAAACGCGTTGGGCTATTTTAATAAGGACTATTTTAATAAACTTTTAATATACTGCCTACCAGCATCCTGAGAGTGTTCTCTCCCACACACTGCTAAAGAGTTATATGAAACAGAAATAACACCGGAAGAAGATATTAAAACTTTTGTTAATTCATTAAAAATCAGCCCTATTATAGAAGAACATAAAGACCAACTTAATTCACCAATAAGGATTGAAGAAATAAAAGCAGTTATTAAAAGATTAAGAAAAGGGAAGTCTCCAGGATGTGATGGTTTTACATCCCAATTTTATAAAACATGGCAAGATGAGGTGGCTAAACGTCTTTTGAAATTATATAATTCAATATTGAATGGGGGGAAAATACCTGAATCATGGAAGCTAGCAAGAATAATAGCAATCCAAAACTAGAAAAAGATAATATACTTCCATCAGATTTTAGGCCAATAACACTACAAAATCAGGATCAAAAAATCTTTTCATCCATACTGGCACAAAGAATTAATAATTTTATCACAAACTATATTCATACCGATCAGTATGGCTTTATCCCTGGGAGACAAATGTCTGATGCAATCCGTCGTGTTTTAAATGTTATAAATACAGCTAATAAGAATAAAAATAAAATGATAATAATATCACTTGATGCTCTTAAAACATTTGATCGCGTTGAATGGTGGTATTTATATGATCTACTGGATAAAATGAATATAGGTGAGAACATCATTAAAATTTTGAGAAATCTATACGAAGGAGCTAAAGCTACAGTTATGATAAATGGAATAGACTCAGAGAGATTTGAGTTACATGGGGGAACAAGACAAGGAGACCCCTTGTCTCCTTTAATATTTGCTATGGCCATTGAACCACTGGCAAAAAAGATTAGAGAAAATGGTAATATTACAGGCATGTCAATAAATAATAAGCAACACAAAATTAATTTATATACTGATGACATGCTTTTATTTTTGGAAAATCCACTGAAAAGTATAGAAACACTAAGGCAGATTCTAGATCAGTTTAATCAATATACAGGATTAAGAATTAATTATCAAAAATCTAAACTGTTATGTATTAACACTCCCATAATAGAACAGAAAGAAATAAAGGCAAAGTCAAAGTTGGACTTATGTTACTCTAGTTTTAAATATTTAGGGATATGGTTGACAAAAATTATAAACCAATTAGTATATAGAAACTATAAAATTGCACTGAAAAATATGAAAGAAAAAAATTAAAAAATGGGAGAAATTGAATCTATCATTATTAGGAAAAATAGCAACAATTAAGGCTTATATATTACCAAAATTTTCATTTTTATTTCAAAATATACCCCTGCAACTAGAAAAGAAAAAGATACAACTATGGCAGAAAAAAAATGGAAACATTTATTGCAGGAAAGGGAAGATCTATTAGATGTATAAAGTCTGTAAAATACCGGCCAAATTCAAGAGGAGGATTAGGAATACCACATCTACTGGGATATTATGAAGCTTTTCAAATAGTACAAGTGACTAATTTTATAAAAGTGGAGAATATTGGGCTAAAATGGAAATGGAAGGGAAAATGAAATTAATCAATCTACACTTTATTTACACCTAGGTTGGTTAAAAAAAAATACCCAAATGCAAAACCCTTTTACTGATGAAGCTATGAGAATATGTAGGAAACATGAAAACCTTTGCTCCACCAATATCCCCTTTATGTCCTTGTTCAGAACATCCACAATTAAAACCGAAGAATCAAAATCTTCAAATAGAACGTTGGAAGAACATTGGAGTCTATAGAATAAAGGATCTGTTTGTACAAGGAAAACCAATTACAATTAAACAGATACAAGAAAGAACTAAGGGAAGAACAGATAATTGGTTGCTAGCTTTCCAGATAGGAAGCATCGCAAACCAATTATATAAGAAATTAGAATTTAATAGACCATTAACAGATTTTGAAAACTATTGCACAAGTAGTAACAAGGAGAAAAGGGGGTTAGTTTCACTAATTTATAAAAATATTTTGGATAAGAATTATGATAGTAATGCATAAAATTAATAGAGAAATATCGGAATTATGCTGGAGAAAATGTGGACACAAAGGAACATTAAAACATATGTGGTTATCTTGCCCTAAGATCCAGAGATTCTGGTTTGAAGTGATTAGTTGGCTTGAAAAAATAACAAAACAGAAAATAATCCCAAATGAATTGCTCTCATTGTTTTCACTTTTTACCAGAGATAATGAAAAACTATTAAATAAAGAAATGGTGGCAACCCTCATAGGTGTAGCTAGGAATGAAATATCCCAATGCTGGAAATCAGCACAAAATTTAAATATGGAAAAATATAGGACCAAAGTATGGGCAATGATAGTAATGGAAAAATTGACTTATCTTAGGTGCCTGTAAGTTCTTGGTGGAACATCCAGAACGGAGAATAATGGATGTTGTAGTCTTAAAAGCCCAACATAGACACCTATAGAACTTGGTAGTCATGATCCTACGGTAACAGGCATTTAGTGGCTGAAATAATCTTGCTTTAACTTAGAGCTAAGAGAAATTACTTTGTCCCCCCAGTCCCGAAATAATGAGACCACACAAGAATATTGGGTTTTAAATCGGGCCACAACTTTATTAATAACTTTATTAATAACTTTATCAATAACTTTATTAACTGCTGTAACCGTAACTAAAGTTGTAGCCAAAAGGATGGGCCTGCCGTAGTGCAACTCATATTTCAGCTCTCAGATGTCATTTTAATTTATTGTGACGCCATAATGTGACCCAGTATGGGGGTGCCATTCCAGTAAAGCAGCCCTCCCCGCCGAACTAGGTCCAGGTATTACATGGGGCAGCCGTACGAACTCCTAGCCTTTAAGATATTTAATTTACTTTCCTACGGGGTTGTTTTACCTATCCATTGGTCCTATGTTATTATCTATTGTACAGCTGCCCTGAGCCCTAATCAAGGTGCCTTTAGTGTTCTGACGTCACAGTCCTGGCTCCTTTTTTGTTGCACTACCCGCCACGGCACAGGAGCTGCTAAGCATGCTCCTTGCCCGCCACCAAGCCGTCTAGCACGGCGCGAAGGCCCATCCTGAAAGCAGTTAACAAGATATCCAAGCCAGCATCATTTAGGTGTATACCATCAATCCTAAAGAATACAGGCCAAGAAAATTTTATATCGGGTTGGGCAATCACAGAGCCAAGGCCCTGGCGCATAGCCACAGAGATATCATGGGTCAAAACCTCGCCTGGCCCGATCCACTCTCATCGGATTATGGGCCCCAAGCCACACTAGCCGTGGCAGCATCACCGACCAGACCACGTAGGTATAAGGAAAAAAGGGGGGGCCTTAAAGGCCTGCAGGTCTCTGATGATCCGTAATACCAAATCTTTTCCCTTCGCTCTGGTGAAGACATCGCCGCCCAATTGGACAAGCAAAATAGCAATCAAGGGTTCAGAGGCACCACGGGATGCGACTGCAGAGAAGACATCCCAGCTCATTCCACGCTCTCTATATTCAGGTAGATAATCACAGAGCCGAGGCCCTGGCGCATAGCAAGAGCAATAGCTTGATTCGGACACCGCCTGGCCCAATCCACCATCAGTGGATTGCGGGCACCTGGCCACAACAGCTGTGGCAACATTGCCAACCAGACCACATGGGTATAAGGGAAAAGGGGCCGTAAAGGCCTGCAGGTCTCCGATGATCCACAATATTAAATCTTTTCCCTTCGCTCTGGTCATGTCATTACCGCCCAGGTGGACAAGCAACATGGCAATCAGGGTTTAGAAGCACAACGGGATGCAACTGCAGAGAAGACATCCCAGCTCATTCCACGCTCTCCATATTCAGGTAGATAATCACAGAGCCGAGGCCCTGGCGCATAGCAAGAGCAATAGCTTGATTCGGACATCGCCTGGCCCGATCCACCATTAGTGGATTGCGGGCACCTGGCCGCAATAGCCGGGGCAACATCACCAACCCGACCACATGCAGGTCTCAGATGATCCACAATATTAAATCTTTTCCCTTCGCTCCGGTCAAGTCATTACCGCCAAGGTGGACAAGCAAAATGGCAATCAGGGTTTCAGAGGCGCAACGGGATGCAACTGCAGAGAAGACATCCCAGCTCGTTCCACGCTCTCCATATTCAGGTAAATAATCACAGAGCCGAGGCCCTGGCGCACAGCAAGAGCAATAACTATGATTCAGGCATCGCCTTGCCCGGGCCACCATTATTGGATTGCGGGCACCCGGCAACAACAGCTGTGGCAACATCGCCAACCAGACCACGTGGGTACAAGGGGATTGGGCCTTAAAGGCCTGCAGATCTCTAATGATCCCAAGAAATAAATCCTTTTCCTTAGCTCTGGTCAGGTTATTACTGCCCAAGTGGGCACGCAGGACAGCATTCAAGGCTGCCAAAGCACAACGGGATGCGACTGCAGAGAAGACATCCCAGCTCATTCCGCACTTTCCTCTCCAGTCCATCTGGATGCAGTCGCCAGTTCAGAGACAAGAACTCTGGTTGTGAAAGTTCCATATTCAGGAAAGAATCACAGAGCTGAGGCTCTGGCGCCAAGCAAGGGCAAGAACTCGAGCCAAACATCGCCTGGCCTAGTCCACCTGCAGAGGGTTGCGGGCACCCAGCCAACCAGCTGCGGCACCCTCGCCGACCAGACCACTTGGGTACAAGGGCATTGGGCCTTAAAGGCCTGCAAATCTCTAATGAGCCACAGAAAGAAATCCTTTCCCTTGTCTCTGATCGGGATATTACTGCCTAAGTGGGCAAGCAGGACAGCAGTCAGGGCTTCAAAGGCACAACAGGATGACTGCATAGAAGGAATCCCAGCCCATTCCGCACTTTCCTCTCCAGTCCATCTGGACGCAGTCGTCAGGTCAGAGATGATAGCTCTGGTTGTGATAGTTATATATTAAGTAAATAATCCCAGAACAGGCCATGGTGCATAGCCACGGCCAAACTTGATTCAAACATCACCTGGCCTGGTCCACCATCAGTGGGTTGTGGGCACCCAGCCACACCAGCTGTGTCAACAGTACAGACCCAACCATGTGGGTACAATGGACTGGGGCCTTAAAGGCCTACAGATCTCTAATGATCCTCAGTGGGCAAGCAGTACAGCATTCAAGGCTTCCAAGCACAATGAGGTGATTGCATAGATGCCATCCCAGCTCAGTCCACACTTCCTTCTCCCGTCCACCTGGACGCAGTCATCAGGTCAGAGACGAGAGCCCCGAGCAGAGTATCTAGCTCTTTATTTTTCTTTCTTTTTTTTTTCTTTTTTTTAAACCAAATATAGCTGTAGCCACAATTAACGACCCGAAGGCGTTCGCTGGTGCAATGACCTGTGGAAACATAACTTGTTAGCGAAAACAACAGTCCCCATTTAATAGTCCATAAGCAGCCGGACACATCACTTGTAGCACGCAGGGGGACTAGCAGCCCAAGGCCAGTATATCCGATGCAGCCTATCCCCTGGCCGCAGCTGTGGAAGCCAAGGATATCCAGAACGAACGAGGTCTGAAATAGCGCCCCTGCAGTCCTGCCTGCTCTATGGCCCTGGAAATGGTAGACCCAAATCGATATTTCGTGAGTAGTTAAGAATCAGCATACATAAGCCAATGGCCACCTGCCAGGCCTCGCCCGCTTACCATTACCCCAAGTGCCACCATCAGACCAAATTCCCACTCTGCGCAGCAACCTAAGGCTATAATGAAAAGCCAGTAGTTGTCAAGGTTTTTTATTCTTATTCTTATTATTCTTATTATCCTTATCCTTATTATTATTATTATTATTTTGGTGGCCCGGGACGGGACTCTAGATCCTTGGGCCAGCAATAAGAATCAAAAGAGAAGGCTATCCTTAAGGTCAGTTGCTGCATTACGATCTGGGTAGCTGCGAAGACAACCCATCCCAGCACACCAATCGTTGCTGAACTGCCTGGCTCGCCAGGCTGCAGGCAATGTCCGGCTGGGCTACACGGAAAATCAGATGACCACTAACAGTGCGGTCTGTAATGAGTGCCCGCTGCAGGGCAATCAAGTGCCTCTAAGAGGATCAAGCGGGACATCCCACCTAAAATTGGGTATAGTGCTGCCCTCATCCTGGAAACCTTAATCACACAAAACCAGGCAAAGCCTGGATACTCCGAGTACGCTCCGTAAATGAACGCCACGTATGGGATGAGGTCATACGCTCTCCCCGGCTTAACCCGGGCAATGGTTGTCACGTATATAAAGCATGCAAGGAGCCAGATAGCCCAGCATTGGCCTGGCCATTACCTTAATACGTTCCTTGTCCTCGTTCTGCATGTGCTAAAGTGTCTTTCCATCAACCACCTATCCATTAAACCGCCTGCATCTACCTAGTCATTTTGTAAAACATTTTGCCCAAGTTGGGGAAAGACGGTCCCCCAGAAGCCGTAATTGATCATTATCAAGAAAATAATGGGGCAGAATCCACCGGGATTCAGCAATAGTGGCTGGTATGGCATAGGGGGCATCCTGAGGCAGTGTGCTATAAGAGGGTGTGCCTGCTATCTGCAGTCCCGAAAAGATGGAGATCTGCACTGAGAAGCAGTTGGCAGGGCTGGTGTACAAAACAATCGGAGCCTGACCCCTTGTGTGCCACTCGGGTGCGTGGGTGATTGAATCAGGAGCATATGCCACTCTGTGCTTGCCGGAGGCCACGGCCACCCCCGGGAGTAACTGCCACCGTGTTAGAATAGAGCACTTACCGGTCTGAAGTGAAATGGCCTGGTTAAGTCAAACATACTCCCTCCCAGTTCTCGAGCGGTCCAAGATCTAGTCTGATGGGGGGGGGGATTAAAGCTACCTGACACCCGGCAGGGGTGCTCTGCATTTCTGTATCACCAGCCGCTGCACCATCTTGTGCCATAGTTGCCTGTCAACCACAGGTCAGATCAGCCGGTTACTGGTGAGTGAAAGAGCCGGCACGTTCGCCTTTCAGAGCTGCAAAACAGGATAGCATTAGTTCGGCTATGCAACAATTTATTGAGCTTTAGATGGTCGCGATGACCTGTGCCACCCAAAGGTATCTGCCATCCCCTGTTCCTGTGCCCTGCCCTGCTCAAGGGCGCTCCAATATGGTGGTCTCAGCGCAAGATAAAGCTCAGGCTTACCAAAATACAATGGGAAAATGAAGCTCCCCATCTCCCCTTGTTACTTCTGCGCCCCTGGCATGGGGGGGTATGATAGAGACATACAAAATAATGCTGAGTATGAGCAAAATAGATAGGGGGACACGGCGTTCCCTCTCACAAAACACCAAGACCAGGGGATCTCCGCTCAAACCGCGGGTTAGGAAAGTGAGGACAAGAGTTTTTTTTTTTTTTTCAAACCCAGCATGTTGTTGGTCCGTGAAATCCCCACCACAAGATGTGGCGATAGCCTCTGACCTGGACACCTCAAAAGGGGACTGGACAGACTCCCGGAGGAGAAGGCCATCGCAGGTTACAAACCATGATGATGTGTAATCCCCAAGCATAAAACCAGGGGACTTCAAGGGCCAGATGCAGTGAACAATTATTAATTAATATCAGTAGTATAGTTGATATCAAATCAAGAGACAGTAAGTTGGTACTAATATATCCATTATAATCTAATTGATGGGTGTAAAACACCCTACCCGCAGAAATTAATGATTATACTAATTATTATAATTGTATAATTGATGCGAAATCCAATCACAATAACTTGCTAATTAATTTACTATCGTAATCAGTAATCAAAGGCTCATCAAAAATCATATATGGCTATATCAATGTAATTATTATTATAGTTAATTCATTACTACAATATAAAATCCATCAAAGGCTCAACAAAATCAAATGGCTATCAAATTATTATGATAATGAACTGTATTTATTATTATTATTATTATTTATTTATTTTATTTTTAAGTTTATATAGATATATATATATATTAGAGTTGGAACACCAGCACGCCAACCCGGATACTAGCAAGGCCCCAAAGGGCCAGCAAGGCCCAAAGGGCGCCGAAAGGCTCAGAGGCCAGAGCAAGGCCCAAATAGCCAAGGGAGTATGCAACCTAAAATGGCCGCCGCCAGCCACGAGGACAGGCAGACACACCCCCAAAGGCAGAAGCCGGGCGCCCTGCAATCAATTCTGTATAAGTAATGTCAATTAGCTGTTGTTGTTTTTTGCTTTTACGTATGTTGTTTAATATTACGCTTTAAAAAGACAAATAAGAAAACCATGAAGGCTCCACTTTCGGGTCCGCCAAAGAAGGCGCCTGAGGCGCAGCACAGCCAGAAACGGCGCAATCAGGCGGCAACCTCCCAAGCGCTGGCCGGCGGCTGCAAGGATGCCACGCAACGCCGTCCAGGCCCGAGTTTAGCCGGCACCCCCCGACGAGGACCCGTCTGTCAGCCGGACCCGGCGAAGCAACCCAACGCCCCGCAGCCGCCGCCGACATCCCCCACCACCGCTCGGAGCCTCGCACACCGTCAAGGAGATAAGAAAGAGAAGCGGGGAGGGGGGGAATCAAGAAAGAACTGACAGCTCCGGCGGCAAGGCAGCCGCCCGTCAGCTGTTCGAATCGCCGGGAAGCGGCGACGAACAGAGCACACCGCCGGAGCTACAAAGGTACAAGTGTGTGTGGGGGGGAGGTAAAAGGAATACAAATAAATAACGTCTGGCAGATGGGGGGGGGAGACTGGAAACCTAAGATACCGTGGATCCCCCCCGCCACCCAGCCCCAACACGATCACCAAGGGCTCGGCAGAAGCACGAGCCCTATAACTCCCTTGTGCTGCTCGGCGCGAAAGAGGAGTACTGGTGCGCGGGCAGCCCTTTTAAAGGCTCCGACCCCCGCACACCACAGGAGTCACGTGTCCTCCTCCTTTCGCGCCAAAAACGGCTCCCGGGGCGACAAAGCGGCCCCAATCCGGGATAAGCCCGGTAGGAGCCTACATTATTGGTGGGAGACTGTTGCTTCCAGAACTACTAAGCCAGAATGGCCAGTAACCATGCCGGCTATTTCTTCCTCAGAATGATAGTAAAAAAAAAGTCTCCTTCCCAAAGTTAGGAGCAGCCCTTAATTATCTAGGACAAGACCATGACTCAGGAAATCTCTCAGCTTAAATCCTCTTTGCTGCAAAGTTGATAATTTAAAGAAAACTTTGTTTCCTTCTGGAAACATTTTAACATATTCAGGGAGCATTCTTTTAAATTCACCATTATAAAGATAACATGGTAGGACACCCTTTACAAATATAATTCACATTGTAGATAATGGAAGACAGTGATTCATTCCTCAAGTACCTAGAAGTTTGTTGAAGATGGCATTTCACAAGCCCTAATGGTTACATAATTTTGAGCATCAGTCTTTAAAATAGTCATGACAGATGGTTACTGGAGATAATGTGCTTTCTCATTGGCACTTGAGACACATAATTTGGGCTTTAACTGTGACTTTCAGATAGTTCTTGCATCTGCTGATGGTGAGTTACTTTGCCATCTCACTCATGTCACGTGTGAGATTCAAAACTAAATTACAGGAGACAGAGGAATGAGGTTCTTAGGACTTCAGTTGGAGCTACAATAACTACCTGTAATTTTTTCATATTGGCTGAAATCTCATTGCACACCTATACATGGGTGAAGGTAGCTGGTGTAAGAGTTATTTCCAGCTGGCACTTATAAGAATTGGCGATGCAGGTCTTGCAGGGGTCATGTGCACTGGCTTGGCACACACTTATGAATCCCACTAGGAGGCCTTTAATTGCTGCCCAGAAACAACTGAATATTATGCCGTCTGTCTATGTTAAAAATGGTCAGGATTTCAATGATTATGCGCACAATAGGCACATGTGTGTGTGGAAACTGAACTTTGCAAGTAGATTTGGGATTCATGAGGAAGCCTCTCTGACTGACTGGCAACAGCCCTCAAGAATTTTATGGAGATTCCTTCCATAATCTTACCTTGAGATATTGGGGATTAAATTTGTAGCCTTCCACATGGGAAGCATGTGCTTTACCACAAGGCTGTAGCTTCTTCCTGCTAGTAAAGCCAACCATGTTCTAATCTGACCTCATGGGATGATGCATGATCTTCAAGACCATGCTTGCCTCTTCTTAATGCTTGTCTCAGTTTAATATTTAAACTTAATGGGTGTTGGGAAGGGCTGCATACACCCCAGGCCATTGTTCACCAAATGAGCCTATTCAGACCATAGTGGGATAAAACCAAGGTGAACAAAAATTTGGAAGCCAGCCACCTACCTTCCTCAGACTGAAGAAGCTACTTGGATGAGTAGTGAAACATTTCGATCTCACAAGAATAGAAGTCCAGTTACCATGACTCAACTCCTAGACATCTTGAAAATACATCTATTCCATACTGAAATAAGAAGAGTGTGTTGGCTCGTTTCTTCCAAAAGAAAGCTACCCATTTTGTTCTCATTTATGTTTTACCATGGTAAGATTCCAATCTAGTCACACTGTTGTGCTTATTGCATTGGCACAGTGACCAATGGTTATGCTACTGGGTTTTTTTTTGGGGGGGGGCAGGGGGAGTATCCCTGATTTGAATCATAGCCCCTAGTACTGTGGTTTCCAACGTTGTGGCCCCAGATGTTCTTGGACTAAAACTCCCAGAAGCCTTTACCACTAGTTGTACTAGTCAGGATTTCTAGGACTAGAACTTCTGGGGACCCGAGGCTGAGAACTACTGACCTAGCATACTGAAAAGGTGTGAACCCTCTCTGCATTCCCATCACTCCCTGCAACACAAATAATCTTATTCCTTATGCATTACAGTAGCACTGAAGAAGGGGGCGGAGGACTAGGTACAAATACAGATGTATTTCCCACCATCATTTGAGCAGCAGCTTTTCCCCAGCTCTATCAATATGACGGATTGTCCAGGCCTGAGATCCATCCGTATTCCTAATCTTAAAAGGGGTTACCTCTGTGAAGCAATTCATTCATTCCTGCCATTCAAAACTGATCAATTTTTATTTTCAAAGAGAGAAAGAGAAGAAATATGAAGCTCATAATAAATAAAACAAGCCACAGAACAAGCACACTGGGATGAGGATTCACAAACTGTTTGCTCTGCTTATTGCTTGTTTTCATATCAAGGCATATTCTTCCACCTGACATATTTCATAAACAGATTTCAAGAGCAAAGAGTGGATGTGTGTGATTAGTTTGGGCTTGTGCCATCCCTCCCAGAGGTTGAGTCAATTAAAAGGTAACCAGGAGAAGCAATATTCCCCCCAAAGTAGCATATGGTGCTGTGGCACTAAAACACACATGCAAAATAACATCCTGGCACAATGATAATGTTGAAGTGAATCTGGACATTAAGCAGAACTGATTTTGTATACTTGGTGAAACTGATTTCTCCAAGAACATCTGCACCAAGCATTTTCTAACTAGGGACATGATGTCTTTTAGAAGTTAAAGCAGACATGCTATTTTATTGTCCCCCCAGTCCCGAAATAATAATGGGTTTTAAATCGGGCCACAACTTTATTAATAACTTTATGAATAACTTTATTAACTGCTATAACTGTCACTAAAGTTGTAGCCAAAAGGATGGGCCTCCCGTAGTGCAACTTATATTTCAGCTCTCAGATGTTATTTTAATTTATTGTGACGCCATAATGTGACCCAGTATGGGGATGCTGTTCCATGAAAGGTAAGGGTATTACTTGGGGCAGCCGTACGAACTCCTAGCCTTTATGATGTTTAATTTACTTTCCTACTGGGTTGTTTTACCTATCAATTGGTCCTGTGTTGTTATCTATTGTACAGCTGCCCTGAGCCCTATTCAAGATGCCTTTACCGTTCTGACGTCACAGTCCTGGCCCCTTTTTAGTTGCACTACCCACGAGGACACACAGGAAACCCTGCCTAACGTTCAATGAGAACGGAATGGGCGAAAACACACTGGCACCACGAAGCCAATAGTAGTACCAGTCAAAAATTCCCATTTGGCCCCGAAGCGACCAGATAATCTCATTCTCACAACCACTAAGGGTGTGTGTGGGGGGGTGCTGCTCGGCACGAAAGAGGAGGATGGGTGTGCGGGCGGCCCTTTTAAGGACTTTGATCCCCGCACACCCCGGGAGTCATGTGGCCTCCCTCTTTCACGCCGAATAAATGGCTCCCGGGGCGACAAAGCGGCCCCAATCCGGGACAAGCCCGGCAGGAGCCTACATTATATATTTATTCTACTTATGTACCACCCATCTGGCTCCATTGGGTTGGATCCCTCCGATTTAGAAAAATAATTTAGTATATACTGTAGAGTGGCCTATGACTTCTTTACTTGGAGTTTTGCCAGCTTTCAGAGGTGTTGTTAGTTCACCTGAGCACATGAAGGCAGAAGAAGAAACTTGCATAGTCGATATATATACTGTTGTGCAGGAAAGTTAAACATCAGAATCACTGGACATAGCTTTTCCAAGAAGAGTCCATCATATGCAATATGTGACTGCATTGCATGTACACAATAAGTTAAGACCCCGTCTTGATAAACCAATGGGAAATGGGAAAACAGCTATCCATTGGAAAATCCAATTAAAAAAAAGTTAAAACTGCCTGTTTTTTTGGTTAGGTTAAAAATCCAAGTATATTGAGTGTTGGGAATCGCTCTCCACAAACAGAGCTATCCAGAGAAGACCTGTATAAGAAACCCTGATAGGAAGCACAAGAGTACTCTGAGACAAGGGCATCAGATCCCGTGTATGCAATCAGCTGTTTTAAAAGTCTGAGTGGAGATTAACTTTTTCCATCACAGGAAACCAGCATGTGTCCAGTTGGAAAAAGCTGTGATCCTCCCAGTTGACAGGAGGTATACATGATGCTGGAAGTTTTAATAAACAGACATGTCCCATTAATGACATTGCCTAGTAAATTCATTACAGTTGGCATGCCCAATTGCATATTACAAAATAAAATGAAATAAAAAATAAAGAAATAAATACATAACCCCAAAAGAGGATAAAGAAAGGCATTGTGCACAGGTTAATGTATATGATTGTTGTTGTTATGTGCTGTCAAGTCGCTTCCAACTTATGCTGGCTCAGTCTTATCTAACAAAACAAAAACGATTTTTTTTGCAAAAAACGTCACAAAACAAAAATGAACCGAAACGGACCCCTAAACGACCAAACGACAAACGAAACACCATTAATAATAGAATACTTCAGGTTGAGAGTCATGATTTAGACAGGGGCTGGCATCATTATGTATGGTATAAGGGTAATATACCTACCCTTTTCAAAAAACACTGGATAAGGAATGCCTTAATCAAAATATGGCTATCCATAAAAAAAAACAGTTTTATCCTAAAGCACCAACGTGGTTATCTCCGACAGGAGCGATAACTAGTTCTCTTACAAGTACAAGTCTTAAACCTCTAACCTATAGACAACTTTTGAATGCTGATTGCTCCTTGAAGCCATTAGCAAAATTATTATCTGAAGGTCACAAGTTAGACTGGTGGAAGTACCAACAAATACACTCACACTTTAAAAATCTCACCAAAGAGGGGGGATTTATGACTAATGACACTCCACTCGACAAAATACTATCTTCTGGCGATTTAAAGCTTCTTAGTAAATTCTATAGCATTTTGCTAAATGAAAAAATGATTGATACATTGGTAAAAGATACTATGAAAAGATGGGCAGAAAATTTTGGCTATCCTATTCATCTAAACAAACGGGACTCCTTGTGGAATACAATTAAATTTTTTAAATCTATAGCCTTCAAGGAAAACTGTTATAAGATGTTTTATAGATGGCATTTCTCCCCCCACCATCTATCCAAGATGTATAATTACTCACCCAAATGCTGGAAATGTAAACATGACAGTGGTACCTTCTATCATATGTGGTGGACATGTAAAGAGGCAAAGGCATACTGGATAATGGTAAAATTATTTTTAGAAAGATATTTGAAGATTAAGTTAGAGCTTAGACCAGAAATTTTTTCTATTAAATATAGTAGATATTAATATCTCATATGATCAGAAATATGTACTTCATCATGTAATAGTTGCAGCAAGGATATTGTATGCGAAATTTTGGAAACAACCAGAAGTGCCAACAGAGAGAAATCTCGACGAAAATATAAGAGAATGTATTGAAATCGACAAGCTCTCTGGTTTTTTTTAAAGGGAGACAACGAAGAGATTTCCAAAAAAAGATGGCAAGAAGTAACAAACTTATTAGTATTGTGATACTATTTGGTGATTTGTAAATATGTTAAATTGTTATTTTAGGCTTGATATACTCAATGGAATTTTTATAATGTATTCCCCCTTCCTTCCCCTCTTCTTCTCCCCCAAAACCCAATAAAATTACTTAAATGAAAAAAATTTTTTTTTGAAAAGGTCAACAGGCATGTGGATTTGGGTGAACCGGTGGATATAGTCTATCTGGATTTTCAAAAGGCTTTTGACACAGTCCCTCACCAAAGGCTGCTGAGAAAATTGCACAGTCAGGGGATAAGAGGGCAGGTCGTCATGGATTGAGAACTGGTTGAGATCCAGGAAACAAAGAGTAGGTGTCAATGGGAAATTTTCACAATGGAGAGAAGTGAAAAGCAGTGTGCCCCTGGGATCTGTCCTGGGATCGGTGCTTTTCAATCTGTTCATAAATGACCTGGAGACAGGGATAAACAGTGAGGTGGTGAAGTTTGCAGATGACACAAAACGTTTCCGTGTGGTAAAAACCAGAGAAGATTGTGAAGAACTCCACGAGGATCTCTCAAAACTGGGGAAATGGGCTGCGAAATGGCAAATGCGTTTTAATGTGGCCAAATGTAAAGTAATGCATATTGGGGCAAAAAATCAAAACTTTATCTATCAACTCATGGGCTCTGAGTTATCCGTGACGGAGCAGGAAAGAGATCTTGGTGTGTTGGTGGACAGCTCCATGAAGGTGTCTACCCAATGTGTAGCAGCAGTGAAGAAAGCCAATTCCATGCTAGGGATGATCAAAAAGGGGATTGAAAATAAAACAGCCAAGATTATATTGCAATTATATAAAACAATAGTAAGGCCGCACCTGGAGTATTATGTACAATTCTGGTCACCGCATCTCAAGAAAGACATAGTGGAACCGGAAAAGGTGCAGAAGAGAGCGACTAAAATGATTACTTGGCTGGGGCACCTCCCTTATGAGGAAAGGCTAAAACATTTAGGGCTCTTTAGTCTGGAAAAAAGGTGCCTGAGGTGGGATATGATTGAGACATACAAAATAATGCAGGGCATGAGTAAAGTGGATAGAGGGAAGCTCTTCTCCCTCTTACAAAATACCAGAACTAAGGGACATACACTCAAATTGAGGGCTGGGAGAGTAAGAACAGACAAAAGAAAATATTTTTTTCACCCAGTGCATTGTTATTCTGTGGAACTCCCTGCCACAGGATGTGGTGATGGCATCTGGCCTGGATGCCTTCAAAAGGGGATTGGACAGATTCCAGGAGGAAAAGTCCATCACAGGTTACAAACCATGATGGAGATGTGTAATCTCCAGGCTTAAAACTGGGCTACCTCAAGGACCAGATGCAGGGGAGTGGTATCAGGAGACAGATATCTAGTCTCATGCGCACCCAAACGCATTTGGTGGGGCCACTGTAAGATACAGGAAGCTGGACTAGATGGGCCTTTGGCCTGATCCAGCATGGCTCTTATTATGTTCTTATGTTCTTATGAGCCAATAGAGAGAGATAATGGTTGTAAGCAAGAGGGAGGTGCCCATACCATGCAGGTCTTTGAATTGGCCTGTAAAGTCCAGCCCCTTTGGACCATGCTGCTCTGTGTCTTCCAAGAAGAAGCCTGGCATCCATCTTGCCAAGTGAACTTTTAAGAACTATTTCCTGGCAAATTACATCCCTTGCCATGTTTGGACTTCTATACCTGCTTTGAAAAAGAGAGCTTGCTCTAGAAAGCTCAGCCACTTTTTTTTAATTTTTCTACTAGCAGCCTATGAAGGTATCACCCATAGTCTAATCCTTATACGTGATGAGGATATTTTATGATTCCTTCATTGCTGCCATTCCCAGTCTTCTTTTTCTGATTTCTTGGTTGCAGTTTCTCTTTGGATTGATGATTAAACCAAGATATACAAAATCTTTTATGTATTTCAGTTTCTTCATTGCCAATGTTAATGTTGTGCAGTTCTTTCTAGACTGCCAGGTTCTTCATCCTAGGATTCCTCTTCAAAGGAGTTTCTTATCCTTTTGTCCCTTCTGTATAGGGTTTCATCATACTGATCCAACCTCTTTATTTTATCCAGGTCAGATAGTGTGCTTCCTTATGAGTCATCCATCATTCCTACTTTAGGATTAAATTCCCCTTTGATTTCTTGGATTCTTTGAAATACAAATCTTTTATTTTCTCCTTTGTTGTTTTCTATTTCTTTGCACTAGTTAACCAGAGAAGATTGTGAAGAGCTCCAGAAGGATCTCTCCAAACTGGTGGAATGGGCTGCGAAATGGCAAATGCATTTCAATGTAGGAAAATGTAACGTAATGCATATTGGGGCAAAAAATCAAAACTTTTATTTATCAACTCATGGGCTCTGAGATGGATCAGGAAAGAGATCTTGGTGTGTTGGTGGACAGTTCAATGAAGGTGTCTACCCAGTGTGTGGCGGTGGTGAAGAAGGCCAATTCCATGTTAGGGACTATTAAAAAGGAGATTGAAAATAAAAAAGCTAACATTATAATGCCATTATACAAAACGATAGTAAGGCCGCACCTGGAGTATTGTGTGCAATTCTGGTCACCGCATCTCAAAAAAGACATAGTAGAACTGGAAAAGGTGCAGATGAGAGTGACTAAAATGATCAGTGGGCTGGGGAACCTCCCTTCTGAGGAAAGGCTAAAACATTTGGGGCTCTTTAGTATGGAAAAAAGGCACCTGAAGAGGGATATGATTGAGATAATGCAGGGCATGGGTAAATTGGCTAGAGGGACGCTCTTCTCCCTCTCACAAAATATCAGAACTAGGGGACATCCACTGGAACTGAGGGTTTGGGCGAGAGAGAACAGATAAAAGAAAATATTTTTACCCAGTCTGTGGAACTCCCTGCCACAGGATGTGGTGATAGTATCTGACCTGGATGCCTTCAAAAGGGTATTGGACAGATTCATGAAGGAAAAGTCTATCACAGGTTACAAACCTTGATGGAGATGTGTAATCTCCAGGCTTAAAACCAATGTACTTCAAAGGCCAGATGCAGGGGACTGGTATCAGGGACAGATATCTAATCTCGTGCACTCCCAGATGCATCTGGTGGGGCTATTGTGAGATACAGGAAGATGGACTAGATGGGTCTTTGGCCTGATCCAGCATGGCTCTTCTTATGTTCTTAGGTTCTTATTGTAGTCATTCTCTTAGTCTGGACATGACAGTTTGCCCTTTTAATGTCACCACTTACTTTTGCTTCCTGCTATTCTTTAACTGCTCCTTCCATCATACATCCAGATTTTTCATTTTCTTTTTACTCTAGGAATTGTCTTTTTCCATATTTTCCTCTAATAATACCTCTGGTTTCAGCCCACGGTTCTTCTGGATCCTGGTCAATTCAGTTTAGTGGTAGAAATCAGTTCTTTATCTGGACTTGAAATTCATCAGGAATATTCTTCAGATTATATTTTGGCACTATGATTATTTTGGTGTTCTTTTTTCAGCTTCAATGTTGGATACTAACTATATTTACATATAGGAGTGCAAATTTAGAAATCAAGAGGTGGGCATGCATAACTTGCAGCTCTTCATCATCTCAGAAGGGTTTAAAACAGGCATGTCCAAACTTTTCCCCTCCTCATGTTTTGGACCACAACTCCCAGAATTCTAAGCTTAGATTGCCTGTGACAAAGGACTATGGGAGTTGCGGTACAAAACATCTGGAGGGCTGAAGTTTGGACTTGCCTTGTTTAAAACAAAAAACAAAAATATCTCTGTATTGAGATGACATAATTTGAGCCTGGGACCTGCTTGCAGATCATGTCCTCTACTGTGTTCTTGAGAAGTCGAAAAATCATAACACTTCAGAGACAGAGGCTGCATGTTTTGCAATGCCTTAAGAAAACCTCTGGGTTGGAGAGACAGTCAGGATATCTCTCAATGCCATTTGCAGGGAATCGTAAGCAGGTGAAGAGATCTGCTTGGGAATACCTTGAAGCAAATTGTGAGCCGCTTGTGAGACAGAATGCTGGCCTGGATGGGCTGTGGTCTGTTCCAGCAAAGCTGTTCTTTATGTACATGAGGGGAAATGTGAATTTAAGGAGAAGGCCGGACTTATCGGTCTGAAGATTGTTGCTGGAACAGGTGACCGGGAACAAAGGCATGATGGCGACCACCACCCCCGTACACGTGGGGAGCAGGGGTGGTCCAAGGGTCCAAGGGGAAGGAGGGGGGAGATGCCAGGACACGGAACTGGGTGCCAGGAGGGGGCAGCCCCATTGGTGCACAGCAAATTACAACGGGCTGTCCCAGGGTTTTTTAAAAGAGGGTCCGAGGAGGACAACCCCCTCTTTTCCCTCCTGGTCACCGAGCAGCCTAGCCTACCCTCCCCTTGTTATTGGCAGGACCCTGCCTGTCACAGAACCTGACTCTGAGGGGTTAAATGGTGAAGAGCTGCTGGAGGAGCCTTGCAGCTCAAGTCAGCAGGCAGCTGGGTCTGATGACTCAGCTGAAAACATATCTTCTAACCCTAGAAGGGCTATGAGCAGGATTCTGCAAAGACATGTTACCAGGAGAGCTAGGGAAAGGGTCTTTGATGCTAGATGGGGAATCAGGTCAGGAAGCCCTGAGTAGTAGCAGGAGCCTTTCCAGATGTAAGGGTGTGTTCCCTGTTTTGGGATAAAGCTGGTAAGCTCACCTTGAGCTGTTTGTGGGAGCAATGTGTCATTTGAACTTGCAACCATGTTCCTGTCTGTGACCTTGGCTCTGTTTCCTGATTTCGGACTGGCTTCCTGGACAATGGCTTAATCTGTTCCCTTGGGTTTGGCGTCTGGTTTCCGTGAGATATTCTGGTTTTGACTTGGACTGTATAATTCCTGGGAGTTGGATTCTGTTATTTATCTGGCACTTGATTGTTAGCAATGGACTTGAACTTGCCTGGCTTTCCACTAAAGATCTTGGCAAAGAACTGAACCCTGTTTGTGTGTGTGCTCTGTGTGCGGGGCTTGACAGTTTGCTCCCACCCAAACTTCTTCAAGCAGAATGGAAGAGGAGGGGGATGTTGGGATGACACCGCTGCCAGCTTTGCAAAATCAAGTGCTGCTTTTATCTCAGGCAATTACTCAATTGCAGCACGCTCCAGCACGGGCTGGATTGCAGCCCCGTGGCCCTTTGCTGCCTCCTGACTGGTCTGAAGGCAAGTTGGAGGAATTCCCTGCATTCTTGGCTCAATGCAAGCTTTTTATTGAGGTGCGTGCTCAAGAATTTCCTACTGAGAGGTCTAAGGTCTGCTTTATCATCAGTTTCTTGAAAGGACAGGCAACTAAATTGGCTATTCCTTTACTCCTCAGTGCCTCACCTCTTCTGGATAATTATCAGGCTTTCCTGAATCACATTTCTTCAGCCTTTCAGAACCCCGTACAGGCTGATACTGCCAACAGGAGACTCAGCGCTCTGAAACAGGGCAAAGATTCAGTGTTTGACTACACCACTGTGTTCCGTTTGATAGCACAGTATCTGAATTGGAATGAACTGGCACTGATTTCTCAGTATATGGAAGGATTGGCAGATGAAGTGCTTGATGATCTCTCTAGGGTGGAACAACCAAGCACGTTACAGGAACCCATTACCCTGTGTCTCAGGATAGATGGATGCCTCGAAAGCCATCATCTCTCCTGAGGCAAGAACTACAACCAGCAAGCTCTGCCAGGTGTGCCTAATCTGCAATCCGGCGAAGCCTGCAGAATGGATCCAGTACCTATGCAACTGGGAGCTGCTCGACCACGCCTCACCCCAGAGGAAAAGGCAAGACGGACGCTCTCATAATCTCTGCCTGTACTGTGGAGGAGGAGGACATTTCACTTCCAGTTGCCCTTTGAAGCGCTCCTCAGTAAGTGCTGCTACCTCTTCAGCAGTAAAAGGGCAGCTCCATCCTTGAAGGAACCCACAGGAATGGAGCATACCGAAGGGTTCCCAGACAAATACCATCACACCCCAAGGACCTTTTCTGGTACCTGTAACTCTAGGGCTTCCTGATGGCTGGAAAGTACCTGTGTATGCTATGGTAGACTCTGGGGCAGCTCACTGCTTTGTGGATGCTGGGTTTGTGTGGGTGCCATCGGAATCCAGTACAGAACAAGGACAATCCTTTGCTGATAGAATCCATTGAGGGTCGGTTACTTCGTCCTGGGCCGATAGCTCAGGAAACCTGTCCACTTACTCTTCAGGTAATGGACCACAATGAGCAGATTTGCTTTAATGTAACTCAGATGCCCCGGTTTCCTCTTGTTCCTCTTGGGACTTTCCTGGTTGCGAGCTCATAACCCATTGGTGGATTGGGTGCAAGGGGAATTGTACTTCAAGGTTACTTGCTCAAAGAAAATTTCTTCTACCATCCTGGCAGCTGCCCATGCTACATCTGACCCTGCCTTGCCCCAGGTTTACCAAGACTTTGCGGATGTATTTGAGGAAAAGGGGGCTGACAAGTTACCTCCGCATCAGCCCTATGGCTGTGCCATTGATCTGATACCTGGGGCACCCCTCCCTGTGGGATGAGTCTATCCTATGTCCGAACCTGAGTTAGAAGATTTGAGGGCTTTCCTAGACAAGAACCTCCGACGTGGGTTTATACGCCCTTCCAAATCACCATTGTCCGCACCGGTGATCTTTGTAAAGAAGAAGGGAGGGGAGCTTCGTCCTTGTAATGATTACCGGGCATTAAACAAGATCACTATTCGGGACCGGTACCCTTTACCCCTAATCTCTGAACTTTTGGACCGGTTAAGAGGGGCAAAGTGTTATACCAAGCTGGACCTTCATGGGGCGTATAATTTGGCACATATCCGTAAAGGAGATGAGTGGAAAACTACATTTCAAACTCGGTACGGTCAATATGAACATTTAGTAATGCCTTTTGGACTGACAAACGCACCCAGTGTATTCCAGCAGATGATGAATGACATTTTCCATGATCTACTAGATCGTTGTGTGGTCATTTATTTAGATGATATCCTGATTTATTTCGCTGACCCAGCGCAGCATGTTCAAGATGTTCATCAGGTCTTGCAGCATCTCCGGGAAAACGGACTATATGCTAAGCTGGAAAAATGTGAGTTCGACATTAAGGAAGGTGAATTCCTGGGGCATATTATTTCTCCCCAGGGAATTCGCATGGACCCTAAAAAAGGATAAGCTGTGTTGTCCTGGCGGCGACCACAAAACCATAAGGATTTTCAATGGTTCCTCGGTTTTGTCAACTACTATCGCCAGTTTATTCCTGCCTACGCCGACATTGTTGCACCTTTAAACCATCTCCTTTGGCCCAAAGAGCTTTTCCGGTGGACTCCAGAAGCAGAAGAGGCTTTCTCTACTTTGAAAACCCGCTTCACCTCGGAACACTTGCTCCGTTATCCTGATCCACAATTACCCTTTATAGTTGAGGATGACGCATCTAGCGTTGCTCTGGGAGCAGTGCTATCTCAACAGGATGATCCCTCCCAAACCCCGCGTCCCTGTGCTTATTACTCTCGGCAGTTAAAACCTGCAGAGAAGAATTACACTATCTGGGAGCGTGAACTGCTGGCCATCAAGACGGCTTTTGATGTATGGAGGCATTACCTCAAGGGAGCTCAACACCCTGTTCAAGTATTGACTGATCATCGAAACCTTGAACATCTACAAACAGCCCAGCGATTGACTCAGTGACAAATCCGGTGGTCATTATTCTTTTCCCAGTTCGATTTCTGGATCAAGTACATTCTTGAGGCTCAGAATAAAAAAGCTGATGTGTTATCCAGAAAACCTGAGTATGCAGCACCTGTGAAAGAGACATTAGTGGCGCCCATCTTGCCTCCCTCTGTGTTCGCAGCCATGAATCAATGTCTCAGCTTGGCAGAAGGAATCCGTGAATCTCAAGCTCGCGATTCATGGACTCAGCAACGTCTTCAGGAACTCCAGAATGGGAATCATGGAGAGTTTTCTGCACAAGGGTTATTATTTCATTGAGGGCGGTTATATGTTCCTGCTGGTCCTCTTCGTAACCAGGTGTTGCATCTCTCACATGACTCTTTACCTGCTGGACACTTTGGACTTTACAATACCCTGCATCTTCTCACAAGGGAGTTCTGGTGGCCACATGTCCCTGCTGATGTTGCCCAATACGTGGGTTCCTGTGAAGTTTGTCGGCAGGCAAAGGATGTTGTGACCAAACCCTCGGGTCTGTTGCATCCTTTGCCAACACCCTCTGGTTCCTGGAATTCTGTCTCCTTAGATTTCATCACGGATCTTCCTCGCTCAAAAGGGTTTACCTGCATCCTGGTCTTCGTGGATTTGTTCACCAAAATGGCCCACTTTGTTCTTTGTCCTAAATCCCCTACCGCATCAGAAATAGCTCATCACTACTTGCAACACCTCTTCAGAATTCATGGTTTACCTGCACACCTCATTTCGGATCGTGGGCCACAATTCACCTCCCGCTTCTGGCAAGCAATGCATAAGGCACTAGGAACACAAGTTCACCTGTCCTCACCTTACCACCCCCAGTCAGATGGTCAGACTGAGCGCACTAATGCCACCTTAGAACAATATGTACGCTGTTATACATGCTACCAACAAGATAACTGGGCGGATTTGTTACCTTTAGCTGAAATTTGCATATAACAATGCTGTACATTCTTCCACTCGCCAGACCCCATTCGTGGCTAATTATGGTTATCATCCTTGGTATTTTCCAACTACCCTTCCTTCCACCTCTGTGCCAGCTGCGGATGCATACATTCAAGAACTCCATGGCATGGAATTATTGAGAGAGCAACTTGACCATGCTATGGAAGTATATAAGAAAGCAGCAGACAAGAAAAGACAGGAAGGGACACAGCTAAATCCAGGCATGAAAGTTTGACTATCTACTCGATACCTGAGACATCCTGGCCGATCCCAAAAACTAAATACGGTCTTTATCCCATCTTAGAACAAATCAATCCAGTTGCTTTTTGTCTGCAACTACCTGATACCCTTCATATTCATCCAGTATTCCACCAATCCCTTTTGGTTCCAAGTGCAGACCCTGACCCCAACCGACCACCAACTCCTGAACCTCCTCCACCGATTTTAGTAGAAGGAGAAGAAGAATATGAAGTCCGTCAAATTTTGGATTCTCGAATACACCGTGGAGGATTGCAGTATTTGGTAGACTTGGAAGGTTATGGACCTGAAGATCGGTCATGGGAACCTGCGTCCAACTTGCATGCTCCTGAGTTGGTTCAAGAATTCCATGACAGTTACCCTGATAGGCCTGGCCCATCAGAAGAGGGGGATAGTGCCAGGAACCTGCCTGTCACAGAACCTGACTCTGAGAGGTTAAATGGTGAAGAGCTGCTGGAGGAGTCAGCAGGCATCTGGGTCTGATGACTCAGCTGAAAACATATCTTCTCCCCCTAGAAGGGCTATGAGCAGGATTCTGCAAAGATGTGCTACCAGGAGAGCTAGGGAAAGGGTCTTTGATGCTAGATGGGGAATCAGGTCGGGAAGCCCTGAGTACTAGCAGGAGCCTTTCCAGATGTAAGGGTGTGTTCCCTGTTTTGGGATAAAGCTGGTAAGCTCACCTTGAGTTCTCTGTGGGAGCAACGCATCATTTGAACTTGCAACCACGTTCCTGTGTGTGACCTTGGCTCTGTTTCCTGATTTTTGACTGGCTTCCTGGACAACGGCTTAATCTGTTCCCTTGGGTTTGGCATCTGGTTTCCGTGAGATATTCTGGTTTTGACTTGGACTGTTAATTGCTGGGAGTTGGATTCTGTTATTTATCTGGCACTTGATTGTTAGCAACGGACTTGAACTTGCCTGGCTTTCCACTAAAGATCTTGGCAAAGAACTGAACCCTGTTTGTGTGTGTGCTCTGTGTGCGGTGCTTGACAGTTATTATATGTTGGTTCTGTAACTGTATTGTAGATATTAGGATTAATGATAGTATGTTTGTCACAACTGAGAGGTTTGGCGATTTTATAGGCATTGGGACGGATCCAGGCTCTAAGGCAAAAAATTAAACCGGATATGGTCACGGTAAAATGACAAGGGGGAAGGTGCCCCCCCAGGAGGATGATTTATGACCATTTGACTATGAGTGGGTGACAATGATTTATGGTCTGGTGACAATGATTTATGACTTGGCATCCGATGCGGGTGGACACCCCTTGAATCATGTAATGGGAGTGGAGGCACAGGACACCGATGGGGTGGACACCCTGGGGGTGTACCTAGCAGCCAGGACATCAAAGGTATGGGTACTCCTTTGATGCGTGGGATCCGACCCAGTGGCCTAGCCAGAGTACTGTTTGCTGTATTCAATAAAGTTGTGGCCTAGTTATACCCCAAAACTGTGATGTTCATGCCTCTTCATTTTACATCATGCCGTTAAGGGAGCTCAGCTGTAGGCAACAATGTCAATGTGTACCTCCATATCCATCTTTGCATTGTTATGATTGTAAAACCGGTTACTTGCCAAGTAGAGGAAATGGTGCTCCAATGACTGTGGAATAAAGAGACAACTTAACAGACATCTCTCTGATTGTCTAACTCCATAAACATCGCAGCCACTTGATTCCATCGGCACATGCAGGCAGCTGCACTCCTTTTGTTTTTTTAGACTTTCAGAGTCAATGAAGTGATGACAGCAATCCTTGAATTATGCTGTGAGTCCTTCTGTCAACTGTGGCTTGTAGCTGACTTTGTTGATATCAAATGTATAGCTGTCTTTTCAATGACACCCTCTTTACCTGCCCTTGTATAAATAAATTAAAAAAACAGCTTATGGGTGCAGCTTGTTTTTAAAATGACCGAGTTACTGTCAAGCTCTTCATTGGCTCCTAGTTGTCATCAGAATAATCATCCTTCACTGGGTTGTCTTCCTTTATGATATCAATTAGGAAACAATCTGTTTTCCTGGCACGTGGCACAATTAGGATGCAAAACAGTGAAGCAAAGCATATTTCAGGTGGAATGCCTGTTTCCCTCAAGGAAAAGGGGGAAATTGATTTCACCTTGCCAAAGATGGCATGTAGGGAAACTAAAAACATCAAAGGGACAACACCCAGGCATACTTACACACTCTCTCACACTTTATGGGAGCTGACATGATATTTCACTTTTAAGTGTTTTTTTAAAAACAAAAAATCCTCCCTCTGACTGGAGTTGCCTTTTGTTTCATCAAGCTCTTCCTATTATCACTTCAAAGGGCCTCAAACATGTCGTCACACACTAGAGGGCACAAGTGGGCTATTTTCCTATCTTGCTCTCATGACTTGCATGAGAAAAACCTCCTCAAGGATACCTGAAAATCACCCGTTTGCTTGCAAGAGAGTAGAGGTTGGGAGGGAAGAGATGCAGTTATTTGATTTGTTCATTTTAACTATGTGGCTCCATATAAATGATGTGTTGGTTCCTTAAGTGTCCACCTTGTTGCCACGTCTAAATGCTTGCAAAACTTAATTTCTGCCTGTGTTTAAGTGAACTGAGTTTCATAAAGAAGAATTTTCTGTAATAACGAACCCTTGTCTACAATGCTGTCCCTGCTTTCTGATAGCAATAACCCATATTCCTTTTAATTGCTGGGCTGTTAAAGTATTCCTTCACACATCTCCTTGTATTCAAGGCTACAACCCACTTACAGGAAGGAATTGAGCTTTGGTTAGTGAATTTCCTGCATTTCCAGTTAAACAGGGATATACAGTGGACCCTTGTATAACAAACAGCTTGTATAACATAAAATTTGTACAACATAAAAAATTCTGGAGATAGGGGAAATTTGCTTAACATAATTGCCTATGGGGAGAATCCATACAACATAAAATGGGATTACTCTGTTTTCAATGCATTCCTATGGGAATTTGTATAAAGGAAAATTTGCTTAACATAATGTCATTTGGAATGAATTAATTCCTTTATACAAGGTACCACTGTATTTGTATACAGGCAAACTCTTGGCAGGGCGTGGAAATTTATGGCTAAAACCCTTTAGCTACACAGCAGATAATGTTCAGGGACCAAGACAGCAGAATGAGCTTCAGATCCTGCCAAAGTAGACTGCTTCTTATAGGTTATGTTTTCCTCAACTAGCACATACTGGCTCAATAACTCATTCTGGGACACTGGTAAGAGAAAGAATAAAACATGCAATTTACTCAGAGTTCTGAATAGATCAAAAACAACATGCTGTAGAAAACCAATGATTGGTTATGCAAACAAATCTTAACTGATTCATAGCTTCATAATTAACTACATGACGGGTCGAACACTGCTTCAACTGAATACATACTCTGGCTCTTGATTGAAAAAAGTCACTTTCCAACTGCTTAGCCATGGGCAGGTATGCTTGCCTGCTGAGCCACCACAGCACTTTTGAGGCTTCTCGCTGTGGGCTTGCTGGCTGGCTGTGTATTGAGAGCAGGGAATTGAGAGCACAGAATTAAGGGACATCTTTCAGCATTAAAAAGACATTATATTAAAGCTACAAGAGAAAGTGAGCAGTTAACGAGAAAGTGAAAAAAATCCATGTAAAAGTTATGAGTGAGGGAAACTAACAATGGAAACATAGTGTCAAGGCAATCACACAAGGTTATAAGTGGTTAGATAAAAAAAGCATGGGGGTGGAAGAGAAAGGCCCCAGTAAGGAATCAAACTCACAGGCTCCGACTCCACAGTTGGACACCTAAACCACTAACCTATCTAGCCAGCTGCCCAGACAAGAGAGAAAATAAGGCAGCTATCAGGAGTAGAGATGGGCACGACTTGAAATTTTTTTTTTCCGAGTTGTTGTTAGTCGGGCCGGTTCCGTTTCGGCTCGTTTCCGTTTTTCGCGAACATTTGCAAAAAATAGTCGGTTCGTTTTTTCGTTTTTTTTGTTGTCATTAGTACTGGTTTGGGGAGGGGGTAGCGGGCTCCTGGAGGGAGCTGCAGGAGTCAGCCAGAGCCACAAGTGACGGACTGGCAGACTCTTTGCACCCGCTGTGTCTCACGTACTTGCATGTAGTGCAATGCAAGTAGATCTGGCTTAGGGTTAAGACGGGTTAGCGGAACGGCTAGGGTTAGGCTAGTTACGGGTGAGGTTAGGGTGAGTATTGGGGTGCACCTCTGGGTGCCTCTCTGACCCACTTAGAAGGACAGTGTACTGGCGTATGGGTTAGGCTTAGGGTTCGGGTTTGGGCTACGATTAGTGGGCTGTTTATGCCCGATTGGCACATCCCAGAAGTCTCTGTGGTCAACCTGGCCAAGTGGCCATGCGATTGGTGGAAAATTTGCATGGTCTACTCCCATGGGCGAGCCCATCTTTGCAAATGTGCAGGTGTAAAAAAATAAAATAAAATAAAATAAAATAAAATAAAATAAAATCAACGGAGACTTTTTTTTGCAAGAAAAACCCACTGCTGCTACTGTAAAAATTCAAGCATTTAAAATAGCTAATTTTCGCATGTTTCTGTGGTGCTTTGGTGGGGTTTTGGGCAACGATTTCAAAAAAAATATTGTGGTCGCCATTTTGGATCCCCCCCACCGCATGGCAAATGGATGCACCCTCCCAGCCTGGTACAGTCAGCAAAACCTGGCCATGCGATTGGTGGAATGGCTCCAAAACTTCGCATGGTCCACATCATTGCGAATGCGCAGGTGTAAAAAAATAAAATAAAATAAAATAAAATAAAATCAATGGAGACTTTTTTTTTTGCAAGAAAAACCCACTGCTGCTACTGTAAAAATTCAAGCATTTAAAATAGCTAATTTTCGCATGTTTCTGTGGTGCTTTGGTGGGGTTTTGGGCAACGATTTCAAAAAAAATATTGCGGTCGCCATTTTGGATCCCCCCCCCACCGCATGGCAAATGGATGCGCCCTCCCAGCCTGGTACAGTCAGCAAAACCTGGCCATGCGATTGGTGGAATGGCTCCAAAACTTTGCATGGTCCACTCCCATGGGCGAGCCCATCATTGCGAATGTGCAGGTGTAAAAAAATAAAATAAAATAAAATAAAATAAAATAAAATAAAATCAACGGAGACTTTTTTTGCAAGAAAAACCCACTGCTGCTACTGTAAAAATTCAAGCATTTAAAATAGCTAATTTTCGCATGTTTCTGTGGTGCTTTGGTGGGGTTTTGGGCAACGATTTCAAAAAAAATATTGCGGTCGCCATTTTGGATTCCCCGCACTGCATGGCAAATGGATGCGCCCTCCCAGCCTGGTACCAGCAGCGCAGCAGTAGCAATAGCCAAGGAGAGGGGGGCGGGGAACCCCCCCCCCCAAATAAAACACCCTTCTGGCCTGGTAGGTGCCCTCAGACAGTTTTCGCCTACTTTTAGGGCCGGGAATCGTTTTTTTTTTTTAACTTTTAAAAACTTTTTTTCTGTGCCGCTTGGCATTGCGCGATGCAAGTAACGAGCACGACAAATCAGACCAAATTGTTCGTTCGTCGGTTCGAGCTCGAAGTCTGGCGGAGTAATTCCCGTTTCCGTTTCCGTAGAGTAACGGATACGAGTAACGGAAACGGAAACGGGAATACCACTAAGTCGTGCCCATCTCTAATCAGGAGCAATTAATGTCAGACAAAGGGAAGGGCTGAGAGGCAAGATGGAGATTGGAAGCAAGATGGAGATTGTGACCAGGTGGTGATATATCTATATACAGATGTACAGATATGTATGTATGTATATATTGGCTGTAAAATCAATTACTGTGAGCCCGGAGTGGATAGGATACTGTGGCAACGAAAGGGTAAATGATACTGCCTCAACAGGGCAATTGGGAAACAATTAATTAAAGGGGATTGCACTCGATGCCTGGGGAATGTTGTCCTCCAATCACTGCTCCCTTGTCCCCAGCGTGTCCAATTCAAAGTGGGCAATCCATCAATTGGGTGCTTTTTGGGGGGGGAGGCATGGGTTGTTTAAAGTGGTTTCCCACAGGAATTGAACGAATGGAAAATTTCCAGTTTGTTTTGTTTTGTTTGAAACAAAATGAAACAAAAAATAAAAAACGAAACAAAAATTGTTTTGTGCCCATCTCTAATAGTATGTTATCTGCACCATCTAGTGGCCAAGTCTGATAATACAGTTGACAATAATTTCTGTCTTTTTTACCTACCTACCATGGTCTCTCTCTCAAATATTTTCTATTGTGCATGATTTATCCACAGAAGATATGAAGTCCTAATGTACTTGGAGAAGCTGTTGTTGGTACTGCCTGCATCTCAATGAGCCAGCACTTTAACTCCCACATTTTCTTGGACAGGGAAAGGCAAAGAAAGAATGAAAGAGGTTTAGTCCTAATCGTGAGGAGCATGGCTTTGAAAAGTCCAATTGATGCTTGCTATTCCATTCTCAAATGCCTCATATCCTACACTTTCCAGTTCTGATAACTCATAGGAAAAATCATTTTCTGTATTTTCCCTTTTACCACGCTATATAGTGAAAAGATCTATCTATCTATCTATCTATCTATCTATCTATCTATCTATCTATCTATCTATCTATCATCATCTATCTATCTATCTATCTATCTATCTATCTATCTATCTATCTATCTATCTATCTATCTATCATGTTGGCTGTTATCCACAGTTTTCAGTGCCCATGGGGGTGAGGATGTGGAACCAGTCCCCATCAGATATAGAGGTCCTGCTGTATCAATCTTTAGCTCCCAATTCTTTCTATGAGGAATCAATTCAACAGCTGTTGCCGACAACCCTAAACAACAACCCCAAAGCTATTCATGCACCATGATGATAAGCATCATTCCTCAACCTGGAAGTAACTGTTGGCGTAAAATAAAGGCAGTGTAAATTACTGAATGTAGTAAAATAAGGTCTAGCAAGTCACAGGATCTGCAAATGTTACCTGCTTCTCCTGTGAACATTTTACAGAATGCAAACCAATTGTTTCAATGCACTTTCAGTTGTGGCCTTAATTCTAAGCAGGTAAGTTCCTTGGAATTAAACACAGACATTTCCAGTTTGGAGGTAACAATGCCCCCCACTCTGTATTGGTTACAACAGCAAGTACTCCAGGCAGGCACTGAGTTGGATCCATCCCGATGAGAAACCCAAGTGTCCCTCAATGCCCACCCAGTCTCATTGACCCCTTGAGAGAGAAACATAGTGGCAGTTTTCTTGAACTCTTTGGGCACAAGCCACTCTGGTGTTGTCTGCCATTCTAGGGCAAGGGACCACTACTATCCCACCTGATCTGAAAGAAGATGTTTCTCAAAGCGTACTATTACCTACTAGATCTGGCCTGTGAAAATGAAAATGATGGATAGGGTTTATTTTTGTCCTTTATTTTGTCTTATTGAAAGGATAGGATGCCTACGTTAATTGTACCATAAAGCTTCTTTGTCCCTACATGTCTACATGCTTTGTAAGGAATGGTTGTTTACAACAATGCATTTAGCTAAATATGCTAAGATACATTGGCTATTTCTTATACACTTATCAAGATATGCTGCCCAGAGTTCCTTCAGGAAGACGGGTGGTATAGGAATAAATAAATAAATAAATAAATTCCAACACATATGGCTATATTTCAAAGTCACATCGAGGTGGAATCTCTTCATTAGTTCAAATCTCATTTTAAAAATACAACATATATTTTCAGGGCTGCTTTTTCTACACCCCTTGATTATTTTAGCACTTCATATACTCAAAATTCTATATCTTGACAATGTGACATGTTCCTGTCACCCAATACTGTGAGATTTTGTCTCACTCCTACATCCTGTCTTGGGTACTTGTGATAGCTCAAATTAAAGATTGACCCAAGAAACTATGAAATGTCCTCTAGGAAGACATGTTTGCTTATCTGAAAGAGTGCTTGTTTGTTTGAATTTTTAACCTCCTTGCCCATTAATTCACCTCCCCTTGGAGAGAAAGGCAATATTATTGGAGGGTTCAGCAAATTCTCAGGATTTCCATGAAAATAAGGCTTAATCAGATGCAAAATTTCATACTTCCCCCATGTGGGCTTCTCAGAAATGGATTTTTTTTTGCCAGCAAAACCTCATAAACAGTTGTCAGTGTGGTGAGTTCATCCAACCACATTTCTCATACCCTTTTCAATTTGATTATGATTTCACAAGTTACCTAAGAGGGTTGAAGTTTAGTATTCCTCTCGCTCCTATTTTTCATTTCCCCCAAAACCTCACGAGATCTATTTTTGTAACAGGAGTATCCACACTCACAATTGATGGCAAACAGACTTGTGGAACTCCTCTAAAAATGTATTATGTTGTTCCTTTAACTTTTTAAAATTTCCTCCTTCACCAAAGTAGGGCACTCCTAATTTGCTCTTAAAAATCTATGTCAGATATCCATTCACAGCACTAAGCCAGTGAAACTCAAAATATGAACACTGAATGCAAGTAAGAACATTTGTTCAACAAATCAAAAATAGGCCGCTAGAAGCTCAAGCAGAGAAAATGGCCAGTTCTCTTCCTTGATACCTTTCAGTTGTCAATGCCAGTGACTGAGTCGCACATCTTATGCATGCATAGTGCATGTTCTATACAACCTATGAAACTGTCTTGATATAAATAAAATAGAACAAGGCCACATATCAGATGCTTCCTTTACTTGCTGATCTATATGAAAAGGTTTGGTGTAATTAAAGCATATTCTCTGAAATTTCAGGACCAAAACCTGGCCAGGGGGGTATGGTATGGGACAATCCTTCTGATGTAAATAGCAGTGTAGCAGGAAGAGCTTCAAAGGTGGCTGGTGCATGTTCTGGGACAGCAGAAAATAGAAACGGACATGATGGCCAGAGCATCTGGATGGATTAAACCCAGCTAATCAGGTAATGTGCCAGCATAGAATCAGGAAGACAGTCCTTCCACCATTTTATGGTAGCCAGGAAATAGCAAAATGTGACCAGCTGCTTCACTGGTCTTGCTAGAGCTCAGATGGAAGATACCTTGCCCACAACCCACATGACATAATGGGAGTTTTCAGTGCTTCTGCTAGGACTTGAGGAAGGCTCACTGCAAGCTCATGCAGAATACCCCCTTCTAGGGATGATATTTCGTTTTGGAACCATTAGGTTATGAAACGAACCATGTGAGCCCATGTGGTGCTCGGAACCATCTGGTATGCATGGAGGCCATTGCTTTACCTTTCTCTGGGCTCATGCAGGGTTAAACTGCAATGAGGAAGCATGCTGCAACATCATCTTTCATCATATTTCCTCCTTCGTGGTGCTGGCCAATCAGACAGGGAGGCGAGATGATGCCTGTCCCTGCACAGCTCCTGATTAGCCAGCATCCACAGAGGAGGAAAGATGACATTGCTTCATGCGTCCTCATTGCAGCTCAGCTCTGTGTCGGCAGAGAGAAAGGTAAAGCCCTTGGCTCCGCTTGTACCAGATGGTTCCAAGCACCACCTGGGCTTGCGTGGTTCATTTCGTAAACTACTGGTACTGAAATGAAATGCCCATCCCTACCACCTGCAAGGCAATTGGTTGATCCTGGAATCTATGAAAAAAAGAAGACTCAAAAGCTGTGGTGCTGTTGCCTTGCCCCAAAAGGCCAAATAACCCCCTAGTATGTATACTCCCACCCTGGCTCTCTGGTCTCCTTCCCTCACTCCTTACTTTCACATGTACTAACATTGTGCAGGATCAATGCATACAAAATTGGCTTTGTGAAGAGTCGGTGACTTGGTATAGGTAGATGCCCACACTTCAAAGTCAACCCACAAACAAAACAAAAAAGAATAATAACAATCTCTCTTCTACTCATTCTGGAACTTGTCTCACAGCCATTCCTTCAGACTTCATCTTGCCAAGTTGGGCAAGTGAAAGACTCTATCCTCCTGCCCCACAGTGCACATCAAGAACAAAGCTAGAAACTGGGAGTTGAGTCATGGCTACAGGACTTCTTTTTTGAGAGATAGAAACGTTTCGCTATTCATCCAAACAGCTTCATCGGTCTGAATACAGCTAGTGCAAATCCTCCATCTTATAGTCAGCTTTGACCTCTTGTCACCCCGGCCTGAATTAGGCTCATAAGTTGAACAATGGCCTAAATAGGCTCAGTAGGAAGACAATAGTATCCTTAGCCTTAAGGTGAACAATGAAGGACCGATGAAGCTGTTTGGATGAACAGCTAAATGTTTCTATCTCTCAAAAAAGAAGTACAGTAGCCATGACTCAACTCCCAGTTAAACGAACCTGGATGACTGAGAATCTTCACAGACGTGTAACAAAGCTAGAAGTGCCATGGCTTCCACTTCTAGTTTCACCTCAATCAATCAATCAAACAAAAAGTATTTCTGAGTGAATCAGGGCAAAGGAAAGGGGCATGCCTTGTTTTAGAGGGGAATCATTCTTTCTGGTGGCTTCCAGTACTGTGAAGCTCCAAGAAGAATCAGGAACTTGAGACAGAGATGATGACATCCTATATTGCTCTTCAAAACATTCCAGCAGTACAGCCCATCACAGAACTCACTGTTTTCACACATAAGAACTGCCCCTGAAATTTATTGTGTTTTCAGCTTCCTGTATGGTCGTGCGTCAAAGTCACATGGCCTTTATCATGCTAAAAGTGTTCAGGGGTTTGCAAACACACCGGTTAATGTAATTTCCGGTTTACGAAATAAAGTCCAAAACAACATCAATGAGGGATACTGCTGGAGAGATATTTCAGCCCTGTGAACAGAGCCTTGGTTAATCATTTGGGCACCCGTAGCATTCATGTCTTTTACCAGGGACAGCATTTCCGGTTGCACACGAAGGCTTGTCAAACTTGTGAAACATTTAGCTCAGAGCTTCTGCAGCCCCTGAGAAATCATTCGCGGCAGCCCCGCAGCAGTCTAGATACCAATTGCAACAAAGTTAAGGAATTCAAAGTCAGGTCTTCTACGACGATTGTAAATCAGCCAGTGTGTAAAAAGCAAAGAGAGGAAATACAAAGGCAGATAGAGCCAAGTGATTATTTTCAATGGATCCTGAGCTATTCTTCATTTTTAAACAGCTTGTTAACCCAAGTGGTGAGCCTTTCTCCTGATAGAGAAGAATAACCTCAAATAGCTAATGCACAGTAGGGAGGAAAAGACAAAGATAAATGCTGAATATAATCTTCTTGCTGAAGAATCAGGCATAAGCAAGTGAGAAGGGGAGCATACTTCTGGCTTTTTACCAGCCGCAGTATGTCATGTTGAGAAATAATCCCTAAATTTCTGATTAAAGCATGGCACCACAATCAGGAGAAAGTTCAAAGAGCTTAAACCCCCACCATTGGGTGGCTGTTGCAAGTATAGCCTGCCTGGTGTTGCAAGAATGTGGAGATAGTGGAAATGTGTACAGAGGTACGTAGAGGGCAATCCATGGAAGGGGTCTGAGGTGTGTCTCCAGCATCCAGCATTTGGGGCCATGCAGCCACTGAAACATTAGTGACTTAGGTATTGTGTCCAAGAGAGAGAACCATCCTCCCCTAATTTGTCTTATCCTTTTTTTAAAAAAAAGCCTCCCAGGTCAAATGATGTTTCCACAAGTGATGCTTACTTGAAACTCCTTAGTCAATCCAAGGTCCTGGTTGGTAGCTCCTGACTCAACACGATGTTTAGTTTTAATTTGGATCATTTGAGAGATCCAGTGTGATTGCAGTGCTTAGAATGTTTGCACTAGGGGTGTGCAAAAGCCCCCTCCCCTGTTTCCTGAATAAAGAATATACAGATCAGGCTTACCCGACCTGTCTGTTATAAGAGACATTCCAATTCACTTGGTTGTGGGGTTTGAAACATCATCTGTGCATTTTCTGGATCCCTGTTTTTAATAACAGTAACATTCTCACAAATGGGTGAAAATAAAATAACTATAACTTGGGGACTTAACATTAGTCTAATTGGGTTACCTATCCACTGAAAGCCTACACAGCAATCATTTTTACACACACACATACACACACACACACACACACACACACACACTAAACACTAATAATTAGAAAATATTTCAGTAAAATAATCTGAGTAGGAGAATAAAGAAAGAAAAGAATGTTCCGGAATGGAAAAATGCAATCAAGGCTGCAGCAGGTGAAAAAGTATAATTCCATGAAATGGCTTCCATAATAGACTGCATATATATAGGATGGGAGACACCCAGCTGGAGAATAGTATGCGTGAAAGAGATCTAGGTGTCTGGGTGGACCATAAATTGAACATGAGTCTGCAATGTGACACGGCGGCCAAGAAAGCCAGTGTGATTCTTGGTTGCATCAACAGAAACATAGTGTCTATATCAGTGTTGGCAAACCTATGGCATGGGTGCAAAAGGTGGCACTTGGAGTCCTTTCTGTAGGCTAGGCACCCAACATCGCCCCTTCACAGCCACCTGTATTCAGGTTAAATTGCTGTATTGACACTTTGCAAAAAATTAGTGGGTTTTGAATCACAGTTTGGGCACTCTGCCTCTAAAAGTTTCACCATCACTGGTCTAGATCAAGAAAAGTTATAGTACCACTCTATTCTGCTCTGGTCAGACCCCACCTGGAGTACTGTGTTCAGTTCTGTGCACGATGACAACCTCAAACAGCTCCAGAGGAGTGTGACCAGGATGGAAAAAGGTCTGGAAGAAATGTCTTACGAGGAGCAGCTTAGGGAGTTGGGAATGTTTAGCCTTACAAAAAGAAGGTTGAGGGGGGATATGATTGCCATGGTTAAATATTTGAAAGGATGTCATATTGAAGAGGGGACAGGTGTGTTTTCCATGGCTTCAGAGACTAGGACTCTGAGCAATGGTTTCAAACTACAGAAAAAAGAGATTCCATCTGAACATTAGGAAGAATTTCCTAATGGTTATAGCTGTCCAGCAGTGGAATATGCTGCTACAGAGGGTGGTGGACTCTCCTTTTTTAGAGGTTTTTAAGCAGAGGCTGGATGGGAGTACTTTGATGGGAGTTCCTTCCTGCATGGCAGAGGGTTGGATTGGATGACCCTTGAGGTCTCTTCCAACTCTATGATTCTATGATTCCTCGATGGGATCTGATAGCTGTTCTGAGTTCCCTGAGCTCCTTGCCCTCTGAAGATGCCAGCCAGAGAGTCTGGCGAAATGTCAGGAAGAAAAACTCCCAGAACACTGCCCAAAAGCCTGAAAAACTCACAACAACTAATCTATGATCCCCTTTGTGTCTCAGTAGCTAGAGTGTTCAGGGGATTTCATTGGCAGTTTCAGGTGTCACACACCTTTTCCTTTGGGTTGCAGATGTCTCAGTCTACTATTTAAATTTCATTTCCATTTTTCCTCACTTCTAATCACTGACCAACTCTCTATACCTATGAATGTTAAATGTGATAGTACTCTGCACTGGGAGTGAATACTGCCCATTTGTCTGGTCCTTCAACAGGAAACACTTCTCCCCAGAATCATGTAACCCTCACTGATTCAGTCTGCTTTTGCACATCCAGTTGACAACAGGACACATGCCTAGTTCATATGTTTCAGTTTCAACTGGTGGGAGAATTTTAACTCCACTATCATGCTGCATTATTTCTTTAAAATAATCTTAGCAGCTGTAATTCCTCTCTTCCACTTTCCAACCAGGCCATGCTCTTCTTCCATCAGCATCATTCTGATTAGCAGCACATATCCGATGGCACTGTATGCTTTTCTTTTTAATTAAATAATTAAAGAACAGATAATTGCAAACTGTTTTAATAAATGGCTCCTGACTTCAGTAACGAACATTTTCAAATTCATTTCCTTTGTGACTTCAAAACAAGTGTTTATTTAGAAAATGCCTTCAGCAAGGATTCACTTGGGGATTTATTTTATGTCATAGATTAAATTATTTCTTGTTTATTCTCCTCACTTGAAATGCATAATTAATATTTCACAGCATGCTCAGATTACTAGTTACATTTGCTTCTTCCTTTAATTTTTAAAAGTCACTTACAGTGCTCTTATGGAGACTTAGCCTTAGTGCTCTTACAGTGCAGCCCACAAATCAGGCTAAATATTTGAGTAAGTGAGCTCTAACACATCTTTTAAATCAAGAACACTTACATACCATGATGCCTTCAGAGAGCACAACTGGGTGGATCTAATTTGGGGCACTGAGTAGGTTATTTGTTGCTTATGCTCACCATATGACAGGAAGTTCTGAACAGACTATTCTTTTGCAGGGCTGAACAAATGGAAGACTAGAAAGTATTTCAAAAGGAGTGTGGGAAACTCATGTGTAGAGTCTCCTCAGGAAAATGATCCATATCTTAGCTGCAAATTGCTGCAGGTTAAGAAGTCAGTGTAGGGATTTTCTATTGCATGGCCGTCATGTGAGCCAGCATGCAACAGTGAATGCCCACTCTGATTTACCTGCTGTAATTTGCAGGTGAAATTTATGCTACATTTCCTCACTGTCATTTTTCCATTGCATTCTACTTATTAGACATTGTAAAATGCTTCCTCTCCCTCCTATTTCAAGTGTGATATATCTCGTCTCTGCAGTGGATTAAGCAATGGTCTATGTACATCCACGTAGGCAACCTCAGAGACTGGAGCAGAGCCTCCTCCATCTATGAATACCATCTTCTGTATCCCTGAGATGTCTGATGCATCTACAAAGGCAGCCCTTTCTTAAGAATTTCCAGGGCAATAGTTTGCAAATGAAGGGCCCTTAGAAGGGCGGGAATGGGATTGGGTACATAGGAAAGTCAGCATAGTCTCCTGCAACATGGATTTTAAAAGGGCTGGCATCTCCACATTCCTTTGTCATGCTAAAATATAGGCATTCTCTCTCTTTTTCATATACATGCATTTTTTCACTCTTTTACATACCTATACTCACATAGTCATTAGGAGAATAGAATAAACTCCCCATGAACTTTTATCCTAAACTGATCTGTGCCCTAAGCTTGCCTAGATAGGTCAGTGAGTTAGGCTGCTTTTACACGACCCCTAAAATCCGCTGCAAAACACTCACAGATGCAGAGCATAAAATTGTTTTCCCACCAGCAGCGGACTTTTTAAAAAAATAAAGTATGACCATGCCCATTTAAGCGCTCCCCAGCACATTTTACAGTACCTGGTCTGGAGGAGGTAAAATCCTTGTTGCTGTTCCTTGTTGCTGTTTTAAAGCATTGCATGCCTGGCCCTCCTCCGCTTTTTGTTTGTTTTTGCCCCCCCCCCTTTAACAGACAGGAATCCTAATGGCCTGGAACAATTAGCTGGCAGGTGGAGGTGAGCCTGCATTTTTTTTCTCTCTCCCCTCACCGCAGACAGAAGTAATAGGATCAAGAGTGTGGGGAGGTGGGAACACAGGAAGCAGAACAAAAACCACATTGAGGGAATCTGCATTTAAGTTGCCAGCGGATTTTAGGGGTCGTGTAAAAGCAGCTATCTGGCTGCAGAGCCATAGTTCTTGAGTTGAATTTACCAATGTTCCTCCTGAATGTAATGCCAGCCTCTGTAGCTTTGGACAAACTGTGCAGTTGAACGACACCTCCAGAAGGAGGTAAAGATAAACTTCTTACGGTGTACATAAAAAACCCTGGGAAAGGTGGCGGAATGAAACACTGTATGTATTCATAGGTGGGGAAGGTTGATAATTAGAAAGTAAAGTCACAGAAAGGCTAAGAAGAGAGATTCTCTTGAAAGAGCAACCCACCAAACCCCACATTTCTTTAAGGAAATTAATGGAATGACTCATCTCCAGAAAGAAGGCTTCTTTGCCATGTGTTGCACAGTGGTTTGGTCCGAGGTTGGCAGTTCCATTCCTCACTGTGCCTTCTTGGCAGGGGTTGGATTCAGTGATCCACAGGGTCCCTTCCATCTCTGTAATTTGAAGAAGAGGATGATGGTGATGATAAACATTCTCTCCCGATTTCTGAGGCAAAACAGTCTCCTTAGGTACATTTTCAAAGGGGAGATCAACTCCCACCTCTGGGGCAATCTGGATTTTTGACCCAATGTACTGAATTAGTTCTTTTTTTAAAAAACTATTTAACTCCTTTCTGGCCAAATAAACATATCGGAATCATGCTTGCAAGGGGATCCAGGTTGTAAAAGTGAAGACACAAAATGAATGTTATTATTTTAAATTGCAGATATTAAAACATTTATAAAAATATTTTTGAAAAGAATACAGAACTAGACATGGGCACGACTCGGCGAAATCCTCGTTTCCGTTTCCGTTCCTCGTTTCCATTACGTAACGAAACGAAGAACAACAATCACTCCGCCAGAACTCGAACTCGAACCGACTAAAGAAAAATTGGGTCTGATTTGTCGTGGTTGTTCCTGGCGGCATCGCAGCGATCGCGCGATGCCAAGCGGCACAGGAAAAAAGTTTTAAAAATAAAAAAAAACCCGATTCTTGGCCAAAAAAGCAGGCAAAAATATGCCTGCCTGAGTGAGGGCACCTACCAGAGGGGTGGTTTCTGGGGGGGGGGGTCCCCAGCCTCCCCCCCTCTCCTGTCCTGGGTTGCTCTGGTGGGGGGCATCCTCGTCGTCTCGCCAACTCGCTCACCATGCCATGCAGTGTGGGCGGGGGATCCAAAATGGGGTAACCGCAATATTTATTTTGAAATCGTGGTCCAAAAACACACCAAAGCACCACAAAAACATGCAAAAATAGCTATTTTAAAACTGCCTGAATTTTTAAAGTAGCAGCAGTGGGTTTTTCTTGCAACAAAACGTCTCCATTGATTTTATTTTATTTTATTTTTATTTTTATTTTTTTTACACCTGCGCAATGATGGGCTGGCCATGGTTGTGGACCATGCAAATTTTTGGAGCCATTCTACCAATTGCATGGCCACTTGGCCAGGTTTTGACCGAGACTTCTGGGATGTGCCAGTCGGGCATAAAAAGCCCACTAACCCTAGCCTGAACCTGAACCCTAACCCTAACCCTAACCCTTACGCCAGTACACTGTCCCTCTTAGTAGGTCAGAGAGGCACCCAGAGGTGCACCCCAGTAACTCACCCTAACCTTACCCGTAACCCTAAGCCTAGCCCTTGCGCTAACCCCTAACCAGTAAGCCAGATCTGTGTACTCGCATTGCACTACAGCATGTACACTTCCCTTCTTAGTGAGCCAGAGGGTGCCCGTAGGGGTCCTCTCTCACTTTGTTCCTCCTCCCCTTCCCCAGCCCAAGTGCACCGTATGCCAGGCAGTGAAAGAGAGGTGCCTCTGCCTGCCACTGCAACTTGGTATGCATATCCAATTGGCTATGCATGCTATTTTGTAGCGGGCCAGAGGAGGCACCCACCCCATAGAGGTGCCTCCAGGAGCCCGCTTTCCCTTCATAGCGGGCCAGAGGAGGCACCCACCCCATAGAGGTGCCTCTAGGAACCCGCTACCCCCCCAAACCAGTACTAACGACAGATAAAAAACGACAAACGAAATGACAAATTTTTGAAAAATTTCGCGACAAACGGAAACGAGCCGAAACGGGCCGGCTCCGACACACGACAACTCGAAACGTAATTTTTCCTGGTTGTGCCCATCTCTATACAGAACAAATAGTCAAAAGCTCTCACGTATCATTGTCATTTTGGAGCTACAGAGCTGGAAGAGACTCTTTGGATCAACAAGTCCAGCCAATATGAAAGAGACACAAAGAGAAATCAAACTCTCAACCACTGGCTCCACATTCAGAGGCCTAAACCATTGAGCTATCCAGTAATTAAAACTATGGAATTACTGCTTATTATTTTGTGGCAAAAACATTCACAAAGAAGGGGAAAATCCCAGAAGTGGACACATTTTCCCCCCTCAGTTAATTACTTCTCGAATGTGAGGGGTGTTTTTCAACAAGTTCTCTACAAATCAAAATGCCTAGAATAAACGTAAGTGAGCACAAGAGGGTATCCTGTAAAGCATCGTGAATCCTGACAGGTGTTGTTAGCATACAAGGCAGACACTGCTATGCAAAGTTTGACATTATTTTTCCTGCTGACAGTATGTATTTTCTGCCATTCTGAACTAGTGATAGAGCAGAAGAATATCTTAATCTCTCCCACCCTCTCACACTCATATACTAGAGTTGTTGCTGTTATTTTTGCATGTTATTCAGAGTATGTGTGTGTGTGTATAGCATGTTGTAGACATGGTCTTTCTTGAGCACACTGGGAACAACAATGTTTCATAATTTCTTCAAAAACTTGAATCACATTCCCATCTGGCAGTAAACCAGTCGACCAAACCAAGTAATCAATACATAAAAATGAATTCTTTACCCTTCATTTCTTTTGAAACAGAACTGCTCCCTTAAGAGAGCTAGCTTTCTTGGGCATTTCCCCTCTGCTCCAATGGGCACATCACTCTTCTTTGTTGTTATTTTTGTTTCATGAGAAATAGGTGCAAGTAAATGTCCCTTTTAGAGAGGCACTTGCATATCTAATACACATTTGTCTAAAGTGGAAATAAAACAGAAGGCAGTTCATATCTGAAGTCACATATCAGCTAAGAAATATAATCCCATTATGGTTCCTCCACTTAGGCACCTGCAGGATTGTATTCAAAGTCATTATAAAATAGCACATTTATACTTGCCTGGTTTGAAATCAGATCATTTTAAATGGCATCAAATTAATCAAAGATGTGTTTCCCTAAAATCCATAAAACCAATGAGTTCCTAAAATATTTATCTTGGCTGCTAAAGGGATTATAAAGGTTAAAGTGAGAAAAGATAAATGCATCATTTCAGCAAAAAGACGAAGATGTGAAACAGCCAATGAATGGCTAATTCCAAAAGGTCAAGAGTTTTGAGAAGAACAAAAAAAAATGTTTATTTTAAGCCTTTCCCTCACTTCAGTCGGATGAAAAAGGTCCTGCAATATTGTCTTTTTCTCCCTATTCTGTTTAATGCAATGACATTGGTGAGGCATTTAGCCTTATGTTAAGAAATGGCTTCTTTCTATATCTTTTATGATGGGAAAGGTAAATTGAAAATAACTTCATGCTACATTAAAGAAAAATGTATTCTTCAAAAAAAAAAACACTCTAGCAGATAGTAGTTTTTGGTGATAAAATCTTTTAAAAATGTTCTCATGAGTATCTCTTCACTATTCTTCACATGGCAGCTTTTTAACAGTGCTACTGCTAAAACCATTCTATTCCCATAAGTCTTCCCACATTCTTTTCTGTTCAGAAGAGCTATTAAAGGAGGTGGTCTTGGCATCAGTTGTGACCATACTTCTGGGACAGCAGGAAGTTGCAGGGTGGAAATGCATCTTCATTGAGCCTTGCTATGTGAGATTTTGAACCTATAGCACCAGTGCCATTCGCTTTTTAGAATGATTATCTAGGCAAGGTTTGTTGTGAATCAGGCCTTCACATGCACTTTTTCTACCTCTTAACACAAGTCTCAAGAAGGTCACAAGAAGGTCAAAGTTTGCTGAAGTTTGATCCTGGATTCTTGTGACCTTCTTGTGACTTGTGTTAAGAGGTAGAAAAAGGGCATGTGAAGCCCTGGTTCATACCAACCCTCACCTAGATCAACATTCTTAAAAAGGTAAATAGCACATGAAGTTCATTGATTTGTATTCTTATGAATTGATAACCCTGATGAATACAAATTCACAAATGTTAGCAATTTCTGAATCATCAAATCATTGGGATACTTTAGCAATCTCTGATTCATCAAATCATTGGGATATGATTTCATGAATTGGATATGATTTGGTGTCTCAATACAATTTTTTCTGATTCTCCCCATCTCGGGAGGGAGTGTCCTGGAGTGTCAACACAAGGGGGCTTGCAAAGAAGGCTCAACAGAGACTATTTTTCTTGAGAACTTTAAGGAAAAGCCATCTAACGCAAAAGCTGCTGCTGAACTTCTATCACTGTGGAATTGAGAGTGTGCTTACTTATGGATTATGTGTATGGTATGGAAGTTGTACCCATCAGGATAGGACAGTGTTGCACAGAATCATAAGAATTGCGGAGAGTATTGTAGGCTGTTCACTCCCCACACTAGAACAAATTTATACTACCAGGTGCCACTGTAAAGCATTAGATATATTAAGAGATCCATCACATCCTGGTCATCACATCTTGAAGTTGCTGCCATCGGGACAGAGATATAGAGTACTGGGGGCGAGAACAAGCCGTCTCAAAGCAATATTGGCCTTAAATGGAAATTCTGGACTTATACAATAAGTCAGCTTATTGTATATGTCATATTTTATGTGTTGTAGCTGTTTTTAAATCTATGTGGAATGTTTTATACAGTATGAGTTGAATAGGGCAACCATGAAATTTCGTTGTTCCTACAAGGGGGCAATGGCAATAAAGATTCCTATTATTCCTATTATTCCTATTACCTCCCTTGGCTTTGATTATTTTCAGTAATCTGCTTTGTCTCTTGAAGGCCGTATCAACTCTCCTGGACTATAGCAAGTTCACTGAATGGCCATAGTTTGGGTTAATTGGAAAACATTGCCACTGTATTCATTACATGATGGAGCAACCATTGAAATATTGGACAACAATTAAGTTTCTGCATTGCCCATTTCCAGCTTTTTAATAAATGTGAAGGCCACTGAACTCATTTCCAGAACAAAAACATGGAAGAGGTAACAATCCCCATACCCTGATTTATATGTATAGATGCAAATTGAGAAGTAATGACTCTAATTGAGTTTTTAATATCTTGTATGGTGTTTTATGTGTTTTATATGTTTTGTATGGTGCCTTATTGTTTTGAGTGTGTAGTGGAACAGCACTCTAATTTCGTTGTGCATATCTTGCATATACATAATGACAATAAAACTCTATTCTATTCTATTCTATTCTATTCTATTCTATTCTATTCTATTCTATTCTATTCTATTCTATTCTATTCTATTCTAAATTTGATACATTTCTGTACTGTACTGTGATTGTAACCTGGCTGCCTGCTTCTTCCACTGTTCTCTCTTGCACATTTTCAAGCCCTCTTTTGTCTCTTCTCAAGTTCCTTTATTATTAATGAAAAATTGGCTTGGATGTTTTTCAAAGAGAAGATTATCATCTGCACAGCAAAGGACATGGCCAGCCTATGGCAACCAAAAAACAGATGTGCTCCCACTACATTTGTAATGTTAGCACACCAACACATTCACTTGTATATAATCTGGCTGTCTTAATTTTTGGGGGGTGGGGCTAGTTCCACTAATTTGAGGATAATACCCTGTGTTGTTGTTCCATAACATTTACCACACAAGGTGGCTTTATAACCTTGTCTCCACTCTGACTGAAGTGTTCTGGAAAACTGGGCCATTTGCTGGATGATCTCTGAGGATCCGAAATTGCCATCAGAACCATTGGTTTGTCTTGTGCATTTTGTGAGACAGGCATTGCAAAAGAAATATCTTCTGTCTGACTTCTCTTTGCACCCCCTTTTAACCTGACCAAGACAAACAAACAAACAAACAAAAACCCTAGTGCAGGCTTGGTATAACAGCCAATTTCTCTATAGAAGTAATGTTTGGATGTTATATTTCGAGAAATTTGCAAAGGATTATGATCTTCCAGTCTTCAGAAGCCTAAATCTGTGGTAAATAACAGAAAGGGAGAGAGTAATAATAATAACAACAACAAAAAATTGCCATTCCACTGATGGATTTGTGTGTGTGTGTGTGTGTGTGTGTGTGTGTGTGTGTGTGTGTGTGTGTGTGTGTGTTTTAAATAGTACTCAGCAATATTCAGGACTTAAAACCTCCGAATCTAACTGATGTAATTCTGTGTAAGTGCGTTTTGAGACCTATTTAATTTCTGTCACTAGTAGCTTTTAAAATGTTCCATTTGCCCACAATATACAGAGATTTAGCTACATGGCTCCCATCAAAACTAATAAGGCCCCCATGGCTTAATCCCTTTACACTACTTGGGAGACCTTGCCTTCAGTATAATTCTACCCAAGATCAATCCATTCAGGTTGTCTAGTGCTGAAAAGAATGACCCACCTAGGAATTCTGCAAACAAAATAATTGAAACAGTAATTTGCTTCTTCCCTTGAACTGATAAATCACTTCCTATTTACACATGCAGTCAGGTTCTTGAAATTTGTCCTTTCAGCGCTTGTCTCTGAATTATTTAGCATTTATCTTGCAGCACAGAAAATTAGCATTCAAACTCTTTTTAACAGTATTAAGCTGATATCATTTTCTGTGGATGGTTATTTGTTTTTAGATCTGTGAAGGAAAAGAACAAAGCAAACATTTTCACTCCGCTTCTGATGTTCTATAATATGCAGATTTAAATTAAAGAGTAAAACATTCCTGGCTTACCTTTGGAAAGTATGCAAGAGAGAAAACACATGCAAACAGCTGCTGTTTGCCCAAGGTTCTGCAACACTGTGGGAACACCTCAGATCATCACTTACCCAGTTCTATGAAACTATGGTCATTATAACAGCATTATTGGAAAGGTCCCTGGTTGGCATAAGGATCTTTGCTTAGGATTTGCAAAGCATAATACTACAACATCACTGAAATATGGCCATTCCATCCCTTCTTACGAATCTCTATTGAAACTGCCCCCCCCAAGCCTTCTTGGGCACCCAGTTCCATGTCAAACAGCTCTTATTGCTAGAACTCTCTTCTAATGCTCATTCACCTGCACCCCCCTTGTTGTACATTCTAGTTCCATATTTTTTCATCAGTTCTGTCTTCTGGACCAGGACAGATAAATATCTCCTTAATAATCAAGATAGCACCTCTTGAAGCAACAAGGATGCTCCAGAAATTTGGAAATTCAAATAAGGGATGGAAGCTGGACCCAGTTGAGATCAGAGGGACACAATGCTGTGTAGGATCAGAATGGGCCCAGTCCAAGGTCACTCATTTGGCACCTGAATGGAACTGGGTAACCCATGCACAAGTTTAGTATACAAATAGCTATTCAATCTTACATATACATAACAGGGGATCCTACAACGTTCTAGTGGAAAATGAAGTGGGGGGGAGCAGCCCTATCTTTATTCTCCATCATGAGTAGGAAGACTGTGGCATTTGAAATGAATTTACTTTGAAAGAAAAATGTACATTTGTATTGTGCAAAAGACCAAATGGCTTTCCTTGCATTGTCTTTGAAATAAATAGATTCAATTAATAATATACCTTTTGAACTGCGGAGTCAGAAGGGACACTATAGATCAGGCCTGCCCAAACTTCGGCCCTCCTGATGTTTTGGACTACAGCTCCCAGAATTCTAAGCTTAGATTGCCAATGGCAAAGGACTGTGGGAGTTGCAGTCCAAAACATCTGGAGGGCCAAAGTTTGGGCAGGCCTGCTATAGATCATTAAGTCCAAGTCCTCTAAAGAAAGCACAGTGGGGAACTGAACTCCCAACCTTTGGCTCCACAGCAGCAGATACTAAATAGGATCACAGCAGCCATGAATCAGCACCAAGATCATTGGGGACCAAGTTTGGACTCTTCCCTGTAAACCCCTGAAATTTGGAAAGGTTTGGGGCTCAGGGGACTAAGTTATTAAACGTCAAAGGGAGTCGCCCTAGGAAAAAACATGTCTAATTGAGCAAGAAGCTGAATACCCCCCAAGCAAATTTTTTTGGCTTCTCACTCAATTAGACATGATTTTTACCTTTGACGTTTAATAACTCAGCCCCCAAAACCCAAACCTTTCCAAATTTCAGGGGATTACCTAAAGTTGCTTGAGGAAGCTACTCCTGCCATTCACGTGCCGAAGCATGGAAACTGTGATCCATATTTTCGAGTAGTTTGGGGCTCAGGGGACTGAGTGATTAAGGTCCAAAGTGCCTCCGGGTAGTTAATTGAAAGAATGTGTTTGGCACGCTTTACCAATATAGAATTTAAGCTGATTAATGACCCATGTATTGGGATCACATACTGAACGCACTCTTTCAATTAACTACCTGGAGCCTTAATAACTCAGACTCCTGAAACCCAAATCTCTCCAAATGTTGGGGTCTTACCTAGAATTGCTTTGAGGAAGCTAAGACTGCCATTTCCATGCCAAAACATGGTGGCTGCAATCCGGATCGCATAAATATGCACTCAAAAATATTGATCCCATCCATCTTTTGGCACCAAAGTGGCAGGGTTACCTTAATCAAGCAATTTCTGAAATTTGGAAAGTTTTTTTTTAGGGGGGGGGATCAGGGAGCTGAGTTATAAAGCTCCAAAGGGGGGGTCCAGATAGTTAATTGAGAGAGTGTGTGGTCCACAGTCCAGCAATGTAGGAGTTAATAGGAATTAAGCTGGTGGTTAAATTAACTCCTAAACTGCTGGCACGTGTGTCACACTCTCTCTCAATACATACCATTTGCCAGAAGGAGTGAGTTACAGTGCATAAAGACCTAGAACTTTCTCAATCCCCCTTTGGATTTAGTGTTGAAGAATAGGAACTGTATTACTGCTACAGCTGTGCCTGCTAGCCTAGTTTCATTGTAAAATGAAATCAATGGGTTTTAACAGACTTTAATTGAAAGGACATTCCTTAGGGAGAGGAGAATCAAAAACTGGAGACAAACAGTGCAGTGTTCTTTAGAGAGAGGATGATTTGACTTTGGGAGAACTGGAATAATTATGTTTTTATTACATTTTAAAATCAGGTCAATGTGGTATTTCAGCTGCTAATGAATGACACTTCAATTTAAATATGGATAACAGAGGAAAGTCTGCTGAACCATAATTATGAGACTGTTTTGAATATCAAACTAAACCTCTTTCCTTGATAACCCATTCTGTGCTGCTAGACCTTTCTTAGCATTTCATATGTGTAGAATGTATTTTTAATTGTGTAATTATATGCTTACTTACTTCTGCAAAGCTATTTTAAACAGAATAATCTCAGCAGCAATGTAATAAAATAAAATCTGTCAATAAAATAATTGGGGTGATTTCATAGCAGGAGACAGATTTTTATGGAGAGCTGGAAAGGATCTGAAAGAGAAAATAGTCCAGGCTCCACATTCTTATGAGTATTTGACATGATCTCTGTTTCAGCTGCAGCTTTTCCACTCTGTTGCATATGTGCTGAATAGCCAAGGTGTTTCAGCTGAGAAGGCATTCGCAGATGCTGTGTCTGCTTCAGGAACAAATTGTAGACATATAAATCTCATTCTGAAATCTCTTCAGATATTCAAAGAAAAATGGCAAATTTTGAATGTTGGCCTCTTAAGTTTTTTTAAAATACATCCTTAAGAATACAATACCTCCTCCTCCTCCTCCTCCTCCTCCTCCTCCTCCATCATCATCGACCAATCTAGCTATATTTTACATTAACTGTGTAAAAAAATATTGTAGTAAGCTAATCTGTTTAGTCAGTTCTGAAAGATTTAATCGTCCTTGCTAGAGGACTCCACTGACAAGGACATGGTAGTTACCAGCTTCTGCTGAGGAAGCCAGTGGTTTTATCATTCTGTTCAGATTATGGTATTCTCAGTGCTTTGTCAGAATCAGACTGACTTTTCCCAAGATCTGGAAGAAAATGAGATGGTAGCAGACAACCTATAATCTGCATTTCACACTGTCAAGGCTTGCTGGCTGACACCAAATATGCATATGTTTTGTTAAGTGATTATTAATACTGATGCAGACAGCGCTAGTATCACTTAGTTCACATATGTTTGGCTGGTACACAGCTCCACATGCAAGACTGAATCCCTAGTAATAAGTTGTTCTAATGCCACACTAAATGTTCTAGATATCTTGCCCTTAAAAGAGAGAATTCTTTAACTGCTGAAAACCTCTGTCAATGCAGAAATGTTTCGCGCCAGCTATAGTTTAACAACCAGTTTCCACAACCAGCTTTCAAACAGCTGACAGATGGATACCAATGGACACCTAAATGGTCACTTGGGAGAGAGACCTAAGATTTTAGGCTTCATAGAATAGCATAAACCTACCTCTGCCAACTTCTTGTCCAAAATAAGACATTTCCCAGCACTAGGGCATATTGAGGCAGCTTCCTTTTTGAACTGGAAGCTTGGTAGAGTTAGGCCAATCCTAGGCTATGAGGCCTTCCAACTTAGGCATCAGGCTTTTCTCCTATTTGAACCAAATGGTGCCTCTAGCCAAAACCTTGCCTGTCACTCCGTGGCTCTGAAAGCAAAGCAAAGTGTTCTGCTTATATACCGCCCCATAGTGTTTAAGCACTCTCTAAGCGGTTTACAATTTAATTATGCAGGTTACACATTCCACCATCACCCCAGCAAGCTAGGTACTCATTTCACCAACCTCAGAAGGATGGAAGGCTGAGTCAACCATGAGCCGGCTACCTGGGGTTGAACTCCAGGTTGTGAGCATAGTTTTACCTGCAGTACAGGCATTTAACCTCTGCACCACGAGGCTCCAACATCAGTGAAGTTAACTTACTGTATTTTTTGCCCTATAAGATGCACCTGACGATGACACGCCTAGTTTTTAGAGGAGGAAAACAAGAAAAAAATTAGTTTAAGGTTTCGTAGTGGAGGAATCTTGGCTGCAAAAGTGGGGGGCAGAGGCTCCCTGGAGGAGACCTCCTTTCAAAAGGTGATTTTGACTGGGGAATCCTGGCTGCAAAAAGGGGAGAGTTGCAAATGAGGTTATTGTAACTTTGAAATCCAGGCTGCAAAAGGGGAGGGTTGCAAACAAAGTGATTTTTGACTGGAGAATATCAGCTGCAGAAGGAGAGGGCAGAGGCTCCATGGAAAAGATCTCTTTGCAAACAATCTGATTGGAACTGTGGAATCCAGGCTGCAGCAGGGGACAGGAGAGGCTCCGTGCAGGTAACTTCTCTCTAAATGAAAATCTGTGATATATATCTAGCAGGGATTACTATATTCGCTCTATAAGACACACAGACAGTTCCCCTTACTTTTGAGGGGAGAAGTGCACCTTATAGAGAGAAAAATGCAGTATTTCCATTCAGCAAACTAAGAGGCCTTGTAGCATCTAAGAATAGCAGCTTGAGAGAGCTCTTTAGACTAGCCACATTCTAGCATTTTGAGAACCCAGTGTAGAAGAATTGTAGAGAAGAGCTGGAGGAAGCTTCTCTGCAAATTCAGTGTCTCTATGAGCCTTGGACATGGAAATGTGCCTCTATAGCTCAATGAATCGACAAATCAAAATTTGCTAAAAATTCATCAAATTTTTAAAGGGGGTATCAGTCCTTACTAATATGAATTGATTAATTAGCAATTCTTCTTCGTGGCATCTGTGAATGCACACATATGGGATGGTTTCGCGTCTGCTCATGGTCACTGGAAGTCCCAAACTCCTCAGCAGTACAGGACCTCCTCCCCCCACTGTGCATTCTCCGGGTCCTGCACTTCCCCCCAGTTCCTTTTTTGCCACCGATGTGTTTGGTCACATTTTGTCCAGCTCCTGTAATCAGGTAGAACGTTATTAGTTTTCCCCCTCTTTCTCTTATTATTATTGTTCATTTATTGTTAATTCCTATTTAGTACGAAGAAATCCTCCTCCTCCCAGATCCCTCCTTTATTTTTGGCGGCTCTAGTTGCCCCCCCCCATTCTCCCTTCTGCATCCTTCCTGCCATTTTATGGCCTCCAAAGCCCTGTTTAAGCGTTGTATGGCTTGTCTGAATAAAGTTCCCTTGTCAGACGGCCATGATCAGTGTCTCTATTGCCTCAGAGAAGCCCACCAATTGTCCAGTTGCCCCGAGTGCAAGCAGTTGACCAAGCCAGCACAAAAACAATGGCTTGGTCAAATTAGAGCCTACTTGTGGGAGAGGTCCTTACAGCCCATGGATCCACAGGACAAGGCAGACCTCCAGATGCCAACACAACAAACCACTAAAACCTCTGCTAAGGTGTTGACGAAGAAAAAGAGGAAGCCCTTGACACTGAAATTGCCTTTTTCTCCGAGCCCGAAGGTTCATTCCTCCGCATTGACACCAAGACCACCTCCATCAACATTGACGGACTCTCAAGATCAAGACGCGGAAACTATATAGTCTCGGCAACACATAGTGCATTCCCCCAATTCTAGCTGTTCCGGCAGCTGGGGAGATATGCTACAGACTTCCAGTAATACAATGGAAGCACGTTTGGGTACCCCACACTCATCTCATGACTTCCCTCTAGATCATACATTGAGGGCTGATGCTGAGGAGGACCAACCTCTTCATTGCACAGATGGATCATAACAAGAACGTGCTCTCAGACACCGAGCATCGGACCCACAACTTGACACTGAGGAACACCACCACTTTCCTCAACATCTGGGCAATCTTCAATGCTCTCAAGGCATTTGAACCACCAGTCATAAACTGTACTGTGCAGATTGTCACAGACAACACCACAACACTCTATTATGTAAACAAACAGGGAGGAACCCACTCCCACGCACTCCTCCAACTGACCATCCGACTCTGGGAGTGGGGCTACCACAGAAACATCTTTACTGTGGCAATTCACATAGTGTGGGAAGACAACATAATGGCAGATCATCTCAGCTGCCTACAATACAACCATTGATGGTCCCTGTTTGACCCAGTGTTGCTGTCACCAGGGAACCCCTGCAGTGGACCTCTTTGTAACTTGCCAGAATGCCAAATGCCCCAATTTCTGCTCAAGAGCAGGACAGGACCACCAGTCTCTGGGGGATGCCTTCACCATACCTTGGAAAGGGGTACTAATGTACGCTTTCCCTCCATTGCACCTAATCCAGAAGACTATAATCAAACTATACCATGACAAATCCTGGGCCATACTGATGGCCCCCTGGTGGCCTCGCCAACCATGTTTTCATTCTCTACACCTGATGGCTCGGTTCATCATCAATTTTCCATACAGCAACTCCTAGGCCATGCTAGGAAGTCTGAAATACCCACCCTATATTCTTACAAATAGAAAGTCTTCCTCAACTTCACAAGGGAACATGGACTCCCTTGCAACCCCATTCCCACTCTTCCATCACCCCTTGATCAAGCAATTTCTTAGAGGCCTCAAGAATCTTTGTCCTCTGCAGAGACACTTGAGTTTTCAGTTACAGGTAGGTAACCCAACATTTTTGAATGAATTTTGCAGTTCATTTTATTTCATGCCTATCTCTAATAGGTACATTTAACCCTAATCACACAGATTGAATGTACATTATGTGTAAATAAATGATAGATGGTGAATTCCTTTGTGAGGGATCAGTCCCTCCCACCTCCATTGTTTCCTACTTTCTTTTGCTTTTTAGGACCTACTATTGACCTTTATTTTTAGACCTATTTTAAAAAGTGCCCTAGGTGCCCATTTAATATTTCTTGGTGGGCGTTTGTGCAGTGCTCTGATTTGGGGTAGTCAGTAGGCACCCTTGGTCGAATCTGGCCACTAATTGATGGCACTAGGGGAATAACTTCCCCATACTTTCTCCAGTAACCCTGGAAAATCCTGGGAAAATGCTGGGAAAATCCTGACTCATTGCTATTTCTAGGTAATGTATCTATAGATTAGGATCAGTTTAAGAAAGAGAGAGAACAGACTTAATAGAGAATTGCATTCCACTTGAGCTTCCTGAAAGCTTTCTTAAGTAGGCATAAAATGCCTACCAAACACATTAAATCCCACCCAGCAGATTGCTACTGACTAATGTATTGTTATTGACAAGATGCCACTTTATATTTGAAGCCATCCTACAGAAGCAATAATTTAGGAGAAAATTTGCTTCTAAGATGCTGCAGAGAGCTAGGCTCTTTTAATCCAAACTTCTATATTTTGTTATATGTACATGAATCGATATATTTTATTGGCAACAAGACTGTAAATTTTATGTGAATTCTGATGTTTGTGACTGGGTGAGCTTGAGCACTAATGAAAGGTCTGCCTCCATGTCCCATTGGCTCTCTGATGGTCCCTGCTGAAGCTGGGTGGCAGGCATCTGGTAGATACTTTCTCCATGGCGTTTCCCAGGATTGAACACTTCAGTAGAGAACAAAGGCTGCTCTCTCACCGGGGGAAGATCCTGATCTTCTGAAGGTCCGGCTTTTCTTCTTCGTCCCGTCACGTGACTGAATATGTGGGACAGTAGTTCCCATGTACAGTGGTACCTTGTATAAAGGAATTAATTCTTTCAAAATGAATTTATGTTAAGCAAATTTTCCTTTATACACATTCCCATAGGGATGCATTGAAAATGGAGTAATCCCATTTTTATGTTGTACAGATTCTCCCCATAGGCGATTATGTTAAGCAAATTTCCCCTATATCCGGAATATTTTATGTTGTACAAATTTTATGTTATACAAACTTGTCACGGGTCCACTGTACAAAGCTTTTTAAAAAAATTTTAAAGTGCAGTTCAGCCCCATGGCCAGCAGGTGGCACTAGCATTAAAAAGGATCATCTGGCTGGGGAAAATTAAAACAAAGAGCACTGGATGGAGCTTCCGATCTGCAAATCGGCCCCAGGAACAGCCAGTTGGTGCTACGAGGAAAAAAAAAGAAGGAACCCGGATCATCTGCATGGTTCCATGGTGTCTGCGTCCTTAAAAGGTGGATTTTAAAATGAGGCAAAAAATTCCCTACCTCTTCAGTAAATTCTTGGAAACCTCGCTTAATGGGGCATTACCGAGTTTTCTTTTTCTTTTCTTTTCTTTTTCAAAAAGCCCGGTGGCCGTGGGATGGCATTTTTGGACACGGTTTATCTACTAATTTAAACTGCATTTAAAGGGACATGGGATAGGGGCCAAAGAGGCTGGGGAGATCTGGAAGGGTAGGAGATGGATAAGAGTGTGAAAAGGCCCACCCAGAAATCACCAAGAGGAAAATATAAGGGAGGTGCAGGAATTGCTAGCTAGCAGCCATTGGATGTCCCTGATGACCAAGAAAGAGTGGTTGCTGACCTGGAGCCAGACATCCTGGAAAGTGTAGTCAAATGGGATTTAGAAAGCACTGCAAACAACAAGACCAGAGGAGATGACAACATTCCAGTTGAACTATTTAAAATCTAAAAAGATGCTGCTGCTAAAGTGCTAGACTCAATATGCCAGTAAATTTGGAAAACTCAGCAGTGGCCAGAGGTCTGGAAAATATTGGTCTACATCCCAAACCCAAAGAAGGACAATGCCAAAGAATGCTCCAACTACTGTACAATTGCACTCATTTCACATGCTAGCAAGGTCGTGCTCAAAATTCTAGAAGGTAGGCTTAAGCAGTATGTGGACAGAGAACTCCCAGAAGTACAAGTTTGATTTTGAAGGGGCAGAGGAACTAGAGATCAAATTGCCAACATTATTTATTTATTTATTTATTTATTTATTTATTTATTTATTTATTTATTTATTTGTTTGTTTATTTATTTGTTTGTTTGTTTGTTTATGGGGCTTCTATACCGCCCATCTTCCCGGAGGAACTCTGGGTGGTTCACAATAAACTGAACCAAGTTCAGCCAACTCAAAAATACATAGATAACTAGTAACTACTGTGACAAACAATTTAAAGGAAAAGAAACAATAGGCAACCCTGGCGTAAAAACTATGAAATAGACTAGGCAAATGGTGGACAGAAAACAACAACAACTAAACTAACTCACCAAAGGCCTCGCGGAAGAGCAAGGTCTTTAAGGCCTTCCGAAAGGCCGGCAGGGACTGTGCAAGGCGCATTTTGCTGGGAAGGTGGTTCCACAAGGTCGGGCCTGCCAGAGAGAAGGCCCGGTTTCAAGTCGAGGTTTTCCAGACATCTCTAGGCATGGCTCTCCTAAGCGAGTGCGCACGCAACATCCTCGTTGGATGGGCTGAAGTTGACCGCTGGGTGATCCGCTCTGCCAGGTAGTCAGGTCCTAGGCCATGGAGGGTTTTATAAACTAAAACCAGGACCTTGAATCTAATCCGGGATGCGGGTAGCCAAATGCAGGCGAGCCAGAACTGGGGTGATATGGTCGTAACGACGCACACCCACCACCAGTCTGGCCGCCACATTTTGCACCTGCTGCAGTCGCCGGAGGAGAGTCAAGGGTAACCCCATGTAGAGAGCATTGCAATAGTCTATTCTCAAGATCACCAACGCTTGCACGACAGTTCTCAGGGAGTCCCCGTCCAGGTATGGGCGAATCTGGTTGATTTGACAAAGATGAAGGAAAGCGGTTCTGGACACGGCAGCCACCTAGGCCTCCATGGTGATGTCCAGACACACTGTCTGCCAGCTGGAGGGAAACACCCTCCATGCCGGGGAGAGGGCCTCCATAACCGGACGGGGAACTCCCGAAGAACATCACCTCAGTCTTCTCGGGGTTGAATTTGAGTCTGTTAGCCTTGGTCCATGCCATGACTGCATCCAGGCACTGGTCGAGGATCTGGACAGCTTCAACTGCAGAGGTGGAAAAGAAGAGATAGAGCTGCGTGTCATCAGCGTACTGATGGCAGCAGACTCCAAATCTCCTAATGACCCCTGCCAGCGGCCTCATATAGATGTTGAACAGCATGGGAGAGAGGGACGACCCCTCTGGGACCCCATAAGGGAGTGTCCACAGGGCCGAGAGCTCCCCCCCCATGCTGCACATACTGGGGACAGCTCTCCAAGAAGGACCGGAGCCAACTGTGGACAGTGCCCCCGATACCCACCTCGGAGAGCCGGTCCAGTAAGATACCGAGGTCGACGGTATCGAAGGCCACTGACAAATCCAGAAGAACCAACAAGGTAGAGCAACATCTGTCGCCCCCCGGATAAGGTCATCTTGCAGCGCGACCAAAGCTGTCTCAGTCCCCCGGCCCGGCCTAAACCCAGACTGGCATGGGTCAAGGAGCTCTTGTTCCTCCAAAAAAGACTGAAGCCGGACCGTGTCCACCCTCTCGATGACCTTGCCCATAAAGGAAGCATTGGTGATCAGGAGATAATTAGCCAATTCATCCGATGCCATGCCAGGTCTTTTAAGGATGGGCTTTACCACAGTCTCCTTCAGGCGCAAGGGAAAAACCCCCTCTCCGAAGGAGGCTGTGGTGATGACAGGAGCCCATTCCGGCCTGCTCCCTCCTGCAGTTTTTATAAGCCAGGCAGGGCAAGGGTCGAAGTGGGTGGACACGGGCTGGCAATGGGCAATAGCCCTGGAGGCCTCCAAAGAGGAAACAGGCCCAAACCCATCCAATCGAGGAGAACGCTGGGGTGTAGCATCAAGGGATGCTGAGGATAGACTAGGGCAACCGGAGTCAAGACCGACTCGGATGGCCTCTATTTTCAATATTGAAAAGGCTGCGAAAGTCTCATTATTGAACTCAGTAGGAGGAGGCCTCACCAGACTAGGATTGGTGAGGTCCTGAACCAAACGGAGTTCCGCCTGGCAGTTTGAGGCCTCACCAATTCTCAGGGAGTAGTATGTTGTTTTAGCCTCCCTGATCGCATGAGCATAGCGCCTAGTCTGGATAACAACTGCAGCCTTGTAAAACACCGTCCAGTCTCTCCTCCAGCTGCTCTCCAGCCTCCTACACTCCTGCTTCATCGCTTTCAGCTCCACCGTAAACCACAGCGAAGACCGAGCTCTGCAATGGAAGAGGCGCCTAGGGGTGATCCGGTCGACAGTGCGGGAAGCTCCTTCAAACCACTGGTCCACCGCTACCTCAGCTGGATTGTCAGCCAAGCTGCCAGGAAGCTCCCTGAAGGCTTCCCAGAACCGAACTGGGTCCAAGAGCCTCCGGGGGCAGGCCCAAACAAGTGGCCAAGGATCTCCGTGGGGAGGGGCTGCGACCGATAGGGAAAAGGACAGCAGGTGATGATCTGACCATGACACTGGTAGGGAAACAATGTCCCCTACCTCCAGATTAGAATCCCCCGACTTGGAGGTAAATAGCAGGTCTAGGGTATGCCCTGATCTGTGGGTGGGGCAGGAAACATGCTGGGTCAGACTCATGGAGGCCATGGACTCCATGAATTCCAGACCCGCACTGGAAAGTTCATCACCGGCACGCACATTGAAATCCCTGACCACCAAAAGGCGGGGGGACCTCAACAGTGCTGCCGCAATGAACTCCGTAAGCTCTGGCAGGGATTGTGCTGGGTTGCGGGGAGCACGGTAGCCCAGCACAATGCCAAATCTGTCCCACTGTCCCACTAACAGGTGAAGGCATTCTAACCCCGGACTGACCAATGTTGAGGCCCTGCTGACATAAAGAGATTCCCTATAAAGGATGGCGACCCCTCCCCTTCTGACCCTCCAACCTGCCCACACCCTGAACCTGAAACCCAGGTGGGCACAGCTGGGTGAGCGAAGCCCCCGCTGCCCCCACTCAGGTTTCGGTGATACAGGCCAGGTCGGCCCTCCCATCCCTGATGTCATCGTACACGAGGGGGGTCTTATTATGGACCGACCAGGCATTCATCAAAAGGCAGGACTGGTTGGAGGCGCTGGCGGGATGGCTCCGAGACATGTGACAGTGAGTTGACGGGTCAGAACGGGGGACAGGCGCGAGTTGCCTGACCCAGGTTCTTCTCACCCAACTAACCCCCCCCCCAACTCCTAGCGTACCACCCATGGCCCGACACAACTGGAATAGCAGTCCCTGCAAACGTGGTGACAAAAAAAGGTAAGTAGCAAATACAAAGCAATACAACAATATAATAACCTAACAATAACAACAAATAATAAAAATAATGATACATTATGATAAAATAACAACCCAGAAAGCAACTAATAAATATAATAACTAGCTACATGTGCTGGATTATGGAGAAAGCTAGAGAGTTCCAGAAAAATCATCTACTTCTGCTTCATTTACTATGCAAAAGCTTTTGACTGTGTGGACCACAAAAACTATGGCAAGTTCTTAAAGGAATGGGAGTGCCTAACCACCTTATCTGTCTCCTGAGAAATCTATATGTGGGACAAGCAGTAATAGTCAGAACTGAATATGGAACAACTAATTGGTTTAAAATTGGGAAAGGAGTACAACAAGGTTGTAGAGTGACACCTTGCCTATTTAACTTATATGCAGAGGACATCATGTGAAAGGCAGGAGTGGATGAATCACAAGCCGGAATTAAGATTGCTAGAAGAAATATCCCTCCCTTCCTGCTTCTGCTTCTCCAGGTCCGTAACAAAGGCATCAAGGGAATGAACCCATTCCCTGAGCTCTTGCAGCGAGGACATGACTTTTGCCCAAGAGGCAAATAATTATACATATGGCACTTGGTGCAAAACACTGGATTTCCCCGACACCACTGCTGTCTGTCTGACTGCATGCTGGAGATTGTTGAGAGGTTTGTGAACCCTCTGTGTAGGGGAACTTGTAGTATCTGGTGGCCTGACTTGAAGGAGGCCTGGCTTTTATGTTCTTCCTCAGCACTTGCCTTTGCCCTTTGAATACAATGAACAAATAAAAAATTGTTTAAAAATTGTTAAGGGCCTCCCCTTGGCCTCTCTGGTGAACTCCCCTAGGAAACTCCTGTTTGCTCTTCCTGTTCACTCACTCTGGTCGTTCATTCCCTGGCTCTGCCTCAGATTTAATCCCTCAGCTGTGCTCTGCTTGGAGTCAGGTACCAAAAGCAATGGCTTTGTGACTTCAAAATGTAATCTTCCCAGAGGCTGAGAAGAAGGATGAAGATGACTAGGAGGACCCCAGTCCAACCACAGGGTTTGTGCTGGGAGCAATGGTACAACATTTGCATCAGTTGGCAAGAAGTATATGGGAAGGGAGGCTTAAGGTAAAGGGTTGTATAGACAGTAAGGATGAGAAAGGTCACCCCCCTTCAACCCTTAAGGAAGAGCACAACCAATTATAGCTGATTCCTCTAGAAATAACCTTGCAAAGAAAATCTGATAGAGGAGAAGCAATGTAAATAGTTTCTAATAAAGGTTGTACTTGTTGAAACATTGTCTCTGAGCCTTCTTCAAACTGATGAATGGCAAAGGGGTGCTGTTTGTGGTCCCTATCCCTCCAGAGGAGGTGGACTACTTCATAGTAAGGTTTAGGATTCTTGAGCTTACCTTACTTATGAGGTAGTTGCAGTGCTGCAGTCTCTCTCTCGCATTCTGTATTTCTCTGTGAATGTCCTGTGTTTCACAATATAATTATCCTTGTGGCAACCACCAGGCTCTTCAGTTTCCTATAGTTCAACTAAACCTCAGAGACCCCTACAAGTCCCCCCCCAAAAAAGCACGAAGTGTTGGCAACCAGGGAGGTTGTGTGTGAGTGGTGAATGTACGTGTTTTTTAAAATCCCAAATATCTCAACTTGCAATGTTACAACTCAAAATTATCACCAAAAGAATTTCTAAAAGCCCTGAAAATGAAGCAGAAAAAAGATACCCCCCCTTTTTTTTGAGGGAATGAAATGTTTGGGAAAACAAAGAGAAATCTTTTACACAGCACTGGCTCTTCTTTCTTGGACAATGTGCCTCCCTTCTGCAAAATGTAGCCTTTGAAAGACTCCTAGGGATGGTCATGAACTAATATTGAACCAAAACTTCTCCAGAGACATTTTTCTTAGAAACCTTGTAAGACTTTCCCTTTTCTTATTTCTCTCTGCCGCCCCCACCCCCCGAAATAGAAAGCAGTTTTATCCAAGTTTCTTTCTCTTTTCTCCACTAGGTTTTGGGTGGCTGCTTTCCTGTCACTACCAAAATGTCTCAGAATGACACCAGGTAGAGGGTACTGTGTAGGGTGCAAAATAATGACTCAGAGGCCAAAACAGATGTTGTTATTGTCACTTGTTGTCAAACACAAGGACAAACAACTTAAAGGAGAGGGGGGAGAGAGCAAAGTGGCACTTTTACCATTGTTAATTAGAGATGGGCACAAAACAGAAAAATTGTGTTTTGTTTTTTCATTTGTTGTTGAGTGGTCCATTTCGGTTCGTTTCCGTTTGTCGGGAATTTTTCAAAAAATTTCGTTACCGTTTTTTGTTTTTTCGTTTGTCGTTTCTACCTGCTTTTTGCACGATTTTTAAAGCATTTCCGTGCGCAGGCATCCCCCAACGCCCCAGACCAGAGGGAAAACACTAAAAAAATGGATGCTGGCAGAGACACAGTATACACTAGGTATGCAGGGAGGCTGCAAAGGCAGCGGTGGGCGTTGCCCAGGGTGCAAGGCAGCCGCAGAGTGACTGCACTGGGGGGCAGGGGAGGGTACTCACCGAGAGGTACACAGCACGCACACACAAAGGGAGGCTGCAGGACTGAAGCTAGAGTCGCAGAGACAGCAATCCCACCCTAACTCCCACCAGAGACTGCAAGGAGGACGGGGGCTGCCAGAGCTTTTTATGCCCTCTGTGGCTGCCAGACCTGCCTGCCCAGTCTGCAGCCTGGGCATGCTATTGGTTGAACATGATCCCACATCACATGGCTTGCCTCCATTTTGTGGCTGGTGGCGACATCCATTTTGTCATTCTTAAAGGGAAAAGAAAAATACATCGCAATGGGAGAAGAAGAAAAACAAACGTTTTAAGGACCCCAATCCCCCTGGCAGGGATTATCAGACAATATAAATAATTATTGCTGCGTTTTTACGGATGTCCTGCCTCCTGCCAATTGGGCGGTATAAAAATCTGATTTAAAAAATCAGGGAATATCTTATAAATGGGGCACATTTCTACTTTTGTGTCCCAGTTGATCAGTGAGGCTACAAAATAAAACAGGCTGAACTGTGCTTTCATCATTGTAAGGCTAATTACACTGGTGACAATGAGGCCTGTAATAAAACTTCCTGGGGTAGGAACTGGCAAGCCACCCCGGTATCCCTGCCAAGAACATCCCATGGTCAGAAACAAAAGGCTAAAAGATATGACGCTGGAAGATGAGCCCCTCAGGTCGGAAGGTGTCCAACATGCTACTGAGGAAGAGCGGAGGACAAGTACAAGTAGCTCCAGAGCTAATGAAGTGGCTGGGCCAAAGCCGAAACGACGCTCAGCTGCAGATGTGCCTGGAAGAGAAAGGAAAGTCCAATGTTGCAAAGAAATATACTGCATAGGAACCTGGAATGTAAGATCTATGAACCAGGGTAAGCTGGATGTGGTCAAACGTGAGATGGAAAGAATAAACATTGACATCCTGGGCATCAGTGAACTTAAATGGACAGGAATGGGTGAATTCAGTTCAGATGACTATCACATCTACTACTGTGGGCAAGAATCCCATAGAAGAAATGGAGTAGCCTTCATAGTCAACAATAGAGTGAGAAAAGCAGTGCTGGGATAAAACCTAAAAAATGATAGAATGATCTCGGTACGATTCCAAGGCAGTCCTTTGAACATCACAGTAATCCAAGTTTATGCACCAACTACCGGTGCTGAAGAGTCTGAGATTGACCAATTTTATGAAGACTTACAAGAACTTCTAGAACTGACACCAAAGAAAGATGTTCTTCTCATCATAGGGGATTGGAATGCTAAAGTAGGGAGTCAAGTGATAAAAGGAATAACTGGCAAGTTTGGCCTTGGAGTTCCAAATGAAGCAGGGCAAAGGCTAATTGAGTTTTGTCAAGAGAACAAGCTGGTCATTGCAAACACTCTTTTCCAACAACACAAAAGGCGACTCTACACATGGACATCACCAGATGGACAATACCAGAATCAGATTGACTATATTCTCTGCAGCCAAAGATGGAGGAGCTCTATACAGTCAGCAAAAAAAAGACCTGGTGCTGACTGTGGCTCAGATCATCAGCTTCTTATTTCAAAATTCAAACTTAAACTGAAGAAAGTAGGGAAGATCACTGGGCCAGTCAGGTATAACCTAAGTCAAATCCCATATGAATACACAGTGGAAGTGAAGAATAGATTCAAGGAACTAGATTTGATGGACAGAACACCTGAAGAACTATGGATGGAGGCTTGCAGCATTGTACAGGAGGCTGCAATGAAAAATATTCCAAAGAAAAGAAAATGCAAGAAAGCAAAGTGGTTGTCCAACGAGGCCCTACAAATAGCGGAGGAGAGAAGGGACGCAAAATGCAAGGGAGAAAGGGAAAGATACAGAAAATTGAATGCAGACTTCCAAAGAATAGCAAGGAGAGACAGGGCGGCCTTCTTGAATGAACAGTGCAAAGAAATAGAGGAAAACAACAGAAAAGGAAAAACCAGAGATCTGTTCAAGAAAATTGGAGATATTAAAGGGGTATTTCGTGCAAAGATGCATATGATAAAGGACAAAAATGGTAGGGACCTAACTGAAGCAGAAGAGATCAAGAAGAGATGGCAAAAATATACAGAAGAATTATATCAGAAAGATCTGGATGTCCCTGATAACCAAGATAGCGTAATTGCTGACCTGGAGCCAGACATCCTGGAAAGTGAAGTCAAGTGGGCCTTAGAAAGCATTGCAAACAACAAGGCCAGTGGAGGTGACGGCATTCCAATTGAACTCTTTAAAATCATAAAAGAGGTTGCTGTAAAGGTGCTGCATACGATATGCCAGCAAATTTGGAAAACCCAGCAGTGGCCAGAGGACTGGAAAAGATCGGTCTACATCCCAATTCCAAAGAAAGGAAACGCCAAAGAATGCTCCAACTATCGCACAATTGCACTCATTTCACATGCTAGCAAGGTTATGCTCAAAATTCTACAAGGCAGGCTTCAGCAGTATGTGGAAAGAAAACTTCCAGAACTACAAGCTGGATTTCGAAGGGGCAGAGGAACTAGAGATCAAATCGCCAATATGCGCTGGATTATGGAGAAAGCCAGAGAGTTCCAGAAAAACATCTACTTCTGCTTCATTGACTATGCCAAAGCCTTCGACTGTGTAGACCACAACAAACTATGGCAAGTCCTTAAAGGAATGGGAATGCCTGACCACCTTATCTGTCTCCTAAGAAATCTATATGTGGGACAAGCAGCAACCGTCAGAACTGGATATGGAACAACTGACTGGTTTGGACTTGGGAAAGGAGTACGACAAGGCTGTATACTGTCACCTTGCCTATTTAACTTATATGCAGAGTACATCATGAGAAAGGCCGGTCTGGATGAATCACAAGCCGGAATTAAGATTGCCGGAAGAAATATCAACAACCTCAGATACGCAGATGATACTACTCTAATAGCAGAGAGTGAGGAAGAATTAAAGAACCTCTTAATGAGGGTGAAAGAGGAGAGTGAAAAAAATGGGCTGAAGCTCAACATTAAAAAAACTAAGATCATGGCCACTGGTCCCATCACCTCCTGGCAAATAGAAGGGGAAGAAATGGAGGCAATGACAGAGTTTATTTTCTTGGGCTCCTTGATCACTGCTGATGGCGACTGCAGCAACGAAATAAAAAGACGCCTGCTTCTTGGGAGGAAAGCAATGGCAAACCTAGATAGCATCCTAAAGAGCAGAGACATCACTTTGCCAACTAAGGTCAGGATGGTTAAAGCTATGGTTTTTCCAGTAGTGATGTATGGAAGTGAGAGCTGGACTATAAAGAAGGCTGATCGCCGCAGAATTGATGCTTTTGAGCTGTGGTGCTGGAGGAGAGTCTTGAGAGTCCCCTGGACTGCAAGGAGATCAAACCTATCCATTCTGAAAGAAATCAACCCCGAATGTTCACTGGAAGGACAGATTTTGAAGCTGAGGCTCCAGTACTTTGGCCACCTCATGAGAAGAGAGGACTCCCTGGAAAAGTCCCTGATGCTGGGAAAAATCGAAGGCAAAAGGAAAAGAGGACGACAGAGAATGAGATGGTTGGACGGTGTCATTGATGCAACCAAAATGAATTTGACAAAACTCCGGGAGGCAGTGGAGGATAGGAAGGCCTGGCGAGCTCTGGTCCATGGGGTCACGAAGAGTCGGACACGACTGAACGACTGAACAACAAGGGCATTTTTTAAAATTTAAAACAGCTAGTTTCATTGTGCGTCGCCATTAACGGAAACGAAACGTAACGACCACAATTTTCGTGGTTCTGTTTGTTTCATTGCATTTTCATCACAATTTTCGATTGTTGTTTCGTTACGTAACAGAAACGACAAACGGTAACAGAAACAAAAAAATGTTCGTTCCGTGCCCATCTCTATTGTTAATGGTGTGACCTGTCACTAAGAAGACAGAGACTTTTTTCTTTCCCTAATTGCAAAAAATGGGTTACAGGTGATACCGTTACAGGCCACCATTAAAAATCAAAAACAAGGAACATTGCAAGCTTTCGAGTTTAGATAACTCTTCTTCAAAGCAGATCCCAGAAGTTCAGACATGATAAAAGATGTGCTGTACCAGGATGTAACTTTTAGATGTTCTTAAAATCCATGGCTACAGTAGATGGTGCTGCAGCCAAGGCAGAAGTGTTATAAGAGGCAGGAAGGGCAATTGTAAAAGCTGCTTCCTTACTGGGTTTCACACCCCCATTCTTCAAACATGGGTCATACACCACCCCCACTCCCTTATCCAGCTCCATTTGGCACTATGAGACACACAAATCCCTTTTGTCCTAGAGGAGGGGGAGGGGAGAAAGGGTTGATGCTGGGGACCCATTTCTTTGGAGACTTTTGATACAATGGACTCTCAACCTCGTCGAAACGTCGCCAAAACAACCAGATTTCTACATATATATATATATATATATATATATATATATATATATATATATATATATATATATATATATATATATATAAAGGAAGAGTCTATTTTTAACTGCCACAATCTGTTCACAGACAGTAGCCTATAGTTCTCAATATTAAAAAGCCAGGAAATTACTTGGTATACCAAGTCCTCATGGTTGAGTCTCACAGAGCTGTGGATTGGTCTTCCCCAATGATTCTTTGCTAGAAGCAATTTGCAACACTTCTACTATTCCATCCAATAACAAAAGCAGCTTGGTCCCTGCACTGCCTGTGACAATGTCACTGCCATTTACAGCAAATGTATAACAAGGTGAGGCAGGGGTGACCTGACAACTTTGTCACTGTTGAAGAATTTACAAGTTGTTTTTTAAGGAGGCAAAAAAGGGTATGTGATTGCTACTGCAGTTCTGAGTTGGAGCCTTTGCAATGTGTAATTGTCACATGTTGAGTATTCTCTGTAGGTTGTTTTTTATAATATTTTATTGAATTTTCTAAACCTAAAACAAATACATTGCTGCAATTCTGAGTTGGGGCCTTTGCAACGTGCAGTTGTCACATGCTGAGTACTCTCTGTAGGCTGTTTTTAGGGTGTGTGTGTTTTTTTTAAGTTGTGAAGGACTTCAGCTTCATTTCAAACTGATGAATGCGCTTGCGAAACTGCTGATTGCAAATGCCCCTTCAGTGAACAAGATAAATACTTAAGAGCACCTACATGACTTCAATAGCTTTTACCAGCTGGACTGGCTGAATGCGTTTGAGCAGCTGCTTTTCCTTACTATTGGATAGGAATATTTATTACACACAGGACATATTGTCAGGGTGAAGAGTCAAAGCTAGGGCTGTTGTATTCCGTCAGAGAGTCAACAGCCCACATAGGGTGACCTCCCTCTGACAAGTCTGCTCCCTATGTTCCAAGAGATGTGGTCAATTCCCACATGAGTGGACAATCAGTTCTGCCAGCTGCTTCCATGAATATCAAGGGTGGTGGAGGCCTTTAATAGCTAGGAACTGGGTCAATGTACTGGAATTTCTATATGCATACGGAACCAGTGAGCTGAGGCTTCAGACAACAAATCCATGGTCAAAAGGCAATGACATTTTTCCTCTGCATGGAGGGTTTTATTTTTTATTTTATTTTACAGGTGTACCTGAGGGTTCGTTTTCTCTTTTTGTCAGCAGTCCTCCCCCCCCCCCCCATAGCTGACATGGCAAATGCATGTCAAGCTCTGAAGAGTTTAACATGTTTATCTTTATGAAGGCACTGAGACAAAGAAAATGAGGATCACACCACAGATGTGCTCATTTATATTCAAGTATCGTGAGATCAGATTATAAGACGGCAATTGTCAGCAAACTTTTGTGTAGCCAAAGGTCACTTCAGTGGAGCGGAGCAGTAGAGCAAAGCCAGGGCTGCTGTTTGCTGAGTGGCAGAGACTACCTCACTCAGGCTTCCATGTTCACTGCAAGCTTAGCTGTAATCCTCGCAGTAGCTGAGAGAGAAGTGGATTTTCATGGAAAGAATGTACTGCTGCAAGGTACCCCTATCACAATATCAGGTATTTGAGAGCAATTTAACCCTAAATGAGAAATTAGTAATCATTGCCTTTGCAAAATACTTGTTCCTCATTTGTTGCAATGATTCAATCTAGTTACCAGTGTTACTGAACTCTCCTTAAGTGTGTGTGGAAACTTAAGCTGATGCCACAATGTACATGTGAACTTCCACATTTATCACTGCTGTGCTGACAGTAGGGATGGGGACAAACCTTGGTTCAGAGGTTCATGCTGGGTCATATGCATGGCACCACAGGTGCTGCATGTTCCTGTTCCCTGCCCTCCCAGCTGGATCCCCCACTTACCAGCTGGTGTGTGCTCCTCTCCTCCTCCTCTCAGGTGGTTCAACCAGTGTCCGGCAGGAGCATGGGCTTCCATGCCCTGGCTCCTTGGCTGAATGCCCACTGAGAGTTCTAAGTCTGTCTGTCTGTCTGTCTGTCTGTCTGCCTGTCTGTCCGTCCATCCGTCTGTCTCTCTCTCTCTCTCTCTCTCTCTCTCTCTATAACAGGTGTCCTATTTGCTTAGACTGGTGCACTTCTGTACACTAAATCAGCAAAATATGGCAACTCTAATCTCTGCTACATTTTTGTTTCTATTTTCCATCCATGGAGAAAATAAAACCATCACCCTAGGCGGGATGACGACCTCCCTGTCCCCAGCTCTGTGCTATATTTAATGCATACTATGTCAGAGCTAACTAGCGTGGAATTCACTGGCACCTCCTACCAGGTGAGGCTGTATAAGATTGCAGCCTTAATGGATTATCTGCTTGAGATATTGTTGTTCATTAATGGCATATTAATCAAAGGCATTTTTCTGCACCAGAGATCTCTGCCATGTTTAGTTAATTTCAAAGCACAGAGGGGTCATTAATAAATAAAATCCTACCATTATGATGGTTTATGATTCTTAATAGTCTCTGTAATGTGTGCTGAATAGAAACATCTCCCTAAACACATACAGCAATTAATATGTTTTCAAAATGGTTCTTAACAGTAAAAAGAGATGGGATGTTGAGTTTCTGACATGTCCTCCCATTAGATTTTTGTCAAAACATAAGTGAGTTAACACCCACAGTGGTTAACTGAAGTGTGCTTCTGAAGAAAGTGTTTGACATTTGCTGTGTGGAAGTCTATTATTTAAATGTGCATGGGTTTTGTTTGCTCTTTAATTTGTCAGCATGAGGTGTGCAATTACAGCTTAGAAATAACATTTCAGCAGATCGCAGTTCTACTCCATGTTGTTTAACTAGAATAAAAGAGGTCTTCTTTTTTTTGCTAGCAGTTCACAGTGTTGTTTCATTTTTTGCACTACATCAGGCTAAATGAAACGGTTACTTCTAACGTGTCATGTAGGTGATATATGTCTGATGTTTTCAGACTGGTCATTTTAATCATGAAAATATAGCAGCAATTTTTCATCTGGAGTGTGTGTGTGTAGGATTTTTTCCTATATTGATATCTTTCATTCTCTGGCTCTGCTAAATGAAACAGGTTGCCTTCTTCTAAATTCTAGCTGTGAAATACAGATCCTTACATTCTATCATTGCCTTTGCTCTCCCAAATTTATTCTGTTTCCCCAAGGGGGGATTTATTGTAACTGTGGCAGGAATCAGGGATGCCACCTCCTGACCCCATACCCTCCACTCCTTCTTGTTTGTATCATTTGTAGAGCTTCCAATGAGAAATGGTAGGTATGGTCTGCCAGAGCAATATGAGCATTAGACACGGGCAGGGAGCAGCGAAATTCTCGTTTCCGTTTTCGGTTCTTGTTATCGTTACGTAATGGGTAACGGTAACGAGAATTACTCCGCTCCAGCTCGAACCCGACCCGAGAAAGAAAAATTGGGTCTGATTTTTCGTTGTCGTTCATGGCATCGCGGCGATTGCGTGATGCCAAGCAGCACAGAAAAAAAAAGTTTTAAAAATAAAAATAACCCCGATTCCCGGGCATAACAGCAGGCGAAAATATGCCTGCCTCAGTGAGGGCACCTACCAGAGAGGGGTGGCTTCTGGGGGGGGGGGTTCCTGGCCTTCCCCTCCTCTCCTGTCCTGGGCTGCTGGTACCAGGTTGGGGGGGCATCCTCGTCGTCTCCATTTGCCATGCGGTGGGGGGGATCCAAAATGGCGACAGCAATATTTATTTTTAAATCGTGGTCCAAAAACCCACCAAAGCACCACAGAAACATTTGAAAATTAGGTATTTTAAATGCCTGATTTTTTATATTAGCAACAGTGGGTTTCTCTTGCAATAAAACGTCTCCATTGATTTTATTTTATTTTATTTTTATTTTTATTTTTTTACACCTGCGCAATGATGGGCAGGCCATGGGATGGGACCATGCAAATTTTTGGACCCATTCCACCAATCGCATGGCCAGGTTTTGACTGAGACTTCTGGGTGTGCCAGAGAAGGCATTAAAAGCCCACAAACCTTAACCCTAACCCTAACCCTAACCCTAACCCAACCCTAACCCATACGCCAGTACACTGTCCTTCTTAGTGGGTCAAGAGGCACCCAGAGGTGCAGCCCACTAACTCACCCTAACCTTAACCGTAACCCTAAGCCTAGCCCTTACCCTAACCCCAACCCTAACCCAGATCCGTACGCAAGTACACTTTCCTTCTTAGTGGGTCCCAGGCACCCAGAGTGGTGCCTCCCACAGCCCACTATCCCCTATCCCTAACCCATTCCCTAACCTGTACGTCAGTAAGCTGGTACGCTCCCCTTCTTAGTGAGTCAAAGTGAGGCCCCCAGAGAGGTGCCTCACAGAGCCCACTATCCCCTATCCCATTCCCTAACCTGTACGGCAGTACGCTACTATGCTTCCCTTCTTACTGAGTCAGAGGCACCCAGAGAGGTGCCTCTGCCACCCCACCCTAACATAATGTAATAATGTATGGTACGCGGCGGCTCTGCGAAACGCTTCCCTTGCTTCCCTTCTTAGTGGGTCAGACGTCAGAGAGGCACCCAGAGAGGTGCCTCCCAGAGGCCACTTACCCCAACCCCAACCCCAACACAAACGACAAACGACAAACGGAAACGACAAATTTTTGAAAATTTCCTCGAGAAACGGAAACGAGCCGAAACGGACCCATCCCGACAAACGACAACTCGAAACGTCATTTTTCCTGGTCGTGCCCATCTCTAATGAGCATGTTTGATTAAAACGCTAGTAAGTCAGATATTTTGGTTGCATGAAGCTGTGTGTGTTCAGGTGGTGACAGTGTCCCTGTGGATCTTTCATGTTTATTTATTTATTTATTTATTTATTTATTTATTTATTTATTTATTTATTTAGAATATTTAAACCACTCATGTCTCCTTAAAAAGGACCGAAGCTTACATATTTAAAAGACAGTATTAAAGCTAATAACAGTGAGTATGCCAATACTCAAAAGGAACAAACAAATGCCATACTGAAAAATGTAAGAAACAATGAAGCATATTCAAAGCAGTAGGGTACAACAGTCCCCACTGAGGCAGCCAATCAAGGAAATCCTGCTTGAAGAGATAGCTATTTGCCTGCTTGAGGAAGGAGAGTAAAGATGGGGCCAGGCTGGCCTCCCGTGAGAGTGAGTTCCAACGAGTAGCAACAGAGAAGGCCCTCTTCTATGTTCCCACCAAATGTATCTGGGAAGGGGCCTGGTGATCTTAACATTTGAGCAGGCTCATAAATGGGTATGCTGTCCTTGAGATAGCTTGGTCCAAAGCTATTTAAGGCTTTACTGGTTAGAACCAACACTTTGAACATTAACATGAAAGGTTAGAAGTAGATGGGGAGGGGCCAAAACACTGACCATCTTTTAACCCTATCCATGCTCAAAGGATTGCAAAGGATCCTTTGTGGTGTTCCTTTCATCACTCCAGGGATTAGCAATTGCTCCTTTCAGTACCCTGTCAACTCTCTTGAATCATGCAAATGTCACCAATTAAGTCCAAAGAATGGGGAACATGCCTACTGGGAACTATTAACAGTTAGGCTGCCATGACACATCAGGGAACATATGATTTGATTCACTGTGATCCACAGTTTTTTAAAATCACCTCCCTGATGGTTTCTGTCAGTGAAACCATTGTATCCATTCAGAGAGGGATCTGGCAAGTGACTGGCTGCTGGACAAGGGGTTTTAATTGGGAATCCTTTGATTTGTATCTTTTAAAATGTCTTTTCACAATGTTGGTTATATACCTGTAGTTTGCTGCCTTTTAATATTATAATTTGTTGTACATATAGCTGTATTTGTCTTTTAAATATTTTAAGGTGCCTTGAGAACTGTTTCTGGGAGGAAGGCTAGATATAGATAAAATGGTTTGCATCCTGTTACTTATAGCCGCCAGTGGCCTAAATGCCCTAAGCACATCTGATCTCACCTGAATTTGGAAGCTAAGCAGGGTCGGCCCTGGTTAGTACTTGGATGGGAGACCAACAGGGAATACCAGGGGTAGGAACTGGCAAACCACTCCAGTATTCCTGCCAAGAAAACTCCATGGACATGGAGACCTGAAGAGTTGGTCAAGACTGTAATGACACAACACACACACACACACACACACACACACACACACACAAGCATAAATCTATAAGCATCAACCTCAGAAATGAACTGCCACTAAGAAGTCAGCACTCATATTTCCTGTCCCACACCAGTCATGCGACTTAGCATGTGACAAAAAACGCCTATGTTGTTTCCTTAACCAATATCAGCTCAGCAATGACATTTATGCTGATGGACTTAATACTGGAGTAGTTCTTCAGCTGGATGAAGGGGAAAAGGGGAGATGAAGGGTTCCAACTTTTCACAGTAGGAAAGGGTTGTATCATAAACCAGATTCACTAGCTGAGGGATTAATGAAACATTCAAGTGTTTCTATGTGAAAGATCTGTTAGTTTAAAATAAATACAGTATTTGAAGATTACTGTATTTTTCCAGTAAATACAGAAGAGAACAGTTACTAAAATTGTTAGACTACAATACAGGAATGAAACTGTTATTTCAGGCTGGAAAAATGGGAATTGTCATTATACATGGGGTTGACTTATAGATGGGAAAATGCAGTATTTTTAAAATGTTTCAATTCTAATGATTTTGCAGGTATTGCCATGGCAAACCTTGCTGAAACTTCCTGTGGCACCAGCAATATTTCTCTGTTTTCTGCAAAAATGAGACACAAGTCTTGCTTTTCCTGTTTTTCATTTTCACCTCTTATTTTGCACAATAATCTTCCCAATGCATCACCTGATTCCTTGTTGGGGAATCTTGTGCAGGAAAGATGCCATTTTGTTCTGAAACCTGTAGGTTGGTGGTATTGCTTCAGTGGAATGTGGTAGTCTTGTATATATCTTAAGTCTGGATTTGGTACATTAAACTTTGGAACATTAATAAAGTTCAGTGTGGCTGACTGTTTAAAAAACCTTTCGCCTGATTCATAAAGCCTAAGTATCACTATATTTCAAGCTCTCCTCTTAAATGTGTTTTATGCTTTTACATAAATTATATTCCAAATAAAGTGAGGAATGGACATAAGTGTTATAAATGAGCAATTGGAATATGCAAATAATGTTTGGGATAGAATAACAGATTACGGGAGCACATTACATTTAACAGTCACATCATTTATAATAATGGGCAAGATTCCTAGGGAGGGAAATGGGTGCAGGGTTTTAAAAATCTCACGTTAGTGCTCAGCTGGTGTTTGTACCCTCCACTCTCAAGGCAGAAAAGCAGCACCTTGCTTATCATATCATGGGAAAATGTAGCCTCAGAGATTTCAATAAGAGTGCTGTGGATAGCTGCTTTAAAGTAGTCCTTATGGTTCAATGAGTTGTCAATTATTTCTTCTCTCCCATTCTTACAATAGGATCATTTAGCCTTCTGTTTGCATGATATTCCTTATGTATGGAGTTGTGTATGTAAAGGATTTCATGATCAAATAATAGTTTTTTAAAATAAATAAATAAATAAATAAATAAATAAATAAATAAATAAATAAATAAATAAATAAATACTTTGTCAGTGCTCCGTCTTACTTCAGCCCTTGCCTTCAAATTGTGGCCTCTGAGCTCCCACCAATCTGGAAAAACATGACTTGGGCTTCCTTGACACTTTCCTGGATGCCACATGGCTGGAGCCATCTTAGACAACAGGATTCCTTCCGGGATTGTCAGTGGCTGCTCTGGCTCCAATGCTGGACCCTGGTAAATTGGGGTCAGTTCAATTTCACATTACCCTGGTCTGAATAGGCTGATAAGTTAGACAATGGCCTGAGTAGGCTCGTTAAATGGACAATGACCCATACTTAATGGGTATTGGTAAAGGTTGCATAGGTGGGACTTTCACGCACCTTAGGTTGCCTATTCAGGCCATTGTCCAATTTATGAGCCTACTCAGACTAGGGTGATGTAAAATGAAGGTGAACTATAAAATGGAAAACTCGCCACTAACTTTCCTCAATCTGATGAAGCTGCTTGGATGAGTAGTGAAACGTTTCGATTTCTCAAGGAAAGAAGTCCTGTTGCCACAACTCAACTTCCAGGTTACTTTTAATGTACAGTAATTGTCTTTATTTAATGGAGGTTATTATGCCACTTTTTAATTATGCTTTCTTTTTGTTCATTATTGATATGCTTCACTCTTGAGCTTGTTATTGTCGTTTCTTATATGATATAATGGCTATTGGTACACTGCCAAAAGAGGACATGTTCACTGTAGGGTGATATAAAAATATAACAAGTAAGCGATTAAATGGGCCTATTCTAGTTGTGACATACTACTGGATTTCAGTCAGGCCTTTCCACAAAAGCAGGAAAGTTATTATTTATTATTATTTATTATTTCTTATACTTATTAACCACCTGATTTTCCCATAGGGAATTCTGGGCAGTGTACAGACGTCATCCAACAGTGACTACACAACTACAAAACAAACCCCAACAATAATAAACAGTCAAGACCTAACAGAATACAATAGTATACAAATACTGTGTAAAATTACTAAAAGAAAAATAACAGAATAAATAACAGGATCTGACAAGAAAACTGATGCCCGCAGTTAAAAAAAAATACATTACAGTGTGCTCAGAGGGCCCCGAAGTATTGCCTGAAGAGCCAGGTCTTTAAGGCCCTTCTAAAGGCTGGCAGCGTCTCCGCCTGCCTGATCTCAACTGGCAGCTTGTTCCAAGAGGCCTGGCCAAGTTGGTCTTTTTACAATGGAAAAGATTATATTTGCTAGAAATACACTTTTAAACCGCAGAAAGTTGTGCTTGCATTTCCTGTGTTATCTAAATTTCTTAATTCATTTTAGATGCTATAGAGTGGTGAAATTGTGGGCTATAGGCAGTTGTTTGCGGTTCCATTTACCTTTGCCTAGGAGGCAACATTTTTATGCGGCAGGCCATCTATTAGCATTAAACTCCTCATCCATGTTGCTGACACAACAGGGGCAATGTGATTTTTACATACTTTGACTTCCTCTAGATTAATGAAGAGGAATTACAAGTCTGTTATGTCCCTAAGGCAATTCTTCAGCAACAGAAAAGCTAAAATGGGCAGCCATCTTAATGAGAAAAAATGAGGGGACATCATCAAGAAATGTGTCTCATTATCAGGGTTTACAATGGAAATAAATGAAAGATATCAACAGTAAGACGATAGTGTAGAGAAGGGAGACAAGACAATATTGGTAAATGTGCATTTCACATTCTTGATACGTCATCTAAATCTGATGCAACCTAATGTCAACCTAATGATAATAGGAAGTCATATACTGAGTGTGTAGTTGCACCATGAAATCTACAAGCAGAGATTGGAAATTGCTAATCAAAATTAGCAGTGTTGTTAGATGTTGTCAAATTGCCTTTGAGTTATGGCAATCCTTTGAATGAGAGACCTCCAAAATACTCTGTCCTTAATATTCCTGCTTAGCTCTTGTAAATTTAAGACTGTGGCTTTTTAAAAAAGAAAGCAAACTAGAGATGGGCATGAAAAAAAATTATTTTGTTTCATTATTCATTTTTCATTTTGTTAGCTAAACAAAAAAAAAACATTTTTCATCCTCCACCCCACCCCAGTCGCCTACCTGGTAGCTGCCTGCTCAACTGGAACTGTGGCAGCCTCCGCGGGCCATGAGGGAAACAAAAACCCCACATTGGGGACTTTTAAAAATAAAAATAAATAAATAAATAAAGTCCCTCCAGCCTGCAGGCCAACTGCAGCCTGCAGCCAGCCGGTTTGGCCTGCAAGCTGGTGGGCCAGAAGGGGAAAAAAATCAAAAAATAAAAGCCAGGCATGGGGAAGCTAGCATCCCTGGCATCAGGTACTTTAAAAAATAAAATAAAAATAAATTTTAAAAGTGCCGACCGGCCCCTCGGGCTGCATGGCTGGCACTGCAAAATAAGAAAATAAAATAAAATAAATAAAACCCAGGAGCAGGGAAGCTAGCACCTCTAGAGGCACTGGCCCCAAGTCAGTGCCTCAAAAAGCCTGCAGTGTTGGGGACTTTTAAAAATAAAAAAATTAAAAATTAAAAATTAAAAAAGTGCTAGTGTCAAGCCCCGCCCACAGAGCACACACACAAACAGGGTTCAGTTCTTTGCCAAGATCTTTAGTGGAAAGCCAGGCAAGTTCAAGTCCTTTGCCAACAATCAAGTGCCAGATAATTAACAGAATCCAACTCCCAGCAATTAACAGTCCAAGTCAAAACCAGAATATCTCACAGAAACCAGATGCCAAACCCAAGGGAACATATTAAGCCGTTGTCCAGGAAGCCAGTCCGAAATCAGGAAACAGAGCCAAGATCACAGACAGGAACGTGGTTGCAAGTTCAAATGACGCATTGCTCCCACAGAGAGCTCAAGGTGAGCTTACCAGCTTTATCTCAAAACAGGGAACACACCCTTACATCTGGAAAGGCTCCTGCTAGTACTCAGGGCTTCCCGACCTGATTCCCCATCTAGCATCAAAGACCCTTTCCCTAGCTCTTCTGGTAGCATGTCTTTGCAGAATCCTGCTCATAGCCCTTCTAGGGGGAGAAGATATGTTTTCAGCTGAGTCATCAGACCCAGCTGCCTGCTGACTTGAGCTACAAGGCTATTCCAGCAGCTCTTCACCATTTAACCCATCAGAGTCAGGTTCTGTGAAAGGCAGGTTCCTGGCAGCTAGGCCTCTGGAGGCAAAGGCAGGGCAGTCCACTGCAGCCCCACGCAACCATGGTTGGGGCTCCAGAGGCAGCGGTGAGGGCTCCCACTGCGCGGCACGGCTGCTGCTGAGCCTCCGGAGGTGGTGGGTGGGCAGTCCACTGCCACCCATCATGGGTGGGATTAGGCGGCGGTAAGGCCTCCTACCATCCAGCATGGCCTCCAACCATCTGGCATGGCTGGTGCCAGGGCCTTCCGGGCACACCCATCACTGGGATAACCACTGCCAGGTTCGCTGCCGCTGCCGCCGTCATCCTGGTAAGCTGAACCAGTTTGGCTCAGTTCGGGTTCATACAAATTTTTATTTTAAAAATCCGTTTGAACTGAACCAAACTGAACCGAGGGTGGGCCCGAAATGGAACGAACTAAACCATCGGTTTTCTGTTTCATGCCCACTTCTAGAACCAACTCATCTAGTATTTGGCCTCCCTGCCACCACCTGCAATGGTTGCTACTAGCATTATTGCCTTCTCAAGAGAACCTTGCCTTTTCCTGATGCATCCAAAGGATTGTCAAGATGTGAAATATTAGATGTATAGTGTGTGTGTGTGTGTGTGTGTGTGTGTGTGTGTGTGTGTGTGTGTGTGTGTGTGTGTGTGTGTGTGTGTGTGTGTGTGTGTGTAATGTAATCCTGGGAATGTATAGTGTAATTTAAAAATGAGTTTCTAAGAGTCATTGTAAAACAATTAGCCAGCTCTCCAGCCAAGTAAGAAATGGTACATAAGTACTGCCTAGGAATACTTTTTATGGCTAAAAGTCAAGCAGTGGAAGAGACCTAAAAGCCTATTGAAATAAGTAGAACACATTTAGGCTGCAATGTGGTAATAGGACTGCATTTGCAGGTTCTATAATTTGCACTCTTTGTAGCTACAATGCTCTGGTTTTACAGTACCTTGATATACCAGATCTTTTTCTGTTACAGGCCTTTAGTCCTCCAGTCTCTGTAAAATTTTAGTCACATCAATGATATTTATCATCAAAATGGCAGCATTGCAGATTCTAAGTTGCAAGTCCTTGTAGTAGCAGGAGGCGGAGGGACAATAGAATTTTTTAAATAGAATTTATTTTAGTGCACCAGACCCTTGTACTTCCAATCCCAGAAGAAAGGGATTGGATAAGGGGGAGAGAAGGATATAAATATTGGTTAGGAAAGGTAGCAAAAAAGAAAAGAAAAGAATATCCCATTGCAAGATGAAATGTCATGACACCCACCCCACCCCTCATACTAACAACATATCCAGACACCAACACAATTATAATGGAATTTCTTCCATAGATTCAAACTGACTTGGCTGGGTGAAAATTAGAAATATTAGAATTAATTAGAAATATATTAATTAATTATAGAATTATTGCTTCAAAGAAAAGATTTATACATTAATGCTCAGATGACTCTGCTTATACCTCATAACATGACTGGTGTCTCATTAATGAGCTGTAATTTGCCACACTGAGTTACACAATTAAATCATAAGAGGTTTCTGGCTAGTAAGTTTTAAGATATTCCTGTAGTAACAGTGTGTGACTTCTCTAAACTGTAAAGCAAGAATATCACATTATTTATGTGTTGGGTCATGCATTGGATCCCTGGGTATTGCAACAATAACAAGATGGCCAGAGGGGTGAGGGGGCACTGGGTAGAAAAGGCCAGGCCCTTGTAACCTTTGGATTTTTAGATATAACTATTTCTGATACTTTTTAAGATAGTCAGGTAAAACAAATTCCGAATCCCAGAAAGGAAGGATAAAGAGATGCCAGGTAATTTTGTAATAATTAATGTTACATTTCAGTTTTATCTATATGTGCAATATGTTTAAAACATTTAATTCCTAGTCAGTTTCTCTTTTGTGTTAGTGCTAAAACAATTCATGCGTGAGACATTTCTTGTCTCACAATTTTAACATAATGTGAGATTTGAAGGGAAAAAGTATCTTGTTTTCCTTCATACTCCATTTACTGGCTTCTAAAATGAAAGGAAACTATTTCAGTCTTGAAAAGTGTTTGTGTGTGTGTGTGTGTGTGTGTGTGTGTGTGTGTGTGTGTGTGTGTGTGTGTGTGTGTGTGTGTGTGTGAGATCTGTGAGCAACAAAATAACCCAACCAAATCTGCTACAATGTCTTGAGTTCCCCATCTCAGCGCTGCCAATTGCAGCTCGAGCTCCTGAGAACTATCTGCACAATTGTAAGAGTTGCATGAGTAGCTTTGAAGGGCTGAGCAGAGAAATCTTCATTTAGGAGAATGTGTCAAGATCTTCCCTTCAGACCTTCCTGCTTGATGTGGGAAAGCTGGTGGTGAGATGATGAAGCATGGATGAGCTCCTGGAGCCCCTTTTCATTTGTTTTGAAAATGGATGGAACCAAAATGGAATACGACTAGAGGAGAAAATTATACTGAAAGGTGAAAAGAGACAGGTTGAAGAAGCTGACATCCCACCATGGGTACATGTGTATTCCCAGGACATCTGGAGGTGGTCCACACGTCAGTGCTCAGTGTTCAACACAAAATATCTTGGAGATAAATTGGCATCCAGATTATGCCAATACAGTGATTCTGTTACTTCTGCTCCTGAGTCTTACACAGCAGCAACAGGAATTGCTTCACATGCTTGATCTTTTGTGACCTGGCAACACCAGTTGCATCACATTGTCAGGCAGAACTTGTAGCACAAACATAAGATATCTGACCCTAGAGGTCCCCATCTGGTCACTATGATCATTGGGAGAGCCCAGCCCTGGCCCAAGGCATTTTGTTGCCTTAGAAAAAGGAGTATTGCTCGATTCAGTATTTTATTTCAGTTGTGTTATGCATTTCTCTATAGTGTTTACTGCACTTCCAAAAGTGTTGTGTAAAATACAGCAGCATCCTGTTCAGCAAACATGGAACAGGACCAAAATTGTGTAGGTATCCTTCTAACTCTAGCAGGCTTCCCTTCTGGTGGCTGACTTCACACTGGTTGCCAGATCAGTCACACATATGAGGTTGCCCTTCACTCCATCGTTTCATAATACGATACTAGTCATAATAACTATCCCTGTAATCAATTGCTATAAAGAGTAAGTATTTCTCTTCCAATTTGTACAAAAAATTCCTTATTTTCTAGAGAATAATTAGGTTAAATTGGGCTTGATATTAAATGAAGAAGTGACAAACCACCACCTTCATGGACCTCTACTTGTCAAATGAGCTCTCAAATGCCGAGAATATTTTGAAGTGCTTGGTTGCTCTTATCCTCCATCTTTGGACACCTCTCTGCTATACGTCTGATGAGCACCCATCAATGAAATAGCCCAGTGGGTAAATAATGCCTTCTGGGCATTACATGTCAGCTATGCTGCTTCAATTTCTCCGCTTGACTGCTCCCTCCCTTCACCTCTGTCTTGGATGCATATTGGATGTCATCACTTATCAGAAGATGAAATGGAAATGGATCCACTGGAAATAATGACTTGCAGAATCATATCCTGTCACCGCATCTTCTAGGAAAACACGCCAGATTTCACAACAGGTGTAAAATTAATCTGCCATCACTTTTGAGATAGCTTTCTAGCTAAGAAATGTGCTTGTTAGATTTCAGCAAAAGCATTACAATAACGCAGGGCATGGAATCATAGTGCACTTACAGCTGGGCCTGTTTTGGCCTGTGGAGTTGGATATCCTACATCAAGTAAGATTTATGGATTGTGGCACAGGCACTTTTAGAAATTAAAGTGAGGGGGGGACAGGCAAAGGAGGTGGCAAATGAATGTGATGCTCATTTTCACCAATGCACAATTATGGAAACGTATACCCCTTGAGAGACTGCCATTTCATGAGTCACATTTGCCACTATTTGGATGTTCTTTAGAGTTATAAGGAGGGAATCGTTCATTTTATTTTGCAATGTAACAAAGTCCCAAGGTTTGCATTTGCAAAATCGAAAGAGACATACTGTTGGTAACTTTCAGTTTTATGAAATGGTTGCATTTTGTACAGGTATATTAAAAATATATGTAATCTTAGTGGGTTGAGTCCAACTCAATTTCTACTGAAGGGAACATACTTCAGGGGAGTTCTGGGACCATCCAGAATGTTTCCACTTGGAATTTATCTATCTATTTATTTTTTGTTTAATATATTGTCACGGAATCCCAGCCAGTGCCAATATCTACAGGTAAATAGCTATCAAGTAATTTTATATCTCAGTTTAGAATTCCCCCACTATATGAATCCAGTCCATGGACCCTATTGATGTTGCATGCTAAATCATGCAAGGTACATTTTGCAATATTGATGACTTGAGAGTCCATGGGCTTTCTTCTTGGAGAATTGGCAAGAGCTGAACAATGAGAAAGATCTCCTTATATTGTGTGATTGATTTCCCCTTTTAATTTGTTCCATATAAATTTTATTTATCTTAACTGTATTTCATCTTTCCTCCCAAGCACTTTTGATAACATATTAAAGACTATTGGTTTTTCTCCTCATAACAACTATTTAAGGCAGGTTAGGTTGATAGGTTGCCTTGGATCAGTAATTTTCCATTGCATATTTTTTAAAATTTCTTGCGAATGGCAAGGATACCTTCTGCAAGCTCTCCCCTGTAACCGTGTAAATTTGGAAAGGTTTGGGGTTCGGCGAACGGAGCTATTAAGCTCCAAAGAAGGTGTGGGGTTGCTTAATTGAAGGAGTGTGGCTCAGCACACTTTACCATAGAGAGGGGAAGCTGTAAATTAACCCTATAATTGGTAAAGCGTGCCAAGCACACTCCAATTCAGCACCCCCGCACCTCCTTTGGAACTTAATAACTCAATTCCCTGAAACCCAAATATTTCCAAATTTCAAGGGGTTACAGGGGAGAGCTTGTGGAAGCTCCCCTGTCATTTCCTCTAGAATGAATTGTTTCATTTTAGAGGAGGAAAATGGCATCTCATTTCATTTTGTAATGAAACACTGGCTGGCATTTTGTTTCATTATGAAACACATTGTAACCTTACCACATGACAAAACAGCATGCCATTTTTTGTAGGATGCATTGGAGGTAATTAATTTAAATTTATTTAATTATAAATAGGGGAAGTGTATGGAAACTCTAGGGTGTAGGGAAATCTGTGGAGCCCTCGAGACATGGGGAGATGTTAAAAGTAAAAAATCACCACCAGATTGCTGCCTGTAGTCCTGATCTCATTGGTGGCAATCTGCCAGCAAATTTTTACTTTTAAATTCATCTCCCCAAAGTTGAGGATCCCAAAACTTTCCCCAGGGCAAAAGTGATTTTGAGGAGTCTTAGAAGGTTTAAATAAATTTAAATTAACAACTTCCAGCATCTTGATTTGGTTTCTACAACTTACATAATAGGATTTTGCTCGTTGGCTTTCACTTCTTATTTTTATTTTTATTTTTAAATTTTAAACATAAATATAAAGCAGAAAGTTAATCATAAAACATAAAAACAATACACCTACTTAAAATATCAGTGCTCCCCCTTCCCTAGGGACCTTATGTCTTGCATACATGTTCTTTATTCCAATTTTCTCTCTCTTTTATCCACCCCCGAAATCATTCTGAAAGTAATACTGTTTTTCCCTTCCCTTTAAGTAACACAGCTTTTATAAATTCTTCCCATATTTCAATAAATCTATTCTTTATTTCTCCCTTTTAAAATTTAATTTCTGAAATCAGTTTACCATTAAATGCTATAATCCATCATTAGCTTTTACTTCTGAGGGGCTATGAAGACGATCATACCGTGAACATTCCTACTTTGTTTATCTCAGATAGTCTGTGCTTTCTGCAGTGGTCTTTTGACATCAGAGTTGTTTTCTTTAGCCTCTTCAGTTCTCTTCTCATGTCTTCCACATGCAGTTGCTCTTCTTTCTTGACAGCATTTCTTCACTCTCATCCTACTGAATTTCTGTTAACAGCAACTGCTTTTAGGTTCAGGTATTTCTTTTAGGGAGAGGGCCTGATTCATCAGCCCGATGATTGTTGCCGGAGCAGACCCATGAACAAAGGAATGATGGTGACCTCCATGTGGGAAGCAAGCGATCCAGGGGTCTGGCAGTGGAATGTGGGGGTGGAGGGGGTCACCTGGACACAAAAATGGGCACCAGGAGGGGGCAGCCCCATTGGTGCAGAGCTCATTCCAAGGGGCTGTACCAGAGGACTTAAAAAGGAGGATGAGAGGGAAACAACCCCTCTTTTCCCTCCTGGTCGCCAAGCAGCCCTACCCACCCACCCTCTTTTTCTCTATATAGTGATTAATTAACTGTATTATTAGTCAATAGAATGATTGTTAGTATGTTTGTCACAAATGAAGGGTTTGGCGTTTTCTATAGGCATTGGGATGGATCCAGGCTCTAAAGCAAAAATTAAACCTTTTCAAAATGATTTATGACCTGTTGACATTGATTTATTACCTGGTGACAGTGATTTATGACATGTCAAAATGATTTATGACCAGTGACAGTGAGTTATGACTTTGCCTCCGATTGGGGTGGACACCCCCTGGAACCTGTAAGTGGAGTGGTGGCTCAGGACACTGATGGGGTGGGCACCCTGGGGTGTCCCATAGTGACTGGGAGCATTCAAGGGATGGGGTGCTCCCTTAATGTGATGGATCTGACCCAATTGCCTAGCCAGGGTACTGTTTGCTATATTAAAGTTGTGGCCTTGTTATACCCAAAAAACTGTGATGGTCATGCCTCTTTATTGTACAATCATGCCATTTAGGGGAGCTCAGCTGTAGGCAACAATAGGGATGCCTAGATGCCCTAAGAACATCCAATGTCACCTGATTTCAGAAGCTAAGCAGGGTCGGCCCCGGTTAGTACTTGGATGGGAGACCACGAAGGAATACCAGGTGTTTTAGGTGCTGGAGTAGGAACTGGCAATCCACTCCAGTATTTCTGCCAAGAAAACTCAATGGACATAGCATCATGAACAGTCGGTCCAACTGTAACAACGCAACACACACACACATTTCTTTTATATCCTTTTTCTTCCTGCTACACTGTACAGGAATATGTATCATCTTTTAAGAATCTTTTAAAATGATTAAAAAAAGAGTTGACTAAATTCTCTATAGTCCAAACCACCCTTCCAACTTTTTTGGGGTAGTGGTGGTGGAAAGTTGAATGGAACTCTGTCTGTTAAGAATTACGAGCTTCCCAAGTATCTGAAGTGATTATGTTGAATGTTTACTTTCCAAAACGAAGGATTAAAAACATTGCAAACCATTACCGGCCTAAAATCCTGTTGAAAAGTGAAATACCTGTGTATTTCCCAACTTTAGTCTATGGGCCCTTATTCATTTGAGCTCCATTACCTTCGTCACATGATTGAATGAGGCCAAACCTATGCATATATACCCACAGATAAGTTCCACTGAACTCGGTGGCCATCATCCTATTGGAACAATACTCCAATACATATAGACAAGTGTGAAAGCATCCCTTCTCCCTGGAGAGATGATTTGTGTGACCATTTGTGTGGCTGGCCACACAATCCATTGTTGGAGAAAGGAAGTGCTACATATAATTATTCTTAATAGGATACTGGCCAGCAGGGCATAAATTCAGCAAAACTTGGAAAGTTGTTTTAAACACCAATTAATGTACGACTACAGTGATATGCGGAGATATTCCTTAATGGAGGAGCAGCAAGATGCAGTTCTGTTTATCTGGGAGTTAGGATGGTTGAATTCTATACCTGCCTGACTAGGGGTAAGACCCATTGATCTCTGTGAAACTTATTTCTCAATAGACAACTATAGAAAATATGCAATTAGTCTGATTCCAGAAAATTGCAGGAGGTAAAACAGAATGTTTTAAATGAATATACCCCAAAAATGGAGAAAATTCCAACATAATATAACAGTCAAACTGCTTGTCTTAAACCATACTCCATCTCTTTGTGGTTCTGGTTCTCTTTGAAACAGCAATTTTCTTTAGAAGAAGGTCTGAAATGACATTTTTCTCAGAAAAAAGGGGAAAGTTCTGCTCAGTTAAAACCTGCTAATTTGTATTCACTTTCATATATATTTTAAAAGTCTCTGAAAATTCAGTTTTGACTGAAGCCCAGCATGATTTTCATAAATGTACAATGTAACGCTAAGGCTCCTTGACTTAATTAAAAAGACATAAAGGAATAAAAAGGAAAGACAATTAAATGAGAGAACACTACCAGTTAAAGCATTCAGAGAGGGTAGCTATGTTAGTCTAGTTAAATTATTGTCATCAGTTCCAAGACTTTTTCAACTCATTTTATAAGTGCCATGGGAATTTTTCAGACCACGAGGAAAGTTTCTTCTTCTTCTTCTTCTTCTTCTTCTTCTTCTTCTTCTTCTTCTTCTTCTTCTTCTTCTTCTTCTTCTTCTTCTTCTTCTTCTTCTTCTTCTTCTTCTTCTTCTTCTTCTGGCAACCCCAGAATCTCTTTTCCAGTATGGTCTCTAATCATGTTGTCCAAAGCATAGTTGTGCAATGTATGGCTCTCCCAATCTGATTGGATGCCAGTTTCTGTACTTTAGACTGTCACCACATTTAACCTGGCAGGCCATGGCTCATCCTCTTCAGTTTGATCCAGGCCTATTTGTGCCTCAATGTTCGTTTTTTTTTTAATCTTTTGATTTCCCATTGTTTTAAAGACAAAAAGTTATAATTTTCTGTACCAATTTAGTGGAGTCACACACACACACACACACACAATCTGTAACTTATATCAGACAAAAACAAACAAAACACAGAGAGACAAAAACAAACGAAAAAAGGAACAGTGCAGTCCCTACTAAGGATGTGCATGAAACAGGAAAATAGTGTTTCGTTTCATTTCATTTTGTTAAAAATGAATTTTAAAGTAGTTTTGTTATGAAACAAAATGAAACACTATGCTCCCCTGGGTCCTAAAAAATATGCACGCTTGTGTGGTCAACACAAATAGTCCTGACTTGACCCAGAATTTTGCATTGAATGGAAAGCCAATGTCCATCACAAGTCAAACATAACTGTTGAAGTTAAAGTGTTTATCATGCTTTCTGCTACATCAAGTTGGTTTGATATAGAGCTGTTCATGCACTACCTTCTACTACTATATCAGTGACTCCCAACCTATGCTAACCCTCATGTTCTTGGACTGCAGTTCCCAGAAGCCTTCACCACCAACTGTACTGTCCAGGGTTTCTGGGAGTTGCAGTCTAGGAACATCTGGGTTACCCAGACTTGGAACCACTGCACCATATCACTGCCTGGTAGTTCTAAATTAAATGTGTAGCAGCACCTTTATTAGTGAGAATTCTGTCTGGTTGATATGAATGGAATGGATGTGTTGTTCCTACTGTGGAGTCTGGTCTCTGAACTCTAGTTTACACATTCAATCGTTTCTTGCTTTTATTGTCCTAAGATGATAAAGATGTAGTCAAGACACAAGCACTGGTGCCTTAAGAGCAAGCTATCCAATAGTAAAAGAAGGAATCCCTCAAATACTGAAAGATATATTTATTGTCACAGAAGGAGCCACTTACACCTCCTTGTAATCAGCTTGTTGTGATTGGTATTTTGCCTCTTAGGGCAAGATCTGTCTGTGAGCATGACTTTTCAGTCACAAATCTCTTGAATCACAGTCAGTTGAAGCTGCTGGCTACAGGCTGTCTGAAGGATAATCCTTTTGCACTTAGTCCCCAGTTCTGAGCATCCTACATGGAAAGAAGTCTTTTTCATGTCAGTCAGGTTTATTTCCAGGTAGAATTAGTTAGGGCGCTTTTACACGACCCCTAAAATCCGCTGGTCACTTAAATTTGGACCAGAGATCTTAGGGGTTTGTCACTCTTCGTGCGTCCCCACCCCTCCGCACTTCCTGGCTGCTGGCTGCGTGAGGGGAGGGAGAAAAAAAGGGACAAAAGAATAAAGGCTTACCTCCCGGTGCCGGTGGAAGCTGCCGGGAGCCCCGTCACTTTCTGGTTCCTTCTCTTAAAGGGGCGGGAGGCAAAAAACAACAACAAAAAGAAGCGAGGAGAGCCCGGCACATCCGCATCAAGATTTTTCACCCTTGGAGAGCAGGTACAAGAAAAGTGCGCTGGGACCCGCTTAGGTGGGCGTGGTCGCACTTAATTTTCAGTAAACTCTGGAGCTGGTGGGTAAACAATTTTAAGCTCCGGAGCTGGGAGCCATTTGCGGCAGAGTTTAGGGGTCGTGTGTAAAAAGGCCCTTAGTTTGGAGCCAGATGCATCGTTCTATTCACGTATTGTCCCAGTTTTTGATAGACAATTTGGGCAAATGGTTCTGGATCTGCCCTGCCCACAGCTTGATAGGTGTTGTTACAAGTGGAATAGGCAAGCTCAGGTTTTCCATGTGTTTTGGACAACTCCCTTGAGATGGAGATTCATATGGCTTCCCCTTTGCCCTGAGTCGCCTTTCCTCTCCAATCAGAACTTGTTAAAAGGGAGTTCTGATTTGTGGTTCTGCATTTCCTTCTCCCACACTCTTACCCTTTGATCCTGTATTTGGTTGGAAGGGGGTCAGGCTTCCTTCATCCTCTCTTATTGCTCTCCTGACGTTCTGAGGGAGTGCTGTCAGAGCTGCTGCTGCGATTGGATGTCATTTCCCCTGCCATGACTTCCGAAGGGCATGAGAACCCCCTGAACCTCTTCTTCTTATTCAGAAGAGGAATCCACTGGGTGAGAAATGAGACTGGGGTGCACAACGAGTGTCCCCCATGGACTACATGCAGCTCAAAGGGGGAGCGCCTGGGATTTTTTGTTGTCCTAAGGACCTCCGGCAGCCTCTCCTGGAAAAAGAGCATAAAGAATTTCTTTCCCACACACATTTGTCAGTTTTGGTTTTTTACAACAGGCCCCTAAAGGCAACCAAATATTAGGCAGCAATTTAGAAACCTGGAAATAATCATATAACCTTTGAAATGTAGAGCATTAAGGGACCCTATGGATCAAGTCTAGCCCCTCTCAAAGAAGGACAGTGGGGAACTGAACTCCCAAACTCTGGATCTACAGCCAGAGACCTGAGGCACTGAGCTAACCAGAAGATTACATTTCTCACAAAGCGGACAAAAATGGATGTTTCTGGGCTCTGTCCCCCAAGCACCATGAGTTTGCCCACCCTACTTCTTCCAGGAATTAAGGGTCCTAAATAAGAACAGAAGCAATCTTTTTTTCCAGATAGTATCAGAATATTTGTCATTTGTTACCCTGTATTGTTTCCTGTTACTACAGGCGGCTCCATGGGGTCAAATACCACCAACTGCTATGTAATTTTGGCAGGGAGGCAGATTTCCCCCCTCCTACTCCAGTTGTAATGTAAACAAGCAACAAAAATAGCAAGGTTTATTTTCGAGCTCTATGCCCATATCGAAATTTAGAATAAAAGGATTATTTAGCCTGTGACATACTTCTTTCTTTTGTCATCCATTTGTTTTTAATGCCGATCCATTACAAATATATATGACCAAAATCAGAACCCAACATGGAGCTTGCTTAATGTCAAGCTTTTATGTTTGCTTGCTTTTAGTTGCTTGCATTTTTAAAATGGGATTTCATGGTCATTTGATAAATTTGATGGTTTTTTTCATCACTGTGAGTATAAAGCTGGAGTTCTGATACTAGCTGCAAGAAAATTGAATGATATTTAGTGACAGAAATGTTTATTGTTGCCCTTGTTGCCGTTGTTCTTGTAGTAGTAGTCGTTATCATCATCATCACCATGCCTTTTTTAAAAATTGAAACCATTGATCCTTCATGGAACATTCTGAAATCCAGAAAAAGGGGGCGGTATATGACTAGTTATCTATACTTACAGAGAATTCTGATTCCCACAATTATCTCTAATATTGTGGGGGGGGAGTGGGCTGGTTATATACTGCCTGCTAGTGTTCAAAGCATTCTATGGGTAGTTTGCCATTAGGATGCATGGAAAGCTGATTGAACCTCAATTTGCCAGAACTGAATGCTGACCATGAACAGAGTTTTGTCTGTAATACCAGAGTTTAACCGCTGTCCCATAAATTATGTGTGTGAGGAAGTGAAGTAGACCATACAATGTTTAAAAAAACATATTAAATACAATAAGCAGCAAAACAAGGCAAGTACCTAAATGGTGAAGGGAAATTGACAAGATTACTCTGGGGCCGTAAAAGGCTTGTGATAATAGCCAGGTCTTAATCTGTCTCCTGAAGCCAAAGAATGAGGGAGCAAGCTGTATCTCAGGTGAGAGCAAGCTCCAAAGCGATGGAGCAACCACTGAGAAGGCCTGGTTTGAAGTGGCAAATTGTTGGCCGCCCCATCAGGTCACCACCTGCAGCATCCCTGTGTACGAGGTATGAGTGGCATGGGTAGATGTTTTGAGTGAGAGGCACTCAAGAGACGTAGCAAGGCCCTAAATCATTAAGGACTTAAAATGTTAACATAAACACTTGGAACGTGGCTTGGAAACATACAGGCAGGCAGCACGGACATGCCAGAACAGGTGAAATATGTTCTAATTGTGTTCTTCTGCTAACCAGCTTGGCCGCCGCATTCTGCACTTGCTGCAACTTCCGAATTACCTTCAAAGGCAGTCCAAGGTAGACAGCGTCACTATTAGAGATGGGCACGACTCAAAAAAAAATGGTGTTTCGTTTGTCGTTTGTCGTTTAGTGGGTCCGTTTCAGTTCATTTTTGTTTTTCGTGAATTTTTTGCAAATCTCGTTACGTAATGAAACGAAAAATCTCATTACGTAATGAAACGAAAAAATCTCGTTACGTAATGAAACGAAAAACGAAAATGAAAACGAAAAATTGCTGTTAGCATTCATTACAGTTCAATGTATTTGCCACAATGAAAACGAAACGCATGACAAAATTTCTGTTGTTTCGGTTCATTTCGTTTCATTTTGGAGAAAAAAAAAATCGTTTTTTCATTTTGTTACGTAACAAAATGAAAAAATAAAAACGAAAACAAAAAATTGCTCATTTCGTGCCCATCTCTAGTCACTATAGTATATTTTCAAGATTACAAGCTCATGGATAAATGTTGTTAGAGCAGGGGCATGGAGTGGCTTTTGCAGGAAGAGAGAACTGGTACAAATCATCTCTTCTCTTATCCAGGGGAGACTCTGCTGAATCAAAAGCTCCTTCCCACAAGCAAAGACAGCCAATCCCTGTGGAAGCGACAAAAACAATTTTGCAATGTGTCTTTTCATCCCCTTCCATCTCAGTACCTTGACCCTGACCCTGGCTCACTATTTCTGTCTCAAATATAAGATTGGGAATGTATTTGTGATATAGATGCCCGCTCAGTTCAGTAACATGAAACATCTTTAAAATATCATCATCAGAATAACCATATGATTTGGCAATAGAGGCAATAATGCATTGTAGGTGATGGACATCGTACTATGATCTTAAACTCAGTCCCCAAAGTTGGCATTAAATAAACTATAATGTATTCCATTATGTATAATTCTGTAATCATGCAAATACTGCAGAGATGACTTAGCTTTGCTTTTAGTGTCCTTGTTGCTATGGTTATAGCTTTAACTACCACTCTAAATTACCACTGTGCCACTTAAAATGTTCACTTTTCATTTGGTTGTATTAAAATATCAGCAGCAATATCTGGCTTTTTAATTGGTATTTAAAGGGAAGGTGAAATTTGTTTGCATTTTAAACATTAAATCCACTTCGTATGAAATCTATATTTAAATGCACTGTCAAGACAGTAAAGTCTCATCACCTGTATTAAAATTAGTGCAATTTGGTATGGGGGAAAATGCCTGTAGCCTGAGATTTATTTTCTATATGCCCAAGATAAAAACAAGGAAGTTGAGAGAAGAAACAGGCCCTTGCTGAAAGTCTACTTCCATCAGACTTCCCTATGTACTGACTTCTGAATCTGATGGATGTGAATTGTGGTTCATTGAGTTAATTTTAAAAAGCCAGTGCATCTATCACACAGTCTTTGTTCTTCCTTTCTCTCTTCCTTCCCCCATCCTTTGGCATACCAATGGAGAAGAACACAAAGTCCTCCGAGTCTCTGATTCCTGGTGGAAAGATCTTGTTTTGCTTAGTAACAGGAGAAGAATCAGGAGGGTATTGTTTAGTTTTGTTTTGTTTTTGAGCAGCAAGGAAAATCCATCTCCTTTCTGTCTCTCCTTCTCCCAGCCACTTGGTTGAGCTTAGGAATCTCCATTGCCACTCTGACTTAAAGATAGGTGAAATTTTAATCTTGTATTTGCAAAAAAAGAAGAATTTGCAAAAGCTTTCATCATAAATGAGAAGGAAGGGGTGTCAGATGCTTAGAAGTCTGGCTTTAATTCCCTATAGCCCAAACTTCGGCTCTCCAGATGTTTTAGACCACAACTCCCAGAATTCCAAGCCTGTATTGCCAAAGAGAAAGGACTGTGGGAGTTGTGGTCCAAAACATCTGGAGGGCCAAAGTTTGGACACCACTGCCCTATGCAGTATTGAATTATGGTTGCCATCTATGGAGATGCTCAGCCCATCCATGGGAAAATGGACATCAAAGGGGATCACGAGGCATGGTGCATTAACACTCAAGGAAAACTTTATTGCACAACTGTTTACAATGGAGTCATTGTACTGGTAGACACTTGCCCCACTCCTTCACCACTCTATAGTCCAGTTCCTGAGTCACATTCAGGTGGTTCCAGTTCAGACCCAGTGCTCATATGTCTCAAGCAAAAATAGCAAGGGGAATAGCACACAGTACAATGATTCGTTCTTTCACGTTCTCGGCCATCAGGTGCAGCCTTTTAATATGTCCCTAATATGCCTTCTCAGCTGGCTTGGAATCAATGCGGCCTTTGCAGCTGATGTCTTATAGATATAGCTAGCAGAACTTCCCTTTGACTTACAGTAGACTCATCCTTCAGACAAGAACCAAAACACTTTGACCTTTGTGTCACCGAGGAGCACTAGATTCAGTTGAGGAAGGTCCAAGTGTTAAAGAAAAACTGAAAAAGGTCTAGATTGCCCACTTGCTCACTGATAGGTGTATCACCCTGTTCCTCTGATCTACTTCCCTCTTCTTCTGCTTCCATTGAGCTCCCCCATTCACCTCCTGTTTGATTCTTTCCCCATCTTCCTTTCAGGCTCCCCCTGCCTTCTGGTAGTTCTCCCTTGTATAGTTCCAGCTGGACAGGAAGCTCCTTGCAATGAAATTTCCTTGCCCTTTTATCTCTCCTGTCTTCCTTTCCCTTAGACCCAATGGCTGGGGCAAATGACAGGTCTCTTGAGTAGTGACCAAAGAGAGGAAGCCATGGAAACCGTTCCATCAAACTTTTGGCTGGGACCCTAGAGTGGCAGGGAACACAGTTGGGTTGACCCCAGCTTCAAGACAGTACCCATCTCTTTATGCATCCTCTTACTTGGGACATATTCATTCTCTTCAACAATTACATGACAGGCTGGGAAAAGATTTGGGATGTTGCAGGTAGGTGAAAACTCCTCATGGTGGTGGGGGAGGGAGTTTGTTTTGTTTTGTTTGTGATTCTTTGTTTTGCCAGAATCTCAAAAAAAAAAGGAATTGAACTTAAAAATGGCGACAGGAGAATGAATCATTCATAGATTGGTTCAACCTCCCTCAAAACTGAGGGGTGAAATTGCACTGTGGGGGTGTCTATTCTATGAGGTTTCAACAGCCCTGTAATCAAGAAGAGAAGGGAAATCCTTTTCTGTGCCAGAATGAAAACACATCTTGACCACCTCAATTCTATGTGTACATGTACTTTAGAATTTGCAAATTGTGTTTTTTGCTTTAAAGGATAAGCAAAGCAAAAAGCCAATTGTTCTGCTTATATACCGCCCCATACCACTTCAAGTAGTCTCTGGGTGGTTTACAGTTTTAATCACAGTATGCATGCTACACATCCCCCCCATGCAAGCTGGGTACTTATTTTACCGACCTCGGAAGGATAAAATGAGTACTACCTCATGTTCTACCATTTCTACTTTCCTCTCTGTTTTTCTTTTTTATTAACTTTCCCTTTTGGGGGAGGAAAAAAATCCCTAGAAAAAGCTGACTGGAGACCATTTTTCCTTCAGATGCCCAGCCAGCAGAATTTACTCCTGCAAAGAGCTGATAAGTGCCTTTAAGTTTCTCGACAACGGTCGGAGTTGTGGCCTTTCCACTTGAGTGTTGATAAGGGTTAGGATTTTACAAATGCTGCCTCTGTATAAAAATTTGGTGTGTGAGAGATGAGGTTGTCCTTGGGCATGCACATCTAATAATTTGCTAGGCAGGTCAATGATCAGCTTTTCGCAGAGGAGGGAGAGAAGTAGAACAAAACAGCAAGCATTCATAATTCATTGTGACCAGCATTTTAAAGCACTGCTTTAAAGAATACTTTAGAGATAGGAAGGTGATGCAGAGTTCCTTGGTGGCATTTGTACTGCAGCTGACTTTTCATGCATGTCATTATCACATGTGGTTAAAAAAAGAGAGATTAATGTCCCTGGGCTTTGTGTGCAGGATCTGAAGCAACCTCATAGGGCATCGTAAATATACCACATGATTCTTATGAAGAAATATTCTGAGAGACAAGAAGTACTCAAGTAGACAATTAAAAGAACCAGGCCATAGATGCTGACCTGAGGGTTACATACACACTTCCATGCTGCTCTGCAAACCCTGCATATAAGATTTTCTTACTGCCTGAACAAGCATACATAGTATTCAAAAATGATTGAAAATACGTTGTGAGGAGTTTGGCTCCTCTAATCTGCTCACCTCTATAAATTACATTCAGATTGTGCAGTGAAATATCTTGAAATATGCAGCCTCAGATTGAATGTGGGGCAGCCCAAGAACCTTGAGCAAAACAAAACTTACTTATAAACCACAGAGCTCTTCACTGCTTTTGTTGAATAAAATAATGGTTTCTATAGGGCAGAAGGGCTCCCTTTAGCCTTCTATTTGCTTTACTGGGACTTTTAAGGGGGAAAGAGCCTCTACATAGCCAAGGACCTTGGGTGCTTGGATAGCCATTCCCTATGAGGCTGTCTTTTGTTTCTGTCCATGGAATTTTCTTGGCAGGGATACTGGGGTGGCTTGCCAGTTCCTACCCCAGGAAGTCTTATTACAGGCCTCATTGTCACCAGTGTAATTAGCCTTACAATGATGAAAGCACAGTTCAGCCTGTTTTATTTTGTAGCCTCACTGATCATCTGGGACACAAAAGTAGAAATGTGCCCCATTTATAAGATATTCCAGACTGAGGCACTGGAAGGACAGATTTTGAAGCTGAGGCTCCAGTACTTTGGTCACCTCATGAGGAGAGAGGGCTCCTTGGAAAAGTTCCTGATGTTGGGAAAGATTGAAGGCAAAAGGAAAAGAGGACGGCAGAGAATGAGATGGTTGGACGGTGTCATCGATGCAACCAATATGGATTTGACAAAACTCCGGGAGGCAGTGGAAAATCGGAAGGCCTGGCGAGCTCTAGTCCATGGGGTCACAAAGAGTCGGACAGGACTGAACGACTGAACAACAATAACATGAGGCTGTCAGTCCTGGGTTCAAACCAAGGTAACTCACACTAGAAAAGCCCAATGATGACCCATGTTGCTCACATCCTTGCCTTTTACTTTTCTTATTAATAGCCTTGCCAACATCTGAGAAAACTCTAGCACATTCTGTGAGGTAACTCATATGCCAACACTGGTTCATATATTTTAGATTGGGTCAATGACTTCAATAGGCTGTATATTTATTGTAATGAACCTTGGTTAAGTGCTTACAAAAGTCTCTCCTCCAAGCTACTATTGGAGGGAATCATTTTGGTGCTGTATGGATAATAGACTCTGTCTTGCAATTACCATCCTTTTCTCTATTTTCAGCTTATTTGCAAAACAATAAACATTTGGGCAAAAGTTAATTGTTCCTGTTCAGACATTTGACACATTCTTCATTACTTTTAGTGCACGCGAGACTTTCACCAAGGTACAGTTATAATTAAGACTGATGAAATCATTAGACTTGCTGTAAACATTACGTTTGTCTAAATAAAGTTTGGCAATGTTTTAAAGGTCTTCTGTCAGGTTCATTCAACGTTTAATTATTTGTTGTTGATGCAGAATTCCAGTACAATTGCTGTCATTTGTCATTACAGTCTATTGTAGATACATCAGCTAATTTTAGTTTTATGGTTGGTGGTCCCAAGAAAACTCTATTTAAATGTGTAGGAGCAATGATAATGGATTTGAAAAGTTTTACAATTGCCTTTTGGAATGAGCAAGCTTGGCTTTTTCAAGATGCTTGATGCATGGCCAAGAATAATGGAAACACTGTAGAAATACTGCACATGAAAAGTCATAGAAGCAATCTCAGCTTTTATTTACCAACCTCAGCTTTTATTTATTAAATGGAATCAGGGCAAAATAGAATATTCCTTTCTCAGCTATGCCAATGGTCACCTTCACATACAACATATGAATAGCATAGAACTTGGTACTTTTGCATATTTTAACTTATACACATTTTTCCAAGTGCTAAAAATTGGCTCTTGCTGTAGCTCATTCATCTCACAGGCCAGGCTCTAATGGTGGAGTTCCGTTTACTGCAGAATTGTCAATTACCACTCCATCCCCCAAAAATTGCTCTGAAGAGCTGGGAAATTCTTTGGAGCATTTTTGGGTGTGGCTGCAGCCAAAGTGGGAGCAAGTCTCACATCTCACAGGCAGAAGACATTGAAATATAAGATTGTACATTTATATCTTTGCAAGAACACACCTTTATATGTTACGGTAAGTAAAAATGTAGCAGTTGTCCCATAGGATAAAACCAACTCTTACCTGCTTTAAAATTCTTGCTACATCCCTGAGAACTATTTCTCCAGTTTGGAAACGGATATATGATTTGTGAAGAGTACTTTTATTCCTATGGAAGTAAAACACTATAGAAACACTTAAGAGGGTACCCTGTAGAAAATCTTGACTAATTCCATTCTGTTGTCAAAATTCAGGATGTCCTTTAGTTTGTAAAACTTGGCATTATTTTTTCCTTCTGGCAACACAGGGACAATATTGTGCAGCCACATCCAGACATTACCTGGTGTTTTGAATCCTGGATATAAGAGCACAATATCTCACGTTCATAAACCAGAAGGATTTAAAAATATACTGTAAATAAACCTTAGCTGGGGACTGAATTTGCTCTAGATAATGTCACTTCTGGTTTCTCACTTCTTGCTGTATATCCTGATCCCTTATGCTGACTTCTTGTTTGTGTTTGATCTTTTGGATTGGCTTGACTAATCTTCTTGGGCTACCCATATTTGTTTGCAGTGATTGCTGGCTTGCCTTTTTTGAACTGTTCTTAGACTGTGGCTTTGGACCAACCATTTGATTTATTTGACTGTTGGATATGACTGTTTGTTTGCCTAGTGCTATACATGCCCTGTCTACAAAGTCTTTGCCCCTGGGAGTGGGAAATCTATAGGATTTTTACTAAGTAGTAGGGGAACTGGCATAAAAACTGCTTTAATAGTAGTGGGTCCCCTGTTTATTGCGGGAGTTTGGTGCCATATCCACCCATGATAAAGGAAAATCTGGGAAATGCAGACTCCTGAGTAAACTGACCTTGGGCTGCTCCTGCCGGCTACGTTTCCAAAGAGAGAGTTTTTAACCCCCTCCTGACACCTCAGCAGACCTTGCTGCCAGCACCTCAAGGTCTGTCTGCTGAGGTGTCAGGAGGGGGTTAAAAACTTTTATTTTGAAACAGCAGCCGAGCAGCCCAAGGTCAGTTTGATGAGGTGTTATGGGTTGGTTAAAAACCTCTCTTTGCAAATGCAGCCAGCAAGAGCAGCCCCAGCTCTGTTTGCTAAGGTGTCAGGAGGGGGTCAAAAACCTCTCTTTGGAAGTGAAATGTAGATGCCTCAGCAAGGGATGCTCCTGCGGCTGTGCTGGCAAAGAGAGGTGCCAGGAGCTCAAGGTCTGTGCTGAGGTGTCAGGAGGAGTTTAAAAACCTCTCTTTGCAAGTGCAGCCAGCAGGATCATCCCCAGGTCTGTTTACTGAGGTGCCAGGAGGGGGTTAAAAGCCTCTCTTTGGAAGCCTTGCTTCGCTCAAACGAAAAACCGTGATATACTGAGACTGTAATATATGAATCACATTGTGGCAGGGGACTACTGTAATGTGCTCAGAATTCTACAAGGTAGGCATCAGCAGTATGTGGACAAAGAACTCCCAGAAGTGCAAACTGGATTTCAAAGAGGCAGAGGTACTAGACATCAAATTGCCAGCATGTGCTGGATTATGGAGAAAGCTAGAGAGTTCCAGATAAACATCTGCTTCATTGTCTACACAAAAGCTTTTGATTTTGTGGACCACAGTAAACTATGGCAAACTCTTAAAGGAATGGGAGTACCTGACCACCGTATCTGTCTCTTGAGAAATCTATATGTGGGACAAGCAGCAATAGTCATAATGGAATATGAGACAATTGACTGGTTCAAAATGAGAAAAGGAGCACAACAAGGCTGTATACTGTCACCCTGCCTATTTAACCTATATGGGTTGAAGCTCAACATAAAAAATTAAGATCATGGCTACCAGTCCCATCACCTCCTGTCAAATAGAAAGAGAAGAAATGGAGGCACCGACAGAGTTTACTTTCTTGGCCTCCATGTTCACTACAGATGGTGGCTGCAGCAACAAAATCAAAAGATGCCTGCTTCTTGAGAGGAAAGTGATAGCAAACCTAGGCAGCATCTTAAAAAACCTTGCCAACAAAAGCTCGGATAGTCAAGGCAATGGTTTTTCCAGTAGTGATGTATCGAAGTAAGAGCTGGACCATAAAGAAGGCTGATTGCCGTAGAATTGACACCCTTGAGCGGTGGTGCTGGAGCAGACTCCTGAGAATCCCCTGGACTGCAAGGGGATCAAACTTATCTATTCTGGAAGAAATCAACTCTGAATGTTCACTGCAAGGACAGATTTTGAAGCTGAAGCTCCAATACTTTGGCTACCTTCACTCTCAGTGATTTTTCCGTTTCTGATTGCCACTGAGGCACATTTGTTTACTCCACACTCAATATTAACATCAGTACTGAAAATTCGGGTTGTGTTGTTCAGTGAGTGTATTTTGATTTCTGATTTTCCATACAACGTTAAGTCATTCATATACAATAGATGAAAAAAATTTCACTGAATTTTTAGCAGTTTGGTATGCTAGGTTTGTCTTCTGCAAAATTATTGAGAGGGGAATCAGGGCAATAGTAAATAGCAGAGATGACAAAGAGTCACCTTGAAAAATCCCTTGCTTATTATCCAATCTGTAGCTTTTTTACCAGCCAAACAATTCTGTTTTCCAGTTATTTATCGCATTTTCAATTAGGGCACCAGTACTTTTACATATCCTGATGACATCCAGGCACTTAATAATCCAATTACGTGGTACTGAATCAAAGGCTTTGTAATAGTCAATCCAAGTCATATATAAATTAGTTTTCTGAGCTTTACAATTCTCTAGTATCATTTTATCAATGAATAAAATTGAATGAATAAAATATCAATGAATAAAAATTATCTACTTCCCCGTTTTGTCCCTTTCTGCTCTACAGAAATGACGTTATTTGCTTCCAAATAATCCTGCACTCTACCAGCTATGATGCCTGTCAGCAATTTATACATAGTTGGTAAATACGTTATTGGCCTGTAATTTCCAGGTATTGCTTCTTTTGTTGGATCTTTCTGAATCATATAGATTTTGCCAGTTGTTAACCACTCATTAATATAACCTGTCCTCAACAAATTGTTCAGCCATTTTTTCCATGCAGACTTGTCAGCTGTTTAAGCCAAAACCCATGCAACTGATCATTGCCAGGTGATGTCCAGTCTTTGACTCTTTGCACTGTTTTGGCGATCATATCAACTGCTATTTCTAGATGATCCATTGTGCACTTGGAGAATTTCTTCTCAAAATCTTGGAGCTATCCAGCATTTCTATTATAGTCTTTCTCAGTCCCCCATATGTCTTTCCAAAACTGAATGGTTGTCATTTTTTCAGGCTTTTCATGTTTTATACCTATCTTCTGAGTCAAACTCTGATAGAACTTTCTTTGGGCCTTTTCACACGACCCCTAAGATCCGCTGGCCACTTAAATTCTGAACAGAGATCTTAGGGGTTTGTCGCCATTCCTGCGTTCCCACCCCCTCCGCACTCCTGGCTGCTGGCTGCGTGAGGGGAGGGAGAAAAAAAGGAAGAAAAGAATGCTGCTCACCTCTGTTCTGTCATCTCGCTTTGCTCCCGGCACTGCATTCAGATCTCTTAAAGGGGCGGAGGGCAAAAAAAGAACAAACAGAAGCAAGGAGAGCCCAGCAGTCACTACTGTTATATCCGCATCAGGAATTTTCACCCTCCAAGAGCAGGTACATGAAAAGTGCGCTGGGATGCGCTTAGGTGGGTGTGGTCGCACTTAATTATCTGTAAGCTCTGGAGCTGGGAGCCATTTGCCGCGGAGTTTAGGGGTCGTGTGAAAAGGCCCTTTGATGTGATCGAAACAACTGGTTGTCTTTATACTGAGTAAATCTAGCATCATATATAGTGGTACCTTGTATAAAGGAATTAATTAGTTCCAAATGAAATTATGTTAAGCAAAATTTCCTTAATACAAATTTCCCATAGGAATGCATTGAAAACGGAATAATCCCATTTTTATGTTGTACAGATTTGCCCCATAGGTGATTATGTTAAGCAATTTCCCCTATCTCTGGAATTTTTTATGTTGTACAGATTTTATGTTATACAAACTGTTTGTTATACAAGGGTCCACTGTTTTTCAGTTTTTCTAGCTCTTAGTGTTATTTACTGCTTCACAATCTCTAACACATCTCCAATTTTCCTTGTACTTAGGCAGTATTTTAGTCAAATATTTCTTGATCTTACCATTCTTTAATTTGCCCTCCTGTAGGTTTTTTAAGCTACTCGCATGTGCTCAGAGTCTTTTGATTTTAAGCTCCAGTCTGATCTTCCACCATGGTTTCTCAAGCCATTGGGGGGGCATGGCTTCAATTGTGGAATCCCTTGTTCTTCCATTACTAATACTGCTGCACTATAAGAAAGCTGAACATTATATGGACTGTTGCAAGTGCAGGGTTTACATTGTTCATCAGTGGTACCAAACTTTTTCTAGGCACAGTCTTCAAAATTGGGAGCCTTCTCCTCTCTTCATTTATGCAGCATGTGTCAGTATTTTATTCTTCAGGTCTTGCTGCCTAATAATGAGCTCTGCTGGTGTTCCAATACTAATTGAACATTCTTATGGTACAAAGTTTTGCAAAACATCCATATTGTTAGTACTAGTATTAGTATTAGTATTATATATTGTGCTCGTTCTTCCATATGGATGTGGATGATTTACCTGTTTAATTAATTTTTAAAAATATCATTTGGTTAATTTATAGGTTATTTATTCTGCTAAAGACGTATATTTTGTGGTGCACTTTGTTTTGTCTGCCTTTGGAGTAGATTGATTCTCTTATTGCCTTGCCTCCCTGCTATTTGAAGAAGTTTCCAATGATTTTTAAGGGTTCTCTAGAGCTTTTGGAGGGAGGAGAAAATATAAAAGGGAAACCCAAAATGAAAGAACCTGGAAGAGGCTTTCTGTGTTGTGTAAAATGAAAGGAATGGCACAGGAAAAAAAAATTAAAAACAGAAAAGCCACTCTGCAAAAGAACCTGAAATTAAATAAATGGATTTTTCTTCACTGTACACATCTATTTGTTTATCTTTCCAGTTGGCATCCATATTCCCAAGAGTGTAACAGACCAGTTGCTTTAGCTGATTCAAGGAATATTGTCAGAGTATGTGCTGTTTGATCAGCTAGCAGAAGCAATACTTATTGAATAAATAGTTATTCAGAGAAAGAGTTTTCTTGGGCTCCTTGATCACTGCAGATGGCAACTGCAGCAACAAAATAAAAAGAGGCCTGCTTCTTGGGAGGAAAGCAATGGCAAACCTAGATAGCATCCTAAAGAGCAGAGACATCACTTTGCCAACTAAGGTCAGGATAGTCAAAGCTATGGTTTTCCCAGTAGTGATGTATGGAAGTGAAAGCTGCACTATAAAGAAGGCTGATCGCCGCAGAATTGATGCTTTTGAGCTGTGGTGCTGGAGGAGAGTCTTGAGAGTCCCCGGGACTGCAAGGAGATTAAACCTATCCATACTGAAAGAAATCAACCCCAAATGTTCACTGGAAGGACAAATTTTGAAGCTGAGGCTCCAGTACTTTGGCCACCTCATGAGGAGAGAGGACTCCTTGGAAAAGTCCCTGATGTTGGGAAAGATTGAAGGCAAAAGGAAAAGAGGACGGCAGAGAAGGAGATGGTTGGACGGTGTCATCGATGCAACCAATATGGATTTGACAAAACTCCGGGAGGCAGTGGAAGATAGGAAGGCCTGGCGAGCTCTGGTCCATGGGGTCACGAAGAGTCGGACAGGACTGAACGACTGAACAACAACAACATATTACAAACTATACAAAAATATATCATAGCATCACAGAACTTATACAAAATTCAACAAAGCATAGAGGGAAAAGTCACATTAGTACATTTATACAAAATTCAACAGTATAACAGCATAACAGCATATATTACATTGACAGAATATATGACAGAGAAACAAAGTGGGTGCCTTACTCACGGAAGGCCCAATGAACAATGATTTACAGAACATTTTTATACATGTGTCTGTCCAATCATAAATGACATTACTTCATAGCTATTGTAACCCCTTGCATCAGCCAAAATTCATTATGTTAATTCTTAACATCTGTACTCCATTAGAAAAAACTACATTGAGTCACTGTGGCATTGCACTTTTATAGACTCCATCTTTAAATCAATTAAATACATATCAAATATATATAGAACACCCTGTCTAATATATATATAAAATCAACCCAGATGAAGCCAACAAAATCAGACTCGAAGTCACCAATATCCTGTGCTCCAGCAAACCACCCAGAAGCAATTTACACAAAGAAGAACAAAAAGCCCTCACCAACCTGAAGAAAGACAACAACATAATCATTCTCCCAGCAGACAAAGGCAATGCCACAGTGGTGATGAACACATCTGACTACCAAGCCAAACTATCCAACCTACTACAAGACCCTGCTTACATACCTTTGAACACAGACCCCACCACCTACCTGGAAAAAACCACCAAAGCCAAAATAAAAGCCTCACCCTTAAGTGAAGAAATCAAGCCAAGCATCATCCCCAGAGAGAAATCTTCCAGATGCCCCAAGCTCTACGGCCTCCCCATGATTCACAAAGAAGGAACACCTCTCAGACCCATAGTCAGCTCCATAGGCTCACCCCTACAAAACCTCGCCAAATTTCTTGCCAAACAACTCCAGCCCTATGCAGAATCCATCTCTTCATACGTACAAAACTCGTTCCACTTCATAGAAATTATAAAGAAACAAGACCTACAACCCAATGACCTACTCGTGAGCTTCGACGTTGTTTCGCTCTTCACACAAGTGCCCATTCAAGAAGCCTTGACAGCTATCCACAACAAATACAACCCCCCCAAGCACATCCTAGATCTGACCAACCACTGCCTAACCAACACATACTTCATCCACAATGGACAAAGATACAAACAGATAGAAGGAGCACCCATGGGATCACCCCTCTCACCGGTCATCGCAAACCTATATATGGAACACTTTGAAACCAACGCGTTACAGAAGTCCGAACATAAACCCAAACTCTGGCTCAGATATGTTGACGACACCTTTGTTATCTGGCCACACGGGAAAGACAAACTGAACAACTTCCTCACACATCTCAACAGCCTACACCCCAAAATACAATTCACTATGGAAATAGAAGCCAACAACCAACTTCCCTTCCTGGACGTCCTAATCTACAAAAAACCCGACGGCTCCTTAGGACATACCATCTACCAGAAAAAAACACATACAAACCGCTACTTAAATGCACAATCACACCACCACCCTGCACAGATCAACTCCGTAGCAAAAACCCTCATCTCCAGAACCAAACGCCTCGCTGACAAAGACCACCTAAAAACTGAATTACACACTCTCTCGAATGCTTTAATTGCGAACGGATTCCAAAAAAACACCATCACCAAACTAATCCAAAAAGAAACACCCCCCAAGAACCAAGAAACAGAAGAGAACAACGGCACTGCCCTCCTCCCTTACATCAAAGGCACCACAGAAAAAATCAGCAAAATTCTCCACAAACACAATATCAAGACAGCCTTTTGCACCGAACAAAAAATAGCCAACATTTTAAGAAACCCCAAAGACAAGATTGAGCTAGAAAACCAAGGAGTCTACGAAATACCATGCAAAGTCTGCCCAGCCACATACATCGGACAGACAAACAGGAGAATAAGCGCACGCATCGCAGAACACAAGAACACAGTCAAAAAAGAAGAAAAATCTTCCTCTCTCTTCCAGCACATAAAAACAACAGGTCATGAAATTGATTTTAAAAGAACCAAACTCATCTCCAAAACTGAACACTTCAACAGTCGAATAATCATGGAAGCCATTGAAATAGAGAAACACCCAAACAACATGAATAAACGTGATGACACCTCCCGCTTGCCTGACATCTGGAAACTAGCCCTGGTCAACAGACGAGCCTCTGTCACAAAGACTGACACCAGGTCCAAAAGGACACAAGATGCCACCACCTTCCATCCACACCAAACACAAACCCAGACCCTTCCCACAGATGAAACGAAACCACCATCCAATAACAAAACCACGACTGCACCATCTACCGCTACTCCCCACTCCAGCCACCACATGGAGCACACTTACACACGCCAAAAAAACATTGGGAGACCACAGACACGCAGCCAGACCAAAATGAATTCACAAGACACAGGACCCCACTCCACCAAAGCCCAGGATGCTGCCAGAACACCCATCACCAAGGTCGTTAAGAAACAAAAGGCTAATAGACACACATCCAGCACCTCACCCACACATGATGTCTCTAAACAGCCATCTAACCCACCAGCAGTTAAGCCCTTAACGATCGCCTCAGCCACACAGCAGATCACAAAAGAACAAACGAACCTACAATCAGCAACAGAGCAAGCAAACCACACACCCCCAGCAGTATTTATAGAAGGACTTCAACTGAGATCACGCTTTGCTTCAAGAAGAAAGAAGCCAGAACACCAGCCTGAAGATGACGAGTGAGACCTCGTCGAAACGTCGCCAAAACAACCAGATTTCTACACGGGAAGAAACCCGAATCCACCCTAACATGCATACCTATACCCGTGAAAATCTACGAAAACAAATATCCGACCTCTACGGGGAGGAAACCTTCCAGCTGACCAGAACCTACGAGAAACTAGAAGTCCGAAGAGCCACCATCTTATGTGACATTGCATTCCTACGCAACTGCCGAGATAAAAATGTGATCCCCACAAGCTTCCAACTGAAATTCCACTCAAAAACCCCATCCAGCGAAAGGATCCTGAAAAGAACAGAACTAGCCCTAATCAGAAACGAACTACACAAGAAAAGATACCTACTAGATCAAACCAACAGAGACCTACTCACTCTCCACCTCAAACTCAGCAACAAAATCCACCCAACACTCTGGAACAAATCCAAGCAACTCGCCGCCTGGAGAGCTGAAACAGAGACCTCCCACAAGACAGACATACACACCAACAAACTCCACAAACTGGAAAAACGCCAGAAGCCCAACCCCCCACAGCAGCCCATGAAACAAACAGTTCACAACATATCAGACAGGACACTCACCATCGCAGAGACCAAAGTCCTGTCCAAAGGATTCAACTTTGCAGTCGCCCCCAGACACATCCCCACTGAAAACATCATATGCGGAGTGGAAGCCAGCCTAACCAAAATCAACCCAGATGAAGCCAACAAAATCAGACTCGAAGTCACCAATATCCTGTGCTCCAGCAAACCACCCAGAAGCAATTTACACAAAGAAGAACAAAAAGCCCTCACCAACCTGAAGAAAGACAACAACATAATCATTCTCCCAGCAGACAAAGGCAATGCCACAGTGGTGATGAACACATCTGACTACCAAGCCAAACTATCCAACCTACTACAAGACCCTGCTTACATACCTTTGAACACAGACCCCACCACCTACCTGGAAAAAACCACCAAAGCCAAAATAAAAGCCTCACCCTTAAGTGAAGAAATCAAGCCAAGCATCATCCCCAGAGAGAAATCTTCCAGATGCCCCAAGCTCTACGGCCTCCCCAAGATTCACAAAGAAGGAACACCTCTCAGACCCATAGTCAGCTCCATAGGCTCACCCCTACAAAACCTCGCCAAATTTCTTGCCAAACAACTCCAGCCCTATGCAGAATCCATCTCTTCATACGTACAAAACTCGTTCCACTTCATAGAAATTATAAAGAAACAAGACCTACAACCCAATGACCTACTCGTGAGCTTCGACGTTGTTTCGCTCTTCACACAAGTGCCCATTCAAGAAGCCTTGACAGCTATCCACAACAAATACAACCCCCCCAAGCACATCCTAGATCTGACCAACCACTGCCTAACCAACACATACTTCATCCACAATGGACAAAGATACAAACAGATAGAAGGAGCACCCATGGGATCACCCCTCTCACCGGTCATCGCAAACCTATATATGGAACACTTTGAAACCAACGCGTTACAGAAGTCCGAACATAAACCCAAACTCTGGCTCAGATATGTTGACGACACCTTTGTTATCTGGCCACACGGGAAAGACAAACTGAACAACTTCCTCACACATCTCAACAGCCTACACCCCAAAATACAATTCACTATGGAAATAGAAGCCAACAACCAACTTCCCTTCCTGGACGTCCTAATCTACAAAAAACCCGACGGCTCCTTAGGACATACCATCTACCGGAAAAAAAAAACACATACAAACCGCTACTTAAATGCACAATCACACCACCACCCTGCACAGATCAACTCCGTAGCAAAAACCCTCATCTCCAGAACCAAACGCCTCGCTGACAAAGACCACCTAAAAACTGAATTACACACTCTCTCGAATGCTTTAATTGCGAACGGATTCCAAAAAAACACCATCACCAAACTAATCCAAAAAGAAACACCCCCCAAGAACCAAGAAACAGAAGAGAACAACGGCACTGCCCTCCTCCCTTACATCAAAGGCACCACAGACAAAATAAGCAAAATTCTCCACAAACACAATATCAAGACAGCCTTTTGCACCGAACAAAAAATAGCCAACATTTTAAGAAACCCCAAAGACAAGATTGAGCTAGAAAACCAAGGAGTCTACGAAATACCATGCAAAGTCTGCCCAGCCACATACATCGGACAGACAAACAGGAGAATAAGCGCACGCATCGCAGAACACAAGAACGCAGTCAAAAAAGAAGAAAAATCTTCCTCTCTCTTCCAGCACATAAAAACAACAGGTCATGAAATTGATTTTAAAAGAACCAAACTCATCTCCAAAACTGAACACTTCAACAGTCGAATAATCATGGAAGCCATTGAAATAGAGAAACACCCAAACAACATGAATAAACGTGATGACACCTCCCGCTTGCCTGACATCTGGAAACTAGCCCTGGTCAACAGACGAGCCTCTGCCACAAAGACTGACACCAGGTCCAAAAGGACACAAGATGCCACCACCCTCCATCCACACCAAACACAAACCCAGACCCTTCCCACAGATGAAACGAAACCACCATCCAATAACAAAACCACGACTGCACCATCTACCGCTACTCCCCACTCCAGCCACCACATGGAGCACACTTACACACGCCAAAAAAACATTGGGAGACCACAGACACGCAGCCAGACCAAAATGAATTCACAAGACACAGGACCCCACTCCACCAAAGCCCAGGATGCTGCCAGAACGCCCATCACCAAGGTCGTTAAGAAACAAAAGGCTAACAGACACACATCCAGCACCTCACCCACACAGGATGTCTCTAAACAGCCATCTAACCCACCAGCAGTTAAGCCCTTAACGATCGCCTCAGCCACACAGCAAATCACAAAAGAACAAACGAACCTACAATCAGCAACAGAGCAAGCAAACCACACACCCCCAGCAGTATTTATAGAAGGACTTCAACTGAGATCACGCTTTGCTTCAAGAAGAAAGAAGCCAGAACACCAGCCTGAAGATGACGAGTGAGACCTCGTCGAAACGTCGCCAAAACAACCAGATTTCTACACGGGAAGAAACCCGAATCCACCCTAACATGCATACCTATACCCGTGAAAATCTACGAAAACAAATATCCGACCTCTATGGGGAGGAAACCTTCCAGCTGACCAGAACCTACGAGAAACTAGAAGTCCGAAGAGCCACCATCTTATGTGACATTGCATTCCTACGCAACTGCCGAGATAAAAATGTGATCCCCACAAGCTTCCAACTGAAATTCCACTCAAAAACCCCATCCAGCGAAAGGATCCTGAAAAGAACAGAACTAGCCCTAATCAGAAACGAACTACACAAGAAAAGATACCTACTAGATCAAACCAACAGAGACCTACTCACTCTCCACCTCAAACTCAGCAACAAAATCCACCCAACACTCTGGAACAAATCCAAGCAACTCGCCGCCTGGAGAGCTGAAACAGAGACCTCCCACAAGACAGACATACACACCAACAAACTCCACAAACTGGAAAAACGCCAGAAGCCCAACCCCCCACAGCAGCCCATGAAACAAACAGTTCACAACATATCAGACAGGACACTCACCATCGCAGAGACCAAAGTCCTGTCCAAAGGATTCAACTTTGCAGTCGCCCCCAGACACATCCCCACTGAAAACATCATATGCGGAGTGGAAGCCAGCCTAACCAAAATCAACCCAGATGAAGCCAACAAAATCAGACTCGAAGTCACCAATATCCTGTGCTCCAGCAAACCACCCAGAAGCAATTTACACAAAGAAGAACAAAAAGCCCTCACCAACCTGAAGAAAGACAACAACATAATCATTCTCCCAGCAGACAAAGGCAATGCCACAGTGGTGATGAACACATCTGACTACCAAGCCAAACTATCCAACCTACTACAAGACCCTGCTTACATACCTTTGAACACAGACCCCACCACCTACCTGGAAAAAACCACCAAAGCCAAAATAAAAGCCTCACCCTTAAGTGAAGAAATCAAGCCAAGCATCATCCCCAGAGAGAAATCTTCCAGATGCCCCAAGCTCTACGGCCTCCCCAAGATTCACAAAGAAGGAACACCTCTCAGACCCATAGTCAGCTCCATAGGCTCACCCCTACAAAACCTCGCCAAATTTCTTGCCAAACAACTCCAGCCCTATGCAGAATCCATCTCTTCATACGTACAAAACTCGTTCCACTTCATAGAAATTATAAAGAAACAAGACCTACAACCCAATGACCTACTCGTGAGCTTCGACGTTGTTTCGCTCTTCACACAAGTGCCCATTCAAGAAGCCTTGACAGCTATCCACAACAAATACAACCCCCCCAAGCACATCCTAGATCTGACCAACCACTGCCTAACCAACACATACTTCATCCACAATGGACAAAGATACAAACAGATAGAAGGAGCACCCATGGGATCACCCCTCTCACCGGTCATCGCAAACCTATATATGGAACACTTTGAAACCAACGCGTTACAGAAGTCCGAACATAAACCCAAACTCTGGCTCAGATATGTTGACGACACCTTTGTTATCTGGCCACACGGGAAAGACAAACTGAACAACTTCCTCACACATCTCAACAGCCTACACCCCAAAATACAATTCACTATGGAAATAGAAGCCAACAACCAACTTCCCTTCCTGGACGTCCTAATCTACAAAAAACCCGACGGCTCCTTAGGACATACCATCTACCGGAAAAAAACACATACAAACCGCTACTTAAATGCACAATCACACCACCACCCTGCACAGATCAACTCCGTAGCAAAAACCCTCATCTCCAGAACCAAACGCCTCGCTGACAAAGACCACCTAAAAACTGAATTACACACTCTCTCGAATGCTTTAATTGCGAACGGATTCCAAAAAAACACCATCACCAAACTAATCCAAAAAGAAACACCCCCCAAGAACCAAGAAACAGAAGAGAACAACGGCACTGCCCTCCTCCCTTACATCAAAGGCACCACAGACAAAATAAGCAAAATTCTCCACAAACACAATATCAAGACAGCCTTTTGCACCGAACAAAAAATAGCCAACATTTTAAGAAACCCCAAAGACAAGATTGAGCTAGAAAACCAAGGAGTCTACGAAATACCATGCAAAGTCTGCCCAGCCACATACATCGGACAGACAAACAGGAGAATAAGCGCACGCATCGCAGAACACAAGAACGCAGTCAAAAAAGAAGAAAAATCTTCCTCTCTCTTCCAGCACATAAAAACAACAGGTCATGAAATTGATTTTAAAAGAACCAAACTCATCTCCAAAACTGAACACTTCAACAGTCGAATAATCATGGAAGCCATTGAAATAGAGAAACACCCAAACAACATGAATAAACGTGATGACACCTCCCGCTTGCCTGACATCTGGAAACTAGCCCTGGTCAACAGACGAGCCTCTGCCACAAAGACTGACACCAGGTCCAAAAGGACACAAGATGCCACCACCCTCCATCCACACCAAACACAAACCCAGACCCTTCCCACAGATGAAACGAAACCACCATCCAATAACAAAACCACGACTGCACCATCTACCGCTACTCCCCACTCCAGCCACCACATGGAGCACACTTACACACGCCAAAAAAACATTGGGAGACCACAGACACGCAGCCAGACCAAAATGAATTCACAAGACACAGGACCCCACTCCACCAAAGCCCAGGATGCTGCCAGAACGCCCATCACCAAGGTCGTTAAGAAACAAAAGGCTAACAGACACACATCCAGCACCTCACCCACACAGGATGTCTCTAAACAGCCATCTAACCCACCAGCAGTTAAGCCCTTAACGATCGCCTCAGCCACACAGCAAATCACAAAAGAACAAACGAACCTACAATCAGCAACAGAGCAAGCAAACCACACACCCCCCAGCAGTATTTATAGAAGGACTTCAACTGAGATCACGCTTTGCTTCAAGAAGAAAGAAGCCAGAACACCAGCCTGAAGATGACGAGTGAGACCTCGTCGAAACGTCGCCAAAACAACCAGATTTCTACACGGGAAGAAACCCGAATCCACCCTACCATGCATATATATATATATATATATATATATATATATATATATATATATATATATATATATATATATATATATATATATATATATATATTTCACTAACTAATATCTGACAATTACACCTGCTTTAACTTATGCTGAAGAATACATCACATACAGGTATGTCATAAAGATTAAAGGGTAACCAAAAGAGAAAATGCTTTTGGAATCACTGACAATATTTTCTCTTAACTCATCTCTGTGTGTAATTGCCACATAATGACCCTTAAATAGGAGATGCCAAGATCACTCTGTATCTGTGTTCAGCCTGTCATGCCATTTAGTCTTACTTCTCAATGCTCCTTTATATTTTCTTTGGATATTAATATTTGCCTGCCATTTCTTTCTTTGGATTTGAGCTGTTATTGATGTTTCGAGATTTGCTTTTTCCGTTGTCTTATGAACAAGGAACAGAATAAACCAATTCTGATGTATTTATGTTAAAAAAGAGCATTGCCCTTGGGGAATTAGATAGAACTCCAGATTATCCTCTCATGCTCACTGGTTACTTGGAAAAAATAAAAGGAAAATACAAAATGGCTTTCAGCAAAATAAAACACGCACACATCAAGCTGTATCTCTTTAGCACCTGCTGTTTCTCTTGGCAGTGGTTGACACTGTTGACCAAGGAATTTTCCATAATTTGATTCACTCTCTCCCACTCTGCTTTGAGTCTAATTTATCTTGACGTGCAGTAAGTCTGCATTTTCTGGAACCAGACGCTGAACCCCATCTCCGTCTCTTTCTACCCATGGAATGTATGTTTCCCACAACCCTCCCTAGCTTCCACAGGTAGGCAGATGACAGCCAACCACAATTAGCACTTTCATACAATCAGCACGGCACAGTCTCCTACCAAGACAACTGCCCTCCTAATAAATAATTCTGTAGAGGTCCCAGATCTTTATGCACCAGAAGCAGGCTTGCAGAGAGGTATCCAAGCACAGTCTCTTGATGCATCCCAAAGACAGTCTCAAAGCTGTAGCCTCCTAAAAATTTCATCTCCTGATCTTCTGTGGTGGTGCTCCCTTTGCAGTCTTCTCTTTCACCTCCAAAGAAATCCAGAAACATGCTCCACAGTATTTCTGTGCACTGGAAAGACACACCCTAGAAATTTGGTTTCACCTCCTATTTTGATCTCCAGTTTCCCTCTGGAATTCTATATATTTTTTTGTTTGCCTGTGACTGCTAAATAATAATGCCATCTTTTTCAATAGTACTTTAGCTGTTACCCAACACAAAATAAATGGAAATGTTTCATTCTGGCAGGCAACAAGAGCAACAATAGATGTGTTTTTTTCCCTGCTGGGCTAGATTTTGAGAGATTTTCTACCTTTTGCATTCTGGCTTTCTAGCACATTTTTGTGTGAAAAATTCACTGTGGCGCTTTTCTGCAAAAAAAATGTGTTTTGGACATGCATTTCACAAAAAATGCAAGAGCTAGTATTCTGTTGGATTTCTGAACACAAACATTGAATCACATGGCCATCGTTGTTTTGCAAGGTGCTTGTCAAATTCCTGGTCTGACCTTGCCATATAGCAGCAGTCACTTTTATAACTTTTGTTCCATGTGCCATCTCCTACCAAGAGAAGACTAGTCAAGCTCCCAATGTGCTAGATTTTTTTTTTTTGCAAAGCAAGCAAGCAAGCAAAAACACTGTGTGTGTATCTTCTTTTTACCAGATAATTGTTCTGCTTTCTTTTAATTCTCATATAGGAACCAATAATCTTACAGGAATTCCCCTCTCCCCCACCGCAAAACACACTTTTTCATGAAGGATGAGAAAATATACTGGTATATTTGTTGCATTCCCTACTCCACGCTGCTTCACGAGGAAATTCCAGCCTACAGTTTCCCATCCCACCATTCAGTTTTCTGGCTGCCTCCTGCTTTTTACCTTCATTATTCAAAGAAATCACTAAGCAGAAAGAAAAATCTGAAAGCCCTGAGAATTTTCATTGGAACATGCCATGTATAGAAAAAAGAACTCAGTTAAAGCCCACATTTTCTTTTTTGTTTAGGAAAGACTATCGTATACAGTACCAATCACCTCCTACTTTTTACACAGTCTTGGAAAAGGCAGAACATATTTATTTCACAGACTCACAAATGAGGCATGTCATCATCATCATCATCATCATCATCATCACCACCATCATCATCACCATCACCATCACATCACATCACATCACATCACATCATCATCATCATCATCATCATCATCATCATCATCATCATCATCATCCCTTCTTCTTCTTTTCCTCCTCCTCCTCCTCCTCCTCCATGTAGTTATCCTTGTCTCATTCAAAACAGCTAACAGCCCGGCCATCAGGTGCAGTTATTTGCATATTACTGAACAAGAAGAAATGCATCACAAAAGCAGAGGACAATAGAGGACACAAATTTTCATAAAATGTGCATATAATGGACTATATCTAAGGAAACCATTAAACTTTATACAGAAAAATACATTTACCATTGCATATGGCTATGAATGGGTAACTTCAGTGCTTGCTTAGCTTGCTGCCCAAGTATTGACTACTGATGGGCAACCTTCAGAATTCTGCCCTTCATGCAACCCATTATCTTTGAAACAGGTTGAGCAAAACAGCCCTTCAAATAGAGGGGACTTCTGTGACAGTCTTTCAAATAAAGAATTAATTAGGATATGTGCACAAATTTGTCTATGTAATGCAAAACCACATTATCTTTTTCAGTGACAGTTAGGAAAAGAAAGCAACAGCTGCAGCCAAACTTAGGCACCAGAAAGAATTAGTTCCAATCTCATTAAAAACCCAGTAACTTCTGACGATGGTACCATGATCTCATCTCATCTCATCCCATTTCTTTCCATTTCACTTCAATATCCCACCAGAATTCACTCAGCTTATGATATTTGCTTGTTTGTTCATGTATTTGTAGCTCATCTTTGGATCCCGAGAAGGCCCTGCAAGACCGTTTATGCATTTTGCCTAGGACATCAGGATCGTGATGGGAATATATTGCAGGTGCTATCCAGGCTTCTAAATTCTCAGCTGTCATGCTCATGCATGTAAAGAACTGCAAAATTATCCTTTCCGTTCTATGTTAGGTAAAGATATTTTGTACAACTCCTGATAAAAGAAGAGAGTAAGCATCAATAGATGTGAGTTTTTTGGGGCTGTTTGGCCATGTTCTCGAAGTTTTTCTTCCTGACGTTTCGCCAGACTCTGTGGTTGGCATCTTCAGAGGGCAAGGAGCTCAGGGAACTAGTACTCTCTGGGCTGGCAGCTTCAGAGGGCAAGGAGCTCAGGGAACTAGTTCCCTGAGCTCCTTGCCCTCTGAAGATGCCAACCACAGAGTCTAGAGAAACTTCAGGAAGAAAGATTTCCAGAACACGGCCAAATAGCCTGAAAAAAGTCACAACAACTATTGAATCCCAGCCATGAAAGCCTTCGAGAATACAGACTAAGCATCATTTCCCCCCTGTAAATCATGTGAAATCATGTGAAATTGCATGTTGTGAAGCCGGCCACCTTTGTCCCCTGCAAAATAAGTGGCCCTTGGGTCTCCCACCAATTCCATTGGCTCCAGGTTGCTTTTTATGGGGACAATGTACTAGTCCTCTCAACACAATTCTGTGCTGGCCTTAGTTCCCATCACTGAGGCCAGTGAAGTCTTTGCAATAAATATGCCTTATCTGAGACTGGCTTTGGCACATGTCAGTGAGGGCTGGTAGAGGTGCCTGAAAAGTGCTGCTCTTTGACCAATCTCCTCCTCTTCTTGCATTGGTGTTTGTGCTGCCACTGCCTTAGTTGAGTGGTAGTAGGTACCAAAGGACCTTCAGGGCATCTGGAGCACTACAGAGCCAGTGGGTCTACAGTTTTTTCTGGGACTGAGTCGATAGACAGCCCTCTTCTTTGGCCTAAGACCCTAACTACTGGGATATTGCTGGCATGTTCTTGCCAAGAGTTGACATACTGCTCCCAAATCAGCTCCCTGGTAGCACAAAGGACAGATTCAAGCTCCTCCGACACACAGAACAGGTTTTCTCTCCATGAGCCAAACTGTCCCAGGCTCAGAGGAAGAACCCAAGCATTCACAGGCCCTCCTCTTGTATTACTAGCTGTTTTCCATCTCCTGGTTTCCCAGTGACACTCGAGGTTCCCTCTTTCCAGCCTTCCCCAGATCCTAGCACAGTTGGTCCTCTCATGCTCTCAGGGCAATTTGGGGCAAAGACTGATGATCTGCCAAGGTAGTGGTGATGAACCCCTCACACATGTATATAACACTTCAGTAATGCAAAAAGAGCAGAAAGGTGATGCACAGTTATATGTATGTTTAAAAATAAAGATCATCAGAATTCCATACAGGAATTCCTTATAGAGGTGTCTTGAGTTTGCATTCTGTCAATGTAAATGCTCAAATTCAATATCCAAAAAATTAGTATGGGAGAAGAATACATATATGTTATTATTCTCTTGATAATTTTTGGAAGGAAGAAATGTTCTCCTATCAGATAATCCTGTATCTAATAACTAAAAAGCTGGTGAATAATAGTTGAACTGATATTTGCTAATGATTTTTTCTCCTATTTAAAATTGGTACTGAGACATGAAGGCAGACAGCAACTGACTTTGGAAAGAGGTTTGTTACCAAACTTGGCACAGCATTTTATGGGTCTGTGGAACAAACTCTCTCACACAAGAACACACACAGTTCAGATTCCAATAATGGCATAATTTCAATTGCTAGTCCCAACTAGAGCAGGTCCATTGAGTCAACTGATCACCAGGCCAAGGTTTTCCAGACCACCACAGCATCAAGGAGTAAATTTGTGTTTGGTGCAAGGCCCAAATTTCCTGAAATATTGATGATGCTATATTAGAAGTATAGAAGGAAAGAAAAACAAAACATAACAGTTATGTCAAGTATTTTTACATCAGTTCTGAAAGCACCATGTATCTCAGTTCCAATGGTCATATAATAATTTGTGTGGTTGGAAAGGATTTTTGTAATCCCTCTTTCCAAATGTAAAAGATAGCCAGTTCAAATAGAAACAGTGGTCCAAAGCTGAGCTTCTTATTACCAACAGATCAGCACCCTTAAAACGTGGAGTAACATTCTTTCAATTCATCCTCCTACAAAGGTCACCCAGCTGGTCAACCACATTTATCTCAGTGATAGGATCAGGCTGGAAATCAGACTGCAGAGGATCATTTTAGGGAAACATTTTCTAAGAGACATTAAAGAAGCCCTCTCTCTGTTTTGGTTTTGAAATTCAAATTAAAATCATCCACAAGTAATGCTCATTGGTTTGCCTGCTGGCTGGCTATCCACTGCCCTTAGACTTTTTGTAAAAGCCATTAAATAAAATTAATACTTCATGGATTGTATTAAATATTTAAAAAAGGAAAACCTAGTCTTTTCATTTTAATTATCTTTATTGAGTTTTCTTTTAAAGGTAAATAATGCCCCAATTTAGTCTGTGGTAGGTTTAATGTGTGTAGGCTTCTGACCACACTCTTTCTTATACTTGTGAGTCACAAAATCAACAGTATGGTGGGACAAGGTAGAATTTTTACTAGCCATTTGTTTGTCTCTGTTTTCTTTCTCTGTCGTAAGTAAAATCCAATTCCCACTGCTTCGCTCAACACTTTCTCTTCTCGGAGCAAAGTGGTGATTATCTATTTTACTTAATTTAATTCATATTACTGATGGTGTTGCTCTATGTAAATTTGTTCTTTTCTCATCAATCCTCCTTTCTCCCTTAAATGTACAGATGACCCTGAAGCCTCAACTGCAGTGCAAAGTGTAAGCAGTTCCAAAGAATCACTAGTTTTTAAGTTCATTCTGCTTTCTGAAAAGGTTGTCAGCACCTTTCACTGAGTGGAAACTGAGCTAGCATCCTATTACTCAGGGTGAATTGCTCTTGCAAAGTTATGGATAAAAATCTTTATCCATTTGCAAATAACATATCCACCTTCATTCTCACCCAGTCAACCTTTTTTGTGATTAAAAATAATCTGTTTAGACTAATGATTTCTCATAAAATCATATCTGTATCTACTAGGCAATGGTACTCTTACTTTTTTACACAGAGTAGGCCTACTGAAATCAAAAGAATGTATCTTAGTTATTAATAGAGATGGGTATGAAACACTTTTTGTTTCATTCTGTTTCATTTTGTGTCATTTTGTTTTAAACAAATTCTTTAAACAAATCCGTCCCCATTTTTTGTTTTCTTTCATTTTTTGTTTTAACGTGTGTGTTGTGTATGTGTACTGTGTATGTGTGGTGCTTGTGCAACTTGTGTGTGTGTGTGTGTGTGTGTGTGTGTGTGTGTGTGTGTGTGTGTGTGTGTGTGTGTGTGTGTGTGTGTGTGTGTGTGTTTATGTGTAGTGCTTGTGCAACTTTTTCCTCTGCCAGAGGCCCGCGCACCAGTTGATCGGTGCTGGCTTCAGTGGGAAAAAAGTTTTAAAAGCCCGCCTTTTCCCCTCGCCCGATTTGGTGGGGGAAAGGGTGGGCTATTAAAACTTATTTTGCACCAAAGCCAGCACCAATCAGCTCACGTGCAGGGCTTGGGGGAGTGTATTTAAAGCCCTAGGCTTTTAAAACTTTTTTCTCTCCTCTGCCCCAGCACCAATCAGCTGGTGCACTGGGCTTCGGGGTAGTTTTAAAAGCACAGGACTTTTTAAATTTTCCCCTCCCCCATGACCCATGTGCCAGCTGATCAGGGCTCGGGTGGGGAAAAACTTTCTTTTCCCAGCCCAGCACCAATCAGCTGGCACGTGGGTCTTGGGGGGGGAGTTTAAAAAGCCCTGAGCTTTTAAAACATTTTTCCTTCCCCAAGCACTGCATGCCAGCTTATTGGGTCTTGGGTGGGGAAACAACATGCTGCCCCCCACCCCAGCACTGATCAGCTGGTGCACGGGGATTGGGGGAGTTTAAAAAGCCCTGGGCTTTTAAAACTTTTAAAACTTTTTCCCTCTGCCAAGCCCTGTGCATCAGCTGATCCTGGCTTGGATGGGGAAAACTTTTTTCCCTGCCCCAGCACTGGTCAGCTGGTACACAGGGCTTGGGGAAAAGTTTAAAAAGCCCCAGGCTTTTAAAACTGTTCCCACTTCCCCAAGCACTGCACATGAGCTGATTGGAGCTTGGGGGGATTTTCCCCCCTGCCCCGGTGCCAATCAGCTGGTGCACTGGGCTTCGGGGTAGTTTTAAAAGCACAGGACTTTTTAAATTTTCCCCTCCCCCATGACCCATGTGCCAGCTGATCAGGGCTCGGGTGGGGAAAAACTTTCTTTTCCCAGCCCAGCACCAATCAGCTGGCACGTGGGTCTTGGGGGGGGGGAGTTTAAAAAGCCCTGAGCTTTTAAAACATTTTTCCCTCCCCAAGCACTGCATGCCAGCTTATTGCCCCTTTAAGAGAAGAGGTGGGAGGAAAAAAAAGCAAGCAGAAGAGAAACGGAAGAGAAACGGAGCTCCGGCAAGCTCCTCCGGGTGAGCTGCATTTTTCCCCCTCTTTCTCTGGTGGGGAGGAAGGAAGAGCAACGAACCCCTAAGATCTTTGGTCCGAATTTAAGGGACCAGCGAATCTTAGGGGTCGTGTGAAAAGGCCCTTATTTCTGACCACTCCTATGTTATGCAGCTCGTAGGATAGTAGTGTGCAAAGAGAGGCCTGAACTGATTCCAGTCAGTATGGATATGTCCTATGTTTCATCTGTGTGGCTTCTTTGAGACCTCAAGAATAAAATAATAGTCCATCTTGTTTCTGAAATGTATGTCTTTACTGTAATTCAACTTAATTTTTTTCATGCTAGAGGAATAAAGAAAGAAAAATCGTTTCAGAAATACAGGTTTAAGTTTTCTGTTTTTCTGTTAGTGTTATGTTTTCTCTTCCTCTAGTGTCTCATAAAGGAGAAGTAATTTCTCATAATTTTATATCCTACCCAGTAGTTCCTGCCTGCAACTTACAATATTCAGACAACTGTAGTTTTTTAATTGAAATTGTTTATATTTTTCTTCCCTAGCAGAGAATTTGAATGGTGCAATTTGCATAATAATATTGTCATTTGCATATTCATCCATTTCCTTTAATTTGCTTTAAACTACTATCCTTTAATGTGGGTTGAGGATTATCTTTAACCACATTCTTTTATTGTTCTCGCTATGAGTATAACCTGGACAATTGCTATAGCAGAAAGCATTGACCATCAAATATGAATTTATATAAAGTAATTGGTACCCTTTCTGACTGCCCCCCTCTCCCTAAACCACTATGTTCATTTAGTCATATCATTATGAGACTAGCATTGAAATTTCCAAAATTAGCTGAAGAGAAAACAAGTGTGTAATTTTGTTCTGCATTTCTTTGGTCCTTCAGAAGATCGGAAGAGATTATGCTGTTATCTCTATTTGTGCTTTTTGTCATCTGGGGAGCCGGGGAGGGTCAGAACAGTTTCCCCCCCACCCCCAACAGATGTATGACAAAACTTTAAAGTTACACAAAGCATATCTTCAAGATTCACTTTATCCATGGAACTTACGGATAGAAGCTGTATAGCTTCAAATTTCTCAACTATCAGTCACTTTCTTCAATTAGATAATTAGACTCAGATAGTCATATGTAAATACCATGAATCTATGCAAGGTGTCCAACTTGTTACATAGAAAAATTTTTGTATGGTCTTGGGAGAAACAATTTTCCCCTAAAACTTACAAAATTCTCTGTGTGAATGTGTTTGTATATATTTCCATTAACTTAGCAAAATAAGCAAATACTGTATATCAGGATTTGATATGAAATAAGAATTAAAGCTGATTTTCAGAGCATTGGGATACAGGATGTAGAATGATTCTTTGGCTAGGTTATGACCATATATTCTGGGCATTTTTGTGGGTTTTTGAAAGAAAGAAATATCTTCAAATATAGATTAATCACAAGTGTTCAGAAACTAAATTAATGTCAAAGCAAGGTCTTCAGATGTCAGGATTTTGGAAAAGAAATTATTTTAACTTCAACTAGAAATCAAAGGTTATGATTGGGGATGACACTTTCTTGAAGATTAAATGTGCATTCAAATAGGAACAATGTCTCAACTAAAGTGCACATTTTCTAATGAAATGACAAAGATATCTTTTGGTCAGAAGGTATTCTTTAGAAAGCTCTGCAGACAAGGTTAATGACATTGTCTGACATTGGGAATTACTAGATATATGAACACGTTAGTTCAGGAACTGACATGCAAGGGAAGGATAAGAAATAATTACCAAGTTCACACCTTGTGCCAAATCACATAAACCAGCTGGCACACTGGGGATGAAGGATGATTGTGGGTTATGGGTGGGCAAACCTGAGCATTTCTGTTTCTTTTTTGTTTCTTAATTTTTCTTCAAGTTATGGGATAGAGACTGTTGCTTAGGTGGATGACCTACCTAGCCAGGAATGAGACAAAGGGGACGTTGTTGAGAAGTCCCCTCTTGGACCTCTCAGCAGCTTTTGAGACCATTGACCATAGTATCCTTCTGGCGCATCTATCTGGAAGGGGACTTGGAGGTATATGGTGACCTCCTGTTTTACAGGAGCTGAGGTCCCTCCTGGAGGAGAGAACTCAGAAGGTGTTGCTGGGGAACTCATGTTCAACACCCTGTCTACTGGCCTGTGGGATCCCTCAGGGTTTTGTTTTGTCTCCTGTGTTGTTTGACTTCTGCATGAAATTGCTGTGAGAAGTCATCTGAATTTTGGTGGTTTGGTGTCACCAGTAGAGATGGGCACGAAACGAGCGATTTTTCGTTTTCGTTTTCATTTTTTTCATTTCGTTACGCAACGAAAACGAAATGAATTTTTTAAAAAAACAAAATGAAAATGAAAACGAAATGACCAAATTTGCCGTGTTTTTCGTTTTCATTGCAGCAGATGCATTGAACTAAAAAGAATGCTAATGAAACAGCAATTTTTCATTTTTGTTTTCATTTTTTCGTTTCGTTACCTAACGTGACAAAGGTATTTCTGGTCAGTCAAACGGCAGAGCAAGTAATACTGATGCAGCCTGTACTGGATGGGGCTACCCTCACCAAAAATCCAGGTGTGCACCCTGGGGGGATTCTGGATTCATCTGGTGGAGTCTCCTTCTTTGGAATTTTTAAGCAGAGGCTGGATGGCCATCTGTCAGAATATTGTGATGGGGTTCCTGCATGGCAGGGGGGTTGGACTGGATGGCCCTTGAGGTCTCTTCCAACTCTATGATTCTATGATTCTATGATCTCTAACCCTGGATGCCCAGGTTTCTGCAGTGGCATGGAGTACACTTGCACAGTTAAAACTAGTGTGCCAGCTGCGCCCATTCCTGGAGAAATCTGACTTGGCCACAATTAGTTACATCTCAGTTGGATTACTGTCATGCACTCACTCTACATGGGGTGGCCTACGGAAAGTGTCAGGAAACTTCAGCAAGTACAGAACACAGCAGCAGGCTTGGCAATTAATCACACAACTTGACTGGCTACCCATCCATTTCTGGGCAGAATTCAAAGAGATAGTTTAAACCTATAAAGCTTTAAGTGGCTTGGGTCCACACAATCTCAAATACTATGCCTCCCTATATAAGCCTGCTTGAGAATTAAGACCATTCAGAGAGGCTTTCTTTTTGCTCCAACATTTTCACAGGTGCATTCTAAGACAAGGAACAGGGCCTTCTCTATTGTAGCTCCCAGGTTCTGGAACCCACTCCCACAGGAAGCTAACCTGGCCCCATTTTACTGCCCTTTTGCAACCCTGCAAAGTCCTTGTTCTTCAAGTAACCTTTCTCTGAGTGTATGGCTGTCAAGTAGAGCTTATAAAATTGATGTCATGTGCATTAAATGTATTTTGATGTTGCTTATGTCTTTTGGGTGTTGCATTCATTGACCCTTTTAGTATTGAATGCTCACTGTTATTTGCTTAAATGTTGTCTTTTAATTGTTGTAAACCACCCCGTGTCCTTTTGAAAGGGAAAGGCAGTAATAAAAATAGTTTAAATAAACAATACTCACATCCCATCATTGCACAAGTTTGTTAGTTTTTTCTTATACCAGAGAAAAATTTGATTTCATTTTGACTAGCATAGCTTCTGGGTTGAATTTGGATTCACTTTTTTTTGCCTAATAGGTACATTTTTGCAAACCACTTTCCTTATATGATTTGGTGATGGTGGGGTTACTGACTAGATAGCTCAATGTTTTAGGTATCTTGTTGCGGAGCCAGAGTTTTGGAGTTGGATTCCCCACTGTGGCTCCTGTGAGTAGATCCAGCCTGTGTGGGCTTGAATAAGATCCACACTCCCAGGGCATTCCCAAAAGAAGTGGAAAGTAAACCACTTTTGAGTATTCTCTGCCTATTTCTCTCACTTTTCGATATGGATTTGGAAACCACTGGCCAGTGGCCATTCTAACTCTTTGAAGGTTAGAAATGGCTTCAGGGAGTTCCATAATGTAGAAATCAGGTGGAAAACATAATGTAGCAGTTCATATACATGTCTACTAGATTCTATTTGTGCTTTCCCCAGTAGCCCATGCCTCATTCGCCTGATATTTTGTTTTCTAGGATTATAATGTATTGTTCAACAAGGAAAGTGAGATGATGTTAGACATTCATGGTACCAGTTCTTTCCAGTTCTCTAGCATTTCATAATCTATGAACACTAGTAGATGGTGGCAATGCTGTGTGGACATAATATATCTTGACTTCAGCAAAATCTTTGAAATTAGACAACCATATGTCAGATCTGCTTTGATTCAGCTTCCTGGATTAAGCAGAGGGCTGGACTACATGACCTTATAGAACCCTTCTGTTTCAATTATTCTATGATTCTATAAACACTTCAGGTCTACTGCTGCTGCTGCTGCTGCTGCTGCTACTACTACTACTACTACTACTACTACTACTACTACTACTAAAACTAAAAAAACCTTCAGGCATTGAATCATATGTTATACGTTTCCAAGCTGCCATGATTGATATGGATAAGCGATACATTTCCTTTGTTGTTGATTTGTTTGGTTATAATTTATTTCATTGTGTTGTTTGTATTTTCGTTATTTAACTCTTATGTTGATATTTTATGTTGTAAACCACCCAGAGTAGCCATAGGACTAGATGAGTGGTATAAAAGTCAAATAAATAAATAAATAAATAAATAAATAAATAAATAAATAAAGTACCTTAAAGAGAAACTAAAAAGAAAAGAAGTTAAAATTCAATTAAACATAAAATGTGATGTTTGTGCAAGTAAGAAAATGTGCAGCGAAAGTTCAGCTTTCAAATATATTTTTAACGAAGGTTGAAAGCTACTTAGTGCAAGCCAGCTCTAACCTTTAAAAAGGAGAGACTATATAAAGGAATTTACATCTGGTCTATATACACTGATATGGAGAAATAATGAGAAAAGAGAAAATTGTGTACAAGTTGGGGGAAAGTGATTGTGAATTGTCAAAAAGTGTTAACAGATCTACCTACAACCCTGTTATGGTCCCAGAGTAGTAGCAAATAAAAATATTAAGTACATTTAAGAGTGAATCTAATATTAGCCACACTGGGTCTTTTTATGAGGAAAGTAGAGTAAAACATTTTAAATAAAATAAATAAATACATTAATAATATTATTACAAATTAATTATTTTAAATAATTATTTACGTAATAATTATTAGTAATAATATTAAAGGATGAAAATGAAAGCTATATATATTTTAGGTTATATCTGCTGAATTGATTTTAAAACATTGAAAGTCCACAAGAATGATAGCAGCAACTGGGTTATTTATTGGAATTTAATCAAGGAATGGAAATAAATATTGGCTGAAATCTTTTTGTGATGATATATGAAAGGTGTAATTTTGAGGGGTGTATTGCCCTGATGAATTGAACCTATGAATCTATGTACACATTGATCCAAATATGATCAATCTTTATACCATTGCTAATGAACTGGGACTCCATTTGCCATCAACTTTTGCTTGGACAGTCACTATTAAGTTTTGGCTACGTATTCATTTTCATCCTGACTCCAACTCCCTTGTATATGAACTATTAAGAGACCCTTATGTCTCAAAATGGTATCAATTTATCCAGTCCAAAATTCATCGCATTGGTATCGACCTAGACTCCCTAATCAACTGCCAAGAATCCCTAATCCTCAAAATCATCCATCAAAGAATCTGGGATATAGAGTATCAAACCATTTCATCAGGGCTCAATCCAACGTGTTCTCCTCACTTTTATGGTTTGATGCCAGCCCCAGGACTAGGAGCAAATTATATGAAACATCTCATTAATCCTTGCCTGCGTCGTGCTTTTATGCTCGCTAGATTGAACATCCTTCCCTCAGCAGTTCTTTCAGGAAGATACTACAACGTTCCATTTGAGAAGAGACTCTGTAAACTATGTTTACTGGAACCTGACTCAACCTCTCATATCCTTCTCTCCTGCCCCTCCCACCACAAGCTTCGCCTCCGCCTTCTGACCCCTTATATTTCTAATTTCTCTGGTTCCCCGGAGAATATAACAAAGCGTCTTCTTGAGGACAAACTTCCGGAATTAACAGCCTCAGTGGCAGAATACTTGGCCACTGTTTTACATATTAGTAAATAGTCTGGGGCCTAGGCCAGCTATTAACCCAATCTTTTAATCATTTTTAACCTATTTATTTATTTCCTACCTCTTATCTTACATTTTGTTGCATCTGTTTTATATTAATATATGCCAATAAAGGTTCTTGTGATTGTGATTGATTGATTTGTACACATTTATATTTGCATTCCAAGCTGTGCAACTTAATGTGCAAATATAATTTACAGAAAATTCTTAACTTCTGACAATTTGCCTTAGAACGTTACACCTTTTTATTTCAGGACAACAGAATTTCAGCCATTATTTTCTAAAATTCAAGATGTACTGAGTTGGTGTGTGCTCTATGAATTTCTTGATATCATTGTTAGCATAGTAACAGAGAGGGGAAGCACACTGACAATGTGCAAAGGACCTGAGATGAGATTTATAATTAATGCAAAGTTTTGAAGGCAAATAATAAGAAGCTCTTAGATACAACTCAAAGCAGACAATTTTAACCAAAGGGCTAAAGAGGGAAAACAATAGGTTAATAATTCCCCTATACTATATGTTTGTATCAGAAAATAAGGGTATATGATTAGTTCACACATTAAACATCTTGAACAATCTTTGAAAAGCTGGAATTCTGTTGCACAATTCTGTGCTGCATAATGAGAGTGATATCATCAGCTGCAGCTGTGTGGTGGCTATTTTGGGGCTATAAAAACCTTCCTTCAGTCCCTTCAGGTTTTGTGGATCACTACAGAATCCCTTCATTCTAGGCTAGCCTTTGGGAGCTGAGGAATGGAATGGTTTAAGGTGAGAAAATTACTGCCACTGGTGGTGGGATAAGTACAATGGTGGTGATTGTTCAGTGTCATCCTCACTGTGCATCATAGCTTTGCTAACAGAATATCAACCAAAATATGGAAAGGATTCCAAATACGTGGGGTTTTGTTGTTGTCCAAGTTAGAAATACCACCACCACAAAAATACAACTTAAAAGTTGTATTTTAAACATACCATCTTAAGTAATTGTGTTTGTTTGTTTACATTAATTATTTATGAATCTGCTTAATTCCACGAGGCACCTAAAAGTCAAATAATGGAAGCTTAGGAACTAAGTTAGTGGCGTCTGGTAAATGGTGACAGATATTTGTTGGTGAAGAGAAACCACCGTAGGCCTCCAAATTTCCACCAATGCTACTATGTTAAATGATAATTGCAGCCTCCTACTATGGGTGAAACTAACAGTGCATGCTGATACATGGAGTAGTACTATTGAATACCTGACTTCTACTTCTCTCTTTGTGGCCATCTTTGACCTCCTGGAAGTTATATGAAATAAAACATTTTCATTTTTAAGGTGCCACATGAGTAATTGTCGTTGGAGTTGCAACAGATTGACACAGCTGCACCCACCCAGAAAAAAGAATTTCAATCGGTGAGTCCCAATAAAATAAGCTTTCGGGATGTTTCTCCAGAGGACTTCTACTGATTGAAAGGTGCTCCCTTCTGACGGTTCATTATGCCTGACAGTTAATTATTCTGTTATGTCATTTACATTTGAGGCATTTCATATGAAAATACTCTGAAGCATCTCTGGAGTTATGGCACGTTCTCACAGAACTGGTATCCCTCCCCTGGAGAGATCTTCAGAAAGATATTATCTTTCGTTGGGATTTCAGTGTTGTTCTGCATCAGTGGAACATTAGAACTTGTCTGACTTCCCAGTGGATTGCTAGGGCTCCAGCGGGGGAAGCTGAAATGTGCTGGCATCGGTTTGCTTGCAGAGTGTATTGTTTTTGATACAGTGTGTATGTGAGGGGCAACCTTTCTTTTTCTGCCAGCATAATCTCTCCGCAGTTCTTAATTTCTATTGCAATCTGTTACTTACAGATTGTCACCATGGTGCTGCCTTGACCAAAGAATGAAAGCACAGGAGAAAATAAAATAAAAATCTCTATCTGTTTGCCTGCATGACTCTGTTTTGTCATGTATTGCTCAGGGTAAGAAATACTGGCAGAACTTGCCACAGTTTGTATATAAACTGGAATTGCCTATGGAATATTATCTTATTCTTTTCTTCATGGAAACTTCAGAATCTCCTGGCAGCTGGAAATTGTTGTAATAGAGGCATCCAAGAAGGGAAGCCTGGTTATAATGGGGGACTTCAATTACCTCACATAGACTGGGTGAACTGTTGTTCAGCACATGATAAAGAGATAAAGTTCCTAGATATGCTAAATGATTGTTCCCTGGAACAGATGGTTGGAGACGCAACTAGAGGAATAAGAATTCTTGACTTGATCCTGAGTAATACACAGGATTTGGTGCAAAATGTTAATGTGACTGATCCAACAGGGAACAGTGACCACAACACAGTTACTTTCAACTAGAGATGGGCATAAAATGCCCAAATGGCATTTCATTTCGTTATTTGTTACTCCGCCCCTGTTGCATTTCGTTTAATACAAATCAATATATATTTTTAAATAATTCATTTTGTATTTTGTTTGTTTTGTTTCTTTTTTTTAGTTTTAATTTATTTTATTTTATTTTTACCGTGGTCGGCACTATTTTTTTATTTTTTTAAATTATTTTAAAAAGTCCCTAGTACTGGGGTTTTTATAACAGCTGAGAGGCACTGGCTTGGGGCCAGCGTCGAGCAGCTGAGAGGCCCTGCTTTCCCTGCACCCATTTTTTTAAATTTTCTATTTCTATTTCTATTTTTATTTCTTACTTCCTGCCCAGACCGGCTGGCCCGTGGGCTGGACTGACATTTATTTATTTATATTTATTTATATTTATCTTTATTATGGAATTAGTGAGTTTCCATTCCACTCCCTCAGAATTTAATGCTGAAATCTGAAATGAGGGTACTGGTTCTTCTGAAGTCACAAAGTACAGTAGGCGACATCTTGTGATGTCACTGAAGGAATTCTTGTCTAAGAGCAAGTGTGGGGAGGAAAGCTTATATGATGCTGTTAGAAGGGTGTATTTGTTCCAGTGAACTCTATTCCCAGCTGGTCCCATTACAACCTGCCAAACAATGGATATAGGAAAATATATAGAAGGAAAAGTTTATGTATGAATAAGCCCACATATTTTACTTGTCAATATGTTTTACCACAGGCTTTGCAAGAAGAGCTAATGGATTTTATTTAAACAATCAACTTGTGTTGTGGGAGACTTATCACACTGACGTGTCTTGGCAAAATATGATTGAGTTCGAAAATACTGGTTATTACAATACGTCTTAACACTGAAGTTGTTAACATGATTAATAGCTGGCTCCTGTACACAATATCAAGGCATGAATCTGAATAGGAAGTGTAGGTTTTGGGGAACTTATAGTGACGAGCCTTTTATCCTGCCTTCTTTGGCAGCACAAATCATCAATTACATTTTACACAATGTTATAGGGACTCCAGAAGCCATGTGGGACGAGGGTAACCTTTTTCGTTTAAAAAGGAATAATAATTCACACATTATCTTTCATGAATATGTTAACAAAATTTTAACAACTGCCAAATCATTTTTTATAATGTCATGTTTAAATCAGTTGGGCATTAAACCTTCTTACCATAGATGCCATCTTCTGAGCAAAAGGCCGCAGTTCATCCCCTGTGTACCACTTGCCCTTATAAATACATTAAAGTCTGTAGGTTTAGCTGCAAACCAGGGGAAAAGTAGGCATTCCCTATATGGATAGCCAGGTGCCCTGCAACCCATTTGCTTATGAATATTTACCAAGTATAATGCAGCCTTGTTATGAAAGTGGAAAGATAAGGAAGGCGCAGCATGAATTACTCTGCCTTGTCTGTAATTTAAGTCAGATTTCTTTTTTAAAAATTCAAAACCCTACTCTGCGCTCATCCAAGTAGAATCAAGTTCGTAGTTACACAATCCATTATTATTTTATTTTTACAGCAGGGGAGAAGTACATGCATTATTTTCTATTTCGCAGAAAAAAGCAGCACAGCTGAATTTAGATAATTCTGATGTGTGGGTGGAGGTTACATTTGATGCTGATGGGTGGGTGGGTGGGTGGGGATTATATTTACATATACTGTCTACCTAATACTGATGGGTAGGTGGAAGTTACAGTTGATGGTTTTACTTCAGGTAGCAACGTGTCTCAGACTAACATGATATAAATATTTGTGGTTATGAGCGCACAGAGGAATAAGCATAGTTTATTATGTATGACAATAATGGGAATACTTCTTATCATAGTGGATGATCTTTTTCACTGTTTTTGTACTTTCTGAAAGGAAATGAATAGAAAGCCACCAACAAATGATTGATGCGTGTAAGGTATCCACTAGTACATTGGTTCTCATTAATTTAAAACTTTCACTCTAATATCTGAGGAAGTGGATTCGAGTCATAAAAGCTCAAAATATAACCAAGGCTAAAGTGCCACAACATTTGTGATTGTTTTTTTTTTGTCCGACATATTTGCACAGATTAAAATGGCTGCTTTGAACAGAAAGCTTTTTTTTTTTCCTTCCTCCCCTTTTTCCTTGAGAAGGACATGTTCACAGATATTTCAGTTGCTATTTTTTTCATTTATGGAATGTTCTAAAAAATAGAACATTTAGGGTTGACATGTTATATGCTAATTGATAGCACATAACATAATTAATTATGGATTCCTAATTGCACACCAGTCAGATGGTTTGGCATATGACCTGTAAACGAAACAAGGACCTGCTAATAAATGAGTTGTGCCATTTCCCTTCCACCTGCAACAGGATTTGGGCCATTAGTTTCATTAAAAGTTTAACAATCTAATAATATTGTGAAGTATATATTCTACTGCTATGATGACAGTAAAGAAGGTAATAAGAGTGTAATAATATTGATGGCAGTAAAATCAATCAGACTTTTAAGACGATGTGGGGGATGAGAGAAAGCAAATTCTTAGTAATTGCATCCCACAGGTGGTACATGAAACTCTGGCAGAGAATTGCTATTTTATTGTCACTGAGCCATTCTAGGAATGTTAGTGAATCCATAGAGTGGAAGGGATGCACATACAGTTTGCACATACTGTGTACAAACTCAAAACAGGATTTTTATTTTAATGGAGCAGTTTATATAAATTCAAGACGGCCCTTCCAGGGGCAGTCAGCTTTGAGTAGAACATATAGGGCACTCTCCTTTCTTTCTTTTTTCTTTTTCGTAAATGTGAAGAAGAGAGAATGTGCAATAACCCACGGAAGAAACAAATTATTGTGCTATAAAAAGGTGATGTGTACCTGGCATCTTGGAGATAGATTCAGAACATTGCTGGGTCTATCAAATTGTAATTTACTTACTACTACTACTACTCTACTACTACTACTACTACTACTACTACTACTACTACTACTACTACTACTACTACTACTACTACTACTACTACTATTATTATTATTATTATTATTATTATTATTATTATTATTATTATTATTATTATTATTATTATTATTATTATTATTATTATTAAAAAAATTCGATGGGCACAACTTAAAAAAAAATTTTTTTCGAGTTGTCATTAGTCGGGCCGGTTCCGTTTCGGGTCGTTTCAGTTTTTTGCAAAAATTCGCAAAAATTAGTCAGTTTGTTTTTTCATTTTTTCATTTTCGTTAGTACTGGTTTTTTTTGGGGGGGGGTAGCGGGCTCCTGGAGGCACCTCTGTGGGGTGGGTGCCTCCTCTGGCCCGCTATAAAGGGAAAGCGGGCTCCTGGAGGCACCCGTGGGTGCCTCCTATCCTCACCCACTAGGAAGGGGAAGCAGGCTCCAAGAGACCCCTCAACATGGGGGTCTCCCCTCCTCACCTGCTGCTGCAAAATGGCATGCATAGCCATATGGATATGCATACCAGTTGCAGACAGTGAGACCAGTGAGTGAACCCAGAGCCATAGGGTGATGCCTAAGGCTCTCGCACCGCCATGTCTCACAAAGAAGGGAATCGTACTTGCGTGTAGTGCAATGCAAGTAGATCTGGCTTAGGGTTAAGGTGGGTTAGTGCAAGGGCTAGGGTTAGGCTAGTGATGGGTAAGGTTACGGTGGGCTAGTGGGTTGCACCTCTGGGTGCCTCTCTGACCCACTAAGAAGACAGTCTGTGACGTATGGGTAAGGAGTCAAGGATTAGGGTTAGGGTTAGGGGGCTAGGGCAGGTTTTAGGGGGCTTTTTGGCACATCCCAGAAGTCTCCATGGCCAAGTGGCCATGCGATTGGTGGGATGGCTCCAAAAATTTGCATGGTCGTCCACTCCCACATGGCTGGCCACTCGGCCAGCCCATCATTGCACAGGTGTAAAAAAAATAAAATAAAATAAAATAAATGGAGGACAGAGGAGGAGAGGAGAGACATTTTGTTGCAAGAAAAAACCCACTGCTACTGTGAAAAATCTGGCAGTTTATAAATTTTCGCGTGTTTCTGTTGTGCTTGTGTGTTTTTGGACCACGATTTCAAAAACAATATTGCGTTCGCCGCCCCATTTTGGATCCCCTGCCCGCACCGCATAGCATGGCGAGTCCGGCTGCCCAGGACGGGGGGGAGGCGGGACCCCCCCCTCCAGAAACCACCCCTCCGGTAGGTGCCCTGCGCCCTTAGTCAAGCAGGCATTTTTCCGCCTGCTTTTTTGGCCCGGGAATGGGTGGGGGGGAGAGTTTAAAAGGTTTTTTCCTGTGCCGTCCGTGCCGCTTGCTTGCGCTTTAATTGCGGTGGCTGGCGGCGAAACTGGGCTTTTTGCTGGCTGCGAGCCTGCGGCGAGTCCCACCAGAGCAGCCCAGGACGGGGGATGGGGGGGAGGCCGGGGACCTCCAGAAACAACCCCTCTGGTAGCTTGAAGTCTGGCGGCATTTTAATTCCCGCTTTTTACCGTTTTTTAACGTGGAGTAACAGAACCGAGTGGCATCGCGCGAAACGGAAAACGACAAATACCAAAAGTTGTTCGTCGGTTCGAGCTCGAAGTCTGGCGGAGTTTCCCGTTTATTATTATAACGGAAACGGAAATTATTATTATCTAATTATTATTATTATTATTATTATTATTATTATTATTATTATTATTATTATTATTATTATTATTAATCTGTCCTTATAGCTCAGTGAGTTGAAGTTCCTGCCTGTGGAACCAGAAGTTGGGAGTATTCCCCATAGTAGATATCTGGAGAATATCCCACTCATGCAAGCTTGACACCACTAGACCACAACCGAAGTAGGCCATTTCTGAGTACATTTGGACACTATAAAGAAGAAACAACTTGATGGTATGAAATTGTTATTATTTAACTTAAAAGGCTCAAGTCTACAGCATTTTAAAACAGTATTATTATATGATGCACTTAATGTACTAATACAAATAGAGTCATGGTAACTAGACTTCTGTTATTTTGAGATCAAAATGTTTCACAACTCATCCAAGTAGCTTTATCAGTCTGAGGAAAGCTGGTGGGAGGCTTCCAATTTATATTTCACCTTGGTTTCACACACCCCTGGTCTGAATAGGCTTGTTAGGTGGACATGGCCTAAATAGGTTTGTTAGATGGGCAATGGCACGGGCTGTGTGAAAGTCCCACCTATGCAACCCTTCCCAACACCCATTACGTATGGATCGTTAGCCACGGCCTTTCTGATGGTGAGGTTAAGCATTTCTGATTTGTCTGGAGATTGATGAAACAGCAGAATGATAAGTGGAAAACAGATTATGTCTAAGTCCCCCGCCTCTGAAAAATTCCCTGAAGGATTTTCTGTATATGGCTTCCCTGACCCCCACCCCTGAACTACCTGTCTTCTCTATTTAATACTGTATGTGTACATTCTTGTATTTGCTTTTTTGTTTTGTTTTTGTTTTTGCTAATACAGTATCTAATTTAATATTTCTTTTTAAACATATTTATTTAAATTATAAAACTAGAGTACAAAACGTAAAACAACATTTTTTTATACATAGAGGGAGAAAAAAAATCATTAAATAAAATATAACAAACTGATCCCGTGCAACCCACCTCCTATTCGGGATGTAAACAAACTTACAGCTCTTAAGATATTGAACAGCCCATTTCTCTCCAGAAATACACTGGGTATATACCCATTACCTTTTTGAAATACAGGTACATATACCAACAGTTTATCCCATATTCCATTAAAATCATTGTGTTGTGTGTGTTGTGCTGTTACAGTCGTTACCAACTCTTCGTGACTCCATATCCATGGAGTTTTCTTGGGAGGAATACTGGAGTGGTTTGCCACTTTCTACTCCAGGCACCTACAGCACCTGGTATTCCTTTTAGGTCCTCCCATCCAAGTACTAACCAGGGCCGATCCTGCTTAGCTTCCCAAAATCAGGCAAAACTTTCCTAATTTTATTTTCACAAGTCAGTTTATCATTAATGGCCATATTCCATAGGTCCCTGTACCATTCCTTCAATGTGATTTGGTTGTTGGATTTCCAATGCTTGGCAAAAATCTGCCTTGCCATCATTATCATTATAACTATTAATTCCACCTCCTCTTTCTTCAATTGTATACCCACAAACATATTTAACAATACCATTTGTGGGGACATTTGAACCCATTCTTGTCTTTGAATAAGTGTCCTTTGCCCTTCAGATTTGTGCCAAGCAGAAATGGATGCCTAATATTTCAAACCACTGTGAATAAATAGAAGTGGGGGAAAGACAGGATCCATCTTAGAATCAGGGCAGTGAATGTCTCTCAGAAAAGTTTTAATTTTTTTTCCAGCAACAGCGATGAGAACACCAACACCATATCTCATGAGAGGAAGCCTCCCAAGTCAGCTTGTCTGGGCAAGACGCAGAACTTCCATTAACAATCAGGATCTCAGTGGTGTGAGGGAGGGCTGGAGTTAAAAACTGTTCTTGCCTTCACTAAAGTTCACAGGAAAATAACACCAGATTTATTGCTAGCACAGAATCATTCTGAATTGGGACTTTAGAGGTTGTTTTAGTGGGCTTAGTTTATGAGAATGCTATGCTCAGTTGCTGTTCTGCTCTGCTGTTCTGGTACAGCTGCAATCTGTGTATGCTCTGAAACTACAGTATCCTATATGGTTATGGTAAGAATCAGATAAATCAAGACATTTATGTTTTTCCTTAAACTGCCTTGATTTTGTTCCTTTCATAATGCTTTGATGATGATGGTGGTGGTGGTGGTGGTGGTGGTGGTGATGATGATGATGATTATCATCATCATCACCATCACACAGCAGACAAGATAACTATGCTGGATTTTGTATTACAAATCACTAGTCAAACACTTCCCAAGTGTTTAGGACTACATGATGTATCAGTGAATTATGCGAGCAGATCCCAGTAAGGTGGCCTTCTGCAGCTGTCTGATGGTGACTTTGTCAACTCCAATTTCTTCTAAATACTTGCTTAGCTCTTTAGGCACCGCACCCAGTGTGCTGATTACCACTGGGACCACCTGTACCAGTTTATGCCAGAGTCTCTGAAGTTCAATTTTTAGATCCTGATATCAGGTAATTTTTTCAAGTTGTTTCTCTGTGACTCTACTATCACTTGGTATAACAGTATCAATGATCTACACTTTTTTCTTCTCCACAATCATAATATCCGGGGGTAATATCCAAAGGTAAGTTGAGGTTTTGGAAGTCATACTTGCAGAGGTACATACAGTCTGTTCCTTTCCACTTATTCCAGCAAATCATTGATGAAATGTCTGTGAGGATTCTCAGCAACCCAGGTGAGTTTATCTGGAGGTTGAGTCATGGCTACTGGACTTCTTTTTCTTGATAGATAGAAACTAGAGATGGGCACAACCAGAAAAAATTACATTTCGAGTTGTCATTTGTCAGGATGGGCCCATTTCGGGTCGTTTCCGTTTGTCGCGAAATTTTTCAAAAATCTGTCGTTTCCATTTGTCGTCTGTCGTTTGTACAGTGGTTTAGGGAGCGTAACGTGTAGCCGCCGTTATACATTATGTTGGGGTTGTTAGTGTGACAGGAAACCTCATTGGCACTTCTCTGTCTCACTAAGAACATTATGTTAGGGTGGGGGTTAGTGTGTCAGAGGAACCTCGTCAGCGCTTCTCTGACTCACTAAGAAGGAAAGCATACTGGTGTACCGCCGTACAGGTTACGCTTAGGGAGGGAGGGAGTGGGTCTCTGGAGCTGAAGGCACCTCTCTGGGTCCATCACTCTAACCCACTAAGAAGGGAAGTAGAGATGGGCACGACTTAGTGGTATTCCCGTTTCCGTTTCCGTTACTCGGTTCCGTTACTCTATGGAAACGGTAACGGGAATTACTCCGCCAGACTTCGAGCTCGAACCAACGAACAAACAATTTTGGTCTGATTTGTCGTGCTCGTTCCTTGCATCGCGCAATCGCACGATGCCACGCGGCACAGAAAAAAGTTTTTTAAAGTTAAAAAAACCTGGTTCCCGGCCGAAAAGCAGGCGGAAAAATGCCTGTCGTGCCTCAGGGCACCTACCAGAGGGGTTGTTTCTGGAGGTCCCCGGCCTCCCCCCCCATCCCCCGTCCTGGGCTGCTCTGGTGGGACTCGCAGCAGGCTCGCAGCCAGCAAAAAGCCCAGTCTCGCCGCCGGCCGCCGCAATTAAAGCGCAAGCAAGCGGCACGGACGGCACAGGAAAAAACTTTTAAACTCTCCCCCCACCCATTCCCGGGCCAAAAAAGCAGGCGGAAAAATGCCTGCTTGACTAAGGGCGCAGGGCACCTACCGGAGGGGTGGTTTCTGGAGGGGGGGGTCCCGCCTCCCCCCCGTCCTGGGCAGCCGGACTCGCCATGCCATGCGGTGCAGGCGGGGGATCCAAAATGGGGCGGCGAACGCAATATTGTTTTTGAAATCGTGGTCCAAAAACACACAAGCACAACAGAAACACGCGAAAATTTATAAACTGCCAGATTTTTCACTGTAGCAGTGGGTTTTTTCTTGCAACAAAATGTCTCTCCTCTCCTCCTCTGCCCTCCATTGATTTTTTTTTTTACACCTGCGCCCTGATGGGCTGGCCGAGTGGCCAGCCATGTGGGAGTGGACGACCATGCAAATTTTTGGAGCCATCCCACCAATCGCATGGCCAATTGGCCATGGAGACTTCTGGGATGTGCCAAAAAGCCCCCTAAAACCTGCCCTAGCCACCTAACCCTAACCCTAACCCTTGACTCCAGTCCTTACCCATACGTCACAGACTGTCTTCTTAGTGGGTCAGAGAGGCACCCAGAGGTGCAACCCACTAGCCCACCATAACCTTACCCGTCACTAGCCTAACCCTAGCCCTTGCACTAACCCACCTTAACCCTAAGCCAAATCTACTTGCATTGCACTACACGCAAGTACAATTCCCTTCTGTGTGAGACATGGTGGTGCTAGAGCCTTAGGCATCACCTATGGCTCTGGGTTCACTGCCGTCACTAGTCTCACTGTCTGCAACTGGTATGCATATCCATATGGCTATTGCATAGCATTTTGCAGCAGCAGCAGGTGAGGAGGGGAGACCCCCATGTTGAGGGGTCTCTTGGAGCCTGCTTCCCCTTCCTAGTGGGTGAGGATAGGAGGCACCCACGGGTGCCTCGAGGAGCCCGCTTTCCCTTTATAGCGGGCCAGAGGAGGCACCCACCCCACAGAGGTGCCTCCAGGAGCCCGCTACCCCCCCAAAACCAGTACTAACAAAAACGAAAAAACAAAAAAACAAACCAACTAATTTTTGCGAATTTTCGCGAAAAACGGAAACAACCCGAAATGGAACCGGCTGGACTAACGACAACTTGAAAAAAATTTTTTCAAGTCGTGCCCATCTCTAAAGGGAAGTGTACTTGCGTATGAATCTGGGTTAGGGTTGGGGTTAGGGTAAGGGCTAGGCTTAGGGTAACGGTTCAGGTTAGGGTTAGGGTTAGGGTTAGGGTTAGGGTTAGGGTGAGGGTGAGGGTGAGGGTGAGGGTGAGGGTTAGGGTTAGGGTTGGTGGGCTTTTTATGCCCTCTCTGGCACATCCAGAAGTCTCAGCAAAACCTGGCCATGCGATTGGTGGAATGGCTCCAAAAATTTGCATGGTCCCATCATTGCACAGGTGTAAAAAATTAAAAATAAAAATAAAAATAAAATAAAATAAAATAAAATAAATACGACGTTTTATTGCGATAAAAATCCCCACTGCTGCTACTATAAAATTCAGGCATTTAAAATACCTAATTTTCACATGTTTCTGTGGTGCTTTGGTGGGTTTTTGGACCACGATTTCAAAACAAAAATTGCGGTCGCCATTTTGTATCCCCCCCCACCGCATGGCAAATGGAGACGACGAGGATGACCCCCCCAGCCTGGTGCAAGCAGCCCAGGACAGGAGAGGGGGGGAAGGCCGGGGACCCCCCCACAAACCACCCCTTGGTAGGTGCCCTCACTGAGGCAGGCATATTTTCGCCTGCTTTTATGGCCAGGAATTGGGTTTTTTTTTTTAATTTTTAAAACTTTTTTTCTGTGCTGCTTGGCATCGCGCGATCGCCGCGATGCCATGAATGACAACAAAAAATCAGACCCAATTTTTCTTTTTCGGTTCGGGTTTGAGCTGGAGCGGAGTAATTCTCGTTACCGTTACCCGTTACGTAACGATAACGAGAACCGAAAATGGAAATGACAATTTCGCCTAGTTGTGCCCATGTCTAATAGAAATGTTTTGCTGCTCATCCAAACAGCTTCGTCAGTCTAATACAGCTAATCTTATAGTCAGCTTTGACCTCTTGTCACCCTGGTCTGAAATATGCTCATAAGATGAACAATGGCCTGAACAGGCTCGTTAGGTAGACAATAGTATCCATAGCCTTAAGGTGAACAATGGCCTAAGGTGCTGAAACCTATAAAGTATGGGTTGTTAGCTATGGCCTTGGTGGTGAAGGGTTTTTTGATTTGTCTGGGTACTGTTGAAAGCACACCCTGATAAGTAGCAGGTAGTCTATGCTTGAGCTCGCCACCTCTGTTGAGGGAAGGGGTTTCAATGCTCACATGAATGGCTTCCCTGATTCCACTCTCAAACCACCTATCTTCTCTGTCTAATATGTATACATCCTTGTCTTTGAATGAGTGCCCTTTGTCCTTCAAATGGAAGTGTACCGCTGGCGAAAGAAATATCAGCCACACATAATTTGAAGACTGGCTTCAAATACCTGAGAGTCAATTGCCATTTTAATACAATGAACCAGTAGTGTCAGGATAGGTATGAAGAACCTCCATTGTCATATTCTTATGGACAGCAATCTCCTTGTCTTCAAGATGGCCTTGAGGCAAGTTTTCATACTTGTGGGAATGATCCCACACAAAACATCTAAACTGAACAAATTGTGTAGATAAACAATGGTAAGACTTTCCAAAAGAAGAAGCATTGGATGAGCTGTTTGTGCCTTCTTGATCTATTGGCAAGTCCTTCTGTATTTCCTCACAGTAACTGTGCTTTGACTTACAAAGGAAAAAGATGTCCTTTTGCACATAAATATTTTGTGCAAATAGCAGAAACCTCAGTGAAGGAAAAAATCTTCCTGCTTACCAACAGATGGCATATTCTGTGATATTCATATATGCACAAATGCAAACAGCTAGTTATAGAGAATCACATGATTAATGACAGGATTAATGATATGACTTGTCTACCTTGTGACTGTGAGGCTCGTTCTTGTGTATTTGTTGTAATATTTAGTTTATTATGTTGTATCATGCTATCTTATTTAATTACTATGTTACATTTGTTAGATTTATTGCTGTACACCACCCAGAACGGCTCAGTAGCCAGATGGATGGTATATAATCAAATAAATAAATAAATAAATAAATAAATAAATAAATAAATAAATAAATAAATAAATAAAAAAGAAGAATGACGTGGGAGAAGGAGGGACTAGGTTAGGTGGATGTTAATCAACTGTACTTCACATATTCTGTTCCTTTCTACTGCTGTATTACCTACACACTTTTATTAGAGGGACAAAATTTGTGCTATTTGTGATCTTAAAATCTGCTGCTTGTTAAATAATTTACTTTTCTTTGGGATTGGATACAATAAATTATTTGGTCTACAATCTTGAGTACTATGCTGAATTTCTTTCACCTGCCTGACTAATACACACATTTTATTTCACATTTTATTTTAATGGATGGCAGAGACAGAACGCAGAAAAGGAGTTCTTGGAAGGAAGGGAGATGAATTCTTAATCACTGAATTCATGACCAGGAGAGGGTAAACAGCAGATCAGCTCCAAATTCACTGACATAAAATAAAAAATCCTATCCTTTCCTCTTATACCCCAATATAGACGTATGAGAGAGATTTGTGCTGTAGGGTTTTTAAATTGATTATTCATTCATTCATTTGTTTGTTTATTATATTTATATCCTGCTGTTATCTCAATGCAGTGGCCCAAGGTGGCTTATATGATAATAAATAAACAGACTTACTGATTAGAAAAGGATGGTGTTTGCAGAAACTGAGTTGGTAGGGTACTTGTTTCCAATGTCAGCAGTGTTGTTTGAGGCTTGTGTATACTAGTGGATGCAGTCTTTCTCAACCACTTGCCTCAGGAAGTATGTTTTGTATTGTTTCTATCCTTCTCTACAGCATAGACATAGTGTAGAAATTGTTAGAAAATAAATACACAATCCTGTTTGTCTCTGTTGATGCCTATTTAATGTACTAAACAAATATAAGAACTAATCTGAATTTTGTTTTCTTTTTGTTTTGCAGATTTCCACACTTATAGCTCCTACTCAGAAATATCACTAATGTTATCGGAAAAAACAATGGGGGCACAGTGACCAGCAAACCTTTCAGGTATGTGACAGTAATAACGTTTTATACATTCTCTGTAAGGGGTACTGGTCAGGTTTCCTAATGCAATTTCACATTAAATTCCAGAAATGACAATTTTCAGAGTGCAGCAGCAGGACACAGAGCAGGGATTTTGCAAGGGTCACTTTTCTGCCTTAAGGTTGAATATGTTTCGAAAAAGAAAAGTGGAAAAGAAAAGAAAAGATCCTAGTTGTGGCAGGAAGATGTCTACTGCCTTTGTTTTGGGAAGCTGCAATAATGCATCATATTTTAATGCAAATTTGCTACTCTTGGGAGGTTGGGAGGCTTCCAGGAATTGAATTTTCTTTTTTCTGTGAAAAATTATTCTAGCAGGGAGTGTTGGAAGAGGAGCTGGAGAGGGTGGGTGACCAGGGTGAGCCAAGGGTCCTTAAACATAGCCTTTGGTCTGTATAGGGCCCACATTTCAGTTACCACAGTTCAGAATCTGAACAATAAGCCACAGAGTTTACATGAATCCTGACACTCAGATTTGATGTGGATAAATGTATTTTGGATGACATTAGATTGTATTCCTCAACTTTATTTGCAAAGAATAAAGAGTTTACTTATTTTCTTTATTCAACACAACAAATCCTCCAAGGGAGACTGGTCTATCTCCTTTGGTGATCCAGTCACTAATCAAATCCTTGATTTCTCAACATGTCTCTGATTTCCTGTATAACATCACATTATTATAATTGCCCTCATCCTTCTAATAAAGCTCACAACTTCTAAAAATTAAGGTACATCTACATTAATAAACATAAGCATTAACTCAATAAGTAGACTTAACTATAAAATAGCAAATAATTAACAATAACAGAAATAAATCACAGAGGACCCAAGTTGAAGATTCTGCTGTCAACTTAGTAGTTGAGGATACAGGCCTTGTTTTTGTAAGAATAGAAATAAATTTTGTCATCTGAAATATAATAAATGTATTTGTATCTGAGACTAGTATCCTACATTTGTCTCAATTAGATCTTCCTGGGTACTGTTCTAAAGTAGACCTCAAGAGTCTTGCATGCTTTGCTACCAACAAGGGACAGGGAAGTTCGTGTGCCAAATTATCAACTTATTTTTCATCACAAAAACAAACGTCATATGGAATTCCATTTCATTAGCCTTCTAGGACAGCAAGTGGCAGCATTTCTAGACATGCCTTAGTGAAGGCTTTTCTGTAATCGATAGTCCTAAGATTAACAAAATAGAATGGAAGGGTCAAAGGGGAAGGAAAATCACTTTGTAGTAGGGTGTAATTCTTGAGATGCTAAGTGAAGCTACTTCTATTTGGGCACAGAGAACAAATATGAACCCAATTGTGAGCCCTAATGTGTGCCAAAAGCTGCTATTCCTTTGTGTTGTCTTTCCTAGCCCAGATAGCTAAAAGGAAAACAAAGTTTCAAGCAAGCAATGCTGTAGTTTGGGTGTCAGTATAGTTGATCATAAAGTAATTTGCAGCCTTTTGGTCTCAAGAACTGGGGTGTGAAAATCCAAATATCGCTACAAAGACAGTAAGAGGCCCAGCCTCACGAGAAGAACTGATCATTAAAGATGAGCACAAAATGGAAAAAGTGTTTTGTTTAATTTTGTTTCATGTACAGTACGTAGTAGTTTTGTTTCATTTGTAATGAATTTTTAAAGTAGTTTTGTTACAAAATGAAACAAAATGAAACAGTATTGTCCCCTGGGTCCTAAAGCACCAAAATGGCAGGGGAGGTTCCTCAAGCAATTCCAGGTAACCTTCTGAAATTTGGAAAGTTTTGGGATTCAGGTGGCTGAGTTATGAAGCTCCAAAGGGGATACCCCTAGGGAAAAAAAATCTTTCTAATTGGATTCTGAACCTTGGAAGCCAAGTCATGGGCAAGTGTAGCACCCCCGCGGCTGGGTTCCAACTCCAATAAGAATTCCCCCCTCCTCAGGGGCACCCTCTTTGGAGTTTCATAACTCAGCTCCCTGACCCCCCAACCTTTCCAAATATCAGAGGGTTTTAGGGAAGAGCTTGAGCTCCCCTGCCATCGATTCCTCTAGGATGAATAATTTCATTCTAGAAGAGGGGAAAATGGCATTTTGTGACAAAATGAAACAAAATGCGTCCTACCGTTTCATTAGGTAACAGAATTTCAAAACAGTGTTTCATTTCTCATTTCGTGCCCATCTCTACTGATCATTGTTGCCAGACTTATAACCCCAATCTATGGACTTCTTTCTTTCTTTCTTTCTTTTTCACCATCCATGAAGGGTGTGCACTTAGAGCCTGAGGAAGTGTATTCCATCCATGCAAGCTTGCTATTTGTTTTATTTTTACTGGTCCAATAAAAGATATCATCTACTCTTGCATTTATGTAATTTTTGGGTCCTTTTATGATTTTAACACGGAGTTTAATGTGCTTTCAACCAAGTGGTTGAAATGCATGTTCACATTATCAGTCTGGCTTCAGAATGAGAAGGCAAACCAAACAAAATTTAAAGAGGGTGATACTATGAACACCACATTAAAAGTCCAGAAGCCACAGTTTCAGATCTAGAGGAATTTACACACTTGACAATGACAAGTTTACAGCAGTGTACCAGAGCACTCACTGAACAACGTCTAAGGAAAGAGAACTTGAAAACCTTCCAGCCCATAAGTCCCAACTTTATTTTAAATTATTAATAACATCTCTTCCAATGTCTATTAGGCTGAAAAATTAAAACTTCTGTAATAAGTAAATAGGAAGGAAATAGGCCAGTGCCCCTGTCATGGCTTAAAAAAAAACCCACTGATAGATGTTAGCATTCTGAAGATTGAACAAGAAATAAATCCTGAATATTGTAAATGAAAAGGTAGCCTTGTAATAGAATTTTTATTTATGGACAAATACAAATAATACTATCACCCTATAGTTCACAGAAAAATATTTTGCTTTTAAAAAGAGTAACCTCGACATTTTGTGGTGCTTAAATTGCAATTTAACTAACAGAGAATTTTACTTGAATATTTACAGCTGGCACTATGATAAATCATAAACAGGAAATTCTAATTTGCCGCCACTTATTCATGTGAGTTCCATTATAGCCACAATGGAGGCAATGATGCACTACAAAGATTGTGCTGATGCTGGTGTTATAAACCAGAAGAACAAAGTTTAAATGGTCTGTAAATGTCAGCAGAATCCTGATACTAAATTATGACCTTCCTATCGACCCCTGAATACCTTTTATTCCCTTTTATATGCATTCTATGTAATGAAAGGGTAATGCTGTTCTGATGACAGTAAACAAAAAAGGGGACCATTGCTGAAGACACTTATGGGACAGATGTGAATGTTGAGTGGATTATGTAATTCAACAAAGTTACTTAAAGCAAAAGCTCCTTACCAGAAAGGTACAATATACAATAAATAAATAAATAAATAAATAAATAAATAAATAAATAAATAAATAAATAAATAAATAAATAAAGCATTGTATGGCTACGTCCCAGAGCAAAATTGATCCCTTCCATTCAGGTTTAATATACACTTTTCAGAGGAATAGCACATGGATCATTCATAACTGGAAAGTTGATCATTTTTCATCTTTATTATCTGTTTTTCCTTAACACATTACAGGAGCATTAATATCTAAGCCTCACTAAAATATCTACACTTGCCAGCAGGCAATGGAAAAAAACATGAGTGGCAATCATCACAAGACTGTTTAAGGCCTTGATGATTGGGATGGAAATTGTACAGCAATCCCTCTGTAATGTTTTACATCTTGATCTTTTCCAACATTGACGTGAAATAATAGGACATTGATTTTGAGGAAGGATGGTGGGCAAGAAGATGATGCACATTATATAGGATATCAAATTGCCCTTCTATGAATAGAGGGCTGTAGTTTGGGGTGACATACTGTGTCCCCCCCATAGCCTTATTGTGGTGTGATATAATCTGAATGGAATAAATATGGTAATATAAAGCACTTCCTTCTCTGTTTCTGTAGGTGTCCCCATGGGTAGTCACTTTCTGAAGACAATGGTCGCTCCATGGGTGGATCTTCTGCCTGCGGAGTGTATTTGCCCTCTCGCATGGAGGGCGAGTCAGGCGGGATGCTCGGAAGCGTCCCAGGGGGAGGGGGAGGTGCGCCCTTTAAAAGGGCTGCTCTGACCCCCTCCCATGAGCAGTTTGAAGGAGCGTTCAGCAGGGATGGACCTGCTCCTCACTCCTGGCGCGCTGCCATTTTAGAGCACCTGCCATTTTGCGGGCGCCTAGCAAAGGGTAAGAGGGCACTTGATCTCTATCTCACACATGGAGACTAACTGGGCTCACAGCTAAATCTGACTTTGATTTGGGAATAGTGTTTTCTAACACAGATGAGACTCCAGGCAAATTTAGGAGGGCAAGACAGGTTGTGTGGCATACACAGAAGGGGGAACAAACAGGGAGTAGTAGAAGGGGAAGAGCCGGGAGGCTAAAGCCCTGCTTCCCAAGCGTTGTCTAAGATGTTCACCTCTTTGTATAACTGTAAGGCTGGCTCTGCCATTTGAAAGCACTTTTGACTGATTGCTTCATTCATTTCTAGTACTACTCATATAGATAGTAGTACTAGAAGGGCTGATAGCTAGTAGTCATGGAATGTTATGGCATAGATCTGCTGGATCTAAATGCTGGTTCCATCAAGCAGTGACATTATTTTATATCATAACTAAACAGGTTAACTACCTTTATTGATAAACAATGTATTTGAGAGATTACATCAGATGGTGTGAGATCTTTCTGTGGTGGTTATTAAGATATGACTAATACAAAAATATTTAGTTTGAAATGCACCAATCATGAATTACTAGGTGGCATTACAAAAGCTATTTTTAGTCTCAGTTGGTCCATCTGTAATTTGGATTATAGTAATACAGTATTACTTACCTTAACAGGTCACTTTAAGGATTACAACACTTGAAAGCGCTATACAACAACACAACAACAAACCATTTTCATCCTTCATTGTATGCGAAGAAGCAACTATTTGTTCTGTGGCACAACACACCACTCTCTAAAACTGAGAATCTTTTTTTAATGGAATGTGCCCATATATTTCTGTGAATGTGTTGATTGGGGTGAGCTAACCTAAGCAGTTCATGAAGAGACTGGCAATAATTTTTCCTTTCCTCCCTGGTCATGTATCCTTCCCTGGGAAGCACAATTGATTGCACACTTGTGAAACATTGCATTAGAAGGACATCAGACAAAACCCTGGAGATGTCAGAAAGATGTGACCTCTTATTTTTGAAAATACAGGAGATATTGACTTAAATAATATAGACATGAATAGGGGGTGAGAATATTCTAATTTTCCTCATCATTTTTGTCTCTGAAATCTGAAATAACTGGCACCTTCTTAATTAATATGTCCCCACAACAATGCTTCATATGATTTCAATGCTGGCATGTTTTAAAAATAAAAAAATAGGTTTTTGGAAGCAGTTTCTATTTTCAGTCTGTAATATAGGTGATGATACAGGTGCAGCTTAGGGCCTTGACATAACATTGGCATTAGTGAAGGCCGTGGTTGCCATCTGTCTCCTTGGCAACAGGATCTTATTGTATCATATTGCTGAAGGTCAGCCAAGACTCCTAAAGCCCAGCTGCTTCATGGATGTGTTGAGCTCCAGAACATTCTGTTTGGAGCAACCACACCCATAATTTCTGACCTAGAGAAGACATAACAGATGTATGTTCATTCTTTCTCTTTCTCCATTCATTGAAGTGTTCTGACCCTAGAAGCTCCAGAGTTAATATATGATGAATATCATGGGATGCTATAGCTACACGGAAGGATGGTTGAGTTCCAGGTTTCTGTGGCACATGACAGTGAAAGTTGTTGAGTTAAGGGAGATGAACTAAGCTGCCATCTGATTACAATTTGCTCACTGAAAGGAGGATAGGAACAATAGTGATGTAATACCATTCTTCTTTTGGCCTTCTGGCAAGCCCTACTCTTGTATTTAGTGTGAGTTTTGTTGCATTCTTCGGGGCGAAGTGAGATTTTCTTTCCTCACTTGTGGTTTGTAGTTTGGGGAGGATGGGTATGAGTTTGCCTCCTCCAGAGGTACATAGAGATTCCTATAGCCTAACTGGTTTCAGTAGTTTATGAAGCTACAGAACTACAGAGCTTCTGCTGGGTGAACATCCATGGCAACATGGCTAGGTGGTATGAAACAGTTTCTGTTTTGATGGATGTCAGGGTTCCAGGTCAGTTTGGTCATATTTACTCAATACATGGCTGAAAGCATACATTATGGGTTAACTCAGCTATATGAGCTACTCATTCAGTGGCTGAATTCTAGCAATGTAAAATTGCATCATATAAATCTGATGAAGTCACCACCAGCTGTTGAATTTTTTTGTAAAACAAAAAATTCCTTTCCCTTTTCTTTAAGTTTCCCAGGCTCTCTTATGCTTGTTTTCACCCTGCAAGAACATTTTGGGGCCACTGGTTGGGTAGGGGGAGTTCTGTTGGCCCCAGTATTGTTATGAAATTGCAGTGGCAATTTTCAGGCATTTAAGTGTTTCTGCTCCTGTCCCACTGTTCCCAAGGGCCAAAGGAATCCTAAGGGAACCTGGAAACATGGGGGAAAGGGATCAGAAATGTTTTATTGCTAAAATACAGACACAGCTGGTGACACCAGATGGATAGGGCCGCTTTCCAGCTTTGCAGTTCTAAGATAATTTTATCAATAGGCTCACATGGTGTAACTTTGATGCTACTGGATTTCAGCAAATGTATCTTAACTTTATTTTCAGTTTAATTTGGTCACATTTGTTCCCCACTCGTAGGCCTTTGTGGGAATGGTGGCATTCATGTCTAGAATGACCATCTGGCCAAGGGAGGCTCTGCCTGCAAAGTTTTATGCAGGCTGACAGCTTGGTTTAGATGAAGGGTGGGGAACCTATGGCTGTCCAGATGTTTCAGACTGCAACCCCCAGAATCCCAAGCCCATAATGATAATGATAAAGATCTGAGGTCAATGTGGTCTCAAACATGTGGAAGACCAAAGGTTCCCCACCCCTAGTTTAGATCACAGATGTTGGCAAGTCTTTTAGGTCTGACTCCCAAGTCCAAGTCTGAGTCTTTAGTACCAAGTACCAAGTCTGAATGCTTGTTAAAAACAAGCTCTCCCCCCCCCCCAGAAAAAAGGAGAGAAAGATAGGTTATGAAAAACAGGTCAAGTCAGAGTCATTGAAAGAAAAAACACAAGTAGTAGAGATGGGCACGACTTGAAAAAATTTTTTTTCGAGTTGTCGTTAGTCGGGCCAGTCCCATTTCGGGTCGTTTCCGGTTTTTGCGAAAATTCACAAAAATTAGTCGGTTCGTTTTTTCGTTTTTTCGTTGTTGTTAGTACTGGTTTTTTTGGGGGGGGGAGCGGGCTCCTGGAGGCACCTCTGTGGGGTGGGTGCCTCCTCTGGCCCGCTATAAAGGGAAAGTGGGCTCCTGGAGGCACCCGTGGGTGCCTCCTGCCACTAGGAAGGGGAAGCAGGCTCCAAGAGACACCCCTCTACATGGGGGTCTCCCTTCCTCACCTGCTGCTGCTGCAAAATGCTATGCAATAGCCATATGGATATTGCATAACATAATGTGCAGACGTGAGACCAGTGTGAGAGTGATAGGGTCATACCCGTCCTTCACAAGGCTCTGGCACCACCATGTCTCACACAGAAGGGAATTGTACTTGCTGCGTGTAGTGCAATGCAAGCAAGTAGATCTGGCTTTAAGGTGGCTTAGTGCAAGAGCTAGGGTTAGGCTAGTGACGGGTAAGGTTACGGTGGGCTAGTGGGTTGCACCTCTGGGTGCCTCTCTGACCCACTAAAAAGACAGTCTGTGACGTATGGGTACGGAGTCAAGGGTTAGGGTTAGGGCTAGGGCAGGTTTTAGGGGGCTTTTTGGCACATCCCAGAAGTCTCCATGGCCAAGTGGCCATGCGACTGGTGGGATGGCTCCAAAAATTTGCATGGTTGTCCACTCCCACATGGCTGGCCACTTGGCCAGCCCATCATTGCGCAGGTGTAAATAAAATAAAATAAAATAAAATCAATGGAGGACAGAGGAGGAGAGGAGAGACATTTTGTTGCAAGAAAAAAACCCACTGCTACTGTGAACAATCTGGCAGTTTATAAATTTTCGCGTGTTTCTGTTGTGCTTGTGTGTTTTTGGACCACGATTTCAAAAACAATATTGCGTTCGCGGCCCCATTTTGTATCCCCCGCCCGCACTGCATGGCATGGCGAAATGGCGACTCGAGTCCGGCTGCCCAGGACGGGGGGGAGGCGGGACCCCCCCTCCAGAAACCACCCCTCCGGTAGGTGCCCTGCGCCCTTAGTCAAGCAGGCATTTTTCCGCCTGCTTTTTTGGCCCGGGAATGGGTGGGGGGAGAGTTTAAAAAAGTTTTTTCCTGTGCCGTCCGTGCCGCGCTTGCTTGCGCTTTAATTGCGGCGGCCGGCGGCGAGACTGGGCTTTTTGCTGGCTGCGAGCCTGCGGCGAGTCCCACCAGAGCAGCCCAGGACGGGGGGATGAGGGGGGAGGCCGGGGACCTCCAGAAACAACCCCTCTGGTAGGTGCCCTGAGGCACGGCAGGCATTTTCCCGCCTGCTTTTTGGCCGGGAACCGGGTTTTTTTAACTTTTAAAAACTTTTTTTCTGTGCCGCGTGTGGCATCGCGCGATCTCGCGATGCAAGTAACGAGCACGACAAATCAGACCAAAATTGTTCGTTCGTCGGTTCGAGCTCGAAGTCTGGGGGAGTAATTCCCGTTACCGTTTCCGTAGAGTAACGGAACCGAGTAACGGAAACGGAAACGGGAATACCGCTAAGTCGTGCCCATCTCTAACAAGTAGAGTTGCCGGCACAACTTAAGTCCAACTTGCAGCAAGTCTCAGGACTCAAGTCCTTATCCATGGCTTAGCTGCAAGTTTCCCTCAAAGTTCCCTGTCACAGTTCAGTTTAAACAAACATGGTTTCAGCTAAATTCATATTTTTGTGTCTCAGCAGTTCTTTAGCAATGCACCCACCTGCAATTCTATACAGATGGAATTTGTTCTCTTCACTGCTGTACCAGGGAATGATCTCTACTGCGTGTGCATTAGCATCACCTCAAAATTGTCAGATCACAACCATTAGAAATATACTGCTGTTTGTGAAAAATAGTTTCAATCCAGTTCCAAACCTTTCTGTGTTACTTTTACTGAGCAGTTTATTAGAATTCTCCCTCTGAAAACACCAAACAGAAAATAACACTTTCGTTGCACAATTCAAATGTTAAGGTTGATATAAAAAGTATTTTAAACTAATCACCCAGATATATTGGGCACATTAAAAATCATCCCACATTTTCCTATTAAATCAAGTCTGTTTTTCACATTTATGCAGCTAGAAAGCAAAATAATACATATTGGATGGGCAAATAAACAAAAAAAAATCTTTTCTTTCTTTGCAAAAGAATCCTAGGATGTATTTCTGACTAATAGAAAGAACTCAGCATGCACATTCTTGCTGATCAATGGCTATTCTGAAAATAGCGAAAAAAGAGTATTAAAAAACCCCTCTTTCTCATGCAATGATAAAGAAAACAATGAGAACTCCCCCGCCCGCCCACTTTCCATTACTCTTGAGTGGAAAAAAAGGATCCATGAAGGTAAACTGCCTTTGGAATGAAATAGGGAACATAGGAAATTCACTCATACTTGGGAATGTTTCTTCTCACTGGTGAGAAGGAAGATTAAAGCCTTTCTGTAGGCTACACACTCAATTGGAGGTGAGATCCCTGCTGTGAAGACAGGCAGGCTGCAAACGGAGCAACAGCAGGTAAGCTTGTATTTTACTGCTGATGAGAGCCAGCCAAGTGAATTCCGTGAAATGTAATGTAGTGGAAGGAAGATCTGGGAAACTGCCAAACATCTCTGCAAGCTTTCTTCAAAAAAAGAATATGCTGCTTTATATTATTAAACAATTAACTAAAATGTATTGGATCCTAATTCCACTTACACTGCCGAAGTAAGAACTCAGTGGGACTTCTGCTCCAACTAGATATGCATACTAGGTATCCACTTTAAGAGATGGTTCTCTCCTATTCATGAATCTCACTGATTTCAACAGGACATCATTCCATTACAGCTGTATTTGAGCTCCTATGTAATGAGATAAACATATTTTAAAGTATAAACATATAACTTGCATTTCCCTTTTTCAAAGTCTTTTTTTTAGTTGATGAGTCATAGTGTGGTGCAACCCTGAAGCAACTCTTCAGCCATTGATTATTTGTACATCTAGTAATCCTAGGCAATTGCAGATGTACTCTGAGACCATTCTAGGACATGATAGGGCATATTTTAACTGCATCAAACCTGCCATCCCCCATTTCATCTTAAGGCTCTGGACATGCAGATTTCTTGACCTCAGGTCATCCTTTCCTTTGGTGCAGCATTTTGCCTGAAGAACAAATTTGGAGATCCCAAAAGCATGCGTATTTTGTCACTATTGCGTTGTCCTAGTAAAGCCATTGACCTAACACAGCTTTTTGCACTTTTTATGTCCAACATTCCTACTTCTGCTGGTGTTGTGTGTGTGTGTGTGTGTGTGCGTGCGTGCGTGCGCGTGTGCGCATGCGTGTGTACGTGCGTGCATGCGTGCACACACACACATGTATATGCTGGTTGCACATTTCTCTGTACTATCTCATCTGATTCCATTTGCCAGGTTAAGGCTTTCTAAACCAAGCTTAATCAAAACTAAAGGTTTGGCTTACAAAACCTGGTTTTCTTTCTATTGCTTTAAATACCAGCATGTCATGGTTGCTTGCAATACATTTCAATAGGACCCAATTTTTAAAACAGGACAATGTTTTACAACTGAATGCAATCCATTATGATTTAAAAGAAACTACAACAGGATTCATAAAAAAACAGAAGGAGGATTCTCAGATTGAAATTTAACAAACTATATTCTTATTCAGAGTTTGAACAGACTTGAATTGTGAGTGGTTTTCATCTTGGGGCCAGAAGGATTTCTTTGCTTCGATTTATTATTTATAGAGATGGGCACGACTTGAAAAATTTTTTTTTCGAGTTGTCGTTAGTCGGGCCGGTTCCGTTTCGGGTCGTTTCCGTTTTTTGCGAAAATTCGCAAAAATTAGTCGGTTTGTTTTTTTGTTTTTTCGTTTTTGTTAGTACTGGTTTTTTTTGGGGGGGTAGCGGGCTCCTGGAGGCACCTCTGTGGGGTGGGTGCCTCCTCTGGCCCGCTATAAAGGGAAAGCGGGCTCCTGGAGGCACCCGTGGGTGCCTCCTATCCTCACCCACTAGGAAAGGGAAGCAGGCTCCAAGAGACCCCTCAACATGGGGGTCTCCCCTCCTCACCTGCTGCTGCTGCAAAATGGTATGCAATAGCCATATGGATATGCATACCAGTTGCAGACAGTGAGAATAGTGATGGCAGTGAACCCAGAGCCATAGGTGATGCCTAACTAAGGCTCTCGCACCACCATGTCTCACACAGAAGGGAATTGTACTTGCGTGTAGTGCAATGCAAGTAGATCTGGCTTAGGGTTAAGGTGGGTTAGTGCAAGGGCTAGGTTTAGGCTAGTGACGGGTAAGGTTACGGTGGGCTAGTGGGTTGCACCTCTGGGTGCCTCTCTGACCCACTAAGAAGACAGTCTGTGAAGTATGGGTAAGGACTGGAGTCAAGGGTTAGGGTTAGGGTTAGGGGGCTAGGGCAGGTTTTAGGGAGCTTTTTGGCACATCCCAGAAGTCTCCATGGCCAATTGGCCATGCGATTGGTGGGATGGCTCCAAAAATTTGCATGGTCGTCCACTCCCACATGGCTGGCCACTCGGCCAGCCCATCATTGCGCAGGTGTAAATAAAATAAAATAAAATAAAATAAATGGAGGACAGAAGAGGAGAGGAGAGACATTTTGTTGCAAGAAAAAACCCACTGCTACTGTGAAAAATCTGGCAGTTAATAAATTTTTGCATGTTTCTGTTGTGCTTGTGTGTTTTTGGACCACGATTTCAAAAACAATATTGCGTTCGCCGCCCCATTTTGGATCCCCCGCCTGCACCGCATGGCATGGCGAGTCCGGCTGCCCAGGACGGGGGGGAGGCGGGACCCCCCCTCCAGAAACCACCCCTCCGGTAGGTGCCCTGCGCCCTTAGTCAAGCAGGCATTTTTCCGCCTGCTTTTTTGGCCCGGGAATGGGTGGGGGGGGGAGAGTTTAAAAGTTTTTTCCTGTGCCGTCCGTGCCGCTTGCTTGCGCTTTAATTGCGGCGGCCGGCGGCGAGACTGGGCTTTTTGCTGGCTGCGAGCCTGCGGCGAGTCCCACCAGAGCAGCCCAGGACGGGGGATGGGGGGGAGGCCGGGGACCTCCAGAAACAACCCCTCTGGTAGGTGCCCTGAGGCACGGCAGGCATTTTTCCGCCTGCTTTTCGGCCGGGAACCGGGTTTTTTTAACTTTAAAAAACTTTTTTTCTGTGCCGCGTGGCATCGCGCGATCTCGCGATGCAAGGAACGAGCATGACAAATCAGACCAAAATTGTTCGTTCATCGGTTCGAGCTCGAATTCTGGCAGAGTAATTCCCGTTACCGTTTCCGTAGAGTAACGGAACCGAGTAACGGAAACGGAAACGGGAATACCGCTAAGTCGTGCCCATCTCTAATTATTTATCATGGGATCTGAAGTGGGAGCTGACAATGAAAACTAAAAGGGCATATCGAGTACATTGATAATTAGAATCACCATCAAGCAATGTTGCTTAGCCCAAAGAAATGGGATTCTTTGTTTTATTATTTTAGTGGCCCAATAAAAGGTATCACCCACTCTTATTTTTGTGTAATCTCCAGGACTGCACCGTGTTTTCCTTGTTTTTTTTAGAATTACATTGACAGGCAGCTGGCAATCTATTAATCATGCATCCTTCCATTTTTCCAGCATGTCTCAATTCCTGAACCTAAAGACATTTTGAATGTTAAACGATCCATTTCACTCTCTAGTCATTGCATAAAATGAAGGAATATAAGAAGGAGCAGGAAGAGATAGAAGGAGAATTGGGTCTTACATTGCTCCTTCATTAATATAAGGCATGCTACAACCGCCATCTTCTAGCCCATTGACTGTGCCGGCTGAAGCTGTTCTGAGCTGCAGCCTATGAACACCTGGAAAGCCACAAGTCATGTTCTCTGATATAAGATTAAGTTTGACTGTTTATTTATTTATTTATTTATTTATTTTTATATTTATATACCACACCAATTTCCCAAAAGGGAACTCTGGGCAGTTCACATAAAAGCACAACAAATAAAATGGCAATAATAATAAAATAAAGGGGTAAATACCCAACAACAATTAAATGATAGGCAAGAGGCGTAGGACAACTGATGACGGGTGCAAACTGCAGAACAAAGAAAAATAATACAAACCCTAGTGATTGCCGAAGGCATCCCTAAACAGCCAGGTTTTAACAGCTTTTTAGATGCCAAGGAAGGAGCCTGGCATATCTCGCTTGGTAGTTTATTCCAGAGAGCCAGGCCAGCCACCGGGAAGGCCCGTTTACGTGTAGCTACCCTACGAGCCTCCCTGGGGTTGGCCACCCGGAGCGAGAGAGCCATGGAGGATCAGGTGGATCGGGCCAGTTCTGATCTTTTTGTCACTATTGCGTTGTTCTAGTAAAGCCATTGACCTAACACAGCTTTTCGTGCCTCATGCCTATGCCAGCAACAGATTTTTAGAGGTTTACAGGAGTTGAAGAGGGAAAGGAAGATGAATTCTATTTGATTCCTAGATGGCTTGTTAGGATCCCTGCTGTAGCTCTAGTAAATAAGTTCTGTTAGCTTCCACTCTATGGTTGCACAGTATGAGCACACTCTTCTGAGATTCATTTTTCCACTCATTAACAGCTTGGCATGCAAGTGTCTCATCTTCAAAACAACCTTCTTCAAAAGAGGGAGTGGACTGTTGAGTAACCACAGGGTATTAAAAAAAAACCTACTGCTTTGTGAACTGTCAAAGAAATATGGGATCTAAGGATGTTAACAAATTGGTGTGATTCTCTCTTGTCTAGCCAAGCCACTCTTTCTGCTTTGCTTGCACAAGGAAAATATTTTTTCCCCAGGGGAAAACCTTCTCTCCCCTCTCCATGTGATCTGTTTGCCGGTCATTGCTACTTTAGGAAGGCAGTGCAGAATGGGGTATTGTTCCACCGTATAGCTAGAGCACTTTCAAAATAAAGCAAATTGAAAGCATATACTGCAGTCCTGGTATATCGTGTGACCACAGTATATGAAATGCAGTGCCCCCTGGGGCAAGCTGCATGAGCCCATTTGAGGCCTCTTGCACTTACCCCAGGCCTGGAACTGTCCTGAACAGGCTTCCAACAGGCTTCCCAGGTCTGTCAGAGGCCTCAGAAGTGGTTTCAGGCAAACCGGAAGTCAGTAACAGAAGTGACTTCTGGATTACCGGAAACTACTTCTGGGGCCTTTGTCAGGCCCCGGAAGGCCATTGGAGGCCTGTTTGGGGCAGCACCAGGCTTCAGGTAAGTGTAGGACACCCCAGATAGGCCCCCCAGTCCTGACCCAACCCAGCATTCACACATTGTAGATTTTCCTTTCCCTAACTCCTGCGATAGGCAGGGGATTACTGTATCTGAGTGCAACAAGGTTGCCTTGGTTACTTTAAAGTACAGTGGTACCTTGTATAACGTAATTAATTCATTCCAAATGAAATTACATTATACAAATTTTCCGTTGTACAAACTGCAATTTCCCATAGGAATGCATTGAAAACATATTTAATCTGTTCCAATGCATAGCCAAGACTAAGGTTACCAGAGAGGTTGAGCTGCTGCAGGAGCCGGTGTGGCTCATCCTCTTCGTCACTGTTGTCGCCTGCAGACAGTAAGGGGTGAGGATGATGATGGTGGTGGTGGTGGTAGTGCTGGTGCTTCTTTTACCCCACCCGGCGATTCCACAACTGGCCCTGGCCCGCACAGCTGCTTGGCCACCTGCAGGCTGCCTCCAGTTGTTTCCCTCATGGGTGGTAGTGGTGGGGGAGCTGGCAGCAGCAGCAGCACCAGCAATGGCGAGGGCCACCTCGTGGTGAGGTGTCTGGGCCAGCCGCTTTTCCTCCACCTCCTGGAGGAGCAGGCGCCGCTGAGAGCCGAGGCGAGGAGGGAGGGGGGAATGGGGAGGGGAGGGGAGGTCAGAAGGAGAAATCCCATTGCCCCAAGCTGGGGGTGTTTTCAGGCACCGATGGAAGGTCCCGCCGCAGATTCGCCTCCCGCCTTGTCCCTGCTCTCAGCAAAGCCGCACTACAGCTGGTGAGCGCTGGCTTTGCTCCAAGTTCTGAGCGAAGTTTTTTTTTTTTTTTGCCGTCGGAAGGCTTCCTGCTCTGAAGGTTTCCTGTTCCCAGGATTTGCCTCAAGCCTTGTCCCTGCTCTCGGATTCACCTCCTGCCTTGTCCCTGCTCTCAGCAAAGCCGTGCTGCAGCTGGTGCGTGCTGGCTTTGCTCCAAGTTTGGAGGAGGCTTTTTTTTTTTAAGGAGGCTTCCCGCTCTCAGCAAGGCTGCGCTGCAGCTGCTGCGCGCTGGCTTTGCTCCAAGTTGTTGCTTTCGCTGCCAGGCCACGAATGGTGCTGCCCTCCGGGCCCGCCTCCCTTTGAATGTTGCGCCCGGGCGGTCCTGGGCACATGCGGGCGGCGGTGGTACAGCTAAAGCAGGGTGAAAGCGGGGGCAGCAAAGCAAGTTGTTCTCCAGACTTTTTACATTGTACGGATTTTCTGTTATACAAACCCTACGTTATACAAGGTACCACTGTACTCTTAATAAACAGTGACTCCCCAGAAGGATGTTGGTGGCTTTTTCCTTTGTAATATATTGTTATTAGGCCCTAGTTAAATGTAACACTTCTCTATTTTTTCACAAAGTGATGGTCTTGTGTAATTGATGAGTGAGCTTCTGTGGTGTTTAAAACACCACAATCAGCCTCCTTCTAGTGTATCTAAGCATTAATTTATGGCAGCTTGTGCTTCCTTATCAAATCATTTTCTATTCCAGGCTTTTGTTTAATGGGATCATTTAATGGATAATGTTTTTGTCTCTCATTCTTTGCCCAGTTATGCTCATTGGCTAATCTTTTGCTAAAATGGAAGACAAGAATGATTTCCTCAATTTATACTAGGATGAACTGCCTGATAAAGCTAATATAAACCAGTTATTTGTCTTAAAGTGACAGGTAACTCTTCCAAGGGTGGAGATGAAGAAAAAAGAATGATGTATTGAAACATAAACTGAACCATGTGTATGTGATGGATTTTACAGTTATATTCGTTGTGTACCTACAATGACATCAGGAGGTAGTTGAGAAGGGCCAGTTTAGAATGATGTGTTTCACTGGAGAATGGCTCTTGCTGCCCAGGTGATTGTGATCTAACTATCCACATGGCTGTGGTGCAGACTAAACCAATATGGCTGATAAGTAACTGCTTCTCTTTCATCCTGTGTCCTTCTTCCTGTTTCCCTGACTCCTGCTTCCTCCCACTTCTCTTTTGCAGTAGCAGGCCAGGAAACAGACTGCTTTCAAAGGCATGTGGCTGCCCCATATACGTTAATTGTGGGGATTTTTTGTCCATATAGAGGGGCACAAGGAATGCCATGCCTCTGCCCTCAGTTTCTCTCTGTTAAGTCCTGGAATGGCCCTTTAACTCATTTTATTTCTGAAATGCATTTCCATCTTTAAAATAAACATGACTTTAGTCCTCACTGATTTTTAACTCCTGCAGTGCAATATATTGTCAAGTCATCAAGTAATGTATTGTATCCCTTACCTGCAGGGCTGGCGTGTCCATTAAGGCATACTAGGTAGTTACCTAGGGTGCCAAAATGGAGAGGGGGTGCTGGCCAGCCTGCTTGCCCCCCACCGCCCCACCGCTGCTGGCCACCACCATCCGTCCCCCTGTCCCCCCGCCGCCCACCGCCGTCCGCCCGCCACCCCTGCACCCATTGCCGCCCACCCCCCATGTCCGTTGCCGTCCCCCACCATCTGCGGCCCCCTGCCCCCCTGCCGCCCCGCTGCCGCCGCGGCCGCCCGTCTGCCTGCCCTAGGACAAAAAAAAGTTTTAAAATATCCTGATTTCCCATACCCGATTGGGCATGTTCGGGGGGAGGGAAGGACCACTGGCTTTTTCCTATAGCAATGCATTGCTTCTCAATGCATTTCTGTGGGGAAATGAAACACAAAACAGAACAGAATGAAAATTTTGTAATGAATAACGAAATGAATAAAAAATTCATTTTTGCTCATCTTATCCTGGTCCTAACCTAATAGCTAATCCCAGCTCAAGTATTGGAATAAAAGGGACTTTGAAACTCACAACTTACATAGCCCTCATTCCTTCCATGGGTCTATTGTCAATGGGTCAAAATAGCCAAAATAAACAAGGAGAAATTTTCCAAAGATTCTTCACATCATAGGTTTACATACAGATCAAACATATATTCCATTTTGGTCATTTTCCCTATTACTATAGTCCCAGTAATACTGTATTTTATCAAAATAGCAGTGAAACAATTTCAGAATAGAATACACCTGATCCAAAGTTGACTGTTTTCTCATTGGCTTGTCTATGATCAATTCTTAATCAAACAAAACAAAGAAACAAACCAAAAAACCAAAAAAACAACATTGTGAATGTGAGATATTTCATACGTATCCATTATTCAAAACACCAAGAAATCTCTCCACATTGTAATGCAATATTCTACTCTTGTCAGCAGAAACAAGTCCAAGTTTTACATTAAAAAAGGTCATCCTGAATGCTAATGACACCCATGTCAGCATTCAAAATGGCCAGTAAAGATGTCTCAAACTGACACATGTTTTTATCAGTCAAAACACAAAGCAATATCATGGCCAGGATTGGCTCAAAGCTCTCGTGGGCCTTGGGCAAAAAAATATAATAGCCCATCCTCCCTCCCTCCTTCTCCCTTACCTCCCACCTAAGCATGTCACACTACATGAACTGTGTAATATAACATATATAAGACTGATTCACTAAGGGCCTTTTTACAAGACCCCTAAGATCTGCTGGTCCCTTAAATTTGGACCAGAGATCTTGAGGGTTTGTCGCTCTCCCTGTGTTCCCATCCCCCTCCGCACTTCCTTGTTCTGTCTGCGTGAGGGGAGGGAGAAAAAAGGGAGAAAAGAATGCACTCTTACCTCCGGAGTGCTGGTGGAAGTTGCTCTGACCCCCCCCCGTCACTTCCTGGTTCCTCTTAAAGGGGCGGGAGGCAAAAACAACAACAACAAAAAGAAGCGAGGAGAACCTGGCACTGTCCGCATCAAAAATTTTCACTCTCCCAGAGCAGGTACTTGAAAGGTGCGCTGGGTCGCGCTTAGGTGGGCGGGGTCGCACTTAATTTTCTGTTAGCTCCGGAGCTGGTGGGGAAACATTTTTAAGCTCCGGAGCTGGGAGCCATTTGCAGCGGCGCTTAGGGGTCATGTATAAACGCCCTAAGGTATCTTTACAGCAGTAAACAAGTGAGCAATGCTTGAGGAAACAAACAAACAAAAAGGTAACACAAACTTTTCCCACACTCTGGTAGTATTGCAATGCATACAGTTGGATGTCAGTGAGATCTGGTGGATCTGGATCCTATGCTTGTTCAAATGGGGATTCTATGCCTATTCAATGGGTATTCCTTCCCAAGCCAGCCATGCCCCATGGAAATGCTTCAAGCTGACACTCTTTTTGTTTATTTACCCTGGAGTGAGTCCTTTTGGTCCACGTCCACTTTCCTCCCATTCCCAGCAAGAAAGATGGGCAGTTTCATTGTGTGGTGGGTGGTAAGTGATGTTGCTTCTTAGAGGCACCAACATTTCTGTTACAGCTCTGGATCACAAGATCATGAAGGTGACAGGAATTAGTGTATATGTTCCACAATGTCTTGCACTGTGATTTGCCAAGTAGACGGTGAGAGTGAACTAACTTGTGTGTGTTGGGGCAGGGGAGGGAAATCTTGACTAGCACAAGTCTAGAGATGTGAAGAAATCACAAGTAGAGATGGGCACGACTTGGAAAAAAAAATTCGAGTTGTCGTTAGTCGGGCCGGTTCCATTTCGGCTCGTTTCCGTTTTTCGCGAAAATTCGCAAAAATTAGTCGGTTTGTTTTTTCGTTGTCATTAGTACTGGTTTGGGGAGGGGGTAGCGGGCTCCTGGAGGGAGCTGCAGGAGTCAGCCAGAGCCACAAGTGACGGACTGGCAGACTCTTTGCACCCGCTGTGTCTCACGTACTTGCATGTAGTGCAATGCAAGTAGATCTGGCTTAGGGTTAAGACGGGTTAGCGCAAGGGCTAGGGTTAGGCTAGTTATGGGTGAGGTTAGGGTGAGTATTGGGGTGCACCTCTGGGTGCCTCTCTGACCCACTTAGAAGGACAGTGTACTGGCGTATGGGTTAGGTTTAGGGTTCGGGTTTGGGCTACGATTAGTGGGCTGTTTATTCCCGATTGGCACATCCCAGAAGTCTCTGTGGTCAACCTGGCCAAGTGGCCATGCGATTGGTGGAAAATTTGCATGGTCTACTCCCATGGGCGAGCCCATCATTGCAAATGTGCAGGTGTAAAAAAAATAAAATAAAATAAAATAAAATAAAATCAACGGAGACTTTTTTTTTGCAAGAAAAACCCACTGCTGCTACTGTAAAAATTCAAGCATTTAAAATAGCTAATTTTCGCATGTTTCTGTGGTGCTTTGGTGGGGTTTTGGGCAACGATTTCAAAAAAAATATTGTGGTCGCCATTTTGGATCCCCCCCACCGCATGGCAAATGGATGCGCCCTCCCAGCCTGGTACAGTCAGCAAAACCTGGCCATGCGATTGGTGGAATGGCTCCAAAACTTTGCATGGTCCACTCCCATGGGCGAGCCCATCATTGCGAATGCACAGGTGTAAAAAAATAAAATAAAATAAAATAAAATAAAATTAACGGAGACTTTTTTTGCAAGAAAAACCCACTGCTGCTACTGTAAAAATTCAAGCATTTAAAATAGCTAATTTTCGCATGTTTCTGTGGTGCTTTGGTGGGGTTTTGGGCAACAATTTCAAAAAAAATATTGCGGTCGCCATTTTGGATCCCCCCCCACCGCATGGCAAATGGATGCGCCCTCCCAGCCTGGTACAGTCAGCAAAACCTGGCCATGCGATTGGTGGAATGGCTCCAAAACTTTGCATGGTCCACTCCCATGGGCGAGCCCATCATTGCGAATGCACAGGTGTAAAAAAATAAAATAAAATAAAATAAAATAAAATCAATGGAGACTTTTTTGCAAGAAAAACCCACTGCTGCTACTGTAAAAATTCAAGCATTTAAAATAGCTAATTTCCGCATGTTTCTGTGGTGCTTTGGTGGGGTTTTGGGCAACGATTTCAAAAAAAATATTGCGGTCGCCATTTTGGATCCCCCGCACTGCATGACAAATGGATGCGCCCTCCCAGCCTGGTACCAGCAGCGCAGCAGTAGCAATAGCCAAGGAGAGGGGGGCGGGGAAACCCCCCCCAAATAAAACACCCTTCTGGCCTGGTAGGTGCCCTCAGACAGTTTTCGCCTACTTTTAGGGCCGGGAATCGGGGTTTTTTTTAACTTTTAAAAACTTTTTTTCTGTGCCGCTTGCCATTGCGCGATCGCCGCGATGCAAGTAACGAGCACGACAAATCAGACCAAACTGTTCGTTCGTCAGTTCGAGCTCGAATTCTGGTGGAGTAATTCCCGTTTCCATTTCCGTAGAGTAACGGATACGAGTAACGGAAATGGAAACGGGAATACCGCTAAGTCGTGCCCATCTCTAATCACAAGAGTGTCTCATACCTCCTTGAGCTGGACCACTTCAACACATGAGCAGTGCTTGTAGTGAATTTTTAACCCCCATGAGATTTATGGATTCTGGCACAACAGCAAGACAGAAAGAATGTCTTGATTGCTGTTCTATATTTTTATACTGCCAAAGCTGTTTGGATGGGCAGCAAAATGTTTCAGTCTCTCAAGAAAAGTCCAGTTGCCATGACTCAGCTTCCAGATAAACTCACCTGGATGACTGAGAATCATCACAGACAAAAGAGGTCAATACAAAACTCTTGTGCAAAAGAAAGAAAAAAGAAAAGAAAAGAAAAGAAAAGAAAAAAGAAAAAAGAAAAAAGGATGCCTGATCAGAAAGACACAAGAGCCCTCCGAATTCTACTGTGTTTGCTAGTTCAATGAAGGAGGAAGCACCAATGTCAGTCTTCCTGGGCACAACAAGATAAATCCTTATGACAATTTCTTTACCACAGGCATTGAATTAAGCAAGCTTCTGTAATACAGTTTGGTCAGTTTATTGCCAGTAATTTGATGGCTGCTTTCATTTTCATTTTCCCAGCAAGCACCATTTTCTGTAAGTACTGTCTAATGCAATTTTATTTGAGAAAGTGCAGTCTTTCCTGATATTCTAAAGCCTGTTGATTCTTTTGATTTTTCTTTGTGTGTGAATTATGTGGAGCCTGCTTTGAAATCCTGTCTAAAGTAAATTTTAATAAGACCAACTTTATGCCTTTCTTATGAAATGAATACTTATTAATGTTCTTTCTGAGTATCATGACGCTCAGGGTGAGACAGAAAAGCATTTCTTTCATCAGACCTTTACAATATAATTTATATCTTCTCAGTCACATCTTGATACACACCTAGAAGCACTTTCCCAAATGGTATGTTTATATTGTTGAAATTAGAAGATGACATTTAATCAGATGGATGATGAAAAACTGGATAGATTATGGGGCTTCCATGTTTATTACAATTATGAATTTAACTTGTTAGTGTTGGTTGTAATTAATGGTTTACAAATGACCCCTGACCTAGTCTGTACCCAAGTACTGTCAGATATTAGAGAAGAAAATACATTTTGTATTAGACAAAAGAGATTTGACTTCAGGTGTTTTGCATGTATATTTAATTGATTTGTAAAATGGAGTCCAGTATGTAATAATGAGTCATTGTAAACCCAGGTGTACAGCATAGATATAATGAGTGAAGCTGATGCAAGACAGATGCAATAGCATGAAGTAACCAGTTTCCTGATTGGTTATCATAAGTATAAAAGGGTTCCAGAAGTCAGTAGCTTTTGGACCTTTGGTGAGAAGGTACCCATATTGCCATGCTCTGTGTCTGTATTCTATGATGTTGATATGCTATCTCTATGAAGTGAAATGTTGCTGAAACTCTGTTATAGTTGTACATATGTAATATAGCAGTTTTTAAAGAAACTTTGCCTGTTTGCCTGTATGAAGTGGATTTTGTTGCCCTGAGTTTAGCTTCTGCTGGCAGATCAAATTGCCCAAACTCTGTCAAGTACAGGGTATACAGATTTTGCAATCCCACCCTGTGTCCATCTAGCACAGGCCTGCACAACAGGTAGACTGCAGGCTATTGGTAGCCCGCAAAGGGTTCAAAAGTAGCCCTCTGGCCACCAATAAAAAAGTGAGGGGATAAGTTCTCCACCCCCCTTTCCCCATCCCAAGGACCACCACTGCCCCAGCAAAGTTCTGGGTCTGGCAGCCCACTGTCTCAGCTGAGTGAGGCAGTTCAAGGGCTATGGCGTAGTCCTCTGGTCCCCCCAGATTCAGCGGGTACAAGGGAAGTGTGTGCATGGTCAGCCTTCCCATAGGAATGCATTGAAAATCAGTTAATCCATTCCAGAGGGAATGGATTTCAATGCATTCTTATGGGAAACTGCTGCTCTACTTACATTTTTTTTACTTACAAGCATGTGCTTGGAATGGATAAAATTCATAAGTAGAGGCATTAGTGTGATAGCCCTCAGACACTTTGGGCCAGAAAAAGTAGACCTCAGTTTGTTCAAAGTTCGACAGCCCTGTTCTAGTATTACTTTGACTCAGTCCTGGTCTGGACCCATTCTTGTATTTATGTCATTTTGACAACAGAGAAATACAGCCAGAAGATGCCGAAAGGTATCAGAGCTGTGTGATCTGATTTATTTTAATTTTTCCTTTTCCCCACCCTAGATTACTGTAGTGCACTCTACAGTCATCTCCTGCCATTTCACGTTTCATATATTGTTTATATGAAACAAAGGGCTCCTGGGGCAAGCTGCTTGGGCCCATTTGGGGCCTCCTGCACTTACCCCAGGCCTGGAGCTGCCCTGAATGGGCCTCTGAAAGGCTTCCTGCACAAGTGGTTTCTGGTGAACCAGTTTCCAGATCATCCCAAACTACTTTTGGGGCCTCCAGCATGCTTCCCAGGCCTGTTGGAGGCCCCAGAAGTGGTTTCCAACCTTGGAAGGATGGAAGGCTGAGTGAACTTTGAACCTGCTATCTGGAATTGAACCCCAGGTATTGTGCACAGTTGTAACTGCAGCACAGCAGTTTAACCACTGTGGCCCTTTCTTTCTTTCTTTCTTTCTTTCTTTCTTTCTTTCTTTCTTTCTTTCTTTCTTTCTTTCTTTCTTTCTTTCTTTCTTTCTTTCTTTCTTTCTTTCTTTCTTTCTTTTGCTTGTATGCAATTCCATTTTCATGGCTAGTGTGTATCTTGTGTAACATTCATGCATCTTCTGTTGCATTGTATTATTTTGTATGTTTGTAAATCTATTGGAAGTCTTCGTCTAGAAACACATTTAACAATGACAACATACAGGTGAAACTCGAAAAATTAGAATATCGTGCAAATGTTTGTTTATTTCAGTAAGTCAAATCAAAAGGTGAACCTAATATATGAGATAGATTCATTACATGCTAATGGAGATATGTCAAGTCTTACTTTAGTATAATTGTGATAATGATGGTGTATGGTTTATGAAAACCCCAAATTCACAATCTCAGGAAATTAGAATAATATGAAAAGGTTCCATATTCACAGTAGTGCATCAAGAGGCACCACACAGAGACGGATCCTAGACTTGGGCTTCAGATGTCATATTCCTCTTCTCAAGTTGCTCCTGAACAACAAACAGGATCACAGCGTCTTACCTGGGCTCCGGAAAAAAAATAACTGGTCTGTTGCTCAGTGGTCCAAAGTCCTCTTTTCTGATGAGCGCAACATTTGCATCTCATTTGGGAACCAAGGATCCAGAGTCTGGAGGAAGAATGGAGAGGCACACAATGCACAATGCTTGAAGTTCAGTGTGAAGTTTGCACAGTCTGTGTTGATTTGGGGAGCCATGTCATCTGCTGGTGTTGGTCCACTGTGCTTCATTAAGTCCAGGGTCAACACAGCTGTCTACCAGGAGATTTCGGAACACTTCATGCTTCCTTCTGCAGATGAGCTAAGCATATGCATGCTTAGACTTTCCAGAGGTGCGATATTGTTCTATTTCCAATCCTTGTGTTATTGATGCCATGTAATATTCTAATTTTCTGAGATTGTGAATTTGTGGTTTTCATAAACTGTGCACCATAATCACCACAATTATTCCAAAGTAAGGCTTGACATATCTCGCTTAGCATGTAATGAGTCTATCTCATATATTTTATCTTTTGACTTGACTTACTGAAATAAATGAACATTTGCACGATATTGTAATTTTTCAAGTTTCAACTGTAATATTAGAGGCCAGCATTAAATCATATGAAATTCTGGAGATTGGGAAACTCTTCTGAGCTTTTTTTGCCTATTATGCAGTTTTTTTACCTGTTATGCAGTTGCTTCAACTATAGACCCTCTTTAAAGGAGAGGAAGATAAAGCCAAGAGATAATCCTCCATTGCTAGTTAGGAGACATCTGATTCACTCATTGTAGTCCCTTTCAGTTTTCACCTAGCCAATTTATTGCAATTTATGCTATGCTTTCAGAAAGGCTATTTAAATTAGCCTTAAAGGATGCACTAAGAAGATGTACAGTAGGACCCCAGTATCTGCTGGGGCTTGGTTCCAGGCCTTCCAGTGGATAATGAAAAGAGTGGATACTCCTGCCCACCCCACCCCCAAAAAACTCCTGCCCACCCACCCCCAAATTGCTGTTTCCTGACAGTAGCTTGCTTTATGACTGCTGTTTTGAGAGAGTAGCTTGCTTTATGGCTGCTATTTGTGACAGTAGCTTCCTTTACAGATGCTATTTGTGACAATAGCTTGCTTTGCAGCTGCTGTTTGTGACAGTAGCTTGCTTTACAGCTTGCTTTGTGGCTGCTAAATTATTTTATTTATTTATTTATTTATTTATTAGGCTTATATACCGCCCGTCTTCCCGAGGGAACTCCGGGCGGTTTACAACATGAGAGAATACTAATAACAGCAATTGAATTAAAACAATTAAACAGTTTAAACAAATCAACACGAGTAACCGGACTAAGCGATAAAAACGACTTTGCAGATGGCGGGGGGGGGGGACTTCAGTCACCAAATGCCTCCCGGAAAAGAAGAGTTTTTAATGCCTTCCGGAAGGCTGGCAGGGACTCTGCTAGGCACACTTCTGCTAGGAGGTGGTTCCATATGGTGGGGCCAGCCACAGAGAAGGCTCGGGTACGGGTGGATGTTCTCCGAGCCTCCCTGGGCGTGGCCATACGCAGCATGTGCGCCTGCGACAACCTAGTCGGATGGGCCGATGTTGACCGCTGGTCGATCCGCTCTGTCAGGTAGTCAGGTCCTTTTTTCCTCTGCCAACCGTGGATAACTGAATCAGTGGATAATGAATCAGTGGATAGAGGGGTCCTACTGTATGGGAAATCACATATGAAACACGCTTTGTGTCACTTTCTGGGCCAGTGTTCAGCAGAAGAAATATTGTTGCAATAACTTTCTCATAACAAGCTCTGGTATTGGTAGGTTTTTAAAGTTTCAGAGAGTTTTGAGCTATGCTTTGTCTTGATAAAATTCAATTTAAGATCTTGTGTATATTTTGGTAAGCGACTTAGCTAACTTTTCCTGTGGAGTTTAAATAGCTGCACAACAATGTCTGGATTCTTCCAGGGGGATCAATTGGGGTACGCTAATTGCACTACAATAATTTCAAAGTAGCATAATGGGAAATGTATTAACTTTGGGAAAATACTATACTTTTACCAATAGGGGGCTTCATTATTGTCAGCCTTTTAAACAGGTGGCTTACCAGCATGGAGGGAATAACACAGTTGAAAGTTAAGAAGAACAAACAAAGAAAGAAAAGGGGTGTGGGGAAAGAACAGAATAGAAGCAGCAGAAAATGTGAATATTTCCCACCCTAGGTAACTTTATTATTTCATTTTAAGCAGTCTTTGAAGTCACAAAGGAATTTTAGATCATAAAAATAGACTAATGAAAAACTTTTAAATGTGACCAGTTTCAAGACTACTTGCAGATTAAAATATTCTATCACTGTGTTCAGGAACAAATAAATGCACAGGATAAAAATATTTGCGGTGAAGCCTGGAAATCATATAGTTTATCTTCACTGTGGGCTATCTCCCTGTAAACCAACCAGCCAACTAAAGAAGGAAAATGAAATACAGCGTAAAAGATTGCTATAACTCTGCGGTAAAATAACATGGAACATCCATTTGTGCAGACAGGTTGTCCACTTTCTCCAACATGGAGGTTTTAGAACCCCACAAACCCTCTGCAAGCATTCAGTGGCTGGTGGATATAGATAATCAGAAGACATGGATTCAGGCATACACAAAATCCTCCCAGAGAAATCTGGCAGCATAGCAGACTCTCAAGCATTGCGAACAAAGATATCTATAGAGCTGAGCAAATGTGACGGAACACTCATGAACATCGGATTGTATGCCAGTTCCACCTATATTCAGGTTTCATATCAATCCTGGATATGAAGAAATTTGTAAATTTTGGTAAATTCTTACAAGAAAGAAAGAAAATCTATAATAATGGAGATGCCTTTGTTAACTTCTTTTTTTAAAAATAAAATGAAATCAATAATAGAGATGGGCACGAATTTAAAAAATGGCGTTTCGTTTGTCGTTGAGAGGTCCGTTTCGGTTCGTTTCCGTTTTTCGTTATTTTTTTTGGAATTTCATTTCCGTTTTTCCTTTTTTTGTTTGTCGTTTCTGCCCTTTTTTGCGCAATTTTTAAAAGCATTTCCATGCGTGGGCGCCCCCCAATGCCCCAGACCAGAGGGAAAACACGAAAAAAATGATGCTGACAGAGACACAGTATAGACTAGGTTCGCAGGGAGGCTGCAAAGGCAGCAGCGGGCGTTGCCCAGGGTGCAAGGCAGCCGCAGAGTGACTGCACTGCAGGGCACAGGAGGGTACTCACCGAGAGGTACGCACACATGCACACAGGGAGGTTGCAGGACTGAAGCTAGAGGCGCAGAGACAGCAATCCCACCCTAACTCCCACCGGAGACTGCAAGGAGGACAGGGGCTGCCAGAGCTTTTTATGCCCTCTGTGGCTGCCAGACCTGCCCAGTCTGCCACATGGGCATGCTATTGCTTGAAGTTGTCCAAGAATTTACATGATCCCATCACATGGCTTGCCTCCATGTTGTGGCTGGAGTGGCGACATCCATTTTGTCATCCTTAAAGGGAAAAGAAAAATACATCGCGATGGGAGAAGACAAAAACAAACGTTTTAAGGACCCCAACACCCTAGTAGGTAATAATTTCAAATAATTATCGCATTATCGCTGCATTTTTATGGATGTCCAGGGCAATTTAATACCCAAGAAACCAATATTAGGCATCTGGGAGCCATTTTGGGTCCATGTCCCCTAACTCCCCTTAAAGGCAAAAAATACAGCGATCTGAGAAAAGATATAAATGCATGTTTTAAGGACCCCCCCGGTAGGTATTATCAGACAGTATAAATAATTATCGCTGCGTTTTTATGGATGCCCAGAGTGTTTTTTAACATTTAAAACAGCTCATTTCATTGCGTGCCGCCAGTAACGGAAACGAAACGTAACGAACACAATTTTTGTGGTTCTGTTCATTTCGTTCCATTTTCATCACAATTTTCATTTGTCATTTCGTCACGTAACAGAACAACAAACGAACAATGGAAACGAAAACATGTTCGTTTCGTGCTCATCTCTAAACAATAATAAAGGTGATGAAGTTTTTAGGCCACGTAGGCAAGACACTGAAATAAATAATTAGGGGAAGTCTAAAAAGGGTAAATAAAGGCTGATGTTAAATCCTTATAGGCAGCGTATTGTAATCTCTATGTTGTTTAAAGTTGCATTAGAGGATGGAGAAAATAGAATAGGTCATTAGATGGTGCAAAGTAGAGCATAGGATTACTGCAAGCTCATGTACTGGCTATTTTATATTCATTTAAGCAGAAGAACAAAAACTAGATCCTAGTAAGTCTTCCACATAGAAATCCAACAATACGGCAAGAGTCTCTTATCCATTCCAGAATAGTAGAGTCTCAGAAAAGTAGAGGTGAAGGAAAACTGAAAAGTGCTATTATATCACCCCTCAGTCTTCTTTTCTCCAAGCTAAGCATGTCCAGTTCTTTCAGTCTTTCGTCGAAGCAGTTGGTTTCCAGCCCCATGGCCATTCTTATCTCCCTTCTTTGAACTTGTTCCAATTTGTCAGCATCTTTTCGTGGACTTCAGCTCAGCATTTAATACCATCCTCCCTCACAGACTGGTGGTTAAACTAGGGGATTTGGGATTTCCACATTCTATATGTATGTGGATAAATAGTTTTTTGTCCGGACGTAGTCAGAGGGTTAGAGTAGGTCAATGTACATCTACAGATCTGAGTCTTAGTACTGGCTCTCCACAGGGCTGTGTGCTGAGTCCACTGCTCTTTACTCTTTATACTTACGATTGCATTCCCGCCTATCATAACAACATTATAGTTAAGTTTGCGGATGACACCACAGTAGTGGGGCTTATCTCAGCAGGAGATGAGTCTGCTTATAGGGATGAGGTGGAGCGGTTGATTGAGTGGTGCAGAGAGAATAACTTGCTTCTGAACACATTAAAACTAAGGAGCTCATAATAGATTACAGGAAGAAGAAAACAGATCTTCAACCACTATTCATCAGTGGGGACTGTGTAGAAAGGGTGACCGACTTCCGTTTGTTGGGAGTCCATATTGAGGAGAATTTAACCTGGAGTGTAAACACCTCTGAGCTGCTGAAAAAGGCCCAACAGAGACTGTACTTTCTGAGAGTGCTCAGAAAGAATAACATCACTCAGAGACTATTGGTGTCTTTTTATCATTGTGTAATAGAAAGTGTACTGACATACTGCATATGTGTGTGGTATGCCAGTTGCACGGTGGCTCAGAGGAAATCACTCCAGCGGGTTATCAATATGGCACAGAAGATCATCGGATGCCCACTCCTCACATTGGAGGAATTACACAGATCCCGCTGTCTTAAGAAAGCTCAGAATATTGTAGGAGATATTTCTCATCCTGGTCACTCTCTGTTTGTACCACTACCATCAGGCAGAAGGTATAGATCTATTAGAACAAGGACGGAAAGATTCAAAAATAGTTTTTACCCAATAGCATTATCCATGCTAAATTCTGTTAAAAATTAAGTTGACGGGTAATATTGGGTTGAATGTGTTACATATTTATCGTATGGGTGTATGGCTGTTGTTTTTTAAATTGTAGTTTTTATGGATTGTGTAGGAATGTTGCTAGGTGAAAGAGTGTAGGGATGTGGGTGTGTTTGGTTTTTATGTCAGTTTTAAATGAGTGTAAGTGATGTTTTGGCATGTGAATGTTGGAGTATGTGTATGGATGGTTTGTTTTTAAATTGTAGATTTTACGTCTTGGATTTTTATGCTGGGTTGTGTGAATGACTGACTGGATGGCACTTTTAATCTCGTTGTATTTATACAATGACAATAAATTGCATTCCTATTCCTATTCCTATTCCTTACTTGAAGTGCAGCGTCCAGAACTAGACACAATATCTTAGTGAGGCCTAACCAGTCCTTAATAGAAGACGACAAGCACCTCACGGGATTTGGAAGTTACGCTTCTGTTAATGCAGCCTAAAATAGCATTTGCTTTTTTTTTGGGGGGGGGGGTGGCTGCTTCACACTTTTGGTCACATTCAGCTTATGATCTGTGACAATGTTAAGATTTTTCTCACTTGAAGTATTTCTGATCCAGGTATCCTCTAACTTGGAACTGTGCACTTGGTTTCTTCTTCCTAGGTGCAATACTTTGCACTTATTCCTAGGTGTAGTACTTTGCACTTATCTTGTTATATTCCATTCTGTTGGTTTCAGCCCAGTCTTCAGGTCACCATGGTTTCAGAGTATTTATTTTGTGTATATTTTTAGTATACATGCTTGTTTCCAAGCATATGCCAGTATTACTGACTTCACTATATCCCAAATAATTCTAAATTCCCCTTCAAGTTCCTGTATTTTTATTATGTATTTTTACAGCTACACTGCTGAGAAACAGGGCTACATGTGTTATAACAATAAAACAACATTGTAATAGAATGAAGAACTGAAGGTCAAATATGGAATATAGACAATGGTGACCTTACTTCTAACTCAATTATTCTATGTTTCTATTTTTTTATAAAATAAAAGACATACAAACATAGAATAAACAATAATAAACAATAATAAAGACTACAAAGTGCCCCCCACCCCCTGGGACCGTTCAGTATTCATAAATCTTCTCTTCCTTCTTCATCTTCTCCTTTCCCCCCCGTCAACTTCTTAGGGTCCTTTTCTCCAGAACTGTGTTGGATTATAAATCGGTTGTAATCCTTTCCCCTTTAGTAATACATATTCTATGAATTTCCCCCAAATGTCATAAAAATATCCTTTTTCATTTCCCCACGCAAAACTTTTATATTACAAGATAGTTTTTCATTTAAAGCTATATCCCACACTTCCTTATACCAGACAGCAATTGTAAAATCTGATTTTAGTTTCCAATTTTTAGCTATAATCAATCTTGCTCCTGTCATAAGGTTTGCAATTAATTCTTTTGTTTTCACATCATATTCATTAATGGGTGGTAATGATAGCAGTGCAATTTCAGGTACACATTTAATATCGGTTTGTAATATTTCTCTTGTCTCATTAAAAATCTCTTGCCAAAACTTTTGAACTATTTCACATTCCCACCACAGATGAAAATAGGTACCTAACTTTTTTCACATTTCCAACAAAACTTGGAATATCTTGGATTCATTCTGCTCAGTCTTACTGGTGTCATATACCATCTTAAAACTAGTTTAAAATAATTTTCTTTTATTCTAACTGACAATGAGCGTAAAATCCTCAAATTCCAAATTCTTTTCCATTTGTCATTATTTATTTCTTTGTCTATGTCTTGTTTCCATATCTCTCTTATTGTATCCAGCTCCCTATTCTCAAGTGAATCTTGAATTATTTTGTATATTTTGTCTACTGCTCCTTTCCCTATATTTCCTTTCTCTGATTCATATGTTAACAGGAATTGCTCAGATTTTGTGTATCCCCTGAGTTGTGTATTTCTCTTTATCCATTCTTTCGTCCAACTTTCCAATTGGACATAATTCAACCAGGATAATTCCTGGACTTGCAGTATGCGTTTAATTTCCTGCTTTATTCTCATATTTTTGATCCAATCTTTTAATCTTGCCACTTTCCTTATTTTAAATAGTTCTCCATATTTCTTCATATTCATGGGAAAATTTATCTGATCTATCACCAAACCTAAAGGGGAGCCTTCTGATGTCAGTTTCCTTCTGTACTTTTTCCAAGTGAGTAATAGTGAACTCAACAGCGGATTTTTAATTAAGTGTTTTTTGGGGGGGAGGGTGAACAAAAATTTGTTTATATCGCCATTTAACTCGTCTGATTCAAGTTCCCACCATATTAGTTTTTCAGGTTTAAATAAAACTTCTCCCATAGAAGTAAGCTGATTAGCTGTATGATAAGTTCTACGATTAGGAATACCTATACCTCCATCTTTTGGGGATCTATACCATAAGCTTTTACTTATTCTTGCTTTTTTGCTGCCATTACAAAATCTATTTATAAGATCTTGATAGGCTTTAATTTCGGCTTCTGTGTATTGAATAGGTAGCATTCTGAAAAGAAAATTAATTTTTGGAAGTATTTTCATTTTTACCATTGCTATTCTACCAAACCATGATAAGTTTAGTTTAGAGTATTTTTGTAATTTATTTCTGATTTCTTCCTTTGTTTTTATAAGGTTTCGTTCTTTAGTCTTGTAAATATCTTTATCTAAAAGTATTCCTAAATATTTCATATGTTTGCAAACTTTCAATCCATAGTTGGAAATCTCCTCCATGTCTCGATTATCATGATTAAAGAGCATAATTTCTGATTTTTGCCAGTTTATACATAGTCCAGTTGTTTCGCCAAATTCTTTTAAATGTGCTTTTATTCTTGGTATGTTTTCTAGCGGATTTTTTATTGTTAATAAAGCGTCATCTGCAAATAAACTAATTTTAATCTTACCCTCCTTACCCATACCTTTAATTAGTTGGTCTTCCCGTATTGCATTAGCTATTAACTCCATAACTATGCAAAACAGAACTGGTGATAAAGGACATCCCTGTCTCGTTCCACAGTCTAAGATGATCTGTTCTGTCATCTCATCGTTAACAATAATCGACGAGGTGCTATGAGAATAGAGTTGATTTATTGCATTTAAATTTTTTTCTCCAAATCCCCATTTCTGTAATATAAGTTTTAACGCAGACCATTGAACACAATCAAAAGCTTTAAATAGATCTAAGGACAAAATGCATGCTTTATCTTGTGTTCTTCCCATCTCATAAAGAACATTCAACGTTCTTCTTATAATGTTTGACATTTGTCTACCCTTAATAAATCCCGTTTGATCTTCTTTGATATATTTATCTATAAATGTATACATTCTTTTAGCTAAAATTGCTGTAAAAATCTTTGCATCTTGATTTATAAGTGATATTGGTCTATAGGATCCAACATCTGTTGGGTCCTTGTTAGGCTTGAGAATTAAGATAGTTAACGAGTTTTTCCAGGAGGTGGGCACTTGTTCTCCTTCCAGTATCTCATTATATAGCTTCTTTAACTTAGGTATTAACATTGATTTAAATATCTTATAGAATTCTGGTCCCAATCCATTGTCTCCTGGAGTTTTAACATTCTTTAGCTTGTTTATAACATCCATCTCCTCGTCTTTAATAGATTTTTCCATTACAAGCCTACCTTCCTCCGCTAATCTTGATTTTAGATATTTGTCAATATATTGTTCCATAACTTCCTTGCTGCTTGTATTAGCTGTATATAAATTTTGATAAAATTCTTGGGTAGCTTTTAATTTTTCTTTCATTTGAGTACAGATATTGCCTCAGGTCCTTTATTCTTCCTATCGTGCTTTTTTCTTTTCTTTTCTGTGCTAATTTTGCTAGCATCTTCGAGTTTTTATTACTGTATTCAAAAAAGTTTCTTTTCAAGTATAGTAGGTTTCTTTGGGTTTGTTGTAAATCTATATCTTCTAATTCCCTTTTCTTGGCCTCAATCTGAATTAGGATTTTTTTGTCTTTAGTTAAGAAAAATTGTGATTCAAGGTCTGCTATTGTAGCCTCTAATTTTTTTTATTTTGCTGTTCTTGACTTTTTATTATAGCATTTTCTTTTATTATATAACCTCTGGCCACAGCCTTCAAAGTTTCCCAAATAACGCCTATTTGACCACCACCTTCTTCATTAATATTCCAGGTTTCTAGCCATTCCCTTTGTATTCTTTGTACTGAATCTGGGGATTGGAAAATTCTAGAGTTAATTCTCCACCTTCTAGCTTCCTTATAATTCTTCTTATTTTCTATTTCAACAGACATTAGAGCATGGTCAGAAATTTTTATCAGTTCTATATTTGTGTTTGCAACTTTAGATAGTAAGCTTTGTGAGACAAATATAAAATCTATTCTAAAATAGGCTTTATGGACTGGTGAATAGAAAGTAAATTTCCTTTCATCGCCCTTCAATTCTCTCCAAACATCCTTTAGTCCTGTATTTGCGATGAATTTTGTGAAGGTTGTATGTCTAGTCCTCCAGTCTACCCTGCTAATCATTGTTTTGTCTTTTATTTTGTCCATAACCATATTAAAATCTCCCGCCAGAATTACATGTCTCTTCTGTACCTTTTCTATCTGCTCCCATACCTCTTTGTAGAACAAGTTTTGATTAGCATTTGGTGCATAAACATTTATCAGTGTATATTGTTCTAAACCAATTGTAGCCTGAAGAATAATATATCTACCTTCCAAATATTTCACAGTTTTTTCAACAATACAATCACAGTGCTTTGAGATTAAAATTGCTACCCCCCTTGGTTTAGATGAGCCAAAACTTTTCTCATATATGTTAATGTTGGGTAGTTTCAGTTCGTTTAGACCTTCTTTCATTTGATGTGTTTCTTGAAGAAAGACGATATCCGGTTTATTCTTCTTTATTAGTGACTCTATTCTCTTTCACTTGATGACAGAACCTAGGCCCTTTGCATTCAATGTGGCTAATTTCAACAGTCTACCCACATTTTCATTCTATTGTCCATCTGGAACGGTCCCCTTGTCCCCTTCTATGTTTCTATAACCTTATCAAATGTTAATATTGACCTTATAAAATATGTTATGTGTTACCCATATTGAAGTTAGTATCTGATCACCATTAAAAGTTGCATTCATTCAGCACTTCATACAGTATTTTGAAACACTGTTTAAATAAGTGGTGATGAGCAGCAGTTCCATTTGACATGTGCAAATTATGTAAATAGCTAAAGCTTTTTCTGGACGTGTATTGGCTAGAACAATAATTAGGGACACTGTCATCCCCATCGAAAATAACTTTCAGTTGATTCAGAAAGTTTTCAGGCCTCGTCTAACTAAATTCATTTTTTCTGGGTTCTGTGGGACTGTATGGATACATATTGTTCATGGTCACCATGAAGTCTGACATCTGCACACTCTGAACATTAGAATTGATTCAAGTTGTTGCAGGGTGAGATTTATAGAAAGCTACTAGGATGCTCTCCTTCAAGGCAAGCAGTTCCCTTCATGCAATCTGTAGTGTGACTATGTATATATCCCTCCTCCACCTGCATTTCAAACTGGGTTGATCAGAAACAGAACTGAAGGTTGCGGGGGGAGGGTGTACCAAAAAGAAAGCCAAGCTCTTCTCCAACAGCATGGAACTGAGGTCAGATTGAAATGTCTGTGCTGCTGCTTAGAGATGGGCACGAGTCAAAAAAATGGTGTTTCGTTTGTCGTTTGTCGTTTAGGGGGTCCATTTCGGTTCGTTTTCGTTTTTCGTGAATTTTTTTGCAAAATAAATTCGTTTTTGTTTTGTTACATAACGAAACAAAAAAGAAAATGAAAAATTGCTGTTTCGTTAGCATTCATTACAGTTCAATGTATTTGCCGCAACGAAAACGAAACACACAACAAAATTTCTGTTGTTTTGGTTCGTTTTGTTTCATTTTGGAGACAAAATTCGTTTTTCGTGTTGTTACGTAATGAAACGAAAAAACGAAAACGAAAAATTGCTCATTTTGTGCCCATCTCTACTGCTGCTGTTAGAAATCCCAGTCGAGGCTCCTATGTTGGTGATTTAGCCTTAGGGCTCCTTGGGGCTCCTTGACAGCAGAAGCGTATTTCGAAAGAAGCCATTCATTGCCAAGAAGACTTAACATGCCTTTTGATACTTTTGTGTCACACCTGAGCCTTTAACTTTCTCTTCTCCCAGGTACTCTAAGGATATTTGGTCTCTTTACTTGAGTCAGCGACTAAGCATACTTCTTTAGGAGAAGCAGCTTTCTGCACTCAGAAGGATAGGAGTCTGCAAGTTTAATCATCTTTTGAGAGATGATCAACATCTCCCTTCAGAGAGCATTCATCCAGCAAGGACATGATATCAAGACAGATAAATTTATTTCTTCTCCTGGCCACTTTCTTGGGTTTTTTAGAAGATGCCATGTAACACAGAACCCTTTTTCCAACACTGGCCATGCACACCCCTCCCCAAAATATCTTACAATGGAAAGGCAAAAATAATTATTATTTTCGCCTCCACCACAGGGGATATTTCTCTGCCAGATTTTAAGTTTATAGGCTTATTTTGAGGTGAGAATTTCCCTGCTGTAAATCTAAACCTAATTTAAACACTTTCACGTAGACCCACCTTCAAAATTTCTGTCATCAAGAAAATGTGGTATCTCCTTAAGGTGAATGTTGGTACAGCCCAGTACTGGTACTGACATCAGGAGAGCAAAAGCCTTAACATGTCCCCTACTTATTGAGAACTATAACTTTTAGAAGCCCTGAGATAGTAGGACCAATGGCCATGAAGACTAGGGGATGCTGGGCATCCTCCTAAAAACGTAAAGTTACTTGTTTGTAGCTATGTGCACAATGTTAGTGTCTTAGGCCGTTACTTCACGAACCTCTCGCTGCGCGGCGAGCCGTGATTTCTGCGGGAATCGGTCGGTTTTGTCCGCACGATCCTCCATTTTGGATGCGGCGCCACCCCGACCACGCCCCGACCACGCCCCTAAACCGTGCTCCAAGCGGGGCGAGAGATTCCCCTGCCGGAGGCCGGGAATCTCCCTCGCTTCGCATCCCGCTTCGTATCCAAATTCACGTGTGGCCAGTTAAAAAGTATATTTATTTATTTTTTAACTTACTTTTTCTCCGAAATGCCGATGCATAGATATTTCGGTTAACCCGTTCTTTTGATCTTGCCTTCTGTAAACGGGGCAGGGGCAACAGAGGGGGGGCAAGCGTCCCCGGGTGACGTGAGCAGAGCCCCTCCGCTGGCAAGGGATGGCGAAGGGCTGCGCAGAGGGAGGGGGGATGGGGTGTCGGTGCCGCCGCCGCAAGACACCCCCGCGCGCGCCCACCCACAGAGCGGCGGTGGGGCACACAGGGCGATGAAGCTGAGAGAAGCCTCTCCCCGCCCCGCCCCCCCCCAAAAAAACCAACCCAGCAGCTCTGCTTCAGGGAAACACGATGGCCGCCCACAAGTCCTCTGACCGCAAATGACAGCCAGGTATTGATGCATCGATACGCCGTGGTAATTTTCTTAAAAAAATAAAAGAAAGCAGAAACCGGACGTTGCAAGTAAGCTTCCGAATGCGAAGGGAGCACGTGAAGTACTACTGGATTCGACCCTAAAACCTCGCCCGGTGAGGACACGGAAAGAGGGGTGGGGGCGAATGGAGACCACGTGACTACCACGTGACCGCCTTCGAATTCATAGCGAAGGCAATCACGCTGCGAAGAGAAGTTCTTCGTGAAGTGACGGCCTTAGTAAGAATGTTAACTGGAACCAAAAGAGCATGGCAGAGGTTTCCATTAAGTCATGCTTTAAGCGTCTTACACATTTTCCCCTCTTCCAGGAACAAAACATCTTGAAATGTAAAGGCAATTTTATCTTTGTGTCCACAGTGCTATGATCAATAATTCTTTGTAAGTAGACATATAGTAATCAGTATCTTCTTTCATATAGAAATGGGCACTGAAAAAAGGAAAGAAAAAAGGACAAAACAGAGCAGCAAATTTTCTTCACTGTAAAGTTAAAAGGTATATTGATTGACAATGCTTAGGCTTTTTCCATCCACAAAGAGGACACAGAGTATCACATTCCGTTTTCTTCTGTCCTTTGCTCCATCACACCTCCATGTATCTAAGCATCCTTACACAGTGAACAAAATGGAGCGGAAAGGGTTCATAGACAGAACAATACACATGCACAAAAGGTCAATATCTCTTCCAAAAGGGCAGTGCTGATCTAAATGATCCAGAGATTAACTTGTAAACTTGTGTAATCTTGAACCAAGGAGTTCATTTACCTTCAAACATGACATCCCATCACTGCATACCACAAACAACCATGCAATAAAACACAATGCAAATAAAACCATGCAACACAATCACTCCTGTAATAAGATTTCCTCTACTCACATGTATAATCAAAGATAAACATGGGCCCATTTTGTCAATCAAACTTGAAATCAAAGCTGCATAGCCAAAGTGATTGCTTCAATTTCTCATTAATTGTCCTGGTTGAGTGTGTGATAGTGGTCAGTGCTGTGTTTTCTTTGTCTCAACTACACTGCAGCCATGCATGAAACCTCTTTCCCACTAATAGCCTGCTTCTTTCTAGAACTGTGTCTTAGGCTATTATGCTATCACCTGCAGCTGTCCCTTTCTTGGACTATAAGGGAACACAGCACAGTTGACTTTTTCTTGTTGGTCAAAACGGAAATGTTTTTCATTTCAGATTTTCTCATGTAATTTGAATTTTTGCAGATTTTGGCTGCTCTGGGTCCTTTAGGCCTTAGTTTTTTTGATTTTGAGAGACAGTTCAGTTTTTACAATGGGTTAGATTACTCCTCCTGGAATTCTTCTAGATCTCTTAACTTCAATTTGTGGATCTGAGTCCCTATTTATCTGCAGTGATATAAATAAATATTCAAAATAATTGAATCAGTAAATAACCTCAGGTGATCTCTGGTTACTCCTTTTGCCTATTGGGTAAATAAAGGACCTTATTTTCACAGACATGGAAAAAGACCCAGAAGTAGGACTAGGTAAAAGCCAGAGTGCATCAGAACAGACCAAAATAGGGAATTGTTAATAAAAACTGATGCCAAGAACAGTGGAATGCCCTGGCAAAATATCAGAACAACACTTTAGACCTCTAACCGGATAAAAATCATTCTTTTATTCACCATTATTATCCCCAAAGCAACCACAACAGAACACAGTGGCCCAGAAGAGTAATTTCTGTGTAGGATAAAACAACAACATGCACAACACGCCAAATGAGACTGATGTAGGCAGCTACAAATAATTTGCAGAAGTTATACTCCAGTAGTTGCTCTCAGTAGAAAAACTGATAATTGAAAAAAAAAAACTTAGAACAGGGACTTCCAAGTAGGCCAACCCAATGAAATACACTCATCCCATCTATCTAGAAGGGATTGATGGAACCAGCCACAAAAGAACTCCAGGAACAACATTCTAGTACCCATCCTGAGCAGGGAAATCAATATTGTGAGAGACAGCTCAGAATAGTGCAATGTCTGTGGATGGCCACAGAAGGTTCTGTAGTTGGAATTCTCCACATGCTTCAATGTGGAAAGATTATTGGGCACTCTCCCCTCCCCCAACCTAGTTTTTTTCTTGCTCTTTCTTGATAAAGTTGTATTTCAGTCACACATGTTTATTCCAGACCAGGAGCTAGAATGTACAATGTGTTATATTTGGAAATGATTATCATTTCATGGAAATGGATGTTCCAAATCCCCAACCTTTTCTTTTTCTGGTCTTTCTTTAAAAAACCTAATACTCAGTCCAGCAGCCAGTGAATGACTTACATAAAAAGTGACAGCGAGCAGTGTTTCTAATACATGCTGAGACAACTACTTTATTGTTACCCTGGATGCAGTATCCATGCACTTAACTTCACTTGTTTCCTTTATAATCTATCACACATACTTTTCCCTATAACCTTTCCAAGTAAAACAGAGAACATTAGCCAAAGAAATTACAGTATATAAAAGATCCTATCAGATGGAAGCCCCCTATTTTTAATTTACTTTTGTGTTGGCACAGATTTCTATCTATGATCACTTTTCCTTATCAGGCTGATGAAATAGAATTTGGGCAGTGGATATATAGAAAATTCAGAGAATGGCTATCTGTCATTGTAAAAATATATATAGCCTATCTATCATCACTGGAGACTTTATTTTCTTTCAGAGGTATTTGCTTGTGTGCAGAGTAACAGGCAGAGTGTCCTTGTCTTTTGTTATTATGAGCACTGCAGTTTCTGGAGATGAGCAAGCTAGTACTAGATTGCTCTCAGCCTTTCTAGCTGTCTGTCTGCAATTGCCCAAGCATGCATATCTCATTTTTGATTATTGATGATAGACTAGAAAAAGAAGTACCATTCAGCCCACAGCCTACTTTTAAAAATGCAGCCGTCAGTTGGTTCTGTTTTTCCCTAGGTCAGTCCTATACTCACTGAAACAAAACTACCAAACATGTGTCCCTCTAAAACTTGGAAGACCTGATCTTCTATGAATTGGTAATTATGCTTGCAAATTGCAACCTATTATCTCAAGACCATTTATCCCCAACCAGCATTGAATACCTGCATTTTGATGTAACTTACTGGTTCAATATTATGGACAGCCATTAAGTGACTCATCTTTTTTTAACTTGTTACACCTCTCCCTTCAACAATGTTGGGGTTAGAGGTGCCAGAGACCCATGCAGTCCATATATAACACTTATGCTCCTCAAAGTGTAACTACAAACCACCTTAATGTCCAGTCTTTCTAAGGGCAGCTAAAGGACAATCACACACAAAAAAGTAACAGAGGAGGGAAATGAGACACAATATCTCTCCCACCCTACCCCACACCCGACAACACAGTGTACACCACTGTGATCTCTCCTGAGTTGTATTGGCAGGCCCCATCACTCTCCCTGGCTCTCTGTGGCTACTACTCATGGAGGATGTGTGAAGTGCCAGATAACTGGAGGAGGGTTAGCAATGTCCTCGTTTTCCAAAAGGCCACAAAGGAGGAACATGGGAACTACAAACCAGTCAGCCTGACATGAATCCCAGGGGCATTTCTGGAGCAGATTATAAAGCATTTAGTCTGCAGGCACCTTGAAAACAATACAGAAATAACCAGAAGCCAGTACATGTTTTTCAAGAATGTAGTGTTCCCCTCTAGTCAGCCCTTGCTATGCCTCATTTTGAGTACTGTATCCAGTTCTGGACACTGCATTTTAAGAAGGATACCAACAAACTGGAATAAGTTCAGAGGAGGGTATCAAGGATGATCAGGGGACTGGAAACCAAGACATATGAGAAAAGACAGAAAATACTGGGCTTGAGAAATGAAGACTGAGGAGATATATGATCACATTTTTCAAATATTTGAAAGGTAGTCATGCAGAGAAGGGACAGGATCGGTTCTTGATCATACTGGGGAGCAAGACATGTAATGGGCTCAAGTTACAGGAACTCAAATTTAGGCTGAATATCGGGGTTGGGGGATCTTAGTTGTTAGAGCAGTATGACAGTGGAACTGTTTACCCTGGAGGGTAATAAGTTATCCAACACTGGAGGCATTCAAGAAAAAAATTGGATAACCCTCTGTTAGATCTGCTTTTATTTGTATTTTTGCCTTGAACAGGGGGTTGAACATGAGGGCCTTATAGGCTCCTTCCAACTCAATTATTCTATGATCGTATGGTAGGAGAGTGGGCTGGCCAATATGCCACCATCAGACCAGTGACTTGTGCACTCAGTAATTGGGGCCTCAGTAAGTCTGAGACCCACCTGTCTCAGGCCACATCCTGGAGACAAACAGTGGCATAGTCTTCATTAAAGCAAAGTGTTCTGCTTATATACCGCCCCATACCATGTCAAGTACTCTCTGGGCAGTTTACAGTTTTTAATTACAGTAATTCAGGCTACACATTGCCCCCCCCCCCCACAAGCTGTGCACTCATTTTACTGACCTCAGAAGGATGGAAGGCTGAGTCAACCATGAGCCTACTACCTGGGATTGAAACCCAGTTCATGAGAACAGTTTTACCTGCAGTAAAGACATTTAACCAATGCACCGCAGGGCTCCGGTGGCATTAGTCTATTGAATTTTTGTTTATTGATTGAATGATTGAAGAAAATCTGTGCATAACCAAAACTGTGCTGCTCTGACCTGTACAAGTTTACTTCCAAACTTTGATTTAAATAGACAGTACATTTAGTACCTTTTTAAAAAGGAATAGATTTACAGAATGGAGTGTTTTATACATGAAGGGGTACACGGGTGATAGGAAACAGATTCATTATCCACCCTCAATTTAAGTAGACATTCATTATTTCAGCATATCCTTAAGATCTCTAAACTGAAATGGAGAGCCCACTTGTATTCTTCTGTCATTGAGGTTACAAGCCATTTAAGAGAAAATTCTTGAATACGCTGGGATCCATGGTGTCTAATTTCCAGCAGCTCTCTCAACGGGCTTGGTGTACCTTGACCGTTTCAAAGTGCTTGCCAATGGCTCATTAAGCTGATCACTGGCTATCAGCAATAAAAGTCCCTCTACAGTGAAACCTGGACTCCAAATCGGTGCCTCCAAATTTGAATTTGGTCAGTGTGAGAAAAGAAACTGGCTTGGGTGGCTGCTCCGACTTTCAAATTGATTCTACTCAGGGAACAGCCCGTCTTTCTGTTCCGATGAGTATTTTTGTGGGCCTTTTGTTCCTCTGATGAAGTGCTGAAGTAAACTGATACTTTGAAACCTGCCATAAGCATAGGTGGTTCAGGCAATGCACTCTGTGTTATTCCCTTATCCTTTCTGCCAGCTGTTGAAGAATGGAAAGTCACTGTCAGTCCCTTGAGGCTTCAGCAGAGAAATGAAAAGTGGGAGAAGATACTTAATCCTTTCTTCTACAAAGTGTTTGCTCAAAATGCTCCCTCTCATCCTGGCTGCTTTTCTCCTTAGAAGTGAAAATACAGAAACCTCATCTCAATATTCCAACTGGCATATGCTATTAGAAATCAATCTGCATTGAGTTTTAAAATCTCTCTCTCTCTGTGTGTCAAGGGTCTTTACAACCAGTCTTTGAACCTAGTAGCAAGGGATCACAAAACTTCTCCCATGAACCATGAGGAAATCAGGACGAATCAGAGACATTATGCTTCCCTTTATCTGTTATTGAGAAACACCAGTAGGAGGAGCAGTTGTGCTCACACCTTGCTTGGGGATGTTGCAGCGGCAATTTGATTAGCCACCTTGTGAAGAGGATACTGGATTAGGCATAGGGATGGGCACAAAATGAAAAAATGAAATGCTGTTTTGTCATTTTGTTATATAACGAAACAAAACAAAACAAAACAAAACAAAAAGAGGAAGCAGCATTTCAATATAGATGAAATGAAACGGTTGGTTTTTTTTTCCGTTGAAAGAAACTGTTTTTGTTCCATCTGTAAAAGGGGTCCCATACCTGCAGGGCGGCTGCTGCATTTAAGCCCAGGAGAGGGAAAAGGAGGAGGTGGGTCACCGCCGCCACTCTGGTGCTCCCCACCACCTCTCAGCCTGGCTTCTGGTCTCCTCTCAACTAGGAGGTGTGTGGAGTGTGTGACTCCCCTGGGTCCTATAGGCAGGGGATTTAGTGTTGGGGAGCCATTTTCAGAGGGCTCCAGCCGAGCTGTCAATCCCCCTGGTGTCTAATGGGCCATTTTTAAAGGGTTCCAGCCCATGACAACTTGGCAGGAGCCTGGAACTGCACAGCCAACCATTTTCATAGGGCTTCGGTAGAACTGTCATGGGCTGGACCCCTTTAAAAATGGCCCAGTTGGCACCAGGGGGATCCCGTGGAGCGGACTGCACCAGTTTTAAAGGGGTCCATCTGATAAAAGGTCAGCAGGAGCCCTTTAAAAACGGCTCCTGGGCACCAAATATGGTGCCTCGAGGACCCAGGGGAGCCGTTTCATTTCATTTCGTTTCATTTTTTTTCTTAATAAATCATAAGAAATGAAATGAAACAAAATGGAGTAGGCATGAAACAAAATGAAATGAAACATTTTTCCATTTCATGTCCATCCCTAATCCTGCATGTTTCATCTTATGAAATAATTAAAGGGCACAAACATTAAATGAACTATTCAACCTAGATATGAGGGGTTGGACTATAGGGTCAAACTTTAAATGTATTTCTTTGTTTGTTTGTTTGTTTGTTTGTTTGTTTACCCATACACACACACACACACATACATACATACATACATACATACATACATACATACATACATACATACATACATACATACATACATACTGCCCACCTGGCAACGAAAGCCAAATAGCAAATATGAGAGGAATTGAGTAGATGCTTGAGTTAATAGTATTGCTGCAATCACTTAATTTGCTGATAAGAACCACAATTGGCCAGATTGCTAACCCCTGACTGAACTCTATAGTAAGTCAGAGATTTAATTGGGCTGGAGCCACATTGTGTACTTTGCCCTTTCATGGCTGCATCTTTTATTGTCACACGGCAGCATGTAGAACTGAATGGAAACAGAATGATGTGCCTGAAATGAAATCTTGTGCGTACCCTAGCAAAGTGCCTTGTTAGCAAGAGAGCTAGAATAATAATCCATAACCTTTAAACAATCTACTTGATTCTGTGGTAATATTTTTATGGCTGTGTCCACATCTAGGCTTGGAACCTTTACGATGATTATTATCATGAGCAGAAGGTTGATTGTATCACTTGAATTCCTGGGCCCGAGGAGGCTTTGCAATGTGCCGCATTTAATGAAGGAAACAGTTTCGGGTTTGATTTGGTTTTGCTTTCTCTTCAGCTGAAGGCATAAAACTCTCAAAAGCATTAAATCCTTCATCCTTAATGGGGTGGATGAATAAGAATATATATCAAAAGTGTATAGTGCAGAGCTTGAGTTCACTTCAAAGCGCAATGGGGACCTTTACAATTTGGTCAATTTTGAAAATGGGTTGCCTGTTTCTCACTTTGTGGACAGTCTGCTGTGTTCCTTGTGGAGTTTATGTTAGACACAATAAGTGACATCCGGCATCATAAAAGCAAAATCTGCTCACGTAACATGACTTCCCTATTCACCTTCTCATGCTCATTCCACCCATCTCCTACACTGAGAGGTACCCACTGTCCTGTGGAGCATATACAGAGGAGATGTAAGAGAGGTGGAACCTTTTAAGTCTTAGGGTAGGGGTTGGCACCATTTGAAAACACACCAGAACCTCAATCAACATGTTAGCCCAAATTTCAGCAGACCCACTGGGACAATGGGGTCAATGTTACTTCCCTATTGATCAAGTGATTCAGTGGCTCTACTCTAGGGTGCAATGTGTAGCCTGCATAAATTGTAAACCACCCAGAGAGAGTGCTTGAAGCACTACGGGGCAGTAAATAAGTGGAACACTTTGCTTTTGCTTTAGTGTTGGCAGGCATAAGTGTTGATTTTCCATTTAGCAGTTGACTCAGGAGTCTTAAGAACATCACCTAACCAAGGACTTTAAAAGTAACCTCCTGGTGAAGCACAACTTTCACCATGTCTGAACTTCTGGAACCTGCTTGGAAGAAGGGTGATGTACACTTGAAAGCTCACAATGTTCCTTTTTTATTTTTTATTTTCAATAATGGCCTATAAAGGTATCACCTGTAACCTATTTTTGCAATTGTGTTTTGTGATGGCCACATGGTTCAACTCCTTTTTTCATATATAATTATAATGGTCCCTAAAAAACATTTCTCCCCATATTCTTTCAGGCATAGTGCAGGCATCTGTCTTACTGTTTACTTCAGAGCAACAATTGTAGGTCTTCCTTGGGCTTTCATTGAACAGTCATGGAGAAGGCAGCCAAAGTGGCAGCAGCATCCCTGCCTTTCCTCAGATATCATCTAGGGATGCCTCTCGGGATCGGGTGTACCTGTGCTTTAGTTACACCACCTTTAGCAAAAACCATGGCAGCCATGGAAAATGTCCTGGGAGAAACTATTTCTGGCTGCTGGGGAGTCTAAAGGGCCTTTTCACATGACCCCTAAGATCCACTGGCCACTCAAATTTGGACCAGAGATCTTGGGGGTTCGTTGCTCTTCCTACGTCCCCACCCCTCCGCACTTCCTTGCTCCTGTCTGCCTGAGGGGAGGGAGAAAAAAAGAGAGGAAAAAATGCAGGCTCACCTCAGAGGCCGCCCAGAGCCCCGTCGTCGTCCTGATTCCTTCTCTTAAAGGGGCGGGAGGCAAAAAACAACAACAAACAGAAGCAAGGAGAGCCCGGCACTCACTCCCTTAAATCCGCATCAGGGATTTTCACCCTCTGAGAGCAGGTACATGAAAGGTGCGCTGGGACGCGCTTGGGTGGGCGTGGTCGCACTTAATTTTCTGCAAACTCCGGAGCTGGTCGGGAAACAATTGTAAGCTCCAGAGCTGGCAGCCATTTGCAGCGGAGTTTAGGGGTCGTGTACAAAGGCTCTAAGTGTATTTGCACCACACCAGTATATCAGTTTGACATCACCTTGATTATCATGGTTCCATCTTATAGAATCCTTGAATTTTCAGTTTGAAATCCTGGGATTTATAGTCTGATGAAACACTCCAGATTCTCTGCTAGAGAGCTCTAACAAACTCCCATGAAATACAGTGTTAGAGCTCTCATTGGTTCTTCTGAACCTTAGGAGAGGCCAGATCAGTTCAGATATCTTTGGAGGATACTCATTATGCTATGAAAAGCCTTAGTCTCTCTAGAACTACATAATTCACTATGGGATTTGGGATTCATCTGAAGCAAATGAACAAACTTAGCTGTGAACAGATGACCCCCTCAAACTATGCTTTTTAAAAACAAACATAATATTAAACTGTACTTTTCAAAATTAATTCAGTTTGAACCCAAACTGTTTTGTTCTCCCATCCCAAAATAAGTAGCAAGGCACATAAGGTGGGTGAAACAAGGGCCACACTTTATTAAGTCACACATGTGACTTCACACTTTTAAACTTCACACTTGCAACTTGCAGCTTTCAATCTCAAATTGCAAGAACAAAGAAAGGGGCTTGCTGTAATGTAGAATTACCAGTCTGTACCCAGATATCACTCATGACCATCTTTTACACCAACCATGGCTGAGTGCCAAGCCCCAAAGTCATCCTGTTCTTAAGACAGCCCAGCCCAGACTAGTCATGGTACCAGGGTCTCTCCCCCCCCCCCAGCCAGGCTACCAAGGCCCTTTTTATTAGGCAGTCCATGGTCTTGGAAGCCACACCCCCATGCATTCACCCCCAGCACTGTAAACGCATGATCTGCAATGCTGAGATGTTGGATGTGCAAGTGCTCCTAGTGTGCCCCATGGGTACTTACTTCTGAAGTACCTGCTAGTGTGACCTATTTCATAGCAACCACTCCCACTGCTCTGTGTCCTATATGGAACATATGGCAATGTGGAATAGGTGGGAAAACCCCAAAGCTGTATACTATGCCCATCTGGTTTTAATGGCGTATATAAATCCTATCTGCTTCCCAGAGACAACCATCAGAATCACACTGTGATTAAAGGGTGGACAGATGGGTAGCTTGCCTCACAGAGGCCACAAGTCATGTGGAGCTGGCTGAAATAGGGCTCAAATGCCCTGCCCTATCTTCCCACCAGGAACAAATGACCCTGTGCCTCATTCTACAGTATTTGAGCAGGAGGGACAAGGGGTCCCTTCTGCCAAGGCGTTGCTGGCAACAGGGCTATGCATTGTAAAATTCACTTAAAAAAGCCTCGGGCTTTCCCTCCTGTCAGCTGATCAGCACTAGGGGCTCAGCCAAAAAAACCCACCAGTTTAAAAATAGCTCCTTTCTCCCCAATCCATTGGAAAGGAGCAATTTTTTTGGCTGAGCCCCTAGTGCTGATCAGCTTACAGGAGGGAAAGCCTGGGGCTTTTTAAAAAAACTTTTTCCCATCCCCCCTGCAGCCCCACCTGCCAGCTGATCGGTGCTGAGGTGGGGGAGGAACCTTTCCCCCCCCCACACCTTAACACTGATGAGCAGGCAGGTGGCGTTTGGGGCATGGAAAATAATTTTTTTTAAAGCCTGGAGCTTTTTTAAAAAAACCTTTTCCCCTCTCCCAAGCCCGCATATGGCTTACAGATGGAACAAATGATTCATTTGAACAAAAAACACAATTTCGTTTCCTCTGTAACAAAATGCTGCTTCCTCTTTTCATTTTGTTTCATTTTGTTACGTAACAACAAATCAGCATTTCATTTTTTGTTTTGTGCCCATCCCGATTCATAACTAGAGGCACCACTGTATTTGTATTTTATGCATGGTTGATCAAGGAACCTTTCATTTCCTTCCATCTTTTTCTTTCTGAGCATAACAGGGAAAAGGAAAGAACACATAGTTGTTTAGGTCGGAGGTGGAAGCCATATGTCATGTGGGTACATGCTTTCCCCACAGGGTGTCTTGCCTCTGACCCAACCAATTTAAAGGAGCTTTAAAAGGTTTAAATAGAAGTTTCCTTTCCAAGCTTCCAGGACTAGCAATTCTCTTTTGAAGGTGCTTTCATTGGTGGATGGCTTGCCAATGTATACAATATATCCCAACTCCGGCACTCTTCCAAAGATAAAACTAAACAAAGTGTTCCATGGTTTCTTAACAGTGCTGGGGTTTCACCCTTCCAAACTGAATGATTCAAAACATTATGAAAAGTAAATAGCAATACTTGCTCATTTGGGGACTTGATTACCATAAAGGTTTTTCTTTTTTGCTTTGCTTTTTTTTTGACTTCCAGGTCAAAAGCTGAAGGAAGGAAGATGAAACCTCAAAAGCCAACAAAAACAAAAACAAAACCTTCATCACTATAGTTCTCCAGTAGAGAATGAGATTTTGAAAATTACTTTATTGATTGAAGACCTCAAACCTGGGGGCAGAGGGAGAGCAGCACTGTATGAATGACTCTGGGAGTTGAGTCATGGCTACTGGACTTTTTTTTGAGAGATAGAAACGTTTCGCTGTTCATCCAAACAGCTTCATCGGTCTGAATACAGCTAGTGCAAGAGACCTTCTTATAGTCAGCTTGACCTCTTGTCCCCTTGTCTGATTGGCTCATAAGATGAACGAAGCCTGAATAGGCTCGTTAGGGAGACATTAGTGTCCATGGCCTTAAGGTAAACAATGGCCTAAGGTGCTGAAACCCATCAAGAATGGGTCGTTAGCTGTCAAGAATGGGTTGTTAGCTGTGACCTGGTGGTGAAGGCTCCTTGATTTGCCTGGGTACTGTGGAAAGTACAGCCTGGTAAGTAGCAGCTAGACTGTACTTTCCACAGTACCCAGGCAAATCAAGGAGCCTTCACCACCAGGTCACAGCTAACGACCCATTCTTGACAGCTAACGACCCATTCTTGATGGGTTTCAGCACCTTAGGCCATTGTTTACCTTAAGGCCATGGACACTAATGTCTCCCTAACGAGCCTATTCAGGCTTCGTTCATCTTATGAGCCAATCAGACAAGGGGACAAGAGGTCAAGCTGACTATAAGAAGGTCTCTTGCACTAGCTGTATTCAGACCGATGAAGCTGTTTGGATGAGCAGTGAAACGTTTCTATCTCTCAAAAAAGAAGTCCAGTAGCCATGACTCAACTCCCAGATAAACGCACCTGGATGACTGAGAATCTTCACAGATGTATGAATGACTGAGTATTCAGATTTTGTGTTGTTTTGCATTGGAGGCAAAAATGTGAGCACACACATCCCATCCTACAAAATCTTCAGAAACACCCCAAAGGCCCTCCATTTTTTGACTTGTGATGGGAAGATAATGCTACCTCAGAGTAATCTGAGACAAAGTCAGTTAGGGAAAAGGTGATGCCACCCTGCCTAGATGCTAGATTCACATACCGATGACTTTGGGAGTGGACAACTGTGATGCATTCAGGTAGGATGGTTTCCTGAGCACAAGGATAAGAAAACCTTGCCTACATTATAGTTAGTAACTCAGGAGTAAAAAGGTATCACCTACCCTACTTTTTAATTCAGGAGCTGCATGATATCCATGGTTCGGGTTAGGGTTAGGGTTGGGGTTAGGGTTAGTCAATGCAGTGTGGGTGGGGTCAAAGCCAACAATGGACACGATCATTTCACTCTTTTTGTTTGTCAGTTCTTCACTCTGTCCTGCCCATTGTGTTTCTCCTCCTTGCCAGGAAAAATGGCCAGTTGAGAAATGTAGTCTTAGAATTTTATTTGTTAAAAACCTTGCTTTTTAGGGAGGCATTTGGTGACCTTGTTTAGGTTTTTTCGTTGTTTTTTTGCCATCTTGCCGATGATTTATCGACTCCTTGTTGAGTTGTTTTATTTTATACTATATTTTATTCCTTATTTTTTGTTTTTTATTTCTTTTTCAGTTGATGTATTGTTTCCATTGGGCCTGTCTTGCCCTCTTTGTTCACCGCCCGGAGTTCTTTCGGGAAGACGGGCGGTATAAAAAATATACAAATAAATAAATAAATAAATAAATAAATAAATAAATAAATAAATAAATAAATTTGTCCATCCCTGATTTTGGAGGTTCTCTGTACCATGAACCAAAGTGTCCAAACTAACATGCAGAGAATATTAAACAGTTTCTTGTGAGTCATTTCATTCACCACTGCAGTCTACTTTTTCTCTGACTACCAGGCACCTATTCATACTGAAGGCAATAGAGTATCACTTGCCCTTTCTGTCCTCACCTTTTATGAATTGGGGTTGGTTAATTGGCACTCTGACACCATCCTTTCCACTGTCTGATACTGATTGGTCAAAATCTCTTGAATGGGGACATCATAGCAGAGTGAGTGGAAGTGGCATTTTTAAGATGACAAAGGGGAGCAGTTTAGGAAAAACAATAAAGTTTGTAAGCATCCCTACTGTGCTACCACTTGCTGAAGCATTAAACTCCAGTCCACCCTACTCTTACCCTCTGTGTTCAAGTAAATTAAAGGGTCCTTCTGGGCCAGATTTATTTCAATCTCGCAAGAATGGCTGCCCGCAAATTCAGCAGCAGAACTCTCTCTCTCTCTCTCTCTCTCTCTCTCTCTCTCTCTGTGTGTGTGTGTGTGTGTGTGTGTGTGTGTGTGTGTGTGTGTGTGTGTGTGTGTTTGGCGACAACTCGATAATAGATAGAACTAAATTCTATAGAAAATGACTGACCTGGGCTGTTTTTGACAGATGACTGAATTAAAAGATAATCATAATCAACGGGCTCAGCTTGTAATGGATTCCACCGGTGAATAGATATTTGGGCTGTGTCATTAGTATGCATTCCTACACAGGTTTCAACTCCCATTTTCCTAACATTGCAGTATGCACTGTAAATGGATTGCCTTTACAACTCATTCGTACCATGACCACCTGTTCACTTCTGTTCTGTTGTTTCTAAATGCCATGAGCCTGTGTACTTAATCATTTTGAAAGTGACTGAAATGTCACATTCCTTTGAAAATCAGAAGACTAGAGGTGGAGAAAGAGCTCTAAGATGGCCTCTGATATTTCATTAGCATATACTTGCAGTTTGCAACTTTTAAAAACATTGTTTGTGAGAATGCCAAACAGCATAATTTTGAATTATACACCACATTTCTTAGCAATGCTAACTACTTTTATTGTGATTAGAATTTTACATTAAGTGTTAATGCTTTCTACCAAGAAGCAGGTTAATTGTATCATCTATTTTCAATTAGCTCTAATAGAGTGCATGTATAGCTTCTGAGTCTATTGTGCATGTCTTCATTGAGATGGTGAAATGGAGTAAAAGCTATTATTTTGATGTCCTGATAAATTATGCCCCATATTATGTTAGATTAACAAAATGCATGACTAACGTCCCATGTACACATGAGATCTGACAGCATTTCTGAATGTTAATAAATCTGAATTCTGGATGATGTCCAGCCTTGTTTTATGGTTAATGCAAATTGAATCAATGTCTTCTCATTATACTTAGTAATTTACTTTTGAATGATCGGATTTAGCCGTTATTGTTGGCAACCTTTATCCCACAGGTTTCCATGTCAGATGAATTCTGAAGATGGATATGTTTTATAGGGCCATATTTTGGCCATTATGTTCAGTGAATGAACCACGTTTTATATTACCAGCTTGAAATTCACTCCAGAACAAATAACTTTGCATTTATTTGATGCAGATGTTGCATTGCTCTGCTTCTGTTCTAGTACAACTTCAGTTGACATGCTTTTCTGCAGAATGATAAATGGTGAATAATAAATTTTAGAGCTATACAGCAGAAGAAGTGATGGAAGAAGGTAAGGTCCTAAATGGCTTTCTCGCTGATTTTTATTACTGTGTCCCAGAATTTGAAGAAAAAAATACCCTACTTTTTTGGACTGTATCTCCTAGAATCAACTTGTCCAGCAGACAAGTTGCTGAGGATTCTGAGACATATTTTATGAGGATTTAAGCTTTATCAATCTTTGCCCAGTTCCATTAATATTGCTGTTTCTTCACTTGCTTTTTTTCCTCTTAAGTTAGCATTTCGGTTCTAGTCTTCCAGTGACTGTTTATTCATCATTGGAAATAATTATGTGGAGTTTTTGAAAAGCCTCTTTATGATGGCTGCATAAGGGTGCAGCAGTTGTCCTATGTTGGCCAAAGAAATCAACATTCTATAAAGCAGTTTTTAAAACGATGTCAGCCCAAACAAAAATTGTAACCTTTAAACTGTGCACAGTTTAAATTTGGCACAGTTTTACCAGACAGTCTGCTCTTGCTCTGTGCCAGATTAGGTGAAGGTTGAACAAAGGGGTCTGTTTCTGATTCCCCCCCCCCCAAATTAAAACTGGTTTAACACTCCTGTTAAGAAAAAGGCCATCCCCATATTTAAAAGTTGAAAGGACCAGTCTGGTTTATCTTGAAAGAGAATGGTCAGCTTCATTCATTTTTAATTAAGAAAGAATCCAGGTAGCAGAGGCTGAAATATTGATCCTCAAAAAGCACCTTTCAGATGGGAAGAACAACCATTTTAGTATAAGATTGATCATGTATAGTACAGACGTAGAAGTAGGAGCTTTGTGAAATGAGACGTTGTATATCTACTGACAGCCAGAGTTGGAGATATTTAAGAAAACTTTATCTCAGGATTTCTGAGACCAAACAGTTTCCTCATATAAATTTTCCAAGGGGAAATCAGCTTCACCTTTGGGGCAGTCCTGTCAATCAAGACTCAATTAAGAACATAAGAACATAAGAACAGCCTTGCTGGAACAAGCCACAGCACATCCAGTCCAGCATTCTGTCTCACACAGCAGCTGACCATTTGCTTCTGGGTATTCCCAAGCAGATATTTTTACCTGCTTATGATTCCCTGCAAATGGTTTTGAGAGATATCCTGCCTATCTCCCCAACCCGGAGGTTGTCCTTAGGTATCCATAATGATAGCCATAATAATTAGCTAACCTTTTTCTTCCTTCCTTGCCAGTTATATCAAAATCATGCTGGTGAAGGGCTTCTCTCTCTGGTAATAAACATGGCATAAAAATAATATTAAACATTTTAAAAATACAGATAGTGAAAATATTTTAAGATATTATTTAAGAAATACAGAAAAAATATTCAGAAGCTCAATTGTTTCTGTTGAGAAATTACTTGTGTATTTATTTATTTATTTTGCTTTGTTGTTTGAGGATAATATTACTTGATGTTGGATTGTTGACAGATCTTTAAATTTTTTTTGATAAGAACAATTTAGAACCCCTCCAAAGATGCTATGTGCCTTCATGTCACTTCTGATGTGTAATGACTATATGAGTTAATGACCTCCCACATGTTCTACCATTAACAGCTCTGCTTAGATCTTGAAAATCAACAACATCTCATGTTAGGTGGTTCTCTGTTCTTATTCCACACCTTCCTATCAATATTGACTTTTCCAGTAAGTTCTGTTCTGGTCTTACAAGCTAATAGCTGTGGAATCTTTTATTGCGTCAATCCATTTTATGGTTGGTCTTCCTCTCTTCCTATTGCCTTCTTTCTCCTGAAATATTGTATTTCCTGGCCAGGTCTCTATTTTCATTACATGTGTATGGCAGGATAGCCTTGGATTACTCATTTTTGCTCTACTGAGCATTTGTGCTTGACTCAACTGAACACTCTTTCTGTCTTCTTGTGGGATCTGTGAGGTCCTCTTTCATCACCACATTTCAAATAGGTTTATCTCCCCGTCCCGCATTCCATTATTCTTCTCTGTCCTTTACATAGCATGGATGGTTTTTACATTGCTATGGATGTGTTGTGTTCCATTCATAAGCATAAAAATTCACCCTTGATGGAATATGATTGAGACTCCTTTCCTGCTGAAGCCTGATCCTTGTAGCACCTTGAAGACTAATAAGTTTCATTTAGTGTGAGCTTTCATGGAGAACCACCTACTTTTTCATATGCATGTAATGAATACTTGTACATTTCTTGGAACTGGTTTCATTTTTTGGAAACATTTTAAAAATTTGTCAACCTCTATTTTTCTTAATTTAATTTAATTTAATTTAACTTTTGCCCCTGTGCAAGAACAAAATGTGGATGGCTTTTTTCACCATCAGAAGTAGTAGCTAAAACAAATAAACAAAATAAAAAGTGTACATTTTTGTGCAAAAGGCAAGAATTTTGCCTAAATACAAAATGCTCTCTCTCTCTCTCTCTCTCTCTCTCTCTCTCTCTCTCTCTCTCTCTCTCTCTCTCTCTCTCTCTCTCTCTCTCTCTCTCTCTCTCTCTCTGTGTTGCAGTGCAACATTTTTCACAGAAAAAAGCATGAATTAGAAGGAGAAATGCACAGAAATCATTTGCAAGTTTATTACAATAAAACTAAATAAGATTTACCACTCTCTTCTACCTCAGGGCTTATACCAAGGAAAACCTGATTGCCCCTAAGATGCCATTCTTCATTCTCTTATTTCCTTCATTTTCCATATCCTTTTGTTGAAACCGTCAGTCAACATTTCTGGCAGCATACCATGCTCAGGGCTGTTTGTGGGCCCTCATGTCCTCAGTATGCCCATCTAAACATTTGTAACACTGCAAAATTCACAGTTTCCCCAAACGATGGAAAATCCTTACTAGACGTTCTGTTCAAAACCTGCCATTTATGCTTTGATGGTTTTAGCCAAGACCCTTAATGGCAAGTCTTTTTAGTTTGCTTGCTTTTAAATACATCCTTTCTACTAATGCAGAGGTGACATTTGTTCACATTTTGTTGCCCCACAGAGCTCCTATGTAAACTCTTCATTGACTTTATTAGGATCACAGAAAGGAGAAGGGAACATTGAGCAGACTCATGCAAAGTAAGAGCATGTCATGTTGGCATCTGAGAGAGAATTACCATGTACTGTTGATCTGTGATCACCATGTGATCACGACAACACCAAATTTAAATATGGATGAGATGCATGAGGATGATGGCAATACAATATTGTACCTTCTTTCACCTATCTCAAAGTGAACCCACAGAATTGACATAATATGCACATTTCTGGATTTATTTACATTTTGTCTCAGCAGGAAAGAAGATTGCGAGCAATTATCTAAGCTAGTGTTGGTGAACCTATAGCACAGGCGCCAAAGGTGGCACTCAAAGCCTTTTCCATGGGCACCCGACATCACCCCTTTATTGCTACCTGTATTCAGGTTAAATTGCTTTATTGGCACTTTGCTAAAAATTAGTGGGTTTTGAATTGCAGATTGGGCACTCTGCCTCTAAAAGGTTCACAATCACTGCTCTAGGCCTTTAAGGAGCATATATAGTTAAGGATTTAGCAATTTCCCCATGCTCATTGCCTGAGTGACTGAGCTATGGTCACACTATCATATTTTCCCTTGCTGAAGCAGGGATAACATTGACATGTTTCCTTCTATGATGTTTCCCTCAACATGTTGCCCTCTGGGTATGTTTGACAATAATTTCTATCACAATATGCTTCTCTTGCTGGAAATTGTATCCCCCCCCAGTGACAGTGATTTTAAAGGCTTCCTCCTCCTGTCCTGCAGCTTGCATGGTTCCCATACAAAAAAAGGAGTTACATGGGAGCTGTGGGGCAGAATTAGGAAATGTCTTATGTCCACCCCCCCCCCCCCGATAATGTCATCAGTATTCTGCAATGTTTAATTGTGTGAATAAGTTTTCAGCTTGTAGAACTATGGCAGTTACTTCACGTCCTTCCTTGTTCCGTGACTAGTTTTGTACCATGAAAGCATTGGTCACGATCATGTGGTTTGTCCCTGTTTAGTCCCTGTTTCCATTTTCTCACGGTTGTGATAGCTTGTCTCGTGACAACTGTTACTTCACGGTCTTGTTCCGTGACAAATTCTGAATTTGTCTTTCTCTCTTAACCCTTTTAAAAAATATCGTAAATAAAACTTTTTTGATTTTCGATTTACTGGTCTTGCGGGATTTATACGTCAATGCTACAGAATTTTCAGTACTTTCTTTAATAAACATTTGCACTGCATGGTGTTTCCCATAGGGAAACTAATGTCAAATGCCGCTTCAGTCCTTTGCCTCAGAACAGGAACCAGGAACAAACTGTGACAAGAGAATACCCCCAACCCAGTGCTGGATACAGCATTGTCACACTCTGATCCCACTCTGGGGGCGTGGTCAAGACAAATTTTAGCTGTTGCATGATGGAAGTGAAGAAATATTTTTTGTACCGGTCCAAAATGCAATGCTTACAGAGACAAAACGGACATGAAGTAACCACCTATGTAACTGTGATCTCCTGTTTCCTGTGCAGATAGCTAGTTGTACAGAATTTTCTGTTACTCAAAATATTTTCTTTCAGATTGTGAAAAACGAAATGTTATAAGGATAAAGAGTTTTATAGGACAGTCTTCTTCTATAGGCTCCTTAACATTTTTCTATAAGAAAATGGATTCATGAAAAATACTTGCTATTAACATGCACATATGCTGTGACTTGCATTACTAAAAGCTATGTCTTTCAAGTATGTGATCTGTTTGGGCTGTATAAGCTGTATAAGGAAGAAATTATTTCTAGTTCATATTTATGCTAAAATGCTGACCCAGTTAAGGCTAGGGGTGGATTAAATCATAAATTGCTCTCTCTCAGTCTCTCTGTTTTTTTAAATCATAACTTCTTTCTATCAAATCTAATTTTGTGAAATTTAGAAATGTTTTGTCCGAAAGGTACCATACATAATTCTTAATCATCTGTTCTGGTCAAATTAAGTAGGAACAGAGGTTGATTGACTGCCGGTGAGTGGCATGTCATGATTCCCCCACATGATTACCCTAGATGAACTCCATTTCAGAGATTGCAGAGAGCAACCACTAATGAGAAGGGGGCCTCTGTCTCCCTAAGGAGCAACTGACTACTTCCTTATGGAAATATGATAACAGCCCAGCTGTAGGAACTGCCACTGTCAGATGGAGCCAGGAGACTCGAGTGATCTCCTTCCAACTAAAGGACAACTGCTGACTGACAGAGGAGCCTCTTACAATCATCATCTTAGACAGACAAGGGCCAAGGGGAAGCTGACAGGGCAGTCAGTCAGATCCTTCATCAAGGACTGTATAAAGTGAAGCAAAAGCAAAGCATGCTGCCTATATACCACCCAATAGCACTTAAAGCATTCTCTGGGCATCATCCCCCCACCAGCAAGCTGGGTACTCATTTTACTAAACTCAGAAGGATGGAAGGCAGAGTGAACCTTGACCCTGCTACCTGGAATTGAACCCCAGATTGTGAGCACATTTTCACCACTGCACCACAGGGTTGTTTGAGCCAGGCAAAGTCTTATTCTGAAGGACCTGAACTGTGGAGACACTCAGTGAAGGTAAAATGAGGACGACAGTTGGGGAGAGGGTACCCAAAGACCGCTGAACACAATCTGCATTTCCCAAAGCTGCAGGGATTCTTCAGGGCTGCACAGCAGCTGTGAATAAAGTTCTTGTATGTTTAAACCCTCAAGGTAAGCTCATGGAGTTTGTGTCAAGGAACTCAGTCACCACCAGCTCCATAGTGCTAGAAGTTGGCCACACCTGCAGATGTTCACAAACAAAGATATATTATTTATATTATTTTTAGCTTTCCCCCCTCCACATAGGGAACTCAGGGTATCACACAATAATTAAAATTATACAGTGTTAAAATGTTTGAAGCATGATACTATAATTATATTAAACTCTAGCCAACATGCATATGTTGTTGTTCAGTCGTTCAGTCCCACCAGACTCTTAGTGACCCTATGGACCAGAGCTTGCCAGTCCTTCCTGTCCTCCACTGTCTCCTGGAGTTTGGTCAAATCCATATTAGTAGCATTGATGACACCGTCCAATCATCTCATTCTCTGCCGTCCCCTTTTCCTTTTGCCTTCAATCTTTCCCAACATCAGAGACTTTTCCAAGGACTCCTCTCTCCTCATGGGGTGGCCAAAGTACTGGAGCCTCATATAGGGAAGAATAAAAAATGAATTGCAATATTCAAAAAACATCACTGATTTATTTAATATTAATTTCTTCATATTCATGAGGTCCAGAGATCCCAACAAATACAGTGGTACCTCGCATAAAGGAATTAATTCATTCCAAATGAAATTATGTTAAGCAAATTTTCCTTTATACAAACCCCCATAGGAATGCATTGAAAATGGAGCAATCCCATTTTTATGTTGTATGGATTTCCCCCATAGGTAATTATGTTAAGCAAATTTCCCCTATCTCCGGAATTTTTTTATGTTGTACAGATTTTATGTTATACAAGCTGTTTGTTATACAAGGGTCCACTGTACATCTTTTCCAAGGTGGCAGCCGTAGAGGTGGCCTGGACATTTGTTATTCATGGTTTGTCAACCTGCACATTCCAAAGCCTGCGAGAAGCCACTGAGAAGGTCCTCTCTTGTGTCTACACCAAATGAGCTTGGGAAGATGGTGGAACTGACAGAACGGTTTCCCTATAACGTAAAAGCTAAGAAGGCTTATATAGAAAATAGCCTGGAGACATGCTGTATAGGGCTTGTAAGTTTAAATTTGCATAAGCAAGTTTTAACTCACTGCAAATGAGAAAGAAAAAAAGAACCCTCTTCTTTAAGAGATGAACACTTGGTTTTGGTAATTGAGGCATAGTATAGCTCAACTTGGTGAATTGCTACAAACTAATGAGGTGCCAGTCACATTATGTTGTCAGTGATGGGGACTTGAGTCACAGGACTCTCTGTCCCATCAGTTTCCAAGCCCAATTCAAAGTGCTGGTTTTAATCTACAAAGCCCAAAATGGCCTGGGCCCAAACTACTTCAAAGAATATCTCCGAATACGATCTGGCTCGGGTGCTAAGGTCATCAGGACAGGCTTTTCTCTTGGTTCCACCACCTTCACAGGTGCATCTGATGAGAAGACAGGAGAAGGCCTCCTTTGTTGCTGTCCACAGACTTTGGAACTCCCTCCCACAGGAGGCCAGACTTGCCTTTCCTGTTCTTCTGCTAGCAGGCAAAGACCTTTCTCTTCAGGCTACTTTTCCCTGAGTGACTGACTACCGTCATGTGAGTTTTATGTGACTGGATGTTATGTATTAGTGTTTGGACTAAATTTTTAGTACTTGTGTTACTCCATTTATAGTACTCCATCTCTCAAAGTAGCATTTTCCCCTTTAATTTGTTTGCTCACTGTTACTATATTTAATACTTCTTTTTAAATGATGTAAGATACCTCTTTACACTCATTGTTCTTAGCTTTGAATATTGTCTTTAATGTTTCTTGCTATCTCTTGTATACTCCTTGTCTCCAACCTTGTACTTCAATGATCTAAGGCATCTTGGGTCATTTCCAAAGAGAAAGGCAGGGTAAAAATATTTTCAATAAAATGAAATCAATCAATTAATTATGTGTACCAGTGACTCAACTTATTTTTTTTCCAGTGACTTATATTATTACCTCATATTTCTCCTTGGAAAGGACCCAAGGTGGCTTATAATATTGAAGGACAAGATACAAAATTGGAAATAATGAGTATACAACAAGTGCTAAGAAACTTTAAAGACAATATTCAGTGCTAGGGACAATGAGTGTGAAGAGGCATCTTACATAATTAAAAAGGCAATATTAAAGTTAAGAGCAATAAGCAAACATAAAATAGAACATGCAACACATTTTTCTACTGTGAGTTATGCAATTTAATTTGTGCACATATAAAGCGCCAACAGGGTTTTGGCCAATGAGAACTTACATGCACATTTTGTCCCAGTGCTAATAAGTGTTTCACTTACCATATTTGCTTCTTATTGATATGTATTCATTAGCCTAAGAGTGTTCTATGCCAGTAACAGCTAACCCTTGCAAAAATGCTTCCAACACAACTACTGCTAATGCTCTGTGGTCTCTTGATTCTGTAAAAAATATCACAAATGAGCCAGGCTGTCATGATTACAGTTATTAAGAAAAATGCAATCTCACTTTTTTTGGAATTAGTTGTTACAGTCACTGTGGTCTTGCCTGGAAACATAAATTGCTAAATGCTACAAAATGTAAGATACTTCAAGTAATTTTTCTAAAAAGAGACATGCGGCACCAACAAAGCTATGAAGAAACAATTCCTCTAAACAGCTGTTATGACTATGAAAAGTCAAACCATTAGAAAAATGTAACAGCCATCACCATATTAATGTTCAGAGGTTTCTTTCTGCCCCAAATGGAAATAAGACTATTACTGGTACATGTGGACACAGATTTGTATTACATTAATAGGTTCTGCTCACTAATTTTACCAGATAAAAATAACAGCTTTGAAAACAGACTATTACAGTATCTCCATCGAGCTCATTTTTTGATGGAAAAGCAATTACTTTTGTCTGAATAATGCAAAGACTGGCCACGATCAGAGAAGGTTAGGTTAAGAGTTTATTACAAAAACATACGCCATTTAAATTAACCCAAATGACCAACATGTCAGTTCCAAAGAAACATGTGCTTTAATTTGTTAAACTGTAACCTTTGCTATATTAGAAAAATACTTTGACACCAACACTTTACAAATGTCAGCAGAAAATCTATACTCCATTTCTTCACATTGGTTTTGTGACACAGTGTTTGCTGATCTTCGACAAGGGATAAGTTACAATTGATTTCCTTCCACTCTCTTCTCCGTTCCCTTGCATTTGGGGGAAGTAAAGGACAAAAATAGCAGGGTGATGGCTCCCCCCCTTTCTACTGGACCATTCATATGGATATGCTATGCTAGGTGAACGTAAATGCTTCCCGAAACTCAAAAGGTCAACAGCATCTCTCCCAGCTTAGAATGGGAAACTGAAGCAGGGGTTGAAGCTCTCGCAGAGCAGAAATGATAGAGACAGTGCAGTATATCAAATATCAAAATATGCCAAGAGAGAATCGTCTGCAGTTCTTTCCACCCTGGCTGAAATGCTCTTGAATTTGAAGAGATCATTGTTGTATTTTGTTAACGCAGCTCTGAAATAGAGGTATTAAAATTATCTTCCTGTTTAAAAAACCCTACCTCTGGAACAAGGGTGGGAGGGGAAAGTACCCTCTCCCAATGCTTGGGAAAGCAACTTCCATCAGGCCAGGGCATCCTGGGTGATAATCAGGGGCCGGAAGGTGTAGTCCTACATAACTGAAGGTGTCATGTTCCCTTTCCATACCCTACAGATGTGGAGCACCATTGTGTGCTATACGCTTGCATCTGTTAGGATGGGTGGTAAATCAAAATCTGAGCGCTATTCTGCATGTTGGTTGACCCAGTGGTTCTCAACCTATGGGCCCCCAGATGTTCCTGAACTGCAACTCCAGGAAGCCTCCACCACTCGCTGTGCTGAAAGGGATTTCTGGGAGTTGCAGTCCAGGAACATCTGGGGACGCACAGATGAGCTAACCTCCGACTGGCTTGGGGGTCTATAATCTACCTCCACAGTGACATGCCTCCTATTTTTCTCACCCTTAATTCTCAGCTAAATACTCTCAGCCTGCTTTCCCTGTTCTATATCCTGTATTACTTCAGCAGTATAAATGTGCTTAACATATAAAGCTACACCTTCTCCTTTCTTACTAGGTCTGTTCCTTTGAAACAGGTTATACCCTCCAATAACTACATTCCAATCATAAGTCTCATCCCACCAGGTTTCAGTGATACCAGTTATATAATATTTATTTTTCTGGATTAGGAGTTCCAGCTCTTTCTCTTTGCTTCTCATGCTCTGTGCATTGGTATAGAGACATTTGAGGCTGTGTGTGCTTCTTACATGTCATTTGCTTAACCTGTTTTTCCTTGCACTGAAGGTTTGTAAACTCCTTGTCCTTCTCCTACTTCAACATTTGGGCTATTCCCCACAACCCCTTCTGGATCTCTACCTTTAAGAGAATTTTCTCCCTCCCCATGAGAACTCAGTTAAAAAGCTCTCATCAAATTTTCAAGCCTCTTGGCAAAAAGATTCCTTCCAGCAGTGGTGAGGTGCACCCCATCCTCGCTAATAGCCCATCTGAATGAAATAGCAAACCATGGAATTTCTCAGAAAAATATAGATGACTCAGAATTGCTAGAGCTGGGCTGGTGATATGGATCAAGCCAAGGACCTGTGTTTTTAGGTATACTGCTATGAGCAGCTGTACATCCAAACTGATGAATACAGCTCTGGATCACCTATCCTAGTCTTGACCTTCCATAAATTAATCCCCACAAGTGGTAAGTGCCAGTGCACACTATAAACTTTGGAAGAGCAGTGCCTGTTATCTTTGCTTACAAGAACTGTCCATGGTGCTGAACTCTTGCATAGGATGAGAACACTAGATCAGGACTGTCCAACTTTGAACAGGCCGAGGTCTACTTTTTCTGGCCCAAAGTGCATGAGGTCTACTACACTGATACCTCTACTTACGAATTTTATCCATTCCAAGCACATGCTTGTAAGTAAAAAAAAAATGCAAGTAGAGCAGCGGCTTCCCATAGGAATGCATTGAAATCTATTCCCTCCAGAATGGATTAATTGATTTTCATTGCATTCCTATGGGAAAGCTGACCATGCACAATCTTCCCTTGCACCCACTCGATCATCTGACCAGCGGGGGGAGCAGGGGACCACACCATGGCCCTTGAACTGCCCCGCTTGGCTGAGACAGTGGGCTGGCAGACCCAGAACTTTGCTGGGGCAGTGGTGGTCCTTGGGATGGGGGAGGGAGGGGTGGAGAACTTATCCCCTCACTTTTTAAATTGGTGGACAGCGGGCTACTTTTGAACCGTTCGCAGGCTACCAGTAGCCCACGGTCTACCTGTTGGGCAGGGCTGCACTAGATAATTCCAGTAAATATCAGACTGTTTTCTCCACTGGTAGGTGCTCATTCAGCCACCACTTCTAGTAGGTAGACACATATGTATGATCCTCTACACTGAATAGCTCCACAATCATGCTTCTGAATAATCAAAATATTTGTTTGCACTACTACAAACAGAGAATATTTCCCCACCCATATTATAACTGACATATTTTTGCATATAAAATACTTTGGATCCTGATAATGAGGATTGTCCACAACCATCACCAATCACTGATTTCTGTTGATGTCATTAATTTCACTGAGACATTTTTAAAATAGCAAACTGTTATTGAAAGATTTGTTACTGTTAAAGCCCTAAAAATCTCTCAATTCCTTGCATGAAAGGAGAAATTAGAATGCCATTTCATAAATAGCAAAGCAGAATTATGCATTAAAAAATAGAATTTACTTTGGTCCAAAGACTAGTTTTAATATTTTCCCCCCAAGAAGTATATTGCTTAATAGATGTCACTGATTTGATACTTGAACCTTTTTGATTAAGCTCCTGTTGAACTTTAGATTGTAATAATCAAGAGTCAGTACAATTTAAATTTTAGATTATTTAAGAAGTCTTTGGCAGCACGGGCATTATAATATGAGATGATTATTGTAGTTGTTATGAAAGAGGCTGTTAAAATCCATTGGGAATGTTCATCAGCATACTGTAATCAGCAACTACAGAGAATGCTTAATTACAGTTATTTAGGTGGCATGTTGATGCAGTAGTACTGGTGCTGAAAGCTAAAAAATGTTGCATGAATTAGCACTAGGAGCCAAGGAAAACGATATTAAAAGGCATCAATATCAGGGTGGAATGTTGGATTATGCGGTTCATAGTAATTTGTTTCTCTGCACAGATAACTGTGTTCAGCACAGAAGGGTACAGAACATGTTTTCTCTCCCATCATCTATATTTGTCCAACAGGAAAATTTACAATTTTTGATCATGCAAAAAACAATGATCACTTCCTGCCTAACTTCTTTCACCCATCATAGGGACCACATGGTCTTTTCCATGTTCTCTCACCTATCCAAACCCTGACAGGCTGCCATGTACAGCTGCTGGGATATATTTGACTTGTTAGGTTGAAAGTTGAACCTCAGACCTTCTACCCAGCTTTAGGGCTATAAATGATGCTAAAGTCTTTTAAGGGTACCTGGGTGCGGTGGGATTCTCTGTCACAAGTGTGCCTTCTGAGGCAATGTCAGAATGTCAGCTGCCTAGATTTGCTTTGTTGTGAGGAAGGTGGCTGGCTGAATGACTATACGTCATGTTCAAGAAACCTCAAGTATGGCTGCTTCTCATCCCAGCCTCAAACCTTCTGGGAGGGAAAGATATTGGTGTGGGTCCCCCCCCCATTTCTAAGACAGATATTTCCTCATCTTTTGGGGGGGGATGCTTTTCCAGAAAAAAAAAACCTAATGCATGTTGCCATTTCCCATGACTTAGCGGTGCCTTGATCCTTGCCAGTCCGGGTTCAGGCCTGCTCAGGGGACCAGGACAGCTCTGGTCACGCTGCAAGATGACCTAATCCGGGTGGCTGACAGGGGTTGCTCTACCCTGTTGGTTCTCCTGGATTTGTCAGAGGCCTTCGATACAGTCGACCACAGTATCCTACTGGACCGGCTCTCTGAGGTAGGTATCGGAGGCACTGTGTGCAGTTGGCTCCGGTCCTTCTTGGAGGGTCAGCTCCAGTATGTGCAGCATGGTGGAGAGTTGTCGGCCCCGTGGACACTCCCATGTAGGGTTCCGCAGGGCTCGTCTCTCTCCCCCATGCTGTTTAACATCTCTATAAGGCCGCTGGCGGGGGTCATTCGGAGATTTGGAGTCTGCTGTCATCAGTACGCTGATGACACGCAGCTCTGTCTCTCCTTTTCCACCTCTGCAGTGGAAGCTATCCGGACTCTCGGCCAGTGCCTGGAGGCGGTCATGGCTTGGACCAGGGCCAACAGGTTCAAACTCAATCCCGAGAAGACTGAGGTGATGTTCTTCCGGAGTTCTCCATCTGGATACGGAGCCCTCTCCCCAGTATGGAGGGTGTTTCCCTCCAGCTGGCAGACAGGATTCGGAATCTGGGCATGGTTCTGGATCCGGCGCTATCCTTGGATGCCCAGGTGGCTGCCGTGACCAGGACCACCTTTTACCACCTGCGTCAAATTGCCCAGATCCGCCCATATCTAGATGGCAACTCTCTGAGACCAGTGGTGCAAGCACTGGTGATCTCGAGGTTGGACTACTGCAATGCCCCCTACATGGGGTTGCCCTTGAATCTCCTCCGGCGTCTGCAGTGAGTACAAAATGCGGCGGCCAGACTGGTGGTGGGTGCGTGTCAGTACGACCATATCACCCCAGTTCTGGCTCACCTGCATTGGCTGCCCATTGCGCCCCGGATTAGATTCAAGGTCCTCGTTTTAGTTTATAAAACCCTCCATGGCTTGGGCCCGGACTACCTGGCAGAGTGGCTCGCCCAGCGATCAACTTCGGCCCGACCAGTTCAGCAGTCGCGAGCGCACTCGCTTCGGGTTGTCACTCCCTGAGAGGCCCAAAGAACTTCTACCCACAATCGGGCCTTCTCGGTGGCTGCCCCTTCGTTGTGGAACAGCCTCCTTAGCGAAGTGCGCTCTGTGGAGTCCCTGCTGTCCTTTCGCAGAGTGCTGAAAACCATCTTGTTCTGCGAGGCTTTCGGTGACCAGGTTTAATCCCCCCCGCCATCTGCTGCTGCTAGTTAGTTGTATTACTCTGATGCTCTTACCCGAACCACATATGTTTTGATAAGGGTCCTAATGTTTTTATCTTAATCTTAATGTTGTCTCATTTGTTTTGCTGTATTGTTGTTTGAAATGTTGCTGATTTGATCAGCCTCCTGTAATCCACCCAGAGTTCCCTCGGGAAGATGGGCAGGGTAGGACTTCCGGTTGAGCCTTGAGTTGTGAACGCCACACTCCCGCGGAGCTCTGAGAGTCTGGGGGGGGGGTCTACCACTGAGAAAATCTCTGGGGGAACTCAGAAGGCTTACGAAAATCCCCTCAAAAGGTGCAGGAGGTGATCCTGCACCAGACATTGGCAGTGTTTTTCTGGACTTTCGACACCACTCGCTTTCAGAGGAAATCGAGCAGGGGGAGGTACGGAACACTGAGACAACTTACAACAAAATCTCAGCGGAATAAGCCTAAGAGCAGACACGACTGACCAAGGTAAAATCCCCGAGAACTATACAAAATGGAGAAATACTCTTGCTGCTGGTGGAGACACTTACAATCTCTTGCAAAACAGCTGAAGTCAGAGGCGAGTAAGAAGGGTAAAGAGTGTATTGGTAGGAAGAGCACAGCTGCAAGAGTCGGATTTAAGGTTGAAAGTTAAAGTTATAATGTAGAGAGAACGAGAACAGGAGATAAATTCAATAAAAATGACCAAAACAGACATGTGGGGAAGAGTGGATAGATCTACGTGACTTTAAAAAGCTCCGTCTGTCTCAAATTGGTGAAGGGAAGAAGAGTTGGAAGAGGCAAAGTCAAAGACTCAGAGAGGGGGAGGGAGAGAGAAAGAATGCGACACTGAGAAAGTGAGAGAGAATACCTGCTATAGATCGGAGCTTTGACATCTTCTTAAGAACAATGATGGCCACATGAGCGGAGGTATGACTCAGCGCTTCTCCAAGGAATTTGATAGTAGGAAAAGGGAAACGGACTGTTTGCTGCGGAAAGGCAATGAGAAGAAGCGTTTGTACAGCCAATACTGACATCTAGTGGGGGAATTACCAAGCTATATTAAAGAAAGTAGAAAAGGGTTACCAGTTCTTAGAGAAAAAGGCGTCATAAAGGAGGCAAGCGGTGAGGCAGGGAAGTAATACAGTGATATTGGAGATGGAGAAGAGACTTTAGAATGGCGTCCAAGTTAAAAACCCTGACAATGGGGCTAGATGGAAAATTCAGGAAAGGCTTTTTGCCTGAAATTGATTTGAACACCAGGGAAAACAGACTTTAAAGATGGATATTGGAGATTTGAAAAAGGATATGGCAGAAATAAAGAATGATCTTAATGAGAGAATGCTAAAAATGGAGGATAGATTGGGAAAATTAGAAGAAAGGGCAGCCATTGAAGAAAAGGAAAAGGAACAACTAAAGAATAAATTGGAGGAATTAGTGAATAGAGAAAATGATCAACTTGAGGAGGCCCAGATACAGGACCTTCAGAAGAAGAATAAAAATATTGAGGACACTTTAAAAAAAGCTTCTAAGGATAGAAAAGAGATGAAGAAAGACCTGGATTAGACTAAAAAAGAAATGGGGGGCTACAAAGCTATTCAGGAGGATTCCTTAGACGCTCTTGCAATACTACAAATGAAATCCAAAGAAAAATTTTTGAGATTTAGAAACATTCCTGAATCGGAAGAAGAAGACATAAAGAAACTGTTGGTGGAGAAACTTTCAAGATGGCTGAATATGGAAGAGGCAGAAATAGAAGAACAAATAGAAAAGGCCTTTTGGGTCAGCTCGAGGAATCCAAAGATGAATAATTGGCCGGGGGACTGTTTGGTCACATTTTATTCAACTTGGTTGAAAGAGAAGATACTACAAATAAAGGCCAAAAAAAGACTAGTTATAGACCAAACGGAAGTTTACATATTAAAAGCAACCCCCCCCCCGCTACTGAAAAAAAGACAAAATTATTCTTTTCTGACCAACGCTCTGAGGAGAAAAAATATATCTTTCATATGGGAATACCCTGAAGGCTTGTCTTTTTTCTATAAAGGGAAAAAAAAGAGTCTGGAGACAGAAACAGACGCTAAGGTTTTTTGGAGGGAGTACTGGCAGGAGCTGGGGGGGGATCCAAAGAACACAGACACGCAAGAACAAGACAATCTTTCAGAGAGTTCAGAAGAAGAAGACGAAGATACTCAGTAAAAAGAGATGGAAGAAGTGGCGGAGTCAAAACAACAAATATAAGAACTGTAGTTTAAATATCTCTTGCTTTACTCTTTAAGTGTATTCGCTAAGCATACTTGGTTAAGCAGACTAATTGAGCAGTCCCCCCTCCTTGACTTTCCCCTTCTTGTCCCAAGAGTTTAGACTCAACCATTTTAGATTTAACATTTATAATAATAACATTTTGCTCTTAATGTCACAAATTCAAATAATTTCGTTTAATGTGAATGGATTAAATAATAAAAATAAGAGAAATAGAGTAACACATAGCCTAAGGAAACAACAATGGGACATAATTTGTTTGCAAGAGACCCACATAAATCAAAAACATGTAAGAGTTCTTAAGAATCCGAGACTAGGGGAGGAGTTTATATCAGCTGATCAAAAAAAGGAAAGCGGGGTAGTGATATATGTTAAGGCAAAGTGGGAACCCAAATTTCTATGGTCAGACAATAAGGGAAGATTGATTATGATTAAAATTACCAACGAAGGAGAAGAAATTATTTTAGTGGGAGTGAATGCTCCTAATGGAGGTAAAGCATCATTTTTAGAGATCTGGAAAAGAAATTGTTAGAATTTAACAATTCAAAGGTAATTATGATGGGGGACTTTAACGGGGTGATGGAGCCGGAAATAGACAAATTATCAGACATGCAATTTCAAAGTAGAAAAATCTTGCCAAAAAGTTTCGTAGATTTATATGAAAATTTGAATCTGGTGGACATATGGAGATTTAAAAATCCAGTTAGAAAAGAATTCACATTCTATTCACAGTCAAAGAGAACAGCAACGAGAATAGACCAGATCTGGATTGCTAAGCAGTTAACAATAAGAGCCGGAAAAACTGAGATAAGACCAAAAATTTTCTCTGACCATAATCTGGTCACTTTATTTATACTCCCAAAAGATTTAAGTAGGAAAAAATGGGCGTTAAATACATCTCTATTGAAAAATGAAAGAATTATTGAAGAAGCAAAAAAGACATGGATTCAATATCAGAAAGATAATGCCAATAAAGGTTGTGATGAAAATATAGTATGGGAGGCAGGGAAATGCATGATGAGGGATTTTTTTATTGGTAAGAATGCTTGGCATAGGAAACAAAGAGAGAAAAGAAAAAAAGATTTAGAAATGGAAATTAAAAGGAAGGAAAAGGAATTATGAGAAAAAAGAAAAGAGAGATAAGATATTAAAGGAATTAAAAATATTGAGGAATGAATATGAATTTATAGTAGATAAAGAAATCGAACGAGAAAATACCTTTTGGAAGTATATATTTTTTAATGATGCCAATAAACCTGGCAAATTTCTGTCTTGGCAATTGAAAGAGAGAAAATTAGAAAAGATAATAAACAAATTAAAGATAGGGGAGAATATTATTATTAACCAAAAAGAAATCAACAAGGAAATTGGCATTTTCTACCAAAAATTATACACAGAAGACCAAGAAGAATTCGGGAATTTAGGAATATATGAAGACATTTTGAAAACGATAAAGATAAGGCAGGAATTGATTAAGAAACTAAATGAACCAACTAATGTAACCGAAATTAAAGATGTGGTTTCAGAAATGAAGACGGGTAAGGCTCTGGGCCCTACTGAATTTTATAAGGTTATGGATGATACATTTCTTATTACCCTAAAAGATATTATAAATAAAATTTTTACACTGGGAGACCCACAAGTAAGTGTACCAAAGGTGTTAGAAGAAATCAGAAGAAATCAGACAATTTGGGAGAGTCGCGGGACTAAAGATTAACTACCAAAAGTCAAATTTAATAGTTAAGAATATGGAAATTAAACACAGAGTAGAGTTGGAAGAAAATACGGGAATTAAAATTGTAAAAAAAATGAAGTATTTAGGAGTTATTATTGCGGATAAAAATATAAATCTAGTTCAGGAAAATACAACAAGTTTGGAAAGATATCAAAAAAAATTGGACTTTTGGGGAAAGATGAACTTCTCTCTATTGGGGAGGATATCTATAATAAAAATGACGGTTCTCCCAAAGTTAATTTTTCTGTTTCAAAACTTACCTATTTTGGGGGGTGCCAGTTGCTTTAAGGATTGGAGGAAGGAAATTTCGAAGTTCGTGTGGAGGGGAAAAAGACCAAGGATAAAGCATAAAATATTAATAGACCACAAGGACAGAGGAGGAATGGGACTTCCAGACATGGAATTATATCATAACACAGCAGCCCTCTGGTGGTTGAGAGAGTGGGTAAAGTTGGATGATAAAGAAGTGCTAGACCTGGAAGGATATGGTCTAAATTCTGGTTGGCACTATTACATGCTTTGCAAAAAAAGGAAGCACAATAAGGAATTTAATAAACACAAAATTCGTCTATCTTTATTAAATATATGGTACAAATACAAAGGCATCCTGGAACCAAAAACGCTGTGATGGTGCTCACCTTTGGAATACCTTACTCTAAGGAAAACCAATATGGAGACAGGATGGCCCACCTATAAGCAGCTGCTGGAAGAAGAAAAAGGGGAATAAAAGCTTAAAAACTATGAAAAGATAAGGAGGTATCTAAAAGTCTGGTTGGAGTACTATCAAATTAATCATAAGTTTCAAGAAGATTTAAAAATTGGATTTGAAAAGCAAATTACTAAATTTGAAGAAATACTGCAGGGAAAAGAAAAATAGATTAAATTTTTTTATAATCTTTTGCTGGAGTGGGATACTAAGGAAGAGCAGATAAAAGTAACCATGGTAAATTGGGCTCAAATACTTGGAAGAAACATTAATTTAAATAAATGGGAAAGACTATGGAAAAGTGATTTGAAATTAACATCAAATATGGATATTAAGGAAAATGTTTATAAAATGCTATATAAATGGTATTCCCCCCCCCCCAGAAACTGGCAAAAATTTATAGAAACCAAAGTAGCACATGTTGGAGATGCAAGAAAGATACAGGAACATTCATACATATGTGGTGGTCCTGCAGCCTAATTAAATATTTTGGGAGAATATTTATTCGGAACTAAAAAAAAATTTAAAATATCAATTTAAGAAAGAACTGGAATGTCTCCTTTTAAGCATTATGGGGGATGATATAAAAATCACGGATAGGAAATTTATGTTACATGCCACAGTGGCAGCGAGAGTGGAGATAGCGAGTATGTGGAAAGACTGTAAAATACCAGAGGTTAATGATTGGAGAGTTAGACTAAAAAGATATTATGACTTGGGGGACAGAAGTGGGAAATGGCGTATGAAGTCCAATGTCAATTTGGAATCAGGATGGAAAAAAATTCAAGAATACTTAAATAAGATAGTGGAAAAACCTGGTCTGTTGGGAGAAGTTTGAAATCAGCAGAATGTTAGAGTATATATTTTATTGAATTTATCTGGGGGTACTACTACTAGAGATGGGCACGACTTGGCGGAATTCCCGTTTCCGTTTCCGTTCCTCGTTTCCGTTATGGAACGGAAACGGTAACGGGAATTACTCCGCCAGAACTCGAACTCGAACCGACTAAAGAATAATTGGGTCTGATTTGTCGTGGTCGTTCCTGGCATCGCGGCGATCCCGCGATGACAAGCGGCAGAGAAAAAAAGTTTTTAAAAGTTAAAAAAAACCTGATTCCCGGCCAAAAAGCAGGCGGAAATATGCCAGCCTGAGTGAGGGCTCAGGGCACCTAACAGAGGGGTGGTTGACCCCCCCTCTCCTGTCCTGGGCTGCTCTGGTGGTGGGGGAAATCCTTGTCGTAGTCGCTCGCAACAAGCACCGGACTCGCCGCCGGCCGCCGCAATTCAAGCGGAAGCGGCACAGAAAAAAAGTTTTAAACTCCCCCCCCATTCCCGGGCCAAAAAGCAGGCAAAAATATGCCTGCAGTGCAGAGTGCACCTACCAGAGGGGTGGTTTCTGGGGGGGGGGTCCCGGCCTCCCCCCCTCTCCTGTCCTGGGCAGCCGGACTCGAGTCGCCATGCCATGCGGTGCGGGCGGGGGATCCAAAATGGGGCGGCAACCGCAATTTTTTTTTGAAATCGTGGTCCAAAAACACACAAGCACCACACAGAAACATGCGAAAATTGCTATTTTAAAACTGCCAGAATTTTTACAGTAGCAGTGGGTTTTTCTTGCAACAAAATGTCTCCTCTTTCCTCTCTCCATTTATTTTATTTTATTTTATTTTATTTTATTTTATTTTATTTTATTTTATTTTATTTTATTTACACCTGCGCAATGATGGGCTGGCCATGGGAGTGACCATGCAAATTTTTGGAGCCATTCCACCAATCGCATGGCCACTTGGCCAGGTTGACCACAGAGACTTCTGGGATGTGCCAACCGGGCATAAAAAGCCCACTAACCGTAGCCCGAACCCAAACCCTAACCCTAAGCCTAACCCATACGCCAGTACACTGTCCTTCTAAGTGGGTCAGAGAGGCCCCCAGAGGTGCACCCCAATACTCACCCTAACCTCACCCGTAACTAGCCTAACCCTAGCCCTTGCGCTAACCCTGTTGCCTAAGCCAGATCTGTACTTTCATTGCACTACACGCAAGTACAATTCCCGGGTGCAGAGAGTCTGCCAGTCCACCACTTGTGGCTCTGGGTAACTCCTGCAGGCTTGGCTCGGCCGGCAGCATGTGTGACATGCAAACCATGCTCCCGAGGCCTGACTGATGCAGGGAAGGCACCCCAAAAAGAGGGGTTCCTCTGCCAGTCTGCTGTGTCTCTGCGTGCAACTTGGTATGCAATCATATCCATATGGCTATGCATGCCCTTTTGCAGCAGGTGAGGAGAGGAGACCCCCATGTATGAGGGGTCTCCAGGAGCCTGCTTTCCCTAGCGGGTGAGGATAGGAGGCACCCACCCCCCAAAAAAGAGGTGCCTCCAGGAGCCCACTACTCCCCAAAACCAGTTTAACGACAGACAAAAAACGAAATGACAAATTTTTGCGAAGTTTCACAGAAAACGGAAACGAGCCGACACAGGCCGCCTCCGACACACGACAACTCGAAAACGTCATTTTCCCTAGTCGTGCCCATCTCTAACTACTACCCACAGGACGGTGGGAGACTTTATTCTTTTCTATACTCTTTCTACACCTACCTCTCTTCTAGGTTTCTGGATGATTGTTCCTTCTTGCTGATCTCTTTGTTGGGTCTCTTTTACGTTCTATATATTGTTGTTGTTTTTACATTTCTTGTACTGTGATGATATCAATAATAAAAAAAGATGGGCAGGGTATAAATTCAATAAATAAATAAATAAATAAATAAATAAATAAATAAATAAATAAATAAATAAATAAATAAATAAACAGGGGAACTGTGGTTGTTTGTTTATTTGTGCCTCCTCTGTGTGTATGTGTGGATGCTCAGGAAAAAGGCAGAAGTGCATCACTGCCACTTTTTGTACAGGCAGACAAACCCACAAGCCAATATTACTCTCATGCTGCAGGCAAAAACTCTTCCAAAAATCCCACAGGAGGGGGCAATGTTCATAAGCAATGAGACACTCTAAGTTTTTATTTGTTTATTATTAACCACTCACTATGTCTACTCTAGGACATCTACCTCAGGGAGATACCCACTTAGTACTGCAAGTGCTGAGAGATTTATGCTGGAATGTAAAATATAGCTGTTGGTGAGCATAAAAGACAAGAGGCTTGTTTCTTCAGATAAGTATAAAGAAATACGTTTACTCACAATCTCAGCTTGTATCAGCAGACTTTCTTAGTTTCATAATAAGGCAGATAAAATATGGTTTCTTTTTTTCTCTACCCATGTGGTAAGGGGAGAACGGAGAGAGAGAAGACTACATCCTTCTCTCAGGTGGGAAAACGCTGGACTGAGGCCAAAATAGCTGTACACTACAAAGACCATGCAGTCAGAACAAGAAGAGGAAACATGTGGCATTTGTGAGCCCTGGGAAATACAATTCCTTTGATTGGTAAACCAAACAGGCCAGGCAGTGCCATGCATAACCCCTCTCACATGCAACATGCAGTTGAAATCAGCATGGTAGATTGGTTTACCCAACCAAAAATAGGTTCTTACATTTTTATTCCATTCTTACTGTAATGAAAACACAGCACTGCACATATTCTTCTTCTTTCATTTTTGAGTAACACAAAATGTCTCTGGATAGTATTTTAGTATGATATCACACAGCAATGTCACCAAGACGTTGATCACCAGAGCTTTCAATTTAGTTCCACAAAATACTGACTATAGTAAACATGTTTTGAAAACAGTATTTTAATGCCACTGCATGTTAAATTTGGACTAGAGGAATAAAATTTCACATTCTATACGAGTTTCTCACCTGATTATCAAATGTGACTGAAAAGAAGGAGGGAGAAGTAATTGAGTTCCAGTGAGCTGAGTCTTGGAATTGGTCTCTTCTAAACTCAAGCTTTGTGTGAATCTTCAAATTGACTAGAAAAACATGTTTTTCTTATTTTTTAGGAAAAAAAAATCTCCATGAAAAGATAAGAGAATGTATTGAAATCGACAAGCTCTCTGGTTGTTTAATGGGAGACTACGAAGAGATTTCCAAAAAAAGATGGCAAGAAGTAACAAACTTATTAGTATTGTGATACTATTTGGTGATATGTTAAATTGTTATTTTAGGCTTGATATACTCAATGGAATTTTTATAATGTATTCCCCCTTCCTTCCCCTCATTCCCCTCTTCTTCTCCCCAAAAACCCAATAAAATTACTTAAATGAAAAAAAAGAAAAATATGTTTTTCCTACCTAATTTCAATATCTTATTCACATGAACTTAGAAATTTAAAACACATTGTATGTTACTTTTCAGACACTCCAGGAAAAACTTCCTAACTGTTAGAACAATATGGTAAAGTAACCAATTACCCCAAGAGGTAATTGGAGGCTTTGAACAGAAATTTAGACAACCAACTGGCAGGTATCCTTTGATTTATATTCCTGCAATAAGCAAGGCTTTGAACTCAATGGCCTTATAAGCTGCTTCAAACTTTATGAGTCTATGATTCTATTTGAGGGTTTGAAAGCATCCAATTTACTATATATCTCTGGTTTTAGGTGAGAACAATTACTTCACATATCACACAGCCAGTATCCTCTGTAACCCACATAACACAATAAATACTACAGCAGCAGTATCAGCAGGTAGATTGATATAACTTTAGTGTCATTGTACATTGAGCAATGAAATTAATCCCAAGTACAAATGTAAGTAAAAATAAAAGACTCTAAGCACACACCCATCCACCACGACTCCCTTGGATTACACTCAAATTTTAGCAGCATTCAAGGTGACTATAACTCTTGGATAAAAACTATTTTTTAAAAAAATATGTTTGTTCTTGTTTTAATTGTCCTATATCTCCTGCCCGAAGGCAGCAATGCAAACAGACAATGTCAGGGGCGGGACGGATCCTGTATGTTGTTTCTTGCCTTTTTAGGACAATGGCAACCATATATGTACAGAGGCTGAATTTCCATCCCGCCCCCTTTACCAGTTCCATGGTGTTAGTGGTGTTCAAGACCAAATGTTTATCCTCATGCCAGTCACACAGCTGCTTCACCTTGTCCCGATAGGTGGTGTCATGCCTCCAGAGATAAGCCCCACTACTGTGATGTCATCCACGAACGTGATGATGGTATTACTGGGTTGGATAGAGGTACAGTTATGAGTGTAGAGGGTATTATTTATTTATATATTTATTATTTGTTTGTTTCATTTTTATACCGCCCATCTTCCAACAGGAACTCTGGGTGGTTTACAAGTTAAAAAGCATCAATATACAAAAAGAAAAAGAAAGGGAAAACTCTAAGCAAGATGCGTCAGGAGGAGAAAGAAAAAAGAAAAGAAAATAAAAGAAAAAAGAGATCAAAATTAAATAAATTAAATTAAAGGTCGCCATATGCCTCCCTGAGGTATATAGAGAAGGGGGCTTAACACACAGCTCTGTGGGGAGCTGGTGTCAAGACTGAGAGCTTTAGACATATAGGACCCTATTCTAAACTTCTGGGAGTGGCCTGTCAAGAAGTCCAAAACTCCAGTGCAGTTTTAATCTATTGGAATACTACCATCTTTGACAAGTTTATGTCATCTAATAGAAATGACTCATTTCCAAGATTTCATGCCACTAAAAAGAGGTATAGTATAATCATGTCATCAAGAAAGGTAGTATTATCATGTCATCAAGACCCTTTTGAGTTTTTTAAAATGTATATTCAGAAGTTGAGAATCTCAGAGAACAACTGAAATTGTTTAGAAAAGTATATCCATACAACAAAAGTAAAATTTATGTCTCATATAATGCTAATGCATTTGCACAAAAAGAGAGAGCTCAACCCAATAATCATATTGCAATGGCTCACTCTTTTGATTGCATTTCTGCAATGCATGTTGTAGATGTGATGGTTTCATCTGATGACTGTTCATATAATAGCATTACAGTTTTTAAATCTTTTGTTATTGGTGTCATACGCTGTAAATGACAAAAGACAGAGAGCCTATTGTGAATAGTACAATATATTTCCAAACACAGCCAAAACTAAACAGCTTAATTTGATACATAAAGGTAGATGAAGCATTATGCATGATAAGTGAAATCAATTAAATCATTCAAATCGGAGTAAATGATAACATTAGCATTAACAATACTATTCATAAAAATGTAGAAACAAGCCATTCATCACACAGTCTCCAGTGTCTATATATGAATATCAGAAGTATGGGAAACAAAGAAAAAGAACTGGAAATTTTAGTTCAGGAGGGCAAATACGACTTGATAGGAATAACTGAAACTTGGTGGGATGACTCCAATGACTGGAACACAGCAATTCAAGGATATAAGTTGATCAAAAAGAACAGAGAATAGAAAGGGAGGTGGAATTGCAGTACATGACAAAAATATGCATTTCTGCACAGAAATATGGATGGAGAAGAGTGGCTTTCTAATTGAGAGCATTCGGATTAATCTTATTGGGGCAAAAAAAAAAGGAATATGGCAGTTAGAATTTATTACCAACCACTCCATGAAGGAGAGGAAACAGATGAAACTTGTGAAGGAGAGGAAACAGATGAAACTTTTGAAAAGTAAATTGCAAAGTTTTTCTTAAAAAACAACAACAGTCACCATGATGTTCAATGTTCAATGTTTATATGAGGCTGCTGGCAGAGGTCATCAGGAGATTTGGAGTTTGCTGCCATCAGTACGCTGATGACACGCAACTCTATCTCTCCTTTTCTTCTTCCGCAGAGGAGGCAGTACACTCCCTCAACCTATGCCTGGAGGCGGTTCTGGAATGGACCAGGATGAACTGGCTCAAACTGAATCCTGAGAAGACAGAGGTTCTGTTCTTTGGGGCGTCCTCGTTCGGTTACAATGGCCCCCTCCCTAGACTGGGATGTGTTTCCCCCCAGCCTACGGACAGGGCCAGGAATCTGGGCATGGTTCTGGACTCAGCCCTCTCCCTGGAAGCCCAGGTGATGGCTGCTTCCAGGGCCGCTTTCTTCCATTTCCGCAGGATCACCCAGATCCGCCAGTACCTTGATGAGTCCTCCCTGAGGACAGTTGTGCAGGCCCTGGTGATCTCGAGGATCGACTATTGCAATGCCCTCTACGTGGGGTTGCCCTTGACCCTGGTCCGGAGGCTACAGCGGGTGCAAAGTGCGGCAGCCAGGCTGGTGGTGGGTGCCCGCAGATACGAGCACATCACCCCAGTCCTGGCCCGCCTGCATTGGCTCCCCGTTGTCTTCCGGATCAGGTTCAAGGTCTTGGTTTTGATTTTCAAAGCCCTCCACGGCTTGGGACCAGAGTACCTGGCGGAGCGTATCTCCAAGAGGTAATCCGGTTCCAGACCCACAAGATCGTCGCAGGCGCACTCACTGAGAGTGGCCACACCCAGAGAGGCGTGGAAAACGCATATGCGGAACCGCGCCTTCTCTGTGGTGGGGCCTTCACTCTAGAATCATCTCCCCAGTGAGCTACGCCTGCTGGAGTCCCTGCCTGCCTTTAAGAAGGCCTTGAAGACCTTCCTTTTTAAAGAGGCCTTTGGTGACCTTATTAGCTAGTTGTTGTTTGTTTTTGCTTTCCTCTTTCCCCTCCCCTCCTCCCGATTTGCCGCCATCTTGCCCTCCATCGCTTTATTGCTCGGAGGTCTCTCTACTTATTTATGTGTTTTTATCATTGTTAGCCGCCCAGAGTTCCCGCCAGGGAAGATGGGCGGGATATAAGCTTACAAATAAATAAATAAATATAAATAAATATCTCTGGGTGAGAGTGACCATGTTCTACTTGAATGCTTGATCTTTAAAAAGTCAATTTTGAGAGAGAGAGAGAGAGAGACAGAGAGAGAGAGAGAGAGATGTATAGAAAGTGTAGAGAAGGTCAGGGCACCAAGGAAGAGTACAGACAAGCAGCAAGGAAATGTGGATATGTCATTAGGAGAGCAAAAACAGAGAATGAGCTGAGATTAGCTAGGGACTCTAAAAGCAATAATAAAATATTCTTTAGATATGTGGGAAGCAAAAGACAAAGGAAAGAAACAGTGACATAGTTCTCCAGTAGAGATGGAAGCATGGTAACAAATTTCAAACAAAAGGCCAAGGTGCTCAATTCATACTTGAGCTCAATCTTTCCCCAGAAGACAGACTTTGAACCTCCAGACATAAGTAAAGTACAAGTGGAGGTGACAGGATTGTAGCTTGAGACTGATAAACAAATAGTTAAGGAATACCTTACCTCCTTGAATGAGTTCTAATCTCCAGGGCTTGATGAACTGCATATTTTCTTGAAATCATGGGAAAAGGGTGAGGTGCCAGATGATTGGAGGAGGGATAATCTTGTCCCTGTCTTCAAAAAGGGCAAAAATAGAGGATTCTTGGATCTATAGGCCAGTCGGCCTGACATCAATCCCAAGAAAAATCCTGTAACAAATGATTTTCACTATGCAAGCATCTAGAAAACATTGCAACAATAACTAGAAGTCAACTGGGTTTTGTCAAGAATAAATCCTGCCAGACTAACCTGATCTCATTTTTTTAAAATCAGGTAACCTCCCTGGTAGATAGAGGGAATGCTGTAGATGTAATGCTCTCAGTGGGCAGTACATACATACATACATACATACATACATACATACATACATACATACATACATACATACATACATACATACATACATACAATATCTTAATTTCAGCCAAGCTTTTGACAAAGTTCTGCATGATATCCTGATTAGCAAAATAACTAATGAATTACCGTGTATACAGTAAATGCCCTCAGCTTATGCTTGAGTCAATATGTTTTCCAGTTTTGGGGGGTAAAATTAGGTGCTTGGATGGCTTGGCGAGGGCGGCGGAGGGCAAGTCCTGATCGGGCAAGCGATAGCGGTGCCTCCACTACCCATATGATTCCAATGAGAAGGTTTAGCGGCACCCCCTTTGGAGCTTCATAATTCAGCCCCCTTACCCCCAAATGTTTCCAAATTTCAGGGGGATTCCCTAAAATCACTTTCATAAGGTACTCCTATTCTGGTGCCCCCAGAAGTAATTTGTGAGTGCATGTTTTAAAATATACATATAGACATGGGCACGGAGCAGCGAAATTGTCGTTTCCATTTTCGGTTATCGTTTCCGTTATGTAACGGAAACGGTAACAATAATTACACCGCTCCAGCTCGAACCCGACCCGAAAAAAGAAAAATTGGGTTGGGTTTTTCGTTGTCGTTAATGGCATCGCACCGATCGCGGCGATTGCGCGATGCCAAGCAGCACAGAAAAAAAGTTTTAAAAAGTTAAAAAAAACAACCCACGATTTCCGGCCAAAAAAGCAGGCAAAAATATGCCTGCCTGAGGACACCTACCAGAGGGGTGGTTTCTGGGGGGGGGGGGTCCCCAGCCTTCCCCCCCTCCTGTCCTGGGCTGCTTGCACCAGGTTGGGGGGGTCATCCTCGTCGACTCTCGCATGCCATGCGGTGGGGGGGATCCAAAATGGCGACCACAATTTTTCTTTAGAAATCACACCAAATCACCACAGAAACATGTGAAATTTATTTATTTTAAATGCCTGATTTTTAATGGTAGCAGCAGTGGGTTTTTATAGCAATAAAACGTCGCATTGATTTTATTTTATTTTATTTTATATTTTATTTTTTTAGACCTGCCCATTTGGGCTGGGCATGGGATGGGACCATGCAAATTTTTTGAACCATTCCACCAATGGCATGGCCAGGTTTTGACTGACACTTCTGGATGTGCCAGAGGGCATAAAAAGCCGAGGCACCTTCGAGAAGTTGCAGTCGGTCTTGTATGTGGAGGGTGGAGGGCTGTGTGGCTGGCTGCTGCTGGCTGATTGGAGGGAGGCTGGAGGCTTTAGATTTAAGTTAGGCAGGCAGGGAGGGAATTGAATTTAGAAAATAATTTCTTTGATTCTCTGCAGCTTTGTCTGCTGAAGGGAATAACAGTTTATTCTTTTTTTCCCCCTCTGGCAGTTTGTGAGGATTTTTTTTTCTGATATTGGGTAAAGGGGGAGGTTCGACTGGGAGGAGGTGTGCACCAGGACGCCCCCATGCTCTGGGAAGTCAAATCGCACTAAATCGCGGTAGAAACAACAAATGACAAATGACAAATGAAATGACAAATTTTTGAAAAATTTTGCGAAAAATGGAAACGACCCGAAACGGACCCATTCTGACAAACGAAAACTCAAAACATCATTTTTTTCTGGTCGTGCCCATGTCTTATATCTATCTATTTATCTATCTATCTATCTATCTATCTATCTATCTATCTATCTATCTATCTATCTATCTATCTATCTATCTATCTATCTATCTATATCTATATCTATATCTATCTATCTCTCTATCTCTCTATCTATCTATCTACCATCAAAATTATTTCAAAAAAGATGCAATCTTTTTTTCCTTCATAGGACAATTTTCCTCAATTTAAAAGCCCCCAGTCTCACTCATTCTATACCCCAGAGCACAGAGAAAATTCCTAGTTCCCTGAGCTACTTGCCCTCTGAAGATGCCAGTAACAGAGGCTGGCAAAACGTCAGGAAGAAAAACTTCCAGAGCATAGCCAAACAGCCCGAAAAACTCACAGCAACTTTTGGATCTTGGCCATGAAAGCCTTCAAGAATACATCATTGAGAGAGTTTCATCTTAGAAACACTTGGGATGCTATGTCAAGGATAATTGAGATTTTTTTCCATGCAAAATCCAATGTATAATTGAATAAACTAGAAAGTCCTTCAAGAAAATGAGGAAATTCTTGACAAACCAAGACTTATCTATCAGACTTCATACTCAAATACTTCAGTCTTATGCATTTAGTAAACTTCTCCATGGGGTTGAAACTTGGACCTTTACAGTCACATTATGCAGCAAGCTGGAAGCATTTGACATGTGGATGTACAGACAAATTCTGAAGATACCTTGGACAGCCAGTATTGCAGAGTAAGCTAGAAATTCTCAATGCTGTAAAGAGAAGAAAATTGCAATATTTCGGTCACATAATGTGTAATAACAAATACCATCTGCTTTAGGTTATTCTTCAAAGCAAAATTCGTGGGAAGTGTGGTCCAGGGGTGTAGAAGAACATTCTGGCTTAAGAATTTAAGCCAATGGTTTGCAGTGGGCACAACTGATCACCAAGGTTCTATGAGGACATGGCAACTGAAGAAACCATCTAACTCGTGTTCCTTTTCTAAACACCTAGTTAATAGTCATGTTGGCCTCTCTGTTGGTGCGTAGAGTTGCTACTGCTGAGTCCCAGATAGAGCATCACAGTAAGGGCAGTATCTATAGTGTGGCAATTTCTGTTAAGAAAGGGTTAGGAGAAGTTACACTCATCAAGAGGTAACAGTGTGAAAATAATCTATTTCCTTTTGGCATGCTTTGTATCAATATTCATATTGTGAATGCTGTTTTATTTTTTAAAATAAAATAATTATTTTGGTTGCTTCCTATTATATTTCCTTCTGCCATCAGAAAAAAAAATAGGGTTGGTGTTTGGTAGTAATTTCATGCCTCTGAAAGACAGGTTTTCAAAAAGAAAAAGAATGCAAGAGAACAAATCTTAGCCTGGGAGACCTTTCCCCCTTCTCCTGTAGTAGAGACTACATATTCCCTGACACAAGCTCTTTGACCAGATCTCCAAGGGCATCATTAACTGCATTTTCAGCATAGGAAAGTTCAGCAGTATAGCTATCGCTTGCTGTAGACTCTGTGCCTTTATCCTATAACAAACCAATGCCAATTACAAATAATGAGACATAAGCTGGGGGAGGTGGGAGTGGGGGAAGAAAACCTGGCAACCAAGCAGGGCACAGTCTAACTTAAGATATTTTCAGCATGCTGCAGAGTCAACATTGAAAATTCCAGGTGATCAGTGTTATTTTGTGATTCATGAGAATAGCTCAATCGAAGGGCTGCCGCGAAGATGAATGCGAACCGTACTAACAAAATGCATTGGGGTGGGGAAAGGAATAATGAGTGGCAACATCTGTTGATGTTCGGTAACACTGTTGTGATAGGCCTTTTTTTTAAAAAGCCAACCCAACAACAACCATGCTGCAAATGTGTCCTCAAGAGGCTTGGTGTTCAGCTTATTTCATGAAAAGTGATTGTACTGTATCAAAATAAAAAACAGCTGTAGTTTTGAAGACAACACAGTCATTATCTGGAAGGCATTCTTGGGAGAGAGAAGGGCAGGAACAGAAGCAAAGAAATAAAATATCAGGTTGGGAATGTAGGGATTGATGCATTCATGCAAGGCGCAACAGGGATGGGAAAGTTAGCAGGAAAGGTTAACGGTTCCGTCAGCAATTTAACAACTATATGCCATTGTGCCGATTTCAACAAGTAGAAGAAAACACCTATGGTTTTCTACATTTAAAGTACTGATTTCTGGTGGTGTCTTGGGGGTGTGCCCATTCTAATCATTGAAAGGTCAGACTTCTTTCTTTCTTTGTGTTTTGTAGCATTTCTGCTGCTCTTTCTTGCCGCTCCCTTGACTTCAGAGTCCTCCCCCTCTCAACCAACACCTCCTTTACCCAACTTTTCTTCCTTTTGCTTTACATAGCCAGACTTCCTGCACCTTTACTGGTGTATGACGTAATTTGTCACTTCTTGAAGGTTCTTCCCTATTCCCCCTACCCCTCTTTTGGTTATGCCTCACCTTGCTCAGTCAGTCATCTTCAGAAGGGGATGAGGATATCTTGCAGCCTTGGAGGGCCTGTGAACAGAACGAACTCCAGTGAAAAGCACCTTCTAGGATACTTGGTGAGAAGGGCTGTGGCCAGTTCTGCCAGTCAGGTGTCAGATGACAAGGAGAGCCTCCAGATGTGAGGCCCATTAGCCAAAGAGAAAGATGGAGGTGCAGAAAGTTTCAGTAAAATCAGCAGTGGAACCTCAAGGTCTTTTGGTAACTAATTGAAAACACCATGTCAAGGAGAGGTAAACTGAGAACTGTACATTCTGAGAACTCTGTTAGGTGTTTTTTAATTGGTGTGGGGTGGTGGTGGAAACAACCCATTAACAATATCTTGCTTGCATCACTTTTTGCCTTGCCTGGAGTTCCAAATGGTTTACAAAATGGGCTGTCAGAGGTCTTGTTTCTGCCTGCCAGTTGCGATTTAAGTTAGCAAATTATTTGCAGCACGCTTGTTGGTTTCCCCCATGAACACTGCTGATGGCTCTTTGGGATCTGAGCTGTCTGAGGACACAGCCCCAAACTTGCTACCCAGAACCATAACCCCCTGTCCTTTAATCTGTGGAATGCGGATAGGCTCTCCTGACGACATACAAAGGAGACTTTTGAAGTGAACATGCAACCATGTCGGGTGGGGGGCAGCCAAGCTACCAAATAATGTTGACCCCTAACCATTGATGTCCATCTCTGGAAATAGAATCTAAGATCAGATGGACCCCTGGCTATAAAAATCAAGAACTATGAAGAGGAAGGAGAAGCCTGTATAGCCTTATACAGCCCACTCCCAGTGAATTTCAAGCAGATACTTGAGTAAATCCCAGTGGATTTGGAAGCAAAGAGAAACGCTAGTGAATCACACAAGAAAAGGTCCACTGAATCAATGGGGATTTAATGAGTCAATTCCTCCATAAACCTCATTGAGTCAAATGAGCCTACCTTAAATGCAATTTACTATGGTAAAGTAAAAATTTGGATTGATGGGATTTATGGAAGAGTTGACCCACCCAATCCCAATTGATTAATGCTGAGCAACTGGAGCTTGGCTACCAAAATGAAGGTAAAGAGAATCAGTCTATTATTAGGGATAGAGCAATCTAACATGCTGTGATTGCCCACTGCTCCATCTCACCCCTGGACTACCCCACCATACAGTGGTACCTTGTATAAAGGAATTAATTCATTCCAATTGAAATTCTGTTAAGCAAATTTTCCTTTATACAAATTTCCCATAGGAAATGGGAATGCATTGAAAACAGAATAATCCCTAATCGTGACCATTTTTATGTTGTATGGATTCACCCCATAGGCGACTCTGTTAAGCAAATTTCCCCTATCTCCAGAATTTTTTTATGTTGTACAGATTTTATGTTATACAAACCATTTGTTATACAAGCGTCCACTGTATTATGTATTTGTTACATTTGTATCCCATAGTTTCTGTTTGGAAGCTCAAGGTAATGTACATGACTTACTCTCCTATTAGCCATCCTCACAGCAACAGACAGAGATCAATTGGCTGAAGTTAATCCATTGAATTCTATGGATTACTTGCAGCTAGGATCTGAATCTGTTAAGTCCCTGTCCAGCACTCAGTCCCATATTGACTCTCTTGTGGAATTTTCTGTTTCTTACTGCTGATGAAGAAGTGAAGAAGCACACAAAGAAGATTTTATGCCTTCAGTTTTAACCTGCAGAAGTGAAGTTTTCCATTTTAAAAACTTCATCTGAGAGCCATTCTGAGACCCTTTCTAGCAAAAGAATGGGATGAGAATTAAATAAACCTATTTATTGCAAAGCACAAATTCATATTTGATGTTTTCTTACTTGTAATATAGCAAAATAACACGAACTGTAATTGCAAATATTCACATCTCCCTTATTTTACCTCTTCCACACTGGTATATATGCATAAACAAGCAAGCATCACATTATAATACAATGAACATAACCATGTTGCTGTGAAATGGAAATGATCCTGCTAGTTTTATTTAAGATAGCATAAAACATAGACACCTGGAATTTGGAACGGTACACTTTAGATAGCAGTAGAGTTCTATTCCTAATGCTGCTGTGACCTAGCTCATTCAGATCTGTACAGTTTAGCTCACTGGTTCAGGTATCTAGCAGTGGACCCAGAGGCAAGTAGTTTGAGTCCCCATGGTGCCTTCTTGACATGGACTAGACTCAATGATCCACCGGGTCTTTTCCAACTCTGTAGTTTTAAAAACTAAGGCCATACTTCACGTCCCTTTCATCGCAGTTCACGGTCCTGCTTGGTACTGGTACAAAGTAATCTTACTGCACGTCCATTTTGTGACGACAGGATTTCGTCCCGACCATGCCCCTTGAACTGTGATTTAAGCAGGATGAGCGATTCCCCTCTCTGGCCTTGGGAATCTGCTCGTCTTGCTTCTCATTCCAAGACGAGAGCCCATGAAGTAAGCCTCATCGGGGAACGAGTGCCGATTGTAGCTCGTTACCATCTAGTGGCAGGAGTGTGAAGTGACATTCACCAGTAAATTCCCTATGGAGTTAGCAATGCAGTGCTGAGATTTTAAAAGACAAATGCCTCAAAGTTTGCTCCGTAACGCATTGAAGGCAAGGCTTCGGAGAATCGAAACATCAAAAAACGGAAGGTCGGACCGGAAAAAAAAAAAGAGAACGAAGGCATAGAATTTCACATCTCATCACGGAACATGGAAGTATGGTAACAGCCATCCCAGTATCATCAATCACACCCGTGGGTACATGGGAACAGGGACAGAAATGGGAGAAGACCACATGCCAACATGCAACAAACTTTCTCCCAGAACGAGAATGGACATGAAGTGACTGTCTAAGATAAATCCCATGTAATGGTACACATTTCACACAGACAGGCCAGCAGTTGATTGGACTAAGATCCGCAGCCTCAAAAGAAAAGAAGAAAGCATCCTCCAGTTCTCCCTGCCTCTTAAAATTGAAAGTGCCAGGTTCTCTCTGTTCTGAACATTCTGCCTCCATCATACCAAACCAAACTAAACTATTGCTGGGAAAAGGGATAGTAGAATATGAGAGTAAGAATCAGGAAAGATAATCTAAATAACAGCTTCCACTCACACCCGTGGGTACATGGGAACAGGGACAGAAATGGGAGAAGACCACGTGACCACAACCGATGCCAACATGCAACAAACTTTCTCCCAGAACGAGAATGGACATGAAGTGACTGTCTAAGATAAATCCCATGTAATGGTACACATTTCACACAGACAGGCCAGCAGTTGATTGGACTAAGATCCGCAGCCTCAAAAGAAAAGAAGAAAGCATCCTCCAGTTCTCCCTGCCTCTTAAAATTGAAAGTGCCAGGTTCTCTCTGTTCTGAACATTCTGCCTCCATCATACCAAACCAAACTAAACTATTGCTGGGAAAAGGGATAGTAGAATATGAGAGTAAGAATCAGGAAAGATAATCTAAATAACAGCTTCCACTCACCCCAGAGATCTCAGTTAACTTTAGTGTTTTAAAAACAACAAGAATGTGTGATTCAAGGACGAGATCTGATGCCAAAGGAAATCCATATTTCATGCTCTTACACTGTTTTCACTCCAGGTATGCTACTCCTTTAAAGCAAAATCGGCCTTGCAAATACAGCCCAGGATAATTCCCACTGCACAATAGCAAAACAAAGGAAGCTAGTTTGCAAAATGTAAAAGGAGCCATGACCATATTCAGACAGTCAGGTGTCTTTTATTACTTCTGGGAATTTGGCTTCTGGCATATCATCAAGTCTGGGCCTGATTGTCTGAATGCTCTGACTAGCTCTTTTTCTTTACTGAAATATAGGATCAACAACATGCATGATCATTCTGAAACCCTTGATCCATGCACTGGAAAGGGAGCTGCAGGAGTTAAGATGATATCTGGGGTCATCTTTTAGTCAGTTGTGTAGAAGTTCTCTCTCTGAATTAAGTGCACCTTCAAAGTGTATAGTTAAATCTTGCAATTTCCCACCTGGTGGCAATTTTAGTATAATATTGTATGAGAATGTACAATGAATAATGGAGAAGAGTGACAATTTTCACTTATCAAGCAAAACAGCATTTGCCTAATGGTTCACTTCATGAGCAAGGAGCAGTCTGGGCTTTTTGCCTAGATGTTTGATTTATGTCATTATCCCATTTCCTTTCAAAATTACAGCAAAATAGTTTATATTCCAGTGCATTCATGCCAGCAAGAAATGTGAATGTTAATTTCACTTCCACACAGAAGAAAGAGCAACAGACTTGAAAATGCACCAACGAGGGACCGACAACATTCAGTTTCTTTATGAGCCACATTTTATGTGATGAGATTTTGAGATGTTTGAAACTCAGAGGAACATATCCATCACAGGTTACAAACCATGATGGAGATGTGTAATCTCCAGGCTTTAAACCAGGGTACTGCAAGGGCCAGATGCAGGGGAGTGGTATCAGGAGACAGATATCTAGTCTCATGCGCTCCCAAACACATCTGGTGGAGCCGCTGTGAGATACAGGAAGCTGGACTAGATGGGCCTTTGGCCTGATCCAGCATGGCTCTTCTTATGTTCTTATGTTCTTATATGCTAAAACCAGTCCAAGGCCTTTCAGATTTAATTTTAATTTTTCCATTAAATATGATGTTTATATCACATAAATATTGGGGAAAAATATTGACCAGAATCCTATTAGTGTTCATGTAATATGTGTGCAACGTGCTGCAGCTAATTGTGACTAACCAATGAAGTACTGGGTGTATCTTGGTCATGTACTTGGTGACATGTCTGATTTGCTACAGTTAGCAATACACAACTTATCTACACAACTATCTACAGGATTCGGGCCATTTAATTTTTCTCAGGAGCACAATAAGGAATAAAAGAGTCAAATATTGGGTCTGTGTATATATGATCATCTTACTACCCCATTCCCAAGTGAAGCATTAGTTTTAAAAATATGATAGAATGAACAATACCTTTGTAGTTACATCTAATTGCAATGAAAAGGAAAATGTGGGCTGATCAAAGGAAATCTTCCTCAAAGTCTAGATAGTTGCATCCTTTCACAATCATAAATTAAAATCATTACTGTATATCCATTTTTGTTTTCTGTGGAATGGGTATTTCAGGAAATTTCCAGTTTCTTGGTTTACTTGAAATGTGCAATCAGAATTAAATTGTAGTAGAATTAAAGTGTTAGAAACCCAGAACAAATTATCCTAGAAAAAAAAAGTCTCTTCCCCACCAAATCATCATACTGTAACTAGAAGCAGCTATAGGACATGTTTTATACAGGGAAATTATCATAGAAGGGAGAATGTTATTAATTCATTCCCCTTCCAACCAGCTCCCCAACAGGTTCTTGAAAGTTTTTTTTTATAAATGAGAGTGACTTTATGAGTCGCCTATATCAGCAGTATTTTTATTTCTCTTGGTCAAATAAGGTTTTCAGAGATTTCTTAGAAGTCACCAGATGTCCCAACGTGAATTTCAGATGGTAGCTCATTCTAGAGCGGGGGGAATTACAGAGAGGGCCCAGTTCCTTGCTTTCTCCTTCTGGGTCTCCTTTGATGTTGAAGCCCTTAGTCATCCTGCTTAAAATGTACATGCAGGATGGGAAGGCCCTTTTGGGAATAGATGTTCTGCCCTGTACTGAGAGCCCAAAATATTTAGCGATTTGTGAGTCAAAGCCAGTACATAGAATGCATTCCAGTCATCTGTGGTTAAGACTACCAGTGTGTATACCAGCAAGGTAAGGGACTTGGCGGCAAGATAGGGACACAGCTTTTCAATCCACCAAATGTGAGAATAAGCAAACCAGTCCAACGATGCTACCTGGATGCCCATCAACATTGCTGGATCCAGAAGGATGCTCAAGCTGTGAACCTCGTCTTTATTTGAGAGCATGCCCCCCTAAAGTGAGGGAAGCCCCTAATCCACAAGCAGGAAGAGCCCCACCTGGAGGACCTCCATCTTGTCCAGATTGAATTTCAATCTGTTGGCTTCCTTCTACTCCAGAACCATCATCACTCCCACTTGTGCGTGGGCCAGATGAGCCACGTGCATCGGAGACAATAGCAGGGCATCCACTGCAGAGAGATGGAGGAGAGAGAGAGAGAGAGAGAGAGAGAGAGAGAGAGAGAGAGAGAGAGAGAGAGAGAGAGAGAGAGAGAGAGAGAGAGAGAGATTGTGCATATTGATGGCACAAAACTCCAAATCTCTGAATGACTTCACCCCATAGCTGTCCAGTTTCCCCCAGTGCTGGCCTGGATGGGAGGAGAGAGTTGCAATGTGTGTGCATGTGCAATAACACTAACACAAGCATCAACATGCATGGGCACGCATGCATGCACCACTTATACCTCCCACCATGCCTACCAAGTCCACAGGGGTGGCTTGGCCAGGATTCAGCTTCCTTGGCCATTGCTTGAACTCATCCTGCCATCGCCACCACCTTCCCCACCGTCTCCTGCCACTGGTTCCAAGCCCGCACCACTGCTGAGTCACTCCCACTTGTGCATGGGCAAGGTGCAATGGGGTGGAGGAGGGTCCATGCCATGGGCGAGCCCGGCCCTGCCTGGAGCCACACTGGCCCACTGCCCACCCAGCTCCACCTCTGCCTCCACCCCTCTCACCAGTGAGTGGGTGGTGAGTGGGTGAGGGAAGGAGGGGTGGCAGGGGAAGTCCACCATGGGGACTCTGCCAGATGAGCCACGTGCATCGGAGACAATAGCAGGGTTGGCCGCGGAGAGCCCCGCTTCCTCTGTCCAGCACTGCTGATGTGCACGAAAGCTCCTAGCCAACTGGCACTCAGGATGTCCTCTTTGGTTTGTCCCCCACCCACTCTCCCATCGCCCAGGTTTCCCTGCTTGGAGGCTTGCTGCAAAAAGCCTCTATGTCAGCTGCTGCCACCAGGACATTTCCAGGAAAATAAATGTTCCGGGAAGGCGGCGGGATAAAAGCTGGAAAATGGTAGTGTCCCAGCTAAAACAGGACACTTGACATGTATGCTTCACCCGGAGGTCACACATATAGATATTTAATAGCAGAAGGAGAAGATTGACCCCTGAGGGCCTCTGCAGTTTAGAATCAACTTAATATTAAATATATTATACCAGATACATGTGATATAGTGTTTAAAATGGAAGGCTCGGACTCAGGAGACCTGAATTCAAATCCTGGTTTGGCTGCAGAAACTCTCTGGGTATCATGGAACTTGTAAAAACACTTCTCATTTACTCTGAAAGCCCTATTAGGGTCACTATAAGTTGGTTCTGAATTGATGCCATATAACACACAGTAGTGATGTTAGAATTAAATGGCTGGTAGTGTGAAAACCATGATTATTTGAGTTTTAATGTTAAGTTAAAAATATGACCACTTCATGTTTTGCAATCAAATATCCATGTAATGCAACAAACACCCTCTTACTAGTTTTACAACAGTGATTTGTCCAATTTATTGTGTTTTGTAATGATACAAAATCATGACCATTAAGCATTACACTTGAATATTCTTCATGTTTATTGAAATGTAATTGAAGGACAACTTAAAGCTTCAAAAAGTTTCTTGTTTCTGGCATGAAAATAATGTACTTTATTAATTCATGTTTTTCTAAAGATATAGAATGCTAACCATGTTCTATTTTTGTTTTCCTTTTAATTAGCTACAAAGTACTAATGAAAAAAAACACCAAATCCTGTGTCAGCTTCAGCAAGTTAATTTAAAGTCTTCATTTTCATTTAAGTAGCCAATTACATGTAGTATGAAAGATTTACTAATGACAACAGTTATTCAATTTTATTTGAAGTGCATGTAATTCCATTCTTATTTTCTCTTGTTTTTTATTTTTGGGTTTTTGGAGAATAATCAGGCAAAGCAATAAGATCACTTTAATTTAACAAAGCAGTTTTTTATTCTTTCCATCAGTTTAATTACACAAAGGATAATAAAACCTTTTTCTCGGATATTCTGCCTGTCCTACATGGATACAGTGCAAGCACTTATTTAATCCCCTTTCAGTGTTGTTAAGAAAGCATAATTTTAAAGAAATATAAAATAGCTGAAACAAACTTTTGTATTGGAAAAAGGAAAAATAAAGCACACACACATTCCGCTTGATATGGAAGCATGCAAAAGATCATTGCATTATGTCAGTGTAGACTATGCCTGCTTTGCGGGTAGGCCAATGAATCACTTCCTGTTGTCAGAGAAGACATGTTAAGGGAGAAAAATACATTTGCTACCTCTTCCTTCAAGGGAAAATGATTTTCAAAAGTTTCATCCTCTGTCACGTGATAAGATAATCTCCTAATGGCCAAAGTGCCAGAGGGCAGCTTTGCCCGGGCATCCAGCTGGTGGCACAGTTGAAGAAGTCACGTGATGTGTCAGGCACCATAGAATAAACAGGATCACCCCATGCGGTACGTGCAAAAGTTGCATCCTCTGCTACATGATAATGCTGGATCCAGGATAGAAACAGGAAAGCTGGACAGTGCAGAAAGATGACAGGAAAACAATTTGTTCAAAATGTGGTGTTGGAGGACAGCAAGGTCCATTAGATAGACAAATTAATGGGTTATTTATCAAATGAAGCTTCACAAATTTAATCATGCTTCCAAGATCCATGTACAGTAATCCCCTGCTTATTACAGGTGTTAGGGACCTGACTCAAACCCACAATAAAGGAAAATCTGCAATATGTGGATGCTGGGGCGGGTTGGGATTAGAGTGGGCTGTCTGGGGCCTCGTACACTTACCTTAAGCCTGTCACTGCCCCACACATGCCTCCAACAGGCTTCCCGGGCCTGGGTTTCAGGTGATCTGGAAGTCACTTCTAGTTTTCTGAAGTGACTTCTGATTCACCAGAAACCACCCCTGGGGCTTCTGACAGGCCCGGGAAACCTGTTGGAGGCCCCAGAAGTGGTTTTGGGCGATCTGGAAGGCACTGTCATTTTTTCAGAAAACCACTTGCAGTTCACCAGAAACCAGTTCTGGGGCATCCGACAGGCCCAGGAAGCCTGTTGGAGGCTCACTCGAGGCAGTGCCAAGCCTGAGGTAAATGCAGGAGTCTCCCAACAGGCCCACACAGGAGCCCTTGCCTTCATATACTGCAGTCCTGTGATATACCAGGACTGCAGTATATGAACCACGAATGGCAGGGGATGACTGTAACAAGAATGGGGCAACAGTGGCTTTGCCCAGGGAGGGAGCAAATTTAGTTGACATGTACTTTCCCAGCTTCTAGGATTTGCCTAGTTTATAGCTATAGGAATAGACACAGTAAACCAAGCTTCCAGGGCAATTTTTTTGGGGGAGGGGAGGGGCAAGCCACCAGAGTGCAGAAGACAGGGATCTAGTAGAGCGAAACTTCATGGGGCAGGAGAGGGCATACGTACTGGGGGCTTGATAGACAGGATCTTCAGCCCAGAGACAGGGGAGGTGCCTGGATGGATAAATGGGCTAATCAGACTGTAGGTAGACGAAGCCTCTCTTGTTGGGATTTGTATCTACCCAAAATCCAGGAGACCAACCCCTGGCGCCCAGATGAATGCCTACTCTACCTAGATCAGTGATGGGCTTTTCCATAATGGATCTGGTTTCCTCAGGGTTTGGCAGACAGGGCCTATGGTCTTGATGGAGCAGGAAATGATGGCTACTCTACCCAGGTTGTAAAAAGACCAGGCTTTCATATCATACAACGGCAAGTCTACTTGGGGCTCAGTAGATCAGGCCTTTGGGCTGGAGGACTGAAAGCCTATAACAATGTGTTCTACAATAATTGTGTGTATGCATGCATGCACACATGTGTAGATGTTTTTTGTTGTTTTTGTTTTCATAGCCTTGAAAGTGCTGCTGATGTGCTGGAGAGGAGGTGAGATGGTGTTTAGTTTCATGATGACGTTTCAGTTTTACTATAACATGATGAATTGCAAAATTGATTTGTGAGGGCATTCTGCACTGCTTCCTTCATGTGCCAAAAATGGCCAGTCACAGTTCTGAAGTGGGAACTCTCACTAGAAGCTAACATGACTAAGCTGAGACTGGTTCTTTAGACCCATCATCAAAGATAATGATAAGAAAAATGGAATGTAAATAGGGAAAAGAAGACCTAGAATAAGAGGGGCTAACTTAATAAAGGAAGACTTTACATTCTGTTTGCAACCCCTGAAGAGGACTGGCAATTGAAGGGCCTTCTGACTTCACTAATTCATAGGGTCATTATAAGTTCAAAATGACTTAATAGCATGTAACAGCAAGATGAAAGATGGAAACATACTACCATTAAGTGTGATTTTTAAAAGGTTCTTATTTCCATGGCATTAAACTCCTTCTGCATTTCTCCCAACCACTTGTGTAAATGTGTAAACAGTTCCTTGTGGATTTCTTAAAATGGATACTATCAGGCAGCTATTTCAGAATTACCTGCTATCATTCCTTCTTTCTGTTTATTTGTACCCCTGCTTTTCCCCTCCAAAAGAATGTTAAAGTGGCTAATATGACCCAAAGCAAGACTGTAATTTCAAAACATCAGCTAAAACAAGCACTGCCCATTAGAGGTGTACACATTTGTGGTTTTTCAACTACTGTTCTAGAATTCCCAGAATCCATGAATACTATGGTCCAAAACTGTCAATCTGCCATCTTTAATATCCACTGATACACATGTTGGGACAAATGAACAAGTAAGCAAGGAAACACAAGCTTTCCATTCCTTCTCCTCCTGTATCTTCCAGATTCTTACCTTGCTGCAATTCGTAGTAATATGAGTGTAAGACCCATTGAAAAATTAATAGCAGGGGCTATTTTCTTTCAAAATAGTTCCTGCCTAAAGACCAAAGAGGACATTATAGGTAGTCCATAATTAGAGCTGAAACCACATTAATTTTGTAGAGCAGTGATTCAGGCAGTCTTTCATATTTAAGCAACCAGACTTCAAAGGGATACCATTCGTAGGTCCTTAAAAATTAGTCACCGAAAAAGCAAGATAATTTCAGGAATCTGAATGGTCAAACAAATGTCTAATGTGATGCTCACACAAAATTATTGCTTAGGTTTTCTTTTTCTGATAATAGGCTAGCTAAAATGTGACTAATTACAAAAACTTAATTGCACACTTTTTATTTCTTTAAAAGGCTTGAGAGTAAATAGTTTTGCTACTGAAGAAATGAGAAGAGCAGGAGACTGAAATGTGCATGTACGTGATGTCCCCTTCACTACACATGCAATGTTCTCAAACCACGGCCATTCCTGAATCCTACACTATGATAAATTTAACATGTACTTTACTGTGAAGAGGGATTCCTTCTGTTGGATTATCTAACCAAAGTGAACAGCCAGTGTTACTTTTTTATACTGCGGCTGTAATCCTGCCAAATCAAAGGGTTTGCCACACACTGCCCATTTAAAAGTAAGTACAGTGGTACCCTGACTTAAGAGCAGCTCGACTTAAGAGCAATTCACCTTAAGAGCAGAACAACTGTTGGCATTTTAATTGCCACCTTACAAATTTTAGCTATGGTCTGCTCAACTTACATTTTTTTCTTTTTTTTAATTTTTAACTTATTTTTTGCAAATTTTTAGACAGGTACCCCGACTTAAGAGTAATTTGACTTAAGAGCACACATTCGGAATGGATTAAATTCGTAAGTTGAGGTACCACTGTAATGTTTTTAGTGAAACAGCTCTGTATACTTTATTTTATTTAATTAAAACATTTCTATCCCACTTTTTCTCCTCAAAAGGACCCAAGGTGACTTTGATGATACTAAATTTATCGTGTTGTAGCATGGAACATCTTCATAAATTTGGATATTTTTTGAGTGATATGTATATTGGGATATCTATAAAATAGTAAGTAGAGTTTGTAATTCAAGAAGAGATTTTTTTTAAAGAAAACAAAAAACATGCACAAGGAAATAAAACAATTTAGTGAGCAGGTTACAATGAAATGAAATAACAGTGATACAGGTTGGTACTACAGCCTACAACACAGTCATTTCTTTTTCTTCTATATGAATATTTTTTCAGACAGACAGACAGACAGACAGACAGATAATAGATAGATAGATAGATAGATAGACAGATAGATAGATAGATAGATAGATGATACCTTAACATGAGTACTAACAAAACCAGTTTCATTCATAATCTTTTGTAAAAGCAGGCAACACTCATTCTCACTTGTCTTTCCTTAACAGTTTATTCTTCCCCATTCCGATTCTCTAACTCTATTCTTCACACATACCCTTATCTACAAAACTAAATCTCTCCAGCTGGAAACAAGACAAACCTATCAGCTCACAGTTCCATTCATAAACATTCTTTTACATTTCTCATATCTTGTAATAGTCATTTCCAGCACAAATATGATATGCATTTCTCTTGAACAATCCCAGAAAGTTAACACATATGCAAATACAAACCTATACACAGAACATAAAAATAGTGTAATCACAGCATACTCCCCCTGTGCCTATGTTTTGAAATATATTTTGTCCAACATGTCTCTATTAACACCAGAAGCTAAATGGGATGGGGTTAAAGAGGGGTAAAGAATGAGGGGAAGGTTTAATCCTAGAAAGATTGGATGACAGGAATGGAGCTGGATGCATAAATGAGGATCATTTTTTTCATATAATATATTGGTTCTTTCCCCTTCAGATCTGACTATGCAAACTATGTTAGCAGTCATTCTTCAAGCAGCTTTCCTGTCTGCACATAAGTGTACCTTTCCAGAGTCAGATTTATTTAAATGAAACACATCCTAGGGAGCAAGTTTGCATAGTAGGACTCCTAGAGTGCAAAATACTAAATTCTCCACCATATCTTTTCTTTTCTTTTACTCCCCCCCCCTCATCAGCATGACAGTCTCTGGAGAAAAGCTTGCCGTGGCTCTATCGTGAGTTACACGCTGGCTGCGTGAAATATCACTGGGATGCTAAACTGACATTTTGTTGATAAGATTTGCATTAAAATATAGTCCCTGAAATTCTGCTTTGCAAATAGACCGCAGTGCACCACCTTTATCAACTTCAAACACACTTAGCCTTTCCATGCATAAAACTTACAGTAACATTTCCCAGCAAATGTTCTCCTAAAAGAGCCCGTGGGAGAGGGGGAGGAGGAGGAAAGAGAAAAGAAACTATTTCATTTATGATCAATTCCCCGTAGTTCCAGGGAATGAACCTAAAAAAATGTGAGACATTATGAATCCTTGTTTCACTTCTCTGCATTTATTTCACTGCAAATGTCTTATGCAAATGGGAGCCATTAGCATACTTCCCCCCCCCAACGCGGTGCCTCAAGTATTCTTGATGGTTTCTTCTCCTTAATTTTCCTGTTTCTTCCACTTCAGAGAAAGAATATGTTGAAGGTTCATCTCTCCCCCACTCCTTCCACACACAAATCACTTAAGAATCGATTACTCAACCATTTTCTTAGGTTTTGCAAAAATGCACAAAGAAGACAAATGTTCCACTTCTAATTTATCTGTTCAGACTGATGTCACTTGGATTCACTGGGGGAATCGAACCTCATGTAACAGCAAAAGTCCAAACCCATTCTAAATGAACAGACACAGTTTTGGTAACCAAAACAGGTCTGACTCCACTCATTCAAATAACATTAATTTCTCCTAATCCCTCTTCCAATATTTTGTAAATAATTCTGACAGATTTGCCATACTTGTTTCTTTATCAGAGTTAGTTCTTCTCCCTGCTAGTTTTCTTTTAAATAAAATATTTAAGCTTTAGTCCTGTCCTTTCCACCTATGGAAATTATTTTCAGTTACTTTTATTCTGATACCTACCACCCTCACCACCAGACCAGATATACCTGTTCCTAGACCTGTGTCTGAATATTACCTGTTTCATGTACAAAGGGGACTTTTATAGACAGAAGCATGGTTATGCCATGGTCACCCATAGTTGCTAACCTATACATGGAAGAAGTGGGGAGGAAGGCACTCAACACCTTCCCAGGGATGACACCATCCCTCTGATTCAACTTCCATTGCAGTTGAGAAGCATCATTTATTTGATCATAAAAGAGCTCTTGGTTTATAAACAGAAAGTGATGTATTTCAACAAATTATTTAATATGACCAAGGTTTAGAAAGCACCAAAGTAATGATGGCTTATAATTACAAGAAATGAAAGTTCCCAACTTCTTTGCATCAAAATGCAACATTTACTAGCCTGCAGTGAGGTAGAGATTAGCTTCTAATTGGATGGAATTAAAAAAGAAACAACAGGAGTGCACACAATGGTCTTAAAAGTGCCTGTACATTTAATCGGATTTACATGTGAGAGTGTGCTTTCTGAACATTCATGATAGGAGTGTACTGCGTCAGGTAGGAACACTAGGGATCTTGACAAGAATGTAGATCACCACAGTTCTGCTCTGAATGGTACTGTGTGTGTGTGTTGTGTCGTTATAGTCGTGATTGACTCTTCGTGACCCCATGTCTATGGAGTCTTCTTGGCAGGAGTACTGAATGGTACTGGATGCCTTAAATGCTCTGGGCTGTATATTGTGCCTCATTATTATAAGCCACCTTGGGTCCTTTTCCAAGGAGAAATGTGCAATAAAAGTATCCCAAAAAATAATAAAAAAGAAATACAGTGAACCCTTGTATAACAAACAACTTGTATAACATAAAATTCGTACAACATAAAAATTCCGGAGATAGGTGAAATTTGCTTAACATAATTGCCTATGGGGTGAATTTGTACAACATAAAAATGGGATTACTCCATTTTCAATGCATTCCTATGAGAATCTGTATAAAGGAAAATTTGCTTAACATAATTTCATTTGGAACGAATTAATTCCTTTATACAAGGTACCACTGTATGGTGGCTCTGCAAAGGGACTGATCCCTGGGTGGGTCTTCTTTGCCAACCCATTCAGATCTTTGTGTGAAAGTGTGCCTTCTGCGAGGCTGACCTGCAGGGGATCAGCAGATTATAATCAGCCCTGGGTCTGGCTTCCCTTTTGACTTGGTTCTTCCCACCTTCCCAACCCTTTTGTCAGAGAGAATTAGATTAGCTGGTTGCGTAAGGGCCAGATGGGAATTTTTGGCTAGCAATCGCATTGGCCCAGATCGACGGGAGGATGAGAGGTTTCTTAATAACAATTGCCCTAGTCACAATTGGTAGGCAGTGCAAGAGGTAACAAAGTCAAGGAGATTCCAGCCCCTTGCCTGCTTGCACTACATTCAAGCCCTCTTTTCATAGGTAAGGGTTAGCCATTAAAAGATTAAAGACAAATTGTTATCAATAAATTGTGGCAAAATTTTAACCCATATGAGCTTGTCTCACCTCTTTATTCTGTGTTGGTTGGGCAATGTGTTTTGATGTTGCTTCTGGGCCCCATCTTTTTGTACAGTATTTGTTTGATCCATATAATACATATTTGATTTTGTTTACTATTTGTATAATTTTTAGCTTTAAATATTGGATTTAAATACTGTATGCTACCTTGGGTCTTTCTGAAGGAGTAACATGAATAGATAGATAGATAGATAGATAGATAGATAGATAGATAGATAGATAGATAGATAGATAGATAGATACTTTAACATGAGTACTAACAAAAGCAGTTTCATTCATAATCTTTTGTAAAAAAAACAACACAGGCAACACTCATTCTCACTTGTCTTTCCTTAACAGTTTGTTCTCCCCCATTCTGATTCTCTAACTGTATTCTTCGCACACACCCTTATCTACAAAACTAAAATAGATACATAGAGTGGATATAAAAAGTTTACACACCTTTAATGAGACCTATGAACTGTACAACTCAGTTGAACCACAAACTGAAATCTTTTAGAAGTTTCAGAGAGGATAGCCGTGTTAGTCTTTTCAAGAATTTCAAGCAAAAATCAATGAAAAACAAAACAAAACAAAACAAAAGACACAAACACGAAACGTAACATTAAAATATGAAAGTTAGTCTTTGCCACATGTTTTGTGTTTTTTGTTTTGTTTTGTTTTAATTTTTCTTTGATTTTTGCCTAAAATCTTTTAGGTGGAGGAAGGAAAAAATAAAAAACTGAAATACTATGGTGCCACATGTGTGCTAACCCTCTTATATCAGGGCATGTAGCTGGGCTCAGCAGTAAAACATCACTTTCAAACTCATGTTAAGTAGGAGTCAGTACAAACCTGCCATCATTTAAAGTGCCTCTGAGGAATCCCAAATAAATCAGCCATGCTAATAGGTCTTTCCTGACATTTTCTTTGTCACGTCCTACAGCAGAAGCCATGGTCCACAGAGAGCTTCCAAAACATCAGAGGGATCTCATTGTTAAAAGGCATCAGTCAGGAGAAGGGTACAGAAGAATGTCCAAGGCATTAGATATACCATGGAACACAATGAAGACAGTCATCATCAAGTGGAGAAAATATGGCACAACAGTGACATTACCAAGAACTGGACGGCCCTGCAAAATTGATGAAAAGACTAGAAGAAAACTGGTCAGGGAGGCTGGCAAGAGGCCTACAGCAACATTAAAGAAGCTGCAGGAATATCTGGCAATTACTGGCTGTGTGGTGCATGTAACAACAATCTCCTGTATTCTTCACAAGTCTGGGCTATGGGGTAAAGTGGCAAGACAGAAGCCTTCTGAAGAAAAACATCCAAGCCCAGCTAAATTTTGCAAAAACCACATCTATAATATCCCAAAAGCATGTGGGGGAAAAGTGTTATGGCCTGATGAAGCCAAGGTTGAACTTTTCGGCCATAATTCCAAAATATATGTTTGGCGCAAAAACAGCACTGCCCATCACCAATAGAACACCATACCCACAGTGAAGCATGGTGGTGGCAGCATCATGCTTTGGGGCTGTTTTTCTTCAGCTGGGACAGGGGCCTTAGTCACGGTAGAGGGAATTATGAACAGTTCCAAATACCAGTCAATATTGGCACAAAACCTTCAGGATTCTGCTAGAAAGCTGAACATGAGGAGGATCTTCGTCTTTCAGCATGACATCGACTCAAAGCATACATCCAAATCAACAAAGGAATGGCTTCACCAGAAGAAGATTAACATTTTGGAATGGCCCAGCCAGAGCCCAGATCTGAATCTGATTGAATATCTGTGGGGTGATCCGAAGGGGGCTGTGCACTGGAGACACCCTTGCAATCTGAAAGATGTGGAGCGTTATTGCAAAGAAGAGTTGGCATATATGGCAAGTCAAGATGTGCCATACGGATAGACTCATACCCCCAAAGGCTGAGTGATGTAATACAATCAAAAGGTGCTTCAACAAAGTATTAGTTTAAGGATGTGCACACATATGCCACCATATTATTTTAGTTTTTTTTACCTTTCTTTCCTCCACCTAAAAGATAGTTTGTGGTTCAACTGAGTTGTACAGTTCATAGGTCTCATTAAAGGTGGGAAGAGTTCTGAAATGATTTATTTTTGTCTCATTCATTTACATCACAGACTGGCACCTGGCATTTTAACAGGGGTGTGTAAACTTTTTATATCCACTGTAGGTAGGTAGGTAGGTAGGTAGGTAGGTAGGTAGGTAGGTAGGTAGGTAGGTAGGTAGGTAGGTAGGTAGGTTTGAAGAGCTAAGCCCCTTTGAAAGCCCTACAAGGATGATTCTGGCCACTTCACTTTCTTCACCATTTTTTAAATAACTGCAAAGAAATATGGGTTTTTTTCAGAAGTACCCATAACAAAAACATTCCACTGTTAAGATGATAGGAAACTCCTCATGCTGGTCCATTGGTCCATGTAGTCCATGTAATGGAGCATCTCTCAAGGGTTTCAGGCTGGATTCTCTCCTACCTTGGGCTTAGTAAAGTGCTCTTATTGGAAAATGCTAATGCTGAGTACAGGCTGTATTCCAGAAATTTCAGAAATGTTATCAGCAGTTTTTCCATGATGTTTTAATAGGCATGCTTTATAGTTGTCCTTGTCTAATTAGAACCTTCGCTTGTCTAATTAGAACCTTCTAATAGCATAGTTGCTGAAGATAGAGTTATACATCAATTCAAATTATTCCTACCTACTCAAAACCTTTAACAGCCTTATAGAGATATAAATCCTGACCTGATTCATTCTTCCACGCTGAACAAAAAACTGAATCCCCACACTTCTTGCCGCAAGATAACAAGATAGTTTTTGCCAGTTCCAGACAGAATTTGTAGGTTTATGAGATTGATCTTTGGGCATACATTTACAGAATTTAAAACTACAATAACTGCTGTCTCACTGTGTAAAGTATTAAAAGCTGAAGCACTGCATGTTTTATGAGCAGTGGGCTTCTCTCTTTGTGCATCTTCTGTACGTGCCTTCATGCATGCCCACTCAGCTTCACAAGGAGAAAGTACAGTGAGGACATTTTGTGCAAATTGCACAAACAATAACAGAAGAGTTGTCATGTCTTGAAGTGTATGCAAGATCTTGAATCTCTCATGGCACTTATGCATATTTGACAGGCTGCATCACTATGCGGAAAGAGTCATAAATGAGTCATTTTTCTCCATCTCTACAGATTTGCTCTTCTTAGCATTTTATGTCTGTCTCAGGTTTCGACAAATACATTCAGATTTGCTGATGCCAAGGTTGCATCAGCATTTTAGTCTCTGACAGAGTTCCATGCCCTGTCCTTTTATTACAAAGGAATAGACAAATTGTGTATATATTGATTTTGATCAATAGTGTATAATTAATTAGAATGGGGGTAATAGAAAATTGCCACTTGGACAGAGATCCAACTTTGGCAAAAAAAGTATTGTATTGAATTGCACAAACAACAACAGAAGATATTTTAGAGTACTGTATCATTGGATGATGTTTTCTCTTCAGTTTGGAATAATTTAAAATATTATTAAAGCAGGGAATAAAGAGCCACATGTCCCTTAGCAAAATCAGACCACCACACCACATTTCAGCTCGTGGGGTGTGTCTGGGGGAAGCGGGCAATGTGTAGCCTCGTAGTTAAATTATAAACTGCTCCAAAAGTGCTTTAAGTTCTATGGGGTGGTATATATACAAGCAACAAACTCTGCTTTGTGCTTTGATTATTCAATGGGCTCTGAGTGAATAAGCCCCACAATTAGGCACAATAAAGTAAGCTAGGTCACAGACACTTGTCTCCTCCCTCCCTTAGGGGAACTTAATTTGTTTAACTGGGATCTGAAAAAATACAGATAGTGTTACAGACCAGGGAATAGAACCATCAGAATGATTGCCTGCTAAGTGGTCCAGGGTTCACTGGCCCTGATCTGTTGCCCTTTATTCAGATACAAAGCACATCAGAGAACTTCCACACAGCCATACAGTGTCAACAAACAGCAACTATTTCAGCAATTGTGTGACGTGATTTTCTTTTGCTTTTATTTTCACTTGTTATTATGCTCAGAGTCCTAAGCATATCCGTGGGTGGGTGGGTGGGTGGGCGAGTGGGTGTGTGTTGCATTGTTACAGCCCTGACCGACTTTTCCTGAACTCATCTGGAAGCTGACTCATGGTTACCGGACTTCTTTTCTGAGAGATAGAGAAACGTTTCGCTGCTCATCCAAACAGCTTCATCAGTCTGAATACAGCTAGTGCGAGTCCTCCATCTTATAGTCAGTCAGCTTTGACCTCTTGTCACCCTGGTCTGAATTAGGCTCATAAGATGAACAATGGCCTGAATAGGCTCGTTAGGGAGACAATAGTATCCATAACCTTAAGGTGAACAATGGCCTGAGGTGCTGAAACTTATCAAGAATGGGTCCTTAGCTATGGCCTTGGTGGTGAAGGCTTTTTGATTTGTCTGGGCACTTTGGAAAGCACACCCTGATAAGTAGCAGATAGACTATGCCTGAGGCTGCCACCTCTGTTGAGGGAGGGATTTTCAATGCTCACATGAATGGCTTCCCTTACTCCTCTCTCAAACCACCTCTCTGCTTTGTCTAATATGTGCACATCCTCATCTTTGAAAGAGTGCCCTTTGTCCTTCAAATGGAGGTGTACTGCTGATTCTGGTCCTGAGCTGTTACCCCTCCTATGTTGGGCCATTCTTCTGTTTAATGGCTGTTTAGTTTCTCCAATGTAGAGGTCTGAAGACTCCTCACTGCATTGGACTGCATATACTATATTGTTTCTTTTATGTTTTGGTATCGGATCATTTGGGTGGACAAGTCTCTGCCTTAGTGTGTTTGTGGGTTTGAAATAAACAGGGACGTGGATGACTGAGAATCTTCACCTGGATGACTGAGAATCTTCACAGACTTCCTGACCTCATGTCCATGGAGTTTTCTTGGCAGGAATACTGGAGTGGTTTGCCAGTTCCTACTCCAGGCACCTACAGCACCTGGTATCATTCTTAATGTGACTACATTTGAACGAGGAGAAATCCTGTTTAGAAATACCAAGAAATTTTGCTTAACATTTGCCAGTTAGAGAAGGCAGCTTAACTTTCAGTGCAAAATCAAATGGACACATTTAGATTTATTCTAAGTCACGAAAGCCAGTTGGATGGATTTTTGGCCAGTGCCTGTCCCAGTATAAGGATAACAATACATGATTAATGGCAAACTGCATGTTAGTTGAGAATAAGGCTTACTCTTCCACTACCCTGAAGCACTGAATTATGAATTATCCTTATTCTTCATAAAAATAGACTTTGGGAAACCTTGAAGAACTGCCACCATAAGGCTGCCTTTTCACACTACTGACTTGATCTTTCTTTCTTTCAAAAACCAATTAAGCTTGATAAAAATGAGTGAGTGTGGAGGAATGAAAGTCACATTTCTGGTTGATCGCATGGACTTTTGTCCTGTGGATAGATTAAATTACACATTGAATCCCAAAATGTGAGGGATTTGTGAGTGAAGCATTCTTGCTTTTCATTTCTCTAACTGTGATTTGGGAGGAGTCTTTCCGGTAGAAAGCTACAAACGATATAGGCCACACATCCTGCCATTGATATGTATATGACTAGTTGTCCTCCTGTGCCTTTCTGTTCTGTGAATGTACATTAGAGCCTACTGAGTAGAAAAAACAAAACCACCTGTTCCAAGATGGAAGTAAGAGCATGATAACAGTACAGAAAATGAAATCGTAGCTTTCCCAGTTTGAAGGAGTCAACAGGGGCAGATTCAAATAGCTCAGTCTGCACTGAACTCCAAGAGCAGAATATGCCTTAATAAGGTGCTAACAAGTCCTAAGTGGCAGGTCCCCCACTTCCCCAATATCTTATTCATTGTTCTCCTACCTGCTGTAGTAAAATTCTCTTCCAGCACTGATTTGAAACCTTTAAAATTCAAAGAGTCTGGAGATGTACACTTGGTAGTGAGGCCAAACACCTTGTAAGAACAGAAGAACAAAGGAGCCATTTTGGATCAGACCAAAGGCCTACCTAATCTACATAGTCCTGTGCCTATTAAGACATGGTGGCACCCAAATGGAAGATGAGGACCCAGCAACACGTGAAAACACCACCTCCACTTCTCCTTTATAAGTTTCTCAAACCATGAAGAGGTCTGCAGAGGAGCTTGTAAAGATGCTGAACTCTATCCCCTTGCAGAGCTCCAGGGGAACCTGGAGCCTTGATAAAGCAGCTGCTAGTCACAAGAGCCCTGAAATAGCTTTCAGCCAGACATGATTACAAGCTGCTCTGAAAACCTTCATGGTCACTGGATGATTAGGGACACTGGAAATAATAATGTCCACATCCCACTTAGCTCTCACCATATATTCAAGAAGTTCAGACATTGAGATCTTTTGACCCAAGATCTGGCTGGAAAACTTGGAGATTTGGCAGGATCCCCAGAGTAGCATAGCTACAGTGTTTCTGGTAATGCATGTCTTATGATTAGAAAGAGGATCTGACAGTAAGTTCTCTGCCATTCCTATCTCTGGAAAACAAAATCTTGGAAATACAAACTTCTGCCTCCTTGGATGTGTTGTGGTTGCCCACATTTTGCTCTGAAGGCTTTAGAAACGAAGCCTGCTTAACCTCAAGACAGCCTCCGAAACCACTGGGAGCATCCAAATTCAATCTCAGGTTTCAGCCAATCACAATCCTGAATGTATTGTGGATGTATTTTTCTTGGGGTGGGCCTGGCTCATTCTATAATATTTTGTTTTGTAACACAGTCTTTTATTGTACAGTACTTATTTGCACTGTCTTCATATCGGGGTGTTAGTGAAAAAGAATTATCCTCTTTTCTTTTAAGCTCATTTGGTGTGCCTCCCTATGTTCTGTATTTCCTAGTCTTTCAACATCTTCCCTCTCGGCACAGAAATCTTTCAGTGTTGCCTGCCCCAGATATCAGCCATGTTGTGGTCCAGTGGAGCAATGTTTTCCTCTTAACAGTGCATGGTGCCCTTCTTCAACATACAGAATCATCTTCACTTTTTGGGGAGGCCTTATATCCTTGGATCTCAGGGCAGGTTGCAACACTGCATAAAACACTCCACTTCATTTTCATTACTGGGTGTCCATTGAAGGAACAACTCAACTGATTTATCAAAAAGCAAAATAAACTTATCATGCTTGTGATTACAATAGACAGAGCATTCTTATGCAAAGAAAGAAAGGGAGGAAGGGAGGAAGGGAGAGAGAGAGAGAGGGAGAGAGAGAGAGAAAGAAAGAAAATAAGAAAGAAAGAAAGAAAGAAAGAAAGAAAGAAAGAAAGAAAGAAAGAAAGAAAGAAAGAAAGAAGTGGGTTCCTAATGCTACCATGTGCTTCAGTTTCAAATGTTTGAAAAAGAACATATAAAGCTTTTATTAGTTTTTAAATAACTGATAATGGAAATGTGTTTATGTTCCTTCAGATGTTTGATATTATGTTCATTAAAATAAATTTAGATGAATCAAATTATTTGAACAAATAAAGTTTAGATTAGAGATGGGCAGAAAACAAAAGAAAATTTCGTTCCGTTATCTGTTGTTCGTTCTGTTACGTAATGGAATGAATAACGAAGCCCAGAGTAATTTAGGAAAGAACCAAACAGAACCAGAACAAATAGTTCGGATAGGTTCGGTTTGTTCTTCCCCGCTGGCGATGACAGCCCTACTGTCATCGCCAGTGGGGAAGGACTGTGAGAGCCCCGTTCTTGCCTCCACACGTGGAGGCAGGACCGCAGCTCTCTCTAAACAGATCTCTGCCACGGGGAGGTGACAGATGACTTGGCTGTCACCTCCCCGCTGCAGAGATCGGCCCAGAGTCCAGAATCCAGACTGAGGGCCGCGGTCTCACCACCGCAAATGGAGGTCAGGCCGTGGCTATCTCAATCTCCAATCTCCGCAGCAAGGGGATGACAGCTGGCTTGGCTGTCATCCCTCGCAGTGGAGGGCAGTCGGGAGAGGGCTGTGGTTTCATCTCCACAAGCGGAGCCGAGGCCACAGCTTTCTCCCAAGGGATCGCTGAAGAAGGGGCTGTGATCCGGCCTCCGCATGCAGAGGCAGGATCGCAGCCCCCTCTCGCCACCCTCTGACATGGTGCATGACAGCCCACCGGGCTGTCATGAACTGTGGCGGAGATCGCTGGAGAGGGGGCTGCGATCTGGCCTCCATGTGAGGAGGCCCTCTGCCTTCCCTGTGCTGGATGACAGCGCCAGGCACCCTGTCATCAAGTGTGGGGATGATCCCTTTGAGACCCCTGCTCACCCCTCTGCATGCAGAGGGGCGAACGGGGGTCTCGGCTTCCCCACGCTGGATGACAGTGCTGGGCGCCCTGTCATCCGGCGAGGAGAAGATCCCTCTCGCCACCCTCCGCCATGGGGCATGACAGAGGGGTGAGCAGGGGTCTCAAAGGGATCTTCCCCGTGCCAGATGACAGGGTGCCCGGAGTGTCATCTGGAGTGGGGAAGGTGGTGAGTGGCGAGAGGGGGCTGCGATCTGTCCTCCGCATGAAGAGGTGGGATTGCAGCCCCTTTTCCAGCGATCTCCACCCCGGTGCATTACAGCCTGGTGTTCTGTCATGCACCGTGTCAGAGGGAGGTGAAAGGGATCTTCCCTATGCCGGATGACAGGGCGCCTGGTGCTGTCATCTGGCGCAGGGAAGGTGAGATCCCCATTTGCCCCTCTGCATGCAGAGGGGCAAGCAGGGGTCTCAAAGGGATCTTCCCTGTGCCAGATGACAGGGCGCCCAGCGCTGTCATCTGGCGCAGGCAAGGTGAGAGCCCCGTTTGCCCCTCTGCATTCAGAGGGGTGAGCAGGGGTCTCAAAGGGATCTTCCCTGCATTGGATTACAGGGTGCCCAGCGCTGTCATCCGGCATGGGGAAGGCAGTGGGGGGTGAGAGAGGGCCCTCTCTAGCCCCTTCTCCAGTGATCTCCGCACTGGTGCACGACAGCCTGGCAGGCTGTCATGCACCGTGGTGGAGGGTAGTGAGTTGGAGCGAGGAAGCCGAGACCCCCGTTGGCCCCTCTGCATGCAGAGGGGCGAACGGGGGATCTCAAAGGGATCTTCCCCTCACCAGATGACAGGGCTCCCGGCACTGTCATCCGGCGCGGGGGAGGCGAGACCCCCATTCCTGAAACAACAAAAAAGGAACTTTTTTTAAAAAAATATCATTCAAAAAAATGGAAACAAAGGGAGATGGGCCACAAAACAGAACGGAAACAGAACACCATTTTTCCATTTCATGCCCATCTCTAGTTTAGATATCAGGGATCCATTTCGTTTTGTGCCCATCTCTAGTTTTTCCGTTTTGTGCCCATCTCTAGTTTAGATATCAGGGATCCATTTGTTTAAAAAATCTTTGATGATTCTAATCCTCCTCCTCCTCATCCTCCTCCTCCTCCTCATCATCATCCTCATCATCCCAGTATTAACGGTCTGAGAATTTATTCACAGGTATTTCTGTTCCTTAACAAGATTCATGAGAAAGACCTCTAAGTGGATTAGCTGGCAGGAAAGAGAGGATTGGTAGCTTAAGTGCAAGTTCTTAAATATCTAAAATAAAAATAAAATAGGATTATTGGGGCTCTTCCTGTGGCTTTACAGCTCTGAAAATCATACTCTAAATTCTGATTTGAATTAATAACTTACCTTACAGTTGGAAAAACGTACTTTGTCATCCAGGTCACAAACCAGCTGCACAACCTACTGGATTATTTTGTTGCTTCTAAAAATTGCAGTCAGGTAGTCCAAAAATAGTTTCTAATTTGGGAAAGAGAGTTAAAAATGTAGGAAATATTATTAATAGAAGCAGCTGTATTTACTGCCTGACATTTTTTTAAAGTGGCTGTTCTTTCACATTGATATGAATGCAAAGCATGAGGCCCGTAAACATATGAAAGAGAATATTTCATTTTGTTTATTAGGCTTACAGAAGCTTGCTAATAACAGCTTTGTAATGTATGGTTCCCAGGTATCAGTAAATTGGTGTAAGAGCATAGCTGAACTGTGAATGTGGCTCTTTGTTGACTATGCTTTGCAAAATTGTCAAGAAACAGAAAGATACACAGAAGATATGTCTGTCCTAAATAAAATCTACATTCTGTTACTTTGTAGATTTAAATTTTATAATAAAATTATAAAATATTATAATATTTTTATTCTCAGCATCAAGTCTGAAACCAACAGATTGAGTTACAGAAACTTCCATTAATTAATTTTTTCCTTTTGCTGTCACTTATCTATCTATCTATCTATCTATCTATCTATCTATCTATCTATCTATCTATCTATCTATCTATCTATCTATCTATCTATCTATCTAAAAGGAAAGAAATTAGGGTTTCACTCAAGCATTATCTGGGGGCGTAGTGGTTCTGTGGACTAAGGCACCGAAACTGTTGACTACAAAGTCGGCAGCTCGGTGATTTGAATCCCGAGTGCCACGCAGCGGAGTGATCTCCCACTGATAACCCCAGCTCCTGCTAACCTAGCAGTTCGAAAGCATGTACATGCAAGTAGATAAATAGGTAGTGCCGTGAAAAGCGGGAAGGTAAAAACAGTGTTTCCTTGCAGCCATGCTGGCCACGTGGCCATGGAGTTGTACAACACCAGCTCTTTGGCATGAATACAGAGATAAGCACCACCCCTAGTGCTGGACATGACTAGCACACAGGTGCAGGGGGAACCTTTACATTTACCAAGCATTATCTAAAAGAAAATGTAGGTGAGATGGGAGTTTTAGGTGCAAAATTCCCAGCATTTTGCTTCTTCTGTGGTTGATAGTAATCCCAATAAGCAAAACCATTTTGTCTATAGGAAAAAGCTTCCTTGTAGCCTAAGCAAAGCCTCCCTTGCTTAGAATGGGGCACAGACAACAGGTAGCCCATGAAGCCCCATTAATATCCTATGCCTTCCAGAAAACATTTTAAAATGATTGTGGGGGAGGGGATAGCTCAGAAAGTTCTCTTATTTTTTCTAGGCAGCATGGGCCAATTCTGGTACTTTTGGTGATATTAGCTGTTCTCACCCCTTCACTGTGCAAAAAGTACAATGAGCTTTTTCAGTCTTTTTATTTGTAAATTACCCATATGTGTGAGGGGTGAGCTGACAGAGCATGTGTGGTGCTCCAAGGTCCAGAGATGTCTATGTGTGGCCCCTGGACCTCTGGAGATTGTGCATCCTGGTTCAGATAACCAAAGAGGGATGGGTCAATGTAAGAATGTCTCATTTTCTCCCAGGTCAAATTTATTTAAGTCTACATTTATTATTTTTCCTCATTAACCCATGTCTGCACATGGGTTTGTTTCCTAGCAGCACTGTTTTGCAAGACAGTTTTCCTTACAATCATGTTTTCCTGCAAATTGTCTCACCACATAAAGCTCACATAGTTTATTGTATTACTCAATATATGCATGTCTATATCCTTTTTAAAAAGATGTGAACTGGGTCAGAATGTTTTGAAGTAGTGGGTTTTTGTATGCACCTTTTTTCTGACTCGCAACCAAATTAAGCAGATCTGAATTTCAGGAATGCATACAGAACTGAACCCTTAAGAATGTCTTGTTTCCCTACAACTCAGTGACCTTTTATTGTCTGGCTTTGTTCCACACCTTTGGAACGCAGGAGAGATGCTAATTGGTTTAGGCAGCACAGGGACTTTTTTGTAAAATTTAAAACCCTATAAAATGGCCTCCATGGCACCTAGAGACACCACATTTTCTAGAAAACTTCCCCTTGCTATGCCCTACTAGCCCTGAAAGCTTAGTGATATTTGGGTTCTGAATGTCTGAGTTATGGCACACCCAAAGAATACCCCTAAGGTATCTTTCTTCCAGAAACCTAGAGACACCAAATGTGTCTGGAGGACTCCCATGACTCTCTTCTACAATCTCTCAAATTTTGGTGAAAATTGGGTTTTAGACTTCTGAGCTATTCAAGCACAAAGTGCCTCCCCACAAGATACTTCCCTTTAGCAACTCGTTTGGGGAAACTCAGTCTTCACTAAACTTGGAGAGATTGTAGAGGGGAGGCAGAGGACACTTCTTTGCACATTTGGTGTCTCTGAGTACCTGGGGAGAACTTTCCTGGAGGGACCTCTTTGGGGGTGTTTAACTCTGACACCATAAATTCAATCTTCCTCAACCCTGGAGGAAATGTAGAGAAGAGTCAAGGAAAGTTCCCTAAAAATTTGGTGTCTCTCGGTAACTTGGAGGCCATATTATTACAATTAATCAGTGATTCAAAAATCACTAAAAATTCATTAGTTTGTATTTGCTGGGGGTATCAATTTGAATGAACACAAACTGACAAATTAGCAACTATTGAATGAATTTTGCAGCTTGTTTTTTAAATTTATTTCCATCTCTATTCTTGACCTTTCTTATCCACCTATTATTCTCATTAAAATATCCACTGCCAAAGTCTCATCTCAATACTTAACAAACCTTTAATGCCAGCTGCCATTTAGAAGGAAACTGAACATATGGCTTACCAATCTTGTGTTCTAGGGACCAGGAAAATATAACATCTAGACTGTGATGTTGGATTGCAAATTCTGATATTTTCCACTGCCAGCCATCTACTAAGAACATGGTTGTTTTTATTTGAATAAAACTACACCATCTCATCTTCCACATGAATAACAATTTTTAGTCTCACAGTAAGGCAAAGGATTTTCCTGTTGTGCCACAGTTTCGAAAAAATGATAATCCCCTCTTAATTTGCATTGCTTCATTCACATTTCTCAAAATGGCAAGCAGCTACAAGGGACTCAGTATGTTTTTTCCATCTGTTCATCTGTCAACAGTCACTTTAAATGCTTCATGCTGATGATGTGTTGATATACCAAAAATGTGTATAACTGATGTTAGGGCAAACTGGATTTTTCTGAAGAACGGGCATATTAAATAAAATGCCAATCTTTTTTCTTCTATTTTTTTTAAAAGACAGAACTGGACATGTTTCCTCCTTCACAGCATTGAGTTCCTCGATTTAAAAAATGGAATTGTGCCCACCACTTAGCTGGAGAAGTTCAAAATGCTGAACAACGCTTGGACTTTTATTCTTTAACTATGGGGTCAATGGCTTTAAACGTACGAACCATAGCAACTTTTCTAATTTCAGACAAAATAAGTTGGCAAAAACAAGGATCAAATGGACAAAAGCATGTCAGAAAGGAGAAATGAAGATCAAAAGACAACCTCCCTCACCTCCATGTTAACTCTTCACAGCTAGAACTCATTAAGGCCGCTTCACAGGAGAGTACATGTAAGAAAGAGGAAAAAGTGGATGAATTGTCCTTGTCTGTCAGCATAATATAGAAATATGTGAAAAAAATATTACCTAAATAGCTGCAGGGGTATCTGAGGATCATAGGTTTCCTGACTAATTGTGGTTTATTAGTCTTTTGCCCCAAAATATTTTACTTTACTTTTAATTTACTTTAATTTATTTTAATATATATGCTGCCTCTTCCCCCATGGGGACTCAAGGCAACTTGGTTAATATAAACAATGTAATAAACATACAGTAATATCTTGGTTTATGAGCATAATCCATTCTGGAAACATGCTTGTATACCAAAACACTCTTATATCAAAGCAAATTTCCCCATAAAAATAATAGAAACTCAGATGGTTCTGTGGCCCCATAGACTACATTCTGTACATACAAAATGCCAGAACTTTCAAAAGAAGTTGGCTGGAAGTCCATGTCCACACCATGGTTTAGGTATCTGGCTTTGGAATTTTCTTTGTTTAACTAACAACAGGATTTTACTTAGTGTTTTTAATGTGACAATAATAAAATGCAATTTTAACCCTATATACACTTGACTAGCTACCCCATGACTAGAAATGGTTTGAAGAAATAAGAAAGGATGTTGGAAACAAATTAAATAAAAATATAAATATAAAGAAAAATTATGCCTTAATCTGTACTCGCCTTTGAAAACATTCCTGGCTGGTGCAAGGCAAACTTCCATTTCTCTGTCCTCCCTCTGCTTTTGAGGCTTGCCTGAGATGGAACATTCAAGACAATCACATACAATATAGCAGAGGGGGAGAGTGAAATCCATGATGTCATTCTGGATGAGGGTGCCGACTTGGCATGTTTTACCGAGACCTGGGTGGGAGAGGAGGGTGGTGTTCCCCTCTCCCAGCTATGCCCGCCTGGGTACTCGGTCCAGCACCAGTGTCGCTTGAAGGGTCGGGGAGGGGGAGTTGCTATAGTCTATCGGAGTTCTATCTCCTTGACCAGACTTCCTGTCCCCTTGGGAGAAGGCCTGGAGGGCCTGTACTGTGTGTTGGGATCACGAGACAGATTAGGGATTCTGCTGGTGTACCGCCCACCCTGCTGCGTACCAACAGTCTCCCTGCCTGAGCTGACGGAGGTTGTCTCGGACCTGGTGTTGCGGACCCCCAGGCTGTTGGTACTGGGGGACCTCAACATCCATGCTGAGGCAGCCTTGAATGGGGCAGCTCAGGACTTCATGGCCGCCATGAGAACCATGGGGCTGTCTCAATATGTCAACAGCCGAATGCATGAGAAGGGCCATACTTTAGATCTGGTCTTCTCAACGGGATTGGAGGATGGTGGTCTGGATGTGGAGGGGTTGGTTCTAATTCCATTGTCATGGTCAGACCACTTTCTGGTCAAGTTTAGGCTATTAGCTTCTTCTACCCTCTGCAAGGGTGGGGGATCTATTCAGATGATCCGCCCTCGGAGACTAATGGATCCAGATGGTTTCCTGAAAGCTCTGGGGGATTATCCATCTGATATGGCCAGCGCTCCTGTCGAAGCTCAGGTCACCCTGTGGAATAGGGAAATGTCCCGGGCGGTTGACATGATTGCACCTAAGCGCCCTCTCCCCTTACGCAGAGCCCAGACAGCTCCTTGGTATACATCTGAGCTGCGGGCAATGAAGCAGGAGGGGAGACGGCTGGAGCGCAAGGGGAGAAAATATCACTGTGAGTCCGATCGAACACGGCTTAGAGCCCATTATCGGGCCTATTCCGTGGCGATACGATTTGCGAAAAGGCAATATTTCACAAACCGTATTTGCTTCTTCAGAGTGCCGTCCAGCAGAGCTGTTTCGGGTGGTCCGGGACCTTCTTCAACCGAGAAATACGATGGAGGTTCTGGACCACTCAGCAGCCCGCTGTGACGAGTTTGCTGTCCACTTTGAGGGAAAAATCGCTCAGATTTGCAGGGAATTGGCCTCCACTATTGGTGCAGAATCAAGGGATGTGTCCAGTGTGCCGTGCTTAGGTCCAGTATTATTGTATGAGTTTCAATTATTGAGACCCGAGGATGTGGACAGGGTGCTTGGATATGTCCGTGCTACCACTACGCCACTCGACCCTTGCCCTTCTTGGCTAATTGAAAGATCTGCCAGGGGAGTTCGCACCTGGGTCCAGGAAGCTGTAAACGCCTCATTAAGAGAGGGAGTGGTCCCTGCTGCCTTAAAAGAGGCAGTAATTAGGCCACTCCTTAAAAAACCTAACCTGGGCCCAGGGCTGGTGGTTAACTACTGTCCAGTAGCGAACCTCCCTTATTTGGGCAAGGTGTTGGAGTGGGTGGTGGCCGGGCAACTCCAGGCACTGCTGGATGAAACGGATTTTCTGGATCCATTTCAATCTGGTTTCAGGCCGGGTTTTGGTACAGAGACTGCCTTGGTCGCCCTGTATGATGACCTCTGCTGGGAGAGAGACAGGGGGAGTGCAACCCTGTTGATACTCCTGGACCTCTCAGCGGCTTTCAACACCATCGACCATGGTGTCCTTCTGGATAGGCTGGCCAGGTTGGGAGTCGGAGGCACCGCTTTGCAGTGGTTCCATTCCTTCCTGGCTGACTGTGTCCAGAAGGTGGTGCTGGGGGACAGTTGCTCTGCCCCATGGCATTTATGTCATGGGGTTCCTCAGGGCTCTATACTGTCTCCCATGCTGTTCAACATCTACATGGAACCACTGGGAGAGGTCATCAGGAGGTTTGGGCTGAGGACTCAGCAATATGCTGATGATACTCAGCTCTACCTCTCGTTTTCCACCAATCCAGGTGAGGCGGTTTCTGTGCTGAACTCGTGTCTGGGCCAGATAATGGACTGGATGAGGGTTAACAAATTGAAACTCAATCCAGACAAGACAGAAATGCTGTTAGTGGGTGCTTCGCCAGACAGGTTAGAGGGCCACTTCCCTGTTCTGGACGGGGTTGCACTCCCCCTAAGGGACAGGGTCCACAGCTTGGGGGTGCTCCTGGACCCCGGTCTAACTCTGGAAGCCCAGGTGGATTCGGTGGCCAGGGGTGCCTTTCTCCAGCTGCGGAAAATATATCAGCTACGCCCCTACCTGGATGAACGGAGCCTCATAACAGTTACGCATGCACTGGTAACATCCCGTATTGATTACTGCAATGCGCTGTACATGGGGCTGCCTTTAAAGACGGTTCGGCGATTACAACTGGTTCAGAATCGTGCGGCGCGGCTAGTAAGTGGTGGAGCCGCTAGGGATCACATCACGCCGATTCTACGTAGCCTACATTGGTTACCAGTTGCTGCCCGAGCCCAATTCAAAGTGCTTGTTTTGACATATAAAGCCCTAAATGGCTTAGGACCTGGATACCTGAAGGACCCCCTCCTTCCATATGAACCTACCCGGCAATTAAGATCAAGCCAGGGGGCCCTCTTGAAAGAGCCATCCCTCAAGGAGGTAAGAGGGATGGCTTGCAGACACAGAGCCTTCTCGGCAGCTGCCCCCAAGCTATGGAATGCCCTCCCAAGTGAGATCCGCCTGGCGCCAACACTGATGACATTTGGGCGCCAGGTAAAAACCTTCCTGTTCCAGAAGTTTTTTAATTGATACAATTTAGATTGTGGGTCTTCTGATGGCAATTTTAGTGTGATGTTTTAGTATAAGGTTTTTATTGTTGTTTTAATTATTTATTGTTGTTTGATGTTTTTAACTGTTTTAATTCCTGATTGTAAGCCGCCCAGAGACCTTTAGGTAGTGGGCGGCATATAAGTTGTAAAAATAAATAAATAAATAAATAAATAAATAAATAAATAAATAAATATGATAATGTGACCTGCTCGAGTGCTGGTATTGCAAGACATTGTTCATTGTTCAATGCAGTTACCTCTACTCTTATTCCTCTTGTCAATGATAGTTTGTTAATGTTTCCTCCACTTGTGTTGACCCTTGTTTAAGGTCAGGTCTCCCTCTTTCACCCTATGCTTTCATTCTCATTCCTCCCAGTAAGCGAGTTGTCGGGGAAGCTTGGGGCACTCATACTTCTCCATCTCCCCCTTTCAGACTTTGAACTGGATCATCTCCCCTCTCCACAGATCCTTTTTATCAATACAGTCCCATTCCCCTGGTGGCTTTGGCTCTGTCTTTCACGGGACACTTTGACCCAAAGGTTCCACACCAGCTCCTTGTTCCAGGTTCTCCTCCTGTTCCCCTGGACTCTTGGATTCCCTTCCTTTAGGTTCCTTCACTAGTCATTCTCTTCACCCACATAGTCCTGTGCTCCTCACTTTGTAGACCTATCTAATGGCCTACCACCTCTTTCTTGGGCTCCATCAGGATTACTCCCTCCACTGGTAGTAGGACATCTTTATGTAGCCATCATCCATCAGGGTAGACTGATTCCCTGCTTTCTTCCAGAGATAATCTTCTGAATCTCAGGGCCAACATGTTGACCATGGCCCCTGTCTTCTGGCTCCCTGGATTCCCCGGCAGGATCCAGTTCAAGATGAGAAGGAATCTTCGGGATTGGGTCATCTCCTGAGTGAAATGGCACACTGACAGGGGCATCCATGGTCCTATCTTATTTACAGTACTGCAATGCTATTATTTTTGGATCAAGGTGGAAGAGGAAAAGAGGTACTAAAAACAAAACTAAAGAAGCAGAGTTTATATTTATTTAGTGTACCTTCATTTCATTATACTCAACCCATTTTCCATTTCAGAACACTAATCTACAATCTAGATAATGAAAGAATGCAGATTACCGATCAGTGTTTGGTCCATTCATGTCATAATGTAGGTTACTCTGTAGATTTCTTCTATATTGTTCCAACTCTGTTATAAAGACTATTTTCATATTTTCAAAAGCTGTGTGACAATGCACCATCATGGTACTTTATTTCTATTTTTATTAAACATGGAAATTATTGTCTAAATAATATGATATTGTATATGTCAACAGATGTTTGCTGCTCTACAAAGAGCGGGATTCTGGAAACAACAGTACTTTTGTTTAATTAAACAATATCAGGTTATTCCTTTTACAGTATATACAGATCAAAGGCCACTCAATATACCAGCTGTGTATTCCATTATCTCACTGTATGTTCATCTTGAGGACCAAAAATCCACAGTAAAAATCAGTGCAGAATCAGATGGTTTTTTTAAAAAACTGTTTTTGCTTTATTTGATTTGGGTTTTTTGTTACTTTATCTTGGCCCTTTAGAATGCAGTTCTGATTTAAGAATCTAGTATCAACCGGCTGTACTGTTTAATATACTAGCACAACATTTGTTTTGTTTTGTTGAGGTCATCAGGAGAGGCCTTTCTCTCAGATCCATCACCTTCTCAGGTGATTGATTGATTGATTGCTGAACCCCGTGCCATCAGGTAGGGGAAAAGGAGCAATTTTAAAACTTTTTTTTTGCCAGCCCCAAGCCCACGCTACAGCTGATTGGCACTTGGGGATCACCAAAACAAACAAACAAATAAATAAATAAATAAATAAATAAATAAATAAATAAATAAATAAATAAATAAATAAATAAAATCCCCCAGTTTCCCTGCACTTGATCGGGGGGGGGGGGGGAGAGAGGTTTTTTAAACCTTTTTTTTGTCATCCCAAACACACGCTACAGCTGATTGGTGCTTGGGGTGGCAAAAAAATGTTTGCAAAGCCCACCTTTTCCCACACCTGTAGTTACACAAGCACCACACACACACACACACACACACACACACACACACACACACACACACACAGAGAGAGAGAGAGAGAGAGGGAAGGAGTACACAAATGAAAAATGAAACATTTTTTTAAAAAGTCATTTCAAACAAAACAGAATGGAATGGAATGGAATGAAATGAAATAAAAAATGAAACAAAATGCTATTTTAGTGTTTTGTGCCCATCCCTAATTAGGTATGAAAAACAACAAGAATATTTAAGGCCAAATGACTTAACTCAATAAAATATACTTACGCAATTATCTGTATATTTGTTTATAAAGAATAATGGGATTGTGGCAGCTGCCTCCACCTTCAATAGTATCTCCTCCCTCTTTTAAATGTGATCCTTATGTTGACAGCAGGTGCTGATGTTAATGAATCTGCCAAATCACTGGTCACCTCTACAGAATGATTTCCTTGAGGTCACACTGTTGATTTTCTGACTGATGGAATGTTTAGTCATGTTATGGTAGTGAGGGAAAGCATAGGGAAATAATGTTATAAACTTTAAAGATAAATGCTTTGTCTTAAGCAGAACACTCTAAACAAAAAGCCCTGGATTGTCAGGATTGATTGTTTAATACTCATGTTGTCCACACTTCCCTTTACAAGACAAGCTGACAACCTCAGTTATGTTACAGCTTTACTTACCCTTTCCACTTTGGGGTTTTTAGGGATTATTGATGGTGCACAAATGTGATGACCCTTATTGGACCATTTTATGAAATGTGTAAACATGCCCCTAAAGAACATCTCCATTGTAAGATTGTGCCTCTTCGTCAAAGTAGAGTATTTATTTATTTATTATTTATTTATTTAACTTCTATACCATGCATTCTTGCAACAGCGGGCACTCTGGGGAGTAGATATGGGCACGGAACGAACATTTTTTCGTTTCCGTTACCGTTTGTCGTTTCCGTTATGCAACGAAACGACAAACAAAAATTGTGATGAAAATGCAACGAAACGAACAGAACCGTGAACATTGTGGTCGTTACGGTTCGTTTCCGTTAATGGCGACGCACAATGAAATGAGCTGTTTTAAATGTTAAAAAACGCCCCGGACATCCATAAAAACACAGCGATAATTATTTATATTGTCTGATAATACCTACCAGGGGGGTTGGGGTCCTTAAAACGTTTGTTTTTGTCTTCTCCCATCGCGATGTATTTTTCTTTTCCCTTTAAAATGGATGTCGCCACCAGCCTCCCTGTGTGTGTGCGTGCTGCGTACCTCTTGGTGAGTACCCTCCCTTGCCCCACAGTGCAGTCACTCTGCGGTTGCCTTGCACCCTGGGCAACGCCCGCCGCTGCCTTTGCAGCCTCCCTGCATACCTAGTCTATACTGTGTCTCTGCCAGCATCCAATTTTTAAAGTGTTTTCTCTCTGGTCTGGGGCGTTGGGGGATGCCTGCGCATGGAAATGCTTTAAAAATCACGCCAAAAGCGGGTAGAAACGACAGATGAAAAAACGAAAAACGGTAACAAAATTTTTCAAAAAATTCCCGACAAACGGAAATGAACCGAAACAGACCTCTCAACGACAAACGAAAAACCAAAACACCATTTTTCTGTTTCGTGCCCATCTCTACCGGGGAGTTTAGAGTATTAACAAATGCAAAATACTAAATAATATATATGTATAAACAATACAATATAATAAACACAATAAGCATAACTAAATCAAATCAAATCAATGGAGGACCAGAGGGCAAAAGAACTAAAAGCGGAACAAGAGAGGGTGAATGAGCAGCGAGTCATAACAGAATGAACTAATAGCTGGAAAAAGCCTTTCTATATAGCCACGTCTTGAGATGTTTGTTAAAAAACAGATGCAGAAGAGTTTGCAAAGCTCATGAGGAAAGGAAATGGCTTTGAATAATATGGGATCTCTCTCTCTCTCTCTCTCTCTCTCTCCCCCTCTCTCTCTGTTAAAGAGAGTAGCCCTCTCAATCAAATCACAAGATATCTCAGTCTAATGGATGCAACATTTTTATGTCATAGGCAGAAGCATCTCAAAATGGAACTCTCCTGAAAACTCCTGCTAATAGAAAAAAGTAGGGATTCCCCCCCCCCACACACACACAAACCGCTATGACTTCTCATTATAAGTCACGGCAGCATGTCCTCCATTTTTTGAAGGTCACTCAATCCTTTGGACAATGTGTCAAAAGAATACAAAGGTATACAGAGAGGAGGACCTTTTACCCCTATCTGCCAGTGGAAAAGTTCCACTATAGCCTTCAATTGACAGGAAAAAAATACTTCTGTCCATGGAAGGCTTTTGCTGAACTGTAACAATTGATTTCTTCACCAGTCCCACTTTATTTTAAACAAGGGCTCTGCTAAGGTACACTTACTGAAGTCTAAGTACTGATTTATTTGTGACTGGATTTGTTTCAGAATTATCCAGATTATGTGCTGGTTGCGTACTGAAATAAATGTTTAAATGTCAAATGATTCAGACAACTCCCATGACCCAATTCATAACCTGAATCCAATCAAAACTCTGTGTCTCACATTCATCTAGGGCAGGGGTGTCCAAACTTTTTGCAAGAAGGGCCAGATTTGGTGGGGTGAAAATGTGTGGGGGCCACCCATTCAGCCACATTTGGCCCCTGGGACAGAGTTTGGACAATCCTATAGGAAATGCAAGGAGGCAGGGAGGACACTGCAGCAACAGAGGTGGGAAAGGTAGGCTGCGCAGGTGGCTGTGGGGACAGAGGGAGGCAGGGAGGGCAGGCAAACCATAAAACTGTAAGCTGACTTCTCCATCCAGTATGGGGAGAGGTCAGCTGGTGGGGATGCATGACAGGTTGAGCTGTCAGAATTTGGTTGAGCTCAGGTTGAGCTCAGAATTTGAAAATGGGCTGCATTTGGCCCCCAGGCCTGACTTTGGACATGCCTGATCTGGGGGGGGGGGGGGAATCCTGCAGAAAGAATTTGGAAAGTGTGTATGTAAGACATGATGAAGCTAGGAAATTTGCCAACCTGGTAGACCACAAAGAAAAGATACAGTGGGCTAAACATCATGCAAATCAGCTATGACTAGTCCAACCACCACCATAGACTCATCAACTTAATGGAATTTACAAAAGTGTTGGCTTAGACATTGCATCAGTGGGTCTTCTCTTAATTGGAACCAGCACTAAGGCACTGGCAATAGCTTTTGGTTTTTTTTTGTCTCATCTACAGCTTACTGTTGGTAATTAGAGATGGGCATGAAATGAAAAAAAAATGGTGTTTTGTTTCTTTTTTCAGTTCATTTTCTTCATTTCATTTTTGTTTTTACCAAATTTTTTACTTAAACATTCATTTTGTTTGTCATTCTGCTCTCTTTTTTTGTTTTTTCTTAAAACACTACACTGTCTCTTGCCGCTGATTGCTTCAGTGGCTCAAAGACAGTTTTAAAACCTATGCCTTCCCCCCCACCCACAAATTTTTTTAGCATGTTGGGGGGAAAGGCATGGTTTTTTTAACTACCTTTGAGCCACCAAAGCAAGCGGTGATGGCTCAAGCAGCCACCACTTGCTTTGGTGGCACAAAGACAGTTTAAAAACCCTGCACCATTCCTCCCCAATGTCCCCGATTGAGGGGGGGAGGTACGGGGTTTTTAAACTGTCTTTGAGCCACCCAAGCAAGTGATGGGGAGAGACAGTGTAGTAGTTTTTAAGAAAAAGACAAAATATGAAGTGGATCGAAACAAAAATTTCCAGTTCGTTTCATTTCATTGTTCTTTTAAAATCAGTTCATTTTTCATTTTGTTCTGAAGTGAAATGATAAATGAAAAACAAAATGGAAAAAAATCATTCCGTGCCCATCTCTATTGGTAATGCCTCACAGCATAGCTCCTCCCCAATGTAGCATAAGAAAGGAAATGAAAGGCTTTGAGGCAGCATACTGTCTGTGAGGCACTGAAGCAGCATAGTGGCAGCAGCATGTTTGCTTTTGCTCATGAGTCAGAAGATTGCAGTCCATGCAAAGGAGATGAATAATAATCCAGCTGTTATACAGAAAGGGCAGAGGGCAGGAAAAGAGAAACCGATGATGTCAAAATGTATGTCTAATTATTCAAAGCCTAGATAAAGAATGCATGCATCCATCTTGCAATTTTGGAATTTTTGTACTCTTGGTTTCCTTATATGATTTTCACTGCTGCACCCTCTGCTTTTGCCTTGTAGCTCCTCTCCTAATGCACTCAGGTGACCAGCATATCCTCAAAAGCCCCTTGTCTTATGAAGTGGAAGACATTATTGGAAGGGAACTTCTAGCAGACCTCTTAACTGGTTGCTTCCTACTGGGCTTACCTAGACTCTTCTTCAGACCCATGATGGCCTGTGCCACCTGGGGCGGGGGGGGGGGGCAGCTGAACTCCACTTAACCTCTGCATTGAAATCTTCCCAAGCCCTTATTTTGTGCATGCTTAGTATCCTGGTCCAATGTAGCTCTAAAGCCAGTATTGCAATCCATGCCAATGTTTTAGAGCAGTACCTCAAGGCTATCAAACCCTCCCCACAATATCCAATGTGGAGAATTTCAATATGCCCTGTTTTACTCACCAGAAACTTCAAGGTACCCAAAGGGTTCCATGCCATCACTTGGTTCCATTCAAGGCAATAGCCTGTGCTGCTTAGCAACCAGGGACACTGGCCCTCCCCACCACATAGCAATAGAATTATCCACAGCCCAGACCCAACCCGCAGATGGGCCCTGTCAGTGGGAAGAGGCTGCATGCCACCCAATCTGTCGGAGCTCACCATTCTTTGCCACTCTCCTTCCTCACTGATCGTAACTGCCATTAGGGGGGATTAGGGTTCCGGAAAAAGACCCTTCCTGCTTGGGCATCAATGCTGGGATCTCCCGGACACAGAGATGGAATGCTGTGCAATTGCTGGGCTCTCGCCAGCACAGAGTGGAGGCCAAAGCTGCCTCACCTCACCTCTCCCCTTGCAACCTTTCCACCTAAGCTGGCTGAGTGGGCCTCCAACTGCATGATGCACCCCACAAGTTCCTCAATATGCTGCTGTCGATCTCAACCATCCATTGAGCAACAGTGATCCAAAGAGGCCAGCATTGGTGCACGGACAGAACTTTTGAAGCCTCCTGCCCCAGCCTCAACACTGCCAGGGCTGTTCATGCACATGTCCTGCTTCCTCATTACTGGAGAGAGAAAATGCTTCTCCTCCTTCCCAGCAGTGTAGCAATGGGCATTTGGAGGCAACATTATGCACTTATCTACTGGACGAGAATATCTTATTACAAAGGGGCTGGAGAAAAATACATTAAAGTCACAAAGACATTTTATATACTTTCAAGAGGTTGGCTAAAAAAATCTAAATAACAGTCCTTAAAATGTCATCTTTAAATATGCAGTTACCTGACTTTCCCTAAAAGCAGGAGAGTCACAGTTCTGCCAGGCATTAACTCCTGTTTTTGAGACAGCTGCTGAGAAAGAGCTTTACGACTCTATACCCACAAAGAGTTGAGAGAGAGTGGCTTAATCAAGAGAGGATTAGAAGAGGTGGGACGAAACCTGGCTCTTCTCATCTCTCTGCATCTTAGGAGCAAGTGCTTGAAAAACGTAGAGCGATGTGGAAGGAAGGGGGCGTAGGTGAGTAACACATGAGCAAGGTTATATCATTGCCTCATGGCAGAGGAGGACTGGAAAGGGGTATTTTATGGAAATAAGGTGGTTGGGACCTAACTCCTAAAGTCCAGGGAGAGGGTTGCCTGGTTGTGAATCAATCATTGCATTTCTCCTGCCATTTTTTGGAAAGGGATGTCTAGTGCTGAACTTTCTTTTGTTGAAGAAGCGGAGTAGGTAATTTCTTAATTCTTTGGCTATCAAGTACCATTCAAATAGCATGATTAACCATCCGTATCACATAGCATTGGCCATCTTGAACTTGCATTCATTATTTAAAAATAGAAATTATTTTTCTTATGACATGGGAAATATTTCTTACTAAGAATCTTTACATCTTTCTGTTTAGCCAACAAATGATTTGTAAACAAACAAAAGTTGCTAAGAAGACAGAGAAGTATAAACCCGAGGCAGTATAGCTAGGTGGTCTGCATGAACCAACCACAGAGTCATACGCTCAAGGTTCAGAAATTCACCGTGCATCCTGGAAGAGAAGCCAGTCAAGACTACACATAGATGAGATAGGTTATATACCCTAGTACACATGGAGCCTTGGAAAAATTGCATAGTCCCAAAACAACAGTAGAAGAAGGGCTTGGTAAACCACTTTGGGATATTTTGTGCCTAAAAAACCTTGCAAGAGTCACTATATGGCAGAACTGAATTGCCATCATATTGTTGTTATTATATATATGAACATTTCAGACTGTCTAAGGCGAATATTCAACATTACCTGGCACGACAAAGTTCCAAATAGCATAGTCCTGAATCGAGCTGGAATCCCTAGCATGTACACTTTATTGAAACAGCGACGCCTACGCTGGCTTGGACACATTGTGAGAATGGATGACGGTCGGATCCCAAAAGATCTTCTATATGGAGAACTAATGAAGGGAAAGCGCCCCAGAGGGAGACCACAGCTGCGGTATAAGGATATCTGTAAGAGGGACCTGAAGGCCTTGGGAATGGACCTCAACAGCTGGGAAACCCTGACCTCCAATCGCACTGTCTGGAGGCAAGAGATACAGCATGGTCTACATAAATTTGAAGAGGCATTTGTGCAACAGGCAGAGGAAAAGAGGCAGGCACGGAAAGAACGAAACTCGAGGACCAGGCAGGAAACAGAATACATCTGCCCCCAGTGCGGTAGAGACTGCCATTCCCGAATTGGTCTATTTAGTCACACTAGGTGCTGTTTTTAGGATCTCTACTCCAGGCATGATACCATAGTTTTTCGAGACTGAAGGATGCCAATGATTTCAGACTGGCATCAACCATTTGATGTGGGAAACTTTTTTCAGGGGTATGTGGCAAACGGTGGGAAACTTTTTCCAGGGGTATGTTTCCTGGAGGGGTTCCAATGAAGGCACACCATCCTGAGTTTGCCACATTGCATCCCTAAGAGGAAATGACCTTCTATTTCCTCTTCACCTTTGCTTTGAGGCAGGACTAAAAGGATAAGGGGCACAATTTCCCTATTAGAAGCAATGTTTTCAAAAAATGCTCCAATCTCTGCTTATTGAACAGTAGATGCAATAAACAAGCCTCTGGGAGGAGCTGAGCAGTTCTTCTTTGTCCTTTCATCAGCACAGAACTCTCCCCAGTTGGCTTGTGGAAAAACACCTTCTCTCTGTCTCTTTCTTTCTGTCACTAAGATCAGTTTGCTTGGAACTTTCCCAGAAAACTCCCACAGCAAACCACATCTGTTTTTATTTCACCAAATGAGAGCTATTTATTCCTACTATGCTCCAAGTATTTAGTGCCAATGCTTGGCTCAGCTGTTTCATGGTGTCTCTGTTTGGATAATAGGATTTCTAGTTCCAAACAGGCTTGTGTTATTAGTAAAATAAAGAGTCTCGTGGTGCAGTGGTCAAATGCCTGTACTGCAGCTAAAACTGTGCTCAGGAACTGGGATTCAAACTAGAGATGGGCACGACTTATCGGTATTCCCGTTTCCGTTTCCGTTACTCGTATCCGTTACTCTACGGAAACGGTAACGGGAATTATTCCGCCAGAATTCGAGCTCGAACCGACGAATGAACAATTTGGTCTGATTTGTCGTGCTCGTTACTTGCATCGCGGCGATCGCGCAATGCCAAGCGGCACAGAAAAAAAGTTTTTAAAAGTTAAAAAAAAAACGATTCCCGGCCCTAAAAGTAGGCGAAAACTGTCTGAGGGCACCTACCAGGCCAGAAGGGTGTTTTATTTGGGGGGGTATCCCTGCCCCCCTCTCCTTGGCTATTGCTACTGCTGCGCTGCTGGTACCAGGCTGGGAGGGCGCATCCATTTGCCATGCAGTGCGGGGGATCCAAAATGGCGACCGCAATATTTTTTTTTTTAAATCGTTGCCCAAAACCCCACCAAAGCACCACAGAAACATGCGAAAATTAGCTATTTTAAATGCTTGAATTTTTACAGTAGCAGCAGTGGGTTTTTCTTGCAAAAAAAAAGTCTCCGTTGATTTTATTTTATTTTATTTTATTTTAGTTTAGTTTAGTTTAGTTTTTTACACCTGCACATTCGCAATGATGGGCTCGCCCATGGGAGTGGACCATGCAAATTTCCCACCAATCGCATGGCCACTTGGCCAGGTTGACCACAGAGACTTCTGGGATGTGCCAATCGGGCATAAACAGCCCACTAATCGTAGCCCAAACCCGAACCCTAAGCCTAAGCCTAACCCATACGCCAGTACACTGTCCTTCTAAGTGGGTCAGAGAGGCACCCAGAGGTGCACACCAATACTCACCCTAACCTCACCCGTAACTAGCCTAACCCTAGCCCTTGCGTTAACCCGTCTTAACCCTAAGCCAGATCTACTTGCATTGCACTACATGCAAGTATGTGAGACACAGCGGGTGCAAAGAGTCTGCCGGTCCGTCACTTGTGGCTCTGGCTGACTCCTGCAGCTCCCTCCAGGAGCCCGCTACCCCCCCAAACCCGTACTAACGACAACGAAAAAACGAACCAACTAATTTTTGCAAAATTTCGCGAAAAACGGAAACGAGCCGAAACGGACTGCCTCCGACACACGACAACTCGAAAACGTCATTTTCCCTAGTCATGCCCATCTCTAATTCAAACCCAGGTAGCAGGCTCATGGTTGACTCAGCCTTCCATCCTTCCAAGGTCGGTAAAGTGAGAACAGTACCCAGCTTGCTGAGGGGCAGGGCAATTTGTAGCCTGCATAATTAAATTGTAAACCGCCCAGAGAGTGTATGGGGCAGTATATAAGCAAAAGACTGCTTTGCTTTGCTATTATTATTATTATTATTATTATTATTATTATTATTATTATTATTATTATTATTATTATTATTATTATTATTATTATTATTATTATTATTATTGCATTCTGGTATGCCCAAATGCCGTCTAGCTGCATGATTATACCTGGAATATGGATGGTTCTCTGCTGAAATCAGAGCAAGACCTACAGCTTTTTGATTCTGGTCAAAGCTGATTTTTGCTAATACATTTTAGGGAATCAGACTCTATTTTCAACAGGCTCCATAAGCTAATTGATGGTCTAATGGCTTTACTATGGAAATACGACTTTTAGATTTCTCTGTAAATGTTCTGTTCTCCCTGGGTTATCACAAGGTGGAATCTAGGGATGCCCACAATGAAAGCATTTGTACGTCTTTCATTTCAGGGGTAAAGGCCACTCACTTTTGTATTTTCATGTACCAGACCTTTCATTTTATATGAAAGGGAAATTTTTCAGATTTGATATTTGTGTTTCCCAATTTGTATTTCCTGGCACTTCAAAAACTGCAACATATCCTTGAAAACTACTTTTAAAACAAAAAGGGAACAGAGAATCAGTCTATTCTAACAACAGGCAATAGTGCAAGAGAAAGAAAAATCATAATCACATCCATGTGGGCTCTCAATGATATCAAATGCACACAGCCCAGTGGGATACTGGCATAATCCTCAAGTTCAACCCCTAGCCTACATTGGCCACAGAAGCCAATAAGCCAGTCCCTAAGAAATCAACATTCCTGTCCACTCCTCCTCCAATACTTTATGACTATATGCTGAAACTAAATGGGATAAAAAAATTCTCAGTTGATTTGACTAGCAGAGTCAAAGGGCATCAAAAGTTTACACAAAAGAGGAAACATGAAAGAAACTTTCATGTACCCCTCTTATGTAAACAAAAATAATTCATGCTTTACATGTTGGCTTTCAGCGAACACCAAAATAAGAAAATTTACATTTAAGAAACTATATGTCTGAAGAAGTGGACATGTCCACGAAAGCTTACTTTAAAATGCAATAGTCAGTCTTTAACATGCCACATGTTTTTGTCTTGTATTTTGTTTTGGGTTTTGAATGGAAAACATTTAAGAAAGACTTTTTCATATTTTGTGTCATTGATTTAAACATGAAAAGTCCATCTATAGTGAAATCAATTGTTCTTCGTTGGATTAAGGCCAATAAAGACAGTACTCTACATTCCTTGGCTCAGAGGTTTTATCTCCTGTAAAAGTTGGCTCGCCCTCTGTCCTCATATGGCCATGTGAGCTATTTGCGGGTGTACACTAACTATTGCCAAATGTCTCTTGATGATGATGATGATGATGATGATGATGATGATGATGATGATGGCTAACATGAGATTTACTAGTTTCTCCTCTATAGTATAGTATTACCATTTATCATCTATTCTTTATTGTTTAATAGTTTCCTTCTTTTTAGAGAGGGGCACAGATTATCTGATTCACATCTTCTGTGTGGATAATTTCAGTGAAGATGATTAAATCAGACAGTCAATGCCTATCTTCTCAAAGTTCCCAAGTGAGACTCTTAAAGACTTGTCTTGTCTGTTGGCATATGTTTTACTCTATATACAAACATATAGGGCAAAAAATAAGGGGTTTTTGTATTCCTTTATGGAACTTAGAGATGGAGATGTAATTTCTTTAGATCTACTTCCTCAAAATTTGGGAAAATAGGAAATAATGAGAGTTAAAAAGCTAAAGGTTTCCCCTGCACATGCGTGCTAGTCATGTCTGACTCTAGGGGCAGTGCTTATCTACATATTCAAGTCGAAGAGCCCGTGTTGTGCAAGTCCATGACCATGTGGCCAGCTTGGCTGCAAGGAAACACTGCTTTACCTTCCCACTTTTTATGGCAGTACCTGTTTTTTCCTTGCATGTACATACTTTCAAACTGATAGGTTGGCAGGAGCTGGGGTTATCAGTGGTAGCTCATTCCACCGTGTGGCACCTGGGATTCAAACCACCAAGGTGCTGACTTTTCAGTCAACAGTTTCAGAGCCTTAGTCTGCTGAGCCACCATGCCCCTCAATGAGAGTTACAGAAATGAGATTTACAGTATACAATTAAATGTCACTGCAAAAGTCTGAAAACACTTGGAGCCTCGTGGTTCAGTGGTTATACTGCTGTACTGCAGCCAGAACTGTGCTCATAATCCAGAGTTCAATCCCAGGTAGCTGGCTCAAGGTTCACTCAGCCTTCTATCCTTCCAAGGTTGTTAAAATGAGTACCCAGCTTGCTGGGTGGGTGGGGACAATGTGTTGCCTGTATAACTGACTTGAGATCTGCATAAGGAGTGCTTTAACCACTATGGAACGATATATAAGCAGCACAGTTTGCATTGTGATTTACACCCACCACCCACCCCAGCTCATTAAGCACTAAGGATCCCTAATCTAGAGGATGGCTCTTTATCTGAGATCAATAGATGTAATGCCAAAGCTCCTCTATATTGCCTTATGTGAGTATAGCATTCATACGATCAACTGACTGCCCACGGGCACAATGAAAAGTGCACCATCTTTATTTTCTTTGCTTTGAAACAATAATCATCTTTGGAGTTTTATTGTGAATTAAATATATAACAAATAATTTCACATTTTCTTGTGACTGATCAGTGATCTTCTATGTATTCTCGAAGGCTTTCATGGACAGGATCTGACAGCTGTTGTGAGTTTTTCGGGCTGTTTGGCTGTGTTCTGGAAGTTTTTCTTCCTGATGTTTTGGCATCTTCAGAGGGCAAAGACCTCAGGGAGCTAGGAGTTCTCTTTGTGCTCTGTGCTGTTCTACTTCTCCTTCTGTTCATTTTAACTCTCTATGATTTTTAAACATCTTAGAAATACCCTGCTACTATTTTCTACCATGGCAAAGGCAATCTGGAGAGGAAATTATGTCAATCCTGATTTGTAATAAAGATGGCAGATGGTGACTGGTAATTCACATCTTTAAGTCTACTTTTGTTCACAGGAGCACAGAAATATCCATCTACCTGGCCTCGTTTTAATTAAATAGACACCTTCTGAGGTGCTAGTGCTCAAATTAAAAATGGCTGTTTCCTCCATTACACACCACATTAAACATGCTCTTTTTTAAAATGTAACAAAGGCAAATAGTTGTTCTTCATGTCATTTATAAAACAGCTCATCGACCCACTGAAAAATGCCCTGAGTTCGCCGAGTTCAAAAGAGCACTCTCTCAAGTAGAGAAACAAATACAAAAGTGGAATAGGTGATACTTTAGGCTACTAGAAAAATAACAAAAACGTTGCTAATATTTCAGGGGCAAACCCCCCTTCCTCAGAGCAGTACCTATAGGTAAATAACATGGCAAAAGATGGATTGGCTAGGACTTATTTATTAGATGTAAGGTCCTTGGCAAGATGGGGAAAAAGCCAGGCAGTTTCTTAATTGAGGCTCGGAGCTTGGATGTTCTTAGGCTGCATCCGGAATGAAGAGAGGGAGGTGTTTGTATTGTCCCAGTCCTCCCAAAGACATGTCACGGCTCACGTACAAACATTCACACCTCTCCTCAATGTGGCTCCTCAAATAGAGAATTGCACTGTCTTCAGATAAAGGCAAGGGCAGAGATCGGAGATCAGAAACAGCCTACAGATGTCAGGGCACCTCCCACAGATCCCTCATATTAACACTGGCATTGCTGGGGCTCAAACCAAATACGATGGCATACCATTCAAAGAAGGGGATCAAAAGTCTTTGCACCTTATAAGGAAGTTGCTGGTCTGGTACCAAAGGAGGAGAAGGGTCATGTCACTTACTGATGAAGCATGTGACATCTCCCGTACAGCTGAACAACTGTGTGCCTCTGAGCGATGGCACCAGGCAGAAGCAGCTTTTCTTTTCCTTGCATTCTATGGGCTTGAGATGAACAAGTAATTTTGCTAGAAACAATTCTAATGGCTCTATGTCAACTCCTTCCCCACTTTCCATTCCCATTCGTCGAAATGTGCCACACATTGACAGGAATCAGGTGTGACTGTCAGCAGAAGATTGTTGAGACAGCAATCTGTGTGCCCTTAATAGGGCACGGACCAGGTGAGAACATGCTCCCAGATAAATCGTGCCTATGCGTTCAATCTTGCAATTCATGTTGAATTTCACTTAATCAGAAGGAAAGCCATTAATGTAATGGGGACTCCTAAGTAAGAGAGCTTTGAATTAGACAATGCAGCCCACTCTAGGCAAGCCGTGTCACTCTATTCAGCAAGATTAGTTCTGCTAAATGTGCATGGTATGATGACCTTGTGTTGCCAGCCACGTCCCCAGTTTATCCTTGGAGTTTGTCTTAGGTTGTTTTTCCTTGGAAATAATATTTTTAGAACAGTCTGTCCCAGACACATCCTATGTCTCTGCAGACCAGAAATAGATCATCCTGTGCCTTTGAGATTTTGAATGATGTCCAGATTCCCATTGACACCTCATTGTCGCCCGTAGTGTTGGCAGTGAGAGTGGCACTCACATATGGAACATTTTACATTGTGTACTTCTTCGAGGATCAGCTTGCTGACTCAGTCGTGGCTGATTTGATGGGTAGCACACACTTTCCTTTTTCTAATTTTCTTCTTCCCATCAGCTGCTAACCTATTATCAAGCAATTACATTGCAACAAAATTAATAGGGGAAAAGAACAGACAAGATTTTTAAAAAGGACATTTCTTACAAACCAATATCACATGTGGTTTGAAAAGAATTAACGCGCTGAATCCTTTTATGCAAGTCCGCTTAATTTGATTTCTTATTTTCTTGCTTACTTTCTTATTTATTAAACATGTCATTTGCTTTTCTTATGCGGCATTCATAATGTAAGGTAAACATTTCTTCAGCTTTTTCTCCACAAACAAAATTAAGAAATACCTGTGGCAGTGCAGTGTGTCATCTTCTGCCAAGGTCTCACTTTGGCCCGTGCTGGCTAAGAAGGAGCCAACAAAAGGCCATTACTTGAGAGGAATTAAGACACGAGGATGACCTTATAGATGACTGTAGAATCTAAGCAGTTTATTATGTCACGATCATTTGAAGGTGCATGAACTATGAAAGGAACAATATGCTTCTTTCTGTGATGCGGTAACAGGGTTGCTTTTTTTCAATGGAAGTTGCAGAAAGTTTTGTATCTAATGAACCCATCTGATCTTGTTGTGTAGTGTTACACAGATGGTATGTTAGCATGAAGGGTAAACAGTGTCTTCTACCCTACTTCTACAGCAATACAAGAGTTCTCTAGTTTTTCGAGAATCAGTGGAATTATTGGTTACTACTTCTTGATCTGCAGTGACTTCTCCAAAAGGTTCAAGGGCAGTCTATTTCACTCTCTCTTGGAGATTATTTCTGGGTAGGAATCATTCGCATTTACTAATATTCTTTTGGGAAATAACTGTAATATGTCAAGCACATACCTCTGAGTCCTTCGGGGGATGTAATTGTGCAGTTTGGCCCTGTTACACCCGGGGATGCCTCCAGGGCGCTGGGACACTGCAGGTCTGCGGCTTCTCCGTTCGACCCTTGCCCTTCCTGGTTGATCAAGATCGCAGGGGGGAGCATGCCGAAATGGGCTTCACTGATCGCCTCAGCCTCCTTCAGAGACGGGATTTTTCCCAGTCTGCTGAAGGAGACGGTGGTGAAGCCCATTATTAAAAGACCCGGCTTGGCTGTGGACGATTTGTCCAACTATCGTCCCATAGCCAATGTTCCCTTTTTGGGCAAGGTGATTGAGCGAGTCGCCGCCCTGCGTCTCCAGTTGTTCCTGGAGGAGAACCATGTCCTGGATCCTTTCCAGTCCGGGTTCAGGCTGCATCATGGGACCGAGACGGCACTGGTCGCGCTGCATGATGATCTGTTGAGGAGGGCTGACAGGGGTTGCTCTACCCTGCTGGTCCTTCTCGACCTGTCAGCGGCTTTTGATACCGTCGACCACGGTATCTTGCTGGAGCGGCTCTCGGAGGTAGGGATTGGGGGCCAGGCCTTGTGCTGGCTCCGGTCCTTCCTCGAGGGCCGTACCCAGCGAGTGAGCTTGGGGGGTGAGTTGTCGGCGCCCTGGACACTCTCTTGTGGGGTGCCTCAGGGGTCGTCACTCTCCCCAATGCTCTTTAACATCTATATGAAGCCACTGGCTGAGATCATCCGGAGTTATGGAGTCTGCTGCCATCAGTACGCTGATGACACGCAGCTCTATTTCTCCTTTTCCACCAGTGCAGTGGAGGCCGTCCGGACCCTTGATCGTTGCCTGGCTGCGGTTCTGGACTGGACCAGGACCCACAGGCTCAGGCTCAACCCTGGCAAGACCGAGGTTATGTTCTTCGGGGGTTCCTCGGAGGGGTACTGTGGCCCTCTTCCCAGTCTGGGTGGGTCCGCCCTCCAGCTGGCGCAAAGAGTGAGAAATCTGGGCGTCGTCCTGGACCCGGATCTGACCCTGGAATTTCAGGTGTCAGCCGTGGTCAGGTCGGCCTTTTACCACCTAAGGCTCATCGCCCAGATTCGCCCGTACCTCGATGAGAGCTCCTTGAGGACTGTGGTTCAGGCACTGGTCATCTCGAGGCTAGATTATTGCAACGCTCTCTACATGGGGCTCCCCTTGAGCCTTGTTCGGCGACTGCAACGGGTCCAGAATGCGGCGGCCAGGCTGGTGGTGGGCGCGTGCCGTTATGACCGCGCCACCCCCATCCTGGTCCGCCTGCACTGGTTACCCGTTGCCTCCCGAATAAGGTTCAAGGTGTTGGTTTTGGTTTACAAAACCCTCCATGGCTTGGCCCCTGCTTATTTGGTGGAGCGTCTCTCCCGACGATCAGATCTGGCCCGTCCCACCCGTTCCTCGGTGGCCCTCTCACTGCAGACTGTCACCCCGAGGGAGGCCCGTAAAGTGAGTACTCGCGGCCGGGCCTTCTCGGTAGTGGCACCTACCATCTGGAACAAGCTCCCCAGCGAATTACGGCTGGCTCCCTCGCTGGCGACGTTCAAGAAAAAACTTAAGACCCTCCTCTTTCGGGACGCCTTCGGCGACGCCTAGGGACCCAGTTTTTTTTTTTAACCCGCCAATTGACTCTTGGATTTCACTGTTTTAGCTGTTTATTGATCTTATCTGTTGTATTTTATTGTTGTAAACCGCCCTGAGTCCTCTTGTTGGGAAATAGGGCGGTATATAAATGCGAATAATAAATAAATAAATAAATAATGAATGGCAGCAATTTAGGATTGTTAAATCGTCATCTAAATCCCTAGGACATATCTGGATGCTACACCCACGATCAAGATTGTAGATTCTTACTTTAGACTTTAGCATTTATAATTGTCCCAGAGGCAGGCTTGGGTTTTTCTCTGCTCACATCTGACTGACATGGGGGGAAAGTGCTGTACGGTTATTAATCTATCTGTGTCTACTACTGTTTATTCCAATTCTGATTGTATACACATTGATGAGGTTGATACATTGGAAACATTCTATTCTGCGAGTGGGAGGGTAGAGAGACTTAATGAAGTGCACACTGTGTGGTATAGTGAGTAGAGTGATGCTGCTTAATGAAGTGCACACAGTGTGGTATAGTGAGTAGAGTGATGGACTAGGACTCATAAAACCTAGGTTCAAATCCCTGCTCAGCCACAGAAGCTAACCGGGGGGGGGGGGGGGCAGCGGTGAGGAAATGGCAAAACCACTCCTTAAATATCTCATTTACCTTGAAAGCTCTATTAGAACGGCTATAAGTCAGTTCTGGCCTGGCAACACAAAACAACAACAATGCTTAAGGAATGGATCCAGAAGCCAGATGAAGCAGCAGAGAGGCACCCATGACAGCAGTAAACTTTGAACACTCAAGGAGGCTCACAGCAATATTTCAGTTGCTTATTCACATCTCTATTAAATATATACCCTGCCTTGCAGTCAACTGTGTTAAGTTAAATTAAACTGAGTTAAATGGAAAAGTGGCAGTAAAATCATGGGGTGTACATAGTCTTGTGTTATTGGCAAGTCGCTTCTGCAGCTCCTACGGCATGTAGGAACTGCAAGTCCAATAAAATGCTATCCTATTGGGAGGGGGAGATTTATTTCACAGTGGCCTCTGCCCAATTCTCTTCATCTAGCTGGCTGGAGGATTTATGCTATGGGATTCTCCCCTTGACTCTTGGAGAGCAGCAGAGGATAGATTCTGACTTGAGCTCCTGCTGAGCCTCTGCACTTCCCAGCTGGGGAGCCACTGATATGTGAATGAACAATGAGTAATCAATCTTTGATCTCTAAAAGGAAAAGGAAGGCTATATCCACCCTCTTTGGAAGGATGTTACAAGGATCACACAATTATCCTACACTGAACCTCTCTGTGCACATCTGAATCATATGCCAGTGACATCTCTAATCCACTGCAGCAGCTAAGAAAATAACCATCCTGATGTTTAAGACGGTTCACAGGAACTCTGCATTGATAGGGGAATGTGTAAAGCTGTGTAATGGTAATTTTGTGCAATTTGCATATATAATACCCCACACAGTGCATCTCTCTGTGAAGAATGAAATAAATAAAATTGGGGTATGTCACCCATGCTGACATGAGTATATAAATAATCCTTACATACCCACTGCTGGGGCCATATTCCAGCCCGGTCTGAGCTGCCATGACTGAATGAATCTGCTCAATCTAGATTTTAAAAATCAAAAACAACCCCAAGCATTGTTTGTGCTACCAGTTGAAAGATCTTTCAAGAATTCTGATTGGCCAGCCCAACTGGCTTATCTCATCTTGTGATGTTATATGTTGGTCCAATGGAAATAATTACATTCTGTACAGTTTAGATGACCAAATGTGAACAGATCAAGAAAGACTGGGATATAAGATTACACATAAGCACTTTACTTAATGAACTTATTTGGAAATCACATATGAGGCAAAGATCATCCATTTCTTAGGGTCATGTATCACCAAACCATATAAGTGAGTTTCACAAATTCAGTTAATGTTGCCTCAAAGATTTCAACATCTTCCAAATTTCCTTATAAGACAGATGAGAGTGGGCATGTCAACTGAGAATTCGTTTAGGCTCCATTTAATCTTGAACATACTGTACAGAGTAGAAGTGTCAGCACTGTGACAGCAAAGGGCTGTTTGCTAGTCTTTGGGACTTAGCAAATGGCCAGACTTTCAGCCTTGTTGAGGATTCAATGCATTATGCAACACAATGGTTTGCTCCTTCAAGCACAAAACGTATAAGGACTACTACAGTATAAAATGAGGTCACTTGGATATCAGAAGATTAACCAGGAATATTGGTTTCAGAGTGGTTGCTAGCACAGTTGCCAGATCTCAGCAACCTCAAGATAGTGATATGGGCCTTTAAAGTCACAAACACTTTGGATCCAGGTTACTTGAAGGGTCACATTTGCCTTTACATCATGACGGAATCACAAGGGCATCATTGTTTGATTCATATGTCTTGAAAATTCAAGAACAAAACATAAAAGCATGATCTGGGTCCTTGTGATATCACATAGAAAGGGCAGGTAATAGGAGAGGACAAGAATTGCTTCTGTGTAAGAAGAAATATCACATGGTGGTGGTGCTTCACTACATGCCTGTCCAAAACTGGCAGATGGATCCATGTGTAAACACCTACTGTCCTGTTGTGCATTTCCCTCCCTAAGCTACTGGATATCTATTACCTTGGTACTGCTTAGTGCTTAAGTTCATGAAACAGCACCATCTTCATGCTAACCTAGTGAACACTGGACCTGGCTGGGAACTGGAAGAGATAAGAGCTCAGATTTCAAAGCACGTTAACCCTTTCTTTTCTTTTAGGCACCCTCACACACACAAAATGAGACTTTGGGTGCAATTGCATGCTAAACTGGAGCAATTTGACTTTGTTATGGCTTGACTGACAGTCTACTTTATGTTGTATTCTGCTTAGGTTGTCATACAAAGGCTCTGGATTATTATGGTGTTAGTGTCTACACTGACTCTCTTTAATACATGGTGTGTGTGTGTGTGTGTGTGTGTGTGTGTGTGTGTGTGTGTGTGTGTGTGTGTGTGTGTGGTTGCAGTTGTGACTGACTCTTTGTGACTCCTTGTCCATGGAGTTTTCTTGGCAGGAATACTGGAGTGGTTTGTTAGTTAGGGTATTCCTGGTATTCCCTGGTGGTCTCCCGTCCAAGTACTAACCAGGGCCAACCCTGCTTAGCTTCTGAAATCAGGTGAGATTGGATGAAGCCTCCCCACCCTACCACAGCCATAGGGGAAACAACTATGAATCAGAAGCAAAAAGGGCTGGGCTCATGTACATTGATCTATGCACCATATAGTCATTGAAATGTACTTTGAATTCACCCATGGTAGCTGTGGACAAATTCCAAAGTATTAGTCAATGTAGTCATAGCCTGAGTCTTTCTCCAGCTGCTGATATTTGCCTCCTACCTGGAAATCCTGTAGAGCAGAGCAATTTCTTGATTTTTCACCTGGAATTCTGAAATCTGGCAACCCTTATCAGAAAGCCTTCCTTTTTTGGCCACCTTTTAGATGAGAGATGAGCAGTTGTGAGCCAAATGGTTATGAACTGTGGCTGCCGTTATCTCCTTCCACACTGGTTGCATTTACAGGCCAAAAATATCAGGTGGCAACTAGAGATGGAATGAACCAAAAAGGTGTTCCCAGCCCCTCCTCCTCTGGTGGATGCCCACTCAAAGGCAGAGCTCCAGCCCCTCCCAGTAATGACCTCCGATTTGTAGCACTCCATTTCCTTCTGTGGCCATTAGGCCATGTAGCTACAGAATGCCAATGGCTACCTAGAGGCTCAGTTATTTTCTTTGTAACTTGTATTCTAATTAGGGCTGTATTTTTGGCCTTTCTGTATATAGTTCCCATTTGATTTTAATGGCTAGCTTTGAATTTATGTTTTTTTATCATTGTTCTTTCTATTTTTTAAAGAAATATTTTATAGTTTTACATTTTGTTGTAGGGTGCATGGGGTGACTCTGAAAGGCAACTTTGGGATATTTAAAATAAATTAATAAAATCATTAAACATATTCTAACTCTGCATATAGCAACATTGCTGGACCTCACACAATGTTTCAACCGTGTGATACTCAACCCAGAGATCAATGTACTATTGCTCCCCATTCTCAGAATGAGGATTTCTAGATAGGAATGGTTTTATCAGTCTGTATTCTTTTATCATTTTCCTGCCTTTGAGCTCATTCTGGTCCTGGTCTACAGAAGAACATTTTTGTTGTTGTTCAGTCATTCAGTCATGTCCGCCTCTTTGTGACCCAAGAGCACGCCAGGCCCTCCTGTCTTCCACTGCCTCCTGGAGTTTGGTCAAATCCATGTTAGTTGCATCAATGACACCGTCCAACCATCTCATTCTCTGCTGTCCCCTTTTCCTTTTGCCTTCAATCCTTCCCAACATCAGGGAAAATTCCATGGACACAAACCTAGCCAAAAACAAACATATAACAATGTGATCAGCGCTGATAAGTGTAAGGTGGGGGTTTTTTTTGTATATACTTGCCACGATGCACACACTTTCCCAATAAGTAAGAAATAAACAGAAGTCAAAAGTGACTCACGTCATGTTATAGCAGAGACCAAAGTTTTGTCAGCTATACGTGGGAAATACGTCATTGTCCACCAAAATTAATTTATACTGATAATTTTCAGTCCAATACATCTATATTGTTGCAGCGGTGTGAGGCAGCTGTATACAAACACACACTCTCGCACAGAGTGTGTGTTTGCTCACTCAGGGGAAATTAAACTATACAAGAAGAAGAAAAAGTGCAATAACATGCACTGATTGTTTTTATAAATGCTCCACCAGTGGCAATACTGCTCTCCAATAAACCCTACTAAGATTATACTAATACACAACATACAATGAAAAATACTTCCTCAAAAACTGGGATTGCTAAGGTTCAATGTAAGATTATGTCTGTTAAGTGCCTCTTTCACTTTTGGGTGAAAAAAGAGGGGAAGTATAGTACTTTTAAGTAGATTTACACACATCTACCAATCTCTGTATTAGTATATATACCTGTCTTTGCAAAGCTGAGGCAGGGAGCTGCAGTAATGATTTACCTTTCCAGTAGTCCCTTCTCCTCTAGAGAGAGACTGAGAGAGAGCTTGGGTCTCCACAGGGGTGAAGCTGATGTTAAATCTAACAGCATCTTGAAATGAACCAGAGACCTGGTTGGTTCTTGAATCACAAGAGTTCAGCCGAAAGTGTAGGTGAAGCTGATTGAACAATTCCTTTACGGCCTCTTATTAGCATGTCTGCTGAAGGACACCCAAGACCTACCGTGTTGTTCTCTGCTGCATGATGCAGTCCAACCTTTTCTTGCTGTGTCAAAATTCTTTGTGGTGGGAGTTTTTTAAAATCAGTAGACTTTTTGAGCACACCTAAACAGCCATTTCCTGCTTCCAACATTTTCTCCTGGATAACAAATAGAGGTGAATCTTATTAATCTCCAGATTAAGGCAAGTGCACACAAATAGGCTACACTGGGGGAGACAGAGGAATGACTTCTGCTTCTTGCTTATGTTTACCTATAATTAAGTCCTGCTCACACAAACACTTATAAACTTTTATGTAATTTATGTAAACTTTTATTGCATTTATGAGTAAGAATTCATCCCAGTGGGAGAGGTTAAATAAGCCTTCGGTGTTATTTGCTTTCAGAAGAGTTGTAGCTATGAACCTGTTAGGAAAATTATTTTCTCCAGACTACTTCAAGCTATTCCCTAAATTAACAAATTATATATACATGGCTTGTTCCTTTCTAGCCACCATTTCTCACCTCTTAGGTGCTCATCCATGGTCTCCATAAAATCCGAACTCATGAGACTGCTAGAAATTGGTTTTATTAGACTTGGGGACTGGGGTATAACAAAGGGGAGTGTATTAGCCACACCCCATCCTGCCAATTGGCTAACCAGTGGCTGATTTGACTCTAGTAGTGCCCCATGAAGACTGTTGTCTGGCTGAACCAAAGTTCCCAGAACTGGGATTGGGCTGTTCACAGTCAGTTGATAGCATCAAATCTTTAGCACAGCCACAAGCAAACTCATAAGAACATAAGAACATAAGAAGAGCCATGCTGGATCAGGCCAAAGGCCCATCTAGTCCAGCTTCCTGTATCTCACAGCGGCCCCACCAGATGCATTTGGGAGCGCATGAGACTAGATATCTGTCTCCTGATACCACTCCCCTGCATCTGGCCCTTGAAGTACCCTGGTTTAAAGCCTAGAGATTACACATCTCCATCATGGTTTGTAACCCGTGATGGACTTTTCCTCTAGGAATCTGTCCAATCCCCTTTTGAAGGCATCCAGGCCAGATGCCATCACCACATCCTGTGGCAGGGAGTTCCATAGACTTACAACACGCTGGGTGAAAAAATATTTTCTTTTGTCAGTTCTTACTCTCCCAGCACTCAATTTGAGTGTATGTCCCCTAGTTCTGGTATTTTGAGAGAGGGAGAAGAGCTTCCCTCTATCCACTTTACTCATACCCTGCATTATTTTGTATGTCTCAATCATATCCCCCCTCAAGCGCCTTTTTTCCAGACTAAAGAGGCCCAATTGTTTTAGCCTTTCTTCATAAGGGAGGTGCCCCAGCCCAGTAATCATTTTAGTCGCTCTCTTCTGCACCTTTTCCAGTTCCACTATGTCTTTCTTGAGATGCGGTGACCAGAATTGTACACAATACTCCAGGTGGGGCCTTACTATTGTTTTATATAACGGCATTATAATGTTGGCTGTTTTATTTTCAATCCCCTTTTTGATAATCCCTAGCATGGAATTGGCCTTCTTCACTGCTGCCACACATTGGGGAGACACCTTCATGGAGCTGTCCACCAACACACCAAGATCTCTTTCCTGATCCGTCACGGATAACTCAGAGCCCATGAGTTGATAGATGAAGTTTGGATTTTTTGCCCCAATATGCATTACTTTACATTTGGTTACATTAAAACGCATTTGCCATTTCTCAGCCCACTCCCCAGTTTGGAGAGATCCTTCTGGAGCTCTTCACAATCTTCTCTGGTTTTTACCACATGGAAAAGTTTTGTGTCATCTGCAAACTTGGCCACCTCACTGTTTATCCCTGTCTCCAGGTCATTTATGAACAGATTGAAAAGCACCGGTCCCAGGACCGAGCCCTGGGGCACACCGCTTTTCACTTCTCTCCATTGTGAAAATTTCCCATTGACACCTACTCTTTGTTTCCGGGATCTCAACCAGTTCTCAATCCATAAGAGGACCTGCCCTCTTATCCCCTGACTATGCAATTTTCTCAGCAGCCTTTGGTGAGGGACTGTGTCAAAAGCCTTTTGAAAATCCAGATAGACTATATCCACCGGTTCACCCAAATCCACGTGCCTGTTGACCTTTTCAAAAAATTCTAAAAGGTTTGTAAGACAAGATTTACCCTTACAGAAGCCATGCTGATTTTCTCTCAGCAAGGTTTGTTCTTTTATGTGTTTTAAGATTTTCTCTTGGATGAGGCCTTCCACCATCTTCCCTGGGACAGATGTAAGGCTAACCGGCCTGTAGTTTCCTGGATCCCCCCTCCTTCCTTTTTTAAAAATTGGTGTGACATCTGCTATCCTCCAGTCCTCCGGCACTGTGGCCGTTTTAAGAGACAAGTTGCATATAACCGTTAAGAGATCTGCAATTTCATTTCTCAGTTCCCTAATAACCCTTGGGTGGATGCCATCTGGGCCCGGTGACTTGTTAATCCTCAATTTATCAATTAGTCCTAAAACCTCCTCTCTTTTAACCTGTATTTGATTTAATTCTTTAGTCAAGAGGGGCGGCTCAGGCAGCGGAATCCGCTCAAGGTCCTCTGTCGTGAAGACAGACGCAAAGAACTCGTTCAATTTCTCTGCAATGTCCAAGTCCTCCTTAACCTCCCCTTTTCCTCCCTCACCATCCAGAGGCCCAATTGGTTCTCTGGCAGGTTTTCTACTTCTAACATATTTAAAGAAGCTTTTATTATTACCCTTTATATTGCTAGCCATGCGTTCCTCAAAGTCTTTCTTTGCCTCCCTTATCATCTTTTTACATTTCTTTTGCCAGAGTTTGTGTTCCTTTTTATTTTCCTCATTTGGGGAGGATTTCCATTTACAGAAGGACCTCTCCTTGTGCTTTAGAGCCTCTCTAACTCCACTCGTTAACCATGCCGGTGTCCTCTTGGACTTAAATGAGCTCTTCTTTCTTTGTGGTATGCACTTGTGCTGGGCCTCTATTATTGTTGTTTTAAACAGGCTCCATGCACACTGAAGAGATTGGATTCTTCTAACCCTCCCCTTCAGTTTCTCTCTAACTAGTTTCCTCATCTGAGGGAAGTTTGCCCTTCGAAAATCAAGGGTTTTTATGTCTGATTTGGTTGACACTCTTCCTCCGACATGCATGGCAAAGGTAATTGCAGCATGGTCACTGTTCCCCAGAGGCTCAGTGACATTCACATCCCTGACGAGGTCCTGAGTATCACACAATATTAGATCTAGAGTTGCCTGTTCTCGGGTGGGCTCCATGACAAGTTGCTCTAAGGCACAGTCATTCAGCAAGTCGAGAAACCCAGTTTCTCTTTCTTGCCCAGAGCTCGCATTGGCCCAGTCAATGTGGGGATAATTAAAGTCCCCCATGATTACTATCCTATCCCTCTTAGCCATCTCCATGATTTCTCTCCTCATTTCAAGGTCCCCCTCAAGTTTTTTGATCTGGTGGACGATAGAATACTCCAACTATCACATCACTCTTTGGACCTGGTAGTTTAACCCACAGTGATTCTATGGTGGAGTCAGACCCTCTGTCAATCTCCATTCTGCTGGATTTTATGCCTTCTTTGACATAGATGGCCACTCCTCCTCCAACCCGCCCCTCTCTATCCCTTCTATAGAGTTTATAGCCTGGGATTGCTGTGTCCCACTGGTTCTCCACATTCCACCAGGTTTCTGTTATGGCTATTATATCAATGTTATCCCTAGCTGCCAGATGTTCAAGTTCTCCCATCTTTGCTCGAAGGCTTCGAGCATTGGCGTAGAAGCACTTGTACAGTGGGTCCCGCAACAGCTGGTGCCTTGTTCTTCTCCCCCCACAGCTTTTATTTTCAGTAGATGAACTGTCACATTCCGCTATTCTGCCAGTGTTAATACTTGCTATGTCATCTCTATGTGATTCTCTACCCTCTCCAACCTCATTCCCCGAGGATGAGGTGTTCCGAACCGGATGCCACACAGCTCCTGTCAGCTTTCCCCCAGTTATCAGTTTAAAAGCTGCTCTGCTGCCTTTTTGAGGTTGAGTGCCTCACATTCTTCAGGCAGGCCTGGTTGTGAAGCCTGCTTACCATGGTTCTGATCCCCCCTCCCCCTCCTGTCTATCTCTGATTCTCCTTCTGGTGCATACATCTCTAGAGCCTCCATTGGGTTGGAGTGGAGACCAGGTGCCGTACAGGTGACGGAGGTCTCCACAGAGTGGGTGCTAGAGGGGGATTCTGGTGGCCTGAAGATTGGTGTGTCACCACTGTGCCACTTACATTTAGCCACTTGGCATTCCACTTAGATCCAGTGAATAGTCCATCTTCTCAAAGGCACAGAAGATGGTATCTAACTCCCGTTCTCCCTTCTCCCTTCATACTATTGCAATAATACCGCCTTTCCCCCTCACATCTTCTGCTTCCTGTGTAGTCATTCATTGTGGTCATATGGCATATATCCCATGACAGTGGTTCATGCTTTTTAAACTGTTCTGCTGTTTTGGAGGTAAACGGTACATTCATCTACATCCATGAAATGGGACATGCACTCTTCCCCTCTTTTCATTGTTTCCCTTTTGAAACTGTGTAGCTACATCCCTGAGCCAGTAAAATGACCTTGCTGGTCATGTACTGGTCGAGGCCATTTATTCAAGGCTCCATACTCTATTACCCTCTTTGAAAGAGAACCCACAGCACACTGCAATGGCAGTTGAAAGAGAGGAGGGTGACATCCAACTCTATTTGCCAGAAGCATACCAACTATGCCAGCATTCCCATTTGAAAATAAATATTATAAAATAAATAAATAAGGGAGTCAAACAACAGCAGGTGGGGGAGGTGGAATTGCTCTCCAGATGTAAAGGAAATGAATCAGTCCTGTCGACACATGGGTGAAATGCAATAGTTCATGTGAGCCAATAGTCTCAGGCAGCAATTGAGGCAATAAACAGTCAAACTTTATTTTCAAGGCTTGAACCCAACATAGACCTACATTTTCGGTTACAACTATCTCCTCTCCCAGAGGTCTCTTTGCATTTGCACCCCAGCACTTGACTCTTGACTCTCTCCCCATTTCTCTACAAACCTGCAGCTACAACCACAGCTGCAAGCCCCACCTTTCACTTGACATCCGCCCTGCACTTTAAGCCCCTCCCACAACATTCCAGGAGCTGTTATGAGCTGAGGCCAAGAGAGGGTAAGTATCTATGCTGTCTGTCCCATCCCTGGAGATGTGCCCTTGTTCCAAATAGTACTTTTAATTTCTTATGTTTCAGATCCATGGCAGTTTAGTGGATGATCTTGAGTTGACTGACCGTCTGGTGGATGACAGACTGGTGGGGAGAAAGAAAAGGAGGAAGAAACTTGAAATGCTGACTATTTTATTAGGGTATAATCAGCTATGATATAGCAACAAGGTTTGTTTGGAAAATAAAATTGATAAAATATGCATGGGAGCTCCTTATATTGATGTAACCTCACCTACTTATGATGTATTGCTTACATGATGCGGCATGCCATCAGTTTTGCTTTTCCATTAAATGTTATTATTCTCTTATAAATCAAACAGCATATATCATACTGATCTTGATGTGAATTTGCAAACTGATAGGGTTTTATTTTCAGATTGCCAGGATAAGGAGCACTTTTACTGATATAGTAAGGTGTCTGTGTGGCTTCTTTTCCAAGTGGACAATATTCTGTGTTATGGGCTTCCAGAAACAATATCTTTTTGAATGTGTCTTCTCTTTGACAGGCCATTCACTGCATGTCTAATTTTAGAGACAGAAAACCATCAGGAAGGCAATCAGGGATCTTCAAAATTGCCCATCCATAATTAGCAGCAGCTGGATGGCAGACTTAGCAGGCACACAGGTCAGTCGGTCAGTCATCTCCATTGAGTCAAAATGTGTTGTGATTATGTTTAAATGGTAAAAAATACTTCTAAGATTGCATCTGTATCTATATTTATGCAATGTCCCCTTTTGTCATCTTTTTGATGACACACGTCCTCCATCCCCCAATGTGTCCGTGGCCAATTAAAGTATGTGGCATTAAAGAAGGAAGGAGATGAAAGATCAAACACAAGGAAACATTTTTAACACATGGATATAATGTCTCATAAGTGTGGTAATATTATAAAAAATGTTTATTTTGCATTTTACCATTTATGACCTTTCTTTATTAATGCAACACACTTTGTCTGGTCCCTGACATGTAAGAGGATGGGGGAAGCCATGCATGATTTAAAAGATGGCAAAAGATTCCTCACACAGTGTGTAATCACTGTGCATTACACCATGACAAGGACTTTCAGGAATAGCCTGTGGAAACACACATACTGCTGGGAGTAGTTGAAAAACAAGAAAATAAGAGGTCTCCTCAATGACACTAAGTAAGGATGGGCGGAAAAATAATATTTTATTTTGTTTAATTTTGTGCTTACCCCAGTTTCGTTTCATTTCATTTCTTACGAATTCTTTTTAAAAAAATCATACAAAACAAAACAAAACAAAACAAAACAAAATGGCTCCCCTTTAATCAGCTGGACCCCTTTAATACTTTGCAAAGTGGGATACCCTGGTACTGACTGGGCCAGGTTTAAAGGGGTCCAGCTATTGACAGCTCAGCAGGGCCCCTCAGAAAACGATGGAATGAAATGGTTCATTTCAATGCAAAAACGACCATTTCATTTCATCTATCATGAAATGATGCTTCCTCATTTCATTTCATTTTGATTTCATTTTGTTTCGTTATGTAACAAAATGATGAAACAGCATTTCATTTTTCATTTCCTGCCCATCCCTAATTGTAAGATTATTTGAAGAAATGGGCACAATCCTGGACATTTGAGAATAATTGTTCCTTTCCCCCCTAATAGTAATACTCCCCTGCCTCTGAGGATCAGACCTTCTTTTTTTCAGTAGGAAAATTGTGAGAGACAGGGTTTTGGTTCAGTCCTAATTAGAGATGGGCACGACCAGGAAAAATTACGTTTCGAGTTGTCGTGTGTCGGAGCCGGCCCATTTCGGCTCATTTCCGTTTGTTGCAAAATTTTTCAAAAATGTGTCGTTTCGTTTGTCGGTTTTTCGTCTGTCGTTAGTACTGGTTTTTTTGGGGGGGCGGGCTCCTGGAGGTACCTCTCTGGGGTGGGTGCCTCCTCTGGCCCGCCATGAAGGGAAAGCGGGCTCCTGGAGGCACCTCTCTGGGGTAGGTGCCTCCTCTGGCCCGCTACAAAATGGCATGCATAGCCAATTGGATATGCACACCATTAAGTTGCAATAGCAGGCAGAGGCACCTCTCTTTCGGGTGCCTCTGTGACTCACTGCCTGCGGTGCACTTGGGCTGGGGAACGAAGTGAGAGAGGACCCCTACGGGCACCCTGTGACTCACTAAGAAGGGAAGTGTACTTGCTGTAGTGCAATGCGAGTACACATCTGGCTTACTGGTTAGGGGTTAGCGCAAGGGCTAGGCTTAGGGTTACAGGTAAGGTTAGGGTGAGTTACTGGGGTGCACCTCTGGGTGCCTCTCTGACCCACTAAGAAGGACAGTGTACTGGCGTATGGGTTAGGGTTAGGGTTAGGGTTCGGGTTTGGGCTAGGGTTAGTGGCTTTTTATGCCTGACTGGCACATCCCAAAAGTTTCGGTCAAAACCTGGCCAAGTGGTCATGCAATTGGTGGAATGGCTCCAAAATTTGCATGGTCCACTCCCATGGCCAGCCCATCATTGCGCAGGTGTAAAAAAATAAAAATAAAATAAAATAAAATAAAATCAATGGATACGTTTTGTTGCAAGAAAACCCCACTGCTGCTACTGAAAAAATGCAGGCAGTTTTAAAATAGCTATTTTCCCATGTTTCTGGGGTGCTTTGGTGTGTTTTTGGACCACGCGATTTCAAAATAAATATTGCGGTCGCCCCATTTTGGATCCCCCGCCCGCAACGCATGGCATGGCGACTCGGCGAGACGACGAGGATGCCCCCCACCAGAGCAGCCCAGGACAGGAGGGAGGGAGGCCGGAGGACCCCCCCCCCCCAGAAACCACCCCTCTGGTAGGTGCCCTCACTCAGGCAGGCATATTTTCACCTGCTTTTTTGGCCGGGAATCAGGTTTTTTTTATTTTTAAACCTTTTTTTCTGTGCCGCGCCGCTTGGCGAGTTGGTGTGGCGACTCGACGAGGATGCGCACTTTGCGCAGCCCAGGAGAGGAGAGGGGGGAGGCCGGGGGACCCCCCCCGAAACCATCCCTCTGGTAGGTGCCCTCACTCAGGCAGGCATATTTTCGCCTGCTTTTTTGGCCGGGAATCGGGTTTTTTTTATTTTTAAACCTTTTTTTCTGTGCCGCGCCGCTTGGCGAGTTGGTGTGGTGACTCGACGAGGATGCACACTTTGCACAGCCCAGGAGAGGAGGGGGGAGCCCCCCCCAGAAACCACCTCTTTGGTAGGTGCCCTCAGGCAGGCATATTTTCGCCTGCTTTTTTGGCCGGGAATTTTTTTTTATTTTTAAAACTTTTTTCCTGTGCCGCTTGGCATCGCGCAATCGCTGCGATGCCAGGAACGACAACGACAAATCAGACCCAATTTTTCTTTAGTCGGTTCGAGTTCGAGTTCTGGCAGAGTAATTGTCGTTCTTCGTTCCATTACGTAACGGAAGCGAGAAACGGAAACGGAAACAAGAATTTCGCCAAGTCGTGCCCATGTCTAGCCCTAATATCTCTGCAATGGGAATTTCATCACTGATAAGTTGTTAACTCAAATAGTTCATGTTAGGAAATAGAACTGTTTAAAGTGAGATCCTTATTCTTGAGAGTAAATAACACAAGTAGAGATGGGCACTTTGCCAAGTTCATCAGGGCACGTACAGAGGTGTCATGCAGATGCCCTGGATTTTGTGCCCTGTCTCCTCCCACTGCTGCCCACTCAGAACATGGAGGCAGAGTAGTGAAGCCCCATGGTGCTGGTTCTAAAGGGACACCTTTAGGATGGTGTGGGGTGTGGAATCTGGGGCACCTGTATAACACCTATAGGTCCAGTCCACAGAACTATGCTGAACTGCCAAGACGTGGTAAGTAATGATCTCTAAAAACTAGCATTTTTCTCACCTTTGCAAAACAGATTGTCCCTGAAACATGAGGTATGTATCCTGGAAATATGTCAGTTGACTTAGAAATGATCCATTGATTTGGGATGTAGCATACCTGATTAAAGGTATCAATGACCTTCTTTTCTTCCCCTTAATTTTTGTTCCAAGTTGCTTCAATTCCTATGCAAACAGACACAGTAAAGAGCATTTGAGAGAGAAAGAATAGAATCATAGAATCATAGAGTTGGAAGAGACCTCAAGGGCCATCCAGTCCACCCACCTGCCATGCTGCAACCCCCATCACACTACTTCCGACAAATGGCTATACACCCTCTGCTTACAAACCTCCAAAGAAGGAGACTCCACCACCCTCTGTGGTAGCATATTCCACTGCCGAACAGCTCTAACCATCCAGAAGTTCTTCATAATGTTCAAATGGAATCACTTTTCCTGTAGTGGTATGAAACCATTGCCATGTGTCCTAATCTCTGAAGCCATGGAAAACAAACAAACCTGTTCCCTCTTCAGTATGACATCCTTTTAAACATAGCTATCATACTAGAACTGGCAAACCCCTACAGTATTTCTGCCAAGAAAACTCCATGGACATGGGGTCACGAAGGGTTGGTCACGACTGTAACGACACAACACACACACACACATCATACTACCCTCAGCCTTCTTTTTGAAAGGCTAAACATTCCCAGCTCCCTAAGCCATTCCTCATAAGACATTTCTTCCAGACCTTCAACCATCTTGGTTGCCCTCCTCTGTACCCATTCGAGGTTGTCAACATCCTTTTTAAATTGAGGTACTCAGAGCTGGACACAGTACTCCAGATGGGGTCTGACCAGAGAAGAATAGAGTGGTACTATAACTTCCATTGATCTACATACTATGGTTCTTTTGATGCAACTAAGAATCACATTGGCTTTCCTGTCCTCTGTGTCACACTGCTGACTCATGTTCAATTTGTGGTCCGCCAAGACTCCCAGATTCCTTTCACATGTGCTATTTTCCAGCCGGGTTTCTCCCATCTTATAACTGTGCAATTCATTGTTTTTACCTAGATGCAGGATCCTACATTTCCCTCTGTTGAAACCCATTCTGTTAGTTTTGGCCCAGCATTCTAATCTATCAAGGTCATTTTGGATTTTTATCCTATCCTCTAGGGAATTAGCAACCCCTCCAAATTTGGTAACACCTGCAAATTTAATTAGCATACTCTCTATTCTCTCTATTCCTTCCTCCAAGTCATTAATAAAGATATTGAACAGCACTGGACACAGAACAGACCATTTATGATCACCCTTTGGGTGCAACCAGTCAACCAATTACAAATCCACCTACTAGTAGCACTATCTATCCCACATTCTACTAACTTCTTTGCAAGAATACCATTTGAAACCTTATCGAAGGCCTTACTGAAGTCCAGATAAACAATATCCACAGCATTCCCCTCATCCACCAGGCCTGTAATTCTGTCAAAGAAAGAGATCAAATTAGTCTGCCATGGCTTGTTTTATAACCTATGTTGACTTCTTATAATGACAGCACTGTTTGTTAAATAATTACAGACTGCCTGTTTATTAATTTGCTCTAGGATCTTTTCAGGAATTGAAGTCAAGCTGACTGGGCAGTAATTATTTGGGTCCTCTTCCCCCCCCCTTTTGAAGATGGGGACAACATTAGCCCTCTTCTAATTGATGGGGACTTCCCCTGTACTCCAGGTCTTCTCAAATATTATTGCTGATGGTTCTGAATTACTTTGGCCAGTTATTTTTATATCCTTGGGTGTAATTCATCTGGCCCAGGAGACTTAAATTCATTTAGTGTTTCCAGGTGTTTCTGTACTACCTCTCTACCTATTCTATGTTGCAATTCCCATCCTACTTCATCTACAATTTGTCCCAGCGTATCACTTTTTTCCTTTTTGGAGGAAACTGAGGCAAAGAAGGTGTTGAGTAGTTCTGCCTTTTCCTTGTCTCCTGTTAGTAACTGGTTATCAACACCACACAGAGAGCCTATCGTTTCCTTATTTTTCCTTTTGCTGTAGACATAACTAAAGAAAACCTTTTTATTAGGTTGGAAGAAGGCAACAGACTGTGTGATGGAGAGACAAAAGAGGGGAAAAGAGAGAAAAGGAAAAGGAGTAGATTGTATTTGGTACCATCAATAGAATAGATAATGTGGGTACCACAGAGGGCTAAACAATATTGAGTATTACCAATATTGGCAACACAGGTACAGAGAAGCATTTATCTCTGCTTCCTTCATCATTTTCCCCATCCAAGTAGAGGTGAGTCTGAAGAGAAGAAACTGCTGCATATGTGTAGCCTCCTCATGCAGACAAGAACCCAGATTTTCTATGGTTCTTGCTCACATGTAAAGCCTTGATTAGAAGTGGAACCATTTGTCTCCTAACTCATCCTTCCCTGTTAATGATGCTAGGTTAGATAAAGAAAAATAGTATGTATTTATTACAATGTTTTTCATTTTCAAGGACTTAGGGTACAATTAATTGTTGGTGTCTGGAAATATAAAGTTAGACAATTGTATATACAACAACAACAATAACAACACTACTTATCACTAACCAAAGCAACACAGAGTATGATCTAAGTGCAAATCGAAGCATTTCCATATTTTACATCCGTTGTTCCACTGCCACTGTTTAGGGAATATATTGGTAAGATAATTTCCAAAATGACAGATTAATACACAATATTAAATACTGCTTCAGCAGTATTTCTAAATTCAGCTGCAAATTCAGGAACTGTAAGTGTTGGTCATCTGCACTTTAATTAAGATAAAGTGAAATAATGTGACTATACACTAGGGGAAAGTTTACTTTTGGTGCACATTATTGCTACACAAGCATGTGGCAATATAGTAGGCTCTTAAGAGCAGAAGGCATTCCAGAAGCCAACTAAAATAAATGGAATTCCTCCCCCTCCCCCCCAAAAAAGTTATATGGAACTGGACCTCAGATAAGCACAAAATTTGGCGCAGAAGTAGCAGAATGTCTGCTCTTGCTGTGTGCCAGGCTGAGGATAGTTGGACCAAGGGTTTTCAAATTGTGTTTTTTAAAAAGTACCATAACATTGTTTTACCCCTGTGCAGAACCAAGTGGAAATCCAACTGATTTAAAACAAATGAAATACATTGATAATATTTGCATACATGAAAAAAAGGTTCATTTAAGGTCCTTTTTTTCCTTTTGTAGAAATTGAGCCATTCATTGCTCTAATTCACACTTTTTATTAGTGCTTTTAAAGCCTGAAAAGCATTAAGATTGCTAATGACTTTTTAAAAAATAACTTTGAACACTCAAACGGACTGACCTATTTGCATAGCATAGCAAGCTAATCAATCAGAATGTGCCACACAGCTATGTAGGTTGACTGTCAGATGTCTGTCAAGGAAGGAGATAAAAGAGGCAGGAGAAAGAGGGGCAGGAAACATATGTGTCATGACTCATGAGCCTTCTTGGTATGGAAGTGATGGGGGACCTGGGAAAAACTCCCCATGGAGATGAGCCTTCTGTAAGTCCCAGCTGTAGCAGGAGGAAGTGTGTGTGTGTGTGTGCATGTGTGTGTGTGTCAATGGGGGGGGGAGATGTATGTGGGGAGAGGTGGTGGTGTCTGGATGTGTTGGAACCTGTCCATGTGATTCTCCGTGAACAGCAGCCTCCTAGCAAGTGGAAAGTTATCAAAGTGATCAGACCTTCAACCTTGGGTCAGCATAGGTGGGGAGCTGGGGTGATTACTTTCTACTTTATCTTGGCTGCAGCCACACTCTCACAGACCCTGTTCCATACAAAGCCCTCCTGCTCGCTCCTCCGGGTGCCTTGGATTGCAGGAGGGCTGGCTCTTTTTTCCTCTGTGACGGTGACCTGGTGCCACTTCACCACCACCACCACCACCACCCCACACACCCCTAGCATCTACATATCACATATTTTCCTTTATTCCTTTATCGCAGGTGGTTTGGGAACCCAACCAGCACGATGCATGAGGGACTACTGTAGAAACTGGGACTGTTTGGATGGTGGTGCAGTATCAAAATTGGCCAGTAGGGGGAACAAGAGATTAGTCCTCACTCCTCAATATTTTTCTGGTCTGTTAATGTCAATGCAAAGGGTTAATAGAACACACCTTGTGGGGAGCAATGATAATGGCATTATCAATCACATGTATGCATTTAATAGGCTTAAATGCAAAATAATTTATCCACCAACAGCATGTATAAACTCCAATAAAAGGTAAAAGGTAAAGGTTCCCCCTGCACGTGCATGCTAGCATGTCTGACTCTAGGGGTGGTGCTCATCTCTGTATTCAAGCTGAAGAGCTAGTGTTGTGCAAATCCATGGCCATGTGGCTGGCATGGCTGCAAGGAAACACTGTTTTACCTTCCCACTTTTTACAGCAGTATCTATTTATCTTCTTGCATTTACATGCTTTCGAACTGCTAGGTTGGCAGGAGCTGGGGTTAACAGCAGGAGCTCTCTCTGCTGCACAGCACCCAGGATTCGAACCGCCAAGCTGCCGACTATTCAGCCAACAGTTTTTGGAAGCCTTAGTCCACTGAGCCACCATGCCCCAATTCTAATACAACTCCAATACAAATGTGCAAATTTATGAAATTTGATTTCACTGTAATTCTCATTATTCCCCTTTTAAGTTTGTTCAGTCCAGCTTATGCATCAATTGCAATCTTTCTTTAATCCGCATGACATTTTGGTTGACTTTTTCAAATTATCATACTTTTATGCATTTTAAAGCTTTTTGTATCCATATCTTCCAAACAACTCATTGAAATAAAGAACTTCTATATTGTTTTACCAATGGACAGTTTTGTATGTGAACTTTTTTCTGACTGTTTTTTTTAAAAAAGAACTTTGTTGTGAGAATTGGAAAAGTGCAAATTTTTTTAACTATCCTATGCTGCTACAGCGCGTTTTGGAATTTCAAATGATGGGATGGAATCTGTGAACATTACAGATGATGGGGATAATGATAGTAGTGACAGTAGTTAGTGGGGAGGAAAGAGGGAGAGAGAGAAGGAAGGACAAAGTCACAGTGGACTTGATGGCCTTATAGACCCTTTCTAACTCAATTATTCTATGATTCTATGGTATTAATGCAAAAATCAACCTCTGCTGTTTATAAATGAAACTGTGAAGAATGGCAGAAGTATAATTTGAAAAATAATGCATACCTATGTACTTATGTTGAATCTGATCTCTTTTTGAAAGGAAATAGCATAGCATCGGGTGTATTGTTATAAAAATTTCTCAGATTTTACATGAAAGGATGGGTTAATAAGTTATAAATCTGAGGAGAAGCTTTTTGTGACATTTCCATTTATCTCTCCAAGGCAAAAAGTAAGACAAATTGCTTGAATGCCTCATACTTGCTTTTTCTGTATCCATTTGGACAAGCATGCCAAGATGCTTGTTGCTCAGGGGTTTAAAATTGATGTCCATTTTTTTCTGCCTGATGTTCCAAGTGGATGCAGAGAAAATGGGAATTAAATGATTGGTCATATTTTTAGACCATCATACCCTAATCTCAGCTATTCTCACAAAGAGGATAGAAATCCCAGCTTGAAATTGAGGGGAGCATGCAGGAGATCCCATGGATGTCTTGCATCCCATATAGTTTTAGAATTATTCGTGAGAATTTTGATTACAAATAAAATACAGACTGGTGAGGCTGTTGTGAAGTTTTCCTCATCTCTCATGTTTCTGGACACTGTTATTTAGAAGATGCCAAGCTTATTGCAAGATAAAGCATCCCGTTTGACTACTAGTGGGAAGGATCCTAGGGAGGTTTGTTTAAGGCTTTTGCAACGTACTGCAGCTAATTTGACAACCTTAAATGGGTCCAGAAGAGGGTGACCAGGATGGTTAAAGGTCTGGAAGAAATGTCTTATGAGGAGTGCCTTAGGGAGCTGGGAATGTTTAGCCTTCCAAAAGGAAGGCTGAGAGGGGATATAATGGCCATGTTTAAATATTTGAAAGGATGTTATATTGAAGAGGGGACTGTTTTGTTTTCCATGGATTCAGAGACTAACAATCAGGGCAATGGTTTCAAACTATAGGAAATGAGATTCAATTTAAACATTAGGAAGAACTTCCTGATGGTTAGAGCTGTTCAGCAGTAAAATATGCTGCCACGGAAGGTGGTGGAGTCTCCTTTTTTGGTGCTTTTTAAGCAGAGTCTGGATGGCATCTGTCAGGAGTACTTTGATGGCAGCGTGTTGGACTGGATGGCCCTCGGGGTCTCTTCCAACTCTATGATTATATGATTATAGTTATTGCAGCTTATTAATGCACACACCCAGTTGTGCAGCTGGGATGCAACCCAGCAGCTCATCAATTACCCGCAGCAAGTTATGCAAACCTTATGCAAAGACTAATAGGATTCCCAGCCAGTGTTATATACTGCATTTCCATGTTGCCCACACTTACAAGAGGTTCAGGTTGCTATCCTTTTGTTCAAAGTATGGGTCTTAGCAGTGGCCTTCCTGGAGGAGGTGTGAAGTGTTTCTGAATTGTCTAGGGATCGAGGAAAAGGCAGTGTGATAGATGGGAGACAGATTGTGTCTATGTCCATCACCTCTGTTGAGAGAGAGATTTTCAATACACACATGAATGGCTTCCCTGACTCCTCTCTCGAACCACCTGTCTTTGTCCCAGTGAAGTATGGTGTACTTATACTTAATGGGTGTTGGGAAGGGTTACATTGGTGTGACTTTCATGTACCCCAGCGCACTGACCATCTAATGAGCCCATTGAGACCAGGGTGTGATAAAACCAAGATAAATTATAAACTGGAAGCCTCCTACCAATTTTTCCACAGACTAACAACATGCTGGATAAAAAAAATATTTTCTTTTGTCTGTTCTCACTCTCCCAACCCTCAGTTTCTGTGGATGTCCCCTACTTTTGGTATTTTGTGAGGAGGCGAAGAGCATCCCTCTATCCAATTGACTCATGCCCTGCATTATTTTATACGTTCCAATCATATTCCCCCTCAGGCACCTTTTTTTCAGACTAAAGAGCCCCAAATGTTTTAGCCTTTCATCATCATTGGCCCTGCCTTTTTCTTTTGCCAGAAAATATTCGTGAGGGCCTTGGGACAGAACAAGGAAAATAACGTGACCACTCTTAGAATCAAGAGGAGCATGGCCCAGACAACCTTGTGCTACCTCCTGGGTACATGAGCAGAGAGCAAGGGCCACCATTTGAACGTTCTCAGTATCATTACATTTACATATAGCATGGCTGAACCTGGAACAATACACACACACTCTATATTTTTCATCCAATCCTCAGGACAATTAGATCTGTATTCTTATTCCCTGCCAAATGAGCTTCTAAACAAAGAACAGCTGCTGGAACTTATGTATGTGTTCATTGTCATATTACAGATTCCAGTTACAATAGAGCTCCTAAAGTAAAATGATATGTTAGCAAGCAAACAACTAGCCAGAGAAAAATGTAACTCGACTGAAGCTAAGGAAGAAACCATAGTTTCCCTGAGGTCAACTCTTACATACGAGCTTCTCCTGCAAATTCCTCATGCATACTATGCAAATAGGCCTTCTCATACATGGATATACATTGAGAAGCCTTGTGGTAATACACCAAACATTGGTTCTCTTCATCCCTCATAATAATCCATGTTCTACAAAGCATAAGAAGGAAAAAGAATAGCTATAATGCCTATAAATAACTCAGGCTACTGCCAGCATAGCTGTGTCTGCATGTGTCTTGTATCAGTGTCCCACATGCAGGCACCAAAGCACCTCTCCACAGGTAAGAAATGAGAAATTTTCAGGGCTATTGAACACCCACACATTTTCAGAGGGGAAGGAGAAGGGAAAAACCTATTTGGTGCAGGTAGTCCTGTAATTGTTACACCGGAATACTCAATATTGTTCAATGGACCTCAGCCTCCCATGAAGGGGGTATAGAACATGGTGATATCTCTAGAATTGCAACATAGAATAAAATAACAGTTGAAATGTGTTCTTTTACTATTGTGCTTTGGATGATTAAGATATCAAGAGATGCATTTCATATTTATATTATGCATGAAGTACTGAAAAATGTTATGCCCAGGGAAAAATATTGGAAATAACTAAATGTTAATGGTAGCAATTTACGCTATATTGCTATGTATATTACTGCTTTTCAGACAATAAAGCAGGTTAAGATCCAATAACATGCTCTAGCTGTACACATCTGACTGCATATGCACTGTTCTATCTAATACCTCTAGTCGATTCTGGTTCCTGTAGGTGAGATAATAGCTGAGGTCCTGCCTCTTGAAAACTGATCGGACAAGGCAATGCACTGAGTGAGCACACCCATGTGCCTCTGCAACTGGAGCCTGTTTCAGAGGGTTATTCCATACTTAATTTGGAGCAGCATTTCAACTCTCTAGCTGAGAAGTCCTTACCCGTGTCAGTAACCAAATCCAGATGAGTTAGAATGTTGGCTTGGAGACAGAAGGATGGTAAAGGAATCTCCCCAGTCCAGAAAAACAATGTTGTCCACTCATGCTTGATTCTTTGAAGTTTATGGACAATTCTTTCTCACTGTATTGTTCTTATACCATCAAAAGAATTGAATCTTAAACCACTTCTGAGTAGTTTCTAGCTAGAAAACCCTGGAAAAGGTTGTTGTAAGTCAGTATCAACATGATAGCACACACAAAAAATATAATGCTGCACAGCATAAGTATTCAGGAGGCAAATAACTACCTGGGCTATATCTTGCCTCAATATTAGAACCACTCAATTCCTTCTGAATTTGTAATATCTAGAATATAATACTTTGTAGCTGTCTGGCTGAAAAGATCCCATTTCAGTCCATTTAGTTCAATGATAACAAGCACTTCAATATTTATATGTTCAGCTTCTTGATTTACAATTTTACAATTTACCTTGATGCTTGTTCCATGTTCCAGCAATGGAAGTTGTGTAATATTGGACTTCCCCTTCTGTGCACATCATCCTCTAGACATCCTTGCAGTGTTAATGTAGTTGCATCATTTGTGCACTTGTCCTTTGCTCTTCCCCAGTTGCCACTTCACCATGTTAAAGTGTGCATCCAAGAAGGAGACTGGCTCACGGGGCGAAGGGACGTTTGTTTTTTAAAAAAAATTAAATGTTGAATTTTATTTTTTTAAGTCCCTGATGCGGGGCTCCCCCCCCCCCCGCCCGGCCCGTGGTGGCTGTTGGAGTTCCAGGTGAAGAGGTGGTGACAAGGTAGGAGATGGGGGGAGGAGAAAAATGAAATGAAACAAAATGGAAATTTCTGTTTTATTTAGTTCTGTTTTCCTTTGATGGGTTGCATCATTATTCATTGTGTTAGCTAACAAAATGAATGTAACAAAATGAATTAAAAATTCATTTCATGCCCATCTCTAATCCTTAGTAAAAGGTGAAGGATATACAATCTGAAGAGAAACCAGAGTATGCACAGGAACGGGAGAATTGTATTCTAGCTGATTGAAAAGTGTTTGTGCCAAGTCTCTTCATCAGCCTCTTCATGGTGCACAATTGGTCACTGATTCTCCCTTACTCAACCAAGATTTTTGATGCCTCTTCTCTAGATACCCCACTGAGTCTTAAATGCAGCTCTGTGTTAGGAGGTGAGATATTGGAAATTTGAAACTAGGTCTTGGTTTGTTATCTTTAAATTTTGGTGTGGCAAAGTCGGCAGCTCGGTGGTTCGAATCCCGGGTGCCATGCAGCGGAGCGAGCTCCCGCTGATAATCCCAGCTCTTGCCAACCTAGCAGTTCGAAAGCATGTAAATGCAAGCAGATAAATAGGTATCACTGTAAAAAGCGGGAAGGTAAAACAGTGTTTCCTTGCCACATGGCCATAGACTTGCACAGCACTGGCTCTTCCGGCTTGAATACGGAGATAACCACCGCCCCCAGAGTCGGACACGACTAGCATGCATGTGCGGGGGGAACCTTTACCTTTTTAAGACCTTTAGTATTACAGGATTTGGAAGAAAGCTCTGTCTGCTCAACACAGAGGGCATGGCTTTTTTGTGGAATGCTTTTTCCATTTGAGATATAACGAAAGATGTCAGGAAATGTGTCATATTGGCTGAGAGGCCAATTATTTGCAAAAATAATCTGCGCAAAAGCAAAAAAAAATGGCATACAATATAACGTTTCATGTGTAACAAAAAGATCAGCAATGATTTAAAATCAAAGATCTATTGCACCATTGTATGACCTGTTGCGCTCTATGGTGCAGAATGCTGGCCAGCAATTTAAAAAACTGAATGTTGCCTTGGTGTCATGGAGACAAAGGTGCTGTGATAGACCTCTGGCCTCATGTGAAAAGATCATGTGTGTAATGATGACACCCAAGCAAAATACGACATTGCACCCACCGCTGACAAGATGCACAAAGCCTGACTGTGTTGGTTTGGTCATGTCCTGGGTGCCAATGAGGAGACTATGGCCAAACAGTGTCTCACCCTGGAGGTCAGTGGATTTATTTATTTATTTATTTATTTTTGCATTTATATACCACTCCCATTTCCCAAAGGGAACTCTGGGCAGTTCACACAAAGGATAAAAACAGGACATCAATTTTAAAAATGTAAAAATTGCTAGGTAAGAGGCATAAAACTAAGGAATGAAAATAAAAAAAAACCTTGATACAACACTAGCAATTGCCGAAGGCATCCCTGAATAGCCAGGTCTTAACTGCTCTTCTAAAGGATGCCAGTGAAGGAGCCTGGCATATCTCACTCGGCAATGAGTTCCAAAGTGCTGGGCCGGCCACCAAGAAGGCCTGTTTGCGAGTAGCCACCCTACGGGCCTCCTTAGGGGTGGCAACCCGGAGTGAGAGAGCCATAGAGGATAGGGTGAGTTGGGCCAGCTCTGATTGTAGGGAAATACGCTCTGCCAGATAATCAGGACCCAGGCCATGGAGGGTTTTGTAAACCAAAACCAACACCTTGAACCTTATTCGGGAGGCAACAGGCAACCAGTGCAGGCGAGCCAGAATGGGGGTGATGCGGTCAAACCTGCCCGCACCAACCACCAACCTGGCCGCCGCATTCTGTACCCGCTGCAGTCGCCGAACAAGGTTCAAGGGAAGCCCCATGTAGGGAGCATTACAGTAATTTATCCTTGACATGACCAGTGCCTGCATCACTGTCCTCAGGGAGTCCCCATCAAGGTACAGGTGAATCTGGGTGATTAACCTAAGATGACCAAGGGGACATCCAAAGCAGCACTGGATGAACACCCTTGAAAATGATATGACTTTGTCACTGGTTCACCTGGACCTAGCCCATGACCATGCCATTGGAAGGCCAAAGCAAGAATAGTGGACCCCACCACCAAGGAGGACAAACAAAGCAGGCAAAAGCGAAACAGAGCTTTCACCCACAGTTCGGGGAGGGACGTTTCAAAAGATTTTGAACTGCCAACACAAATGTCCTTGAAATTCTGGAGGGGTTGCCCCTTTCCTCTTGATATACAGCAAACTATTATTGAAAGCTCTTTAAGGGCATTTCCTAGGGGACTGGAAGCATTTTACACTCCTTTATTTTTTCAGAATATAAGTATGCTGTTTAATGTGGTGAAATGTTGCTCTGTTGCAGTCAAAATATTGAAGGAAGAGGTTTTAGTAAACTTTCAATTCAGATATAGTGAACTGCGGCAATCTTCTAAGAGGGAATAGATCCAGGACTAATTATGTTGTAAAGAGATTTTTAGCAGCTTTATTCTCCTTTTTACAATGATGGTAATGCAATATTGGCATATTCTTTAGAATCATCCTTTTTACAAATTTATGGTTTATTTATATTGTGGATATTGGTCATTGGCTAGACTAATGCATATTTATCTACAACATGCTGCAGTGTGAACCCTATTGCCCTCAAGCAACCTGGTCACAGCCATTTTTTTAACCATACAATTTCTTTTTCTTTTTATATATCCATGTGAAAAAAAATTAATTCCTCACTGGAGGGTCTTTGTATAGTTAAGAACATTTAACTGGGTCCTTCTGACATGTTAATTTGGACCCACTTCTAGCTGAATGTATAGCCATTATTCCCACCTCCAGGTATCAATCACTGCTGCCACTTGCCCTTGTAAAATATGAAAACAAGAATGTCTTAAAAGTTTGAAATTACTGCTCTTGAGAAGCCAAATCACCCGAGTGCATACAATTATGTCCTTTTTTCTTTCTTTCCTGGTTAGTGCTATTATATATATAGAAAGAAAAGTGTGTGTGTGTGTGTGTGTGTGTGTGTGTGTGTGTGTGTGTGTGTGTGTGTAAAATTATATGCCATCAAGCTGCCTCTGTTGACAATCCCATGAAGGAGTGATCTTCAAAATGTCCTGTCCTCAATAGCCATGCTGAGCTCTTGCAAACTCAAGTCTGTGGCTCCTTTAGGGAGTCAACCCAATTCATATTTGGTCTTCCTCTTTTCTAGCCCCCTTTAACTCTTATCTTCCCCTTCTCGTGATGTGCACAAAGATGGACATCTTCAGTTTCTACAATTTTGTCTCCGCAGTTCAGTCTTGATTTGGTCTAGGATGTGCTTGGTCATCTTTCTGACAGTTCTAGATATCTGCATAGCTCTCCTCCAGCACCACATTCCGAATGAATCATTCCCCCCCCCCCCAATTAGGGATGGGCACCAAATGAAAAATGAAATGCTGATTTGTCGGTTCATTATCTAATGAACCAAACAGAACCAAACCAAAGAAGCAGCATTTCGTTACAAATGAAGTAAAACAGTGGGTTTATTTTCATTTAAGACAACCATTTTGTTCTACTGCAAAATGTCTCCCTACTGCTGGGCTTGCAGTTGCAAGCCAGCCAGGCCGGAGAGGGAGGCGGCGCTGCTGCCACCTCCCACCTGGGAGGTGGTGGGGAATCCCGTGGCAGGGGGGTTGAGAGTGGAGTGTTCATGTCAGCACTCCCCTCTCAGTCCCTTCCACAGCTGGGAGGCAGCAGTGGGCAGAGAGCCCGAGGAGGACTCACACCGCTGCGCCCGTCTCTGCTGCTGCTTCACCAAGGCAGGCATAGGAGCGAGCTAGGAGGTGAGTCCTCCTCTGACACTCATCTCCACTGCCACTACAATTTAAACAGGCTCCAGACTAGCTGTTAGAGGCTGGAGCCTGTTTAAAATGGCAGCGGCAGCAGAGAAGAGTGTTGGAGGAGGACTCAGTTGCCTCCTAGCTCTCTCCTTTGCCTGCCTCGAGCGTGAGGCCTCCTCGGATTCTCTGCCTGCTGTTGCTTCCCAGCTGGGAGGTGGCAGCAGGCACTGGGAATTCCACAGCAGGGGGCTGAGAGGAGAGCTTTCTTACACCTAATGACATTTTCTGATTCCTTCATGGCTGCCCTTCAGAGTCTCAGCCTTCTGATTTCTTGGTTGCAGTCTCCACTTGAATTGATGGTAGAACCAAGATATGCCGCATCTTTCTCCATTCTCTGCGTTAATCATGTGCAATTTTTCAATAGTCAGGATTTTTGTCTTAAAAGTTATCAGGTCCTAGAAAATCATTCTGAAGATGGGCACCTTTCATTAAAAAAGCCCTCACCAACAAATCAGTCATAGTTCAGCTATCTCATAGAAAGATATTCTAAAACATAATGCAGACAAGGCCCCAAGAATACAATCCATTAAGCTCAAATGAGCTTATTTTTGAATATATATGTTCAGGATCCCGGTATAATTTGCTGGATATGTTCCATATGCTTTAAAAAAAAAACATTTTTTTTCACACAGTGTCCTGAGCCAGAAGAACAATTCCATGCTAGGGATAATCAAAAAGGGGATTGAAACATTATAATGCCATTGTACAAATTGATAGAAAGGCCATATCTGGGATATTGCATACAGTTCTGGTCACCACATCTCAAAAAAGACATAGTAGAAATGGAAAAGGTGCAGAAGAGAGCAACTAAAATAATTACTGGACTAGGGGACCTCCCTTATGAGGAAAGGCTACAGCATTTGTGGCTCTTTAGTCTGAAAAAAAAGGTGTATGAGGGGGGATATGACTGAGACGTACAAAATTATGCAAGGCATTAATAATGTGGATATAGGGATTTTCTTCTCCCTCTCACAAAATACCAGAACTAGGTCTGTGAAGATTCTCAGTCATCCAGGTGCATTTAACTGGGAGTTGAGTCATGGCTACTGGACTTCTTTTTTGAGAGATAGAAACGTTTCGCTGTTCATCCAAACAGCTTCATCGGTCTGAATACAGTTAGTGCAAGAGACCTTCTTATAGTCAGCTTGACCTCTTGTCCCCTGGTCTTGATTGGCTCATAAGATGAACAAAGCCTGAATAGGCTCGTTAGGGAGACATTAGTGTCCAAGGCCTTAAGGTAAACAATGGCCTAAGGTGCTGAAACCCATCAAGAATGGGTCGTTAGCTGTGACCTGGTGGTGAAGGCTCCTTGATTTTCCTGGGTACTTTGGAAAGTACCGCCTGATAAGTAGCAGATAGACTATGCCGGAGCCCACCACCTCTGTTGAGGGAGGGATTTTCAATGCTAACATGAATGGCTTCCCTTACTCCTCTCTCAAACCACCTCTCTTCTTTGTCTAATATGTGTACATCCTCATCTTTGAAAGAGTGGCCTTTTTCCTTCAAATGGACTAGGGGACATCCACTCAAATTGAGGGTTGAGAAAGTGAGAACATACAAAACAAAATATTTTTTTACCCAGTGTGTTGTTAGTCTCTGGAACTCCCTGCCACAGGATGTGGTGATGGCATCTGGCGTTGATGCCTTCAAAAGGAAATTGGACAGATTCCTACAGGAAAAGTCCATCACAGGTTATATATAGGGATAGGCACAAAATGAAAAATTAAATGCTGTTTCGTCGTGTCGTTATGAAGAAACGAAATGAAGTGAGGAAGCAGCATTTTGTTACAGATAAAACAAAATGTTGGATTTTCCTTGAAATGAACCATTTTGTTCCATCTGTAAACTGGTCCCTTACCTGCTGTTGTCCCGCCGCCGCCACCGAGACTGCCCAGCCAGGCTGGAGAGGTCAAGAGCAGGCCCTACAGGCCAGCCTGGGCCTGTGTCTCCTCCTTCTCCATTACCACAGCTGCCGCTGTGGGGCCCTGCCAGGCTGAGCTGGACAGCCAAGGCCACTTCCTCCACCACTACCACTGCCAAAGCCACCAGTGCTGCGGGCGCCATTGCAGGGGTCCAGCCAGGCCAAGCAGGCCAGCCTGGACCTCCTACTATTACGACTCTGCCACCACCACTGTATGCCCCAGTCACTCTCAAAAGCTGAGTGCCCCAGGTTTAAACTCTCCCACCACTGCTGAAGCCCCTGGCCAACTGGGGAGGCTGAGCGGCCCAGTGGTAGAACCCCCCACCGCCACTGAAGGCCCTGGCTGGCTGGAGAGGCTGAGTGACCTGGCAGTAGACCGCTCGCCACCACTGAAGGCTCTGGCCAGTCTGAGAGGGCAAGTAGCCTGACAGTACACCACGGCCCCACTGCCACCCCCACATCCAATGGACCCCACCTGTGCGAGAGCCCAGGAGGAGGGGTAAGTAGGGGGTCCAGAGCAGGAAGAGGGGGTGGGCTGCCTGGAAAGGGGCTTTCCAGGACCCCCTCATTTTGTTTCATAAAAAAATCATTTTGTATGAATTTTGGGGGGGAAATTATATGAAACAAAACAAAAGGAAATGCAGGGGGCAGAAACGTAACAAAACAAAGTGCAATTATTCAATTTCATGCCCACCCTTAGTTACAAACCATGATGGATATGTGTAATCTCCAGGCTTAAAAAGAAGGTACTTCAAGGGCCAAATGCAGGGGAGTGGTATCAGGAGATAGATATCTAGTCTCGTTTGCTCCCAGATGCATCTGGTGGGGCCCCTGTGAGATATAGGAAGCTGGACTAGATGGGCCTTTGGCCTGATTCAGCATGGCTCTTCTTATGTAACAATGGATCAGCCTGAGACCCAGAGCCAACAGAAGAACCTGGTCATACCCTACATGGCTGGAATGTCTGAAAAGTTTAGAAGGATTTTTGGCAAACACCACATTCCTGTTTATTTCAATCCCACAAACACAGTAAGGCAGAGACTCATCCACCCAAAGGACCTGTCACCAAAACACAAGAGGAGTAGTATAGTATATGCGGTCCAATGCAGTCAGGAGTGTGCAGACCTCTACATTGGAGAAGCTAAATAACCATTAAACAGGAGGATGGCCCAACATAGGAGGGGAAACAGTTCGGGATCAGAATTAGCAGTACACCTCCACTTGAAGGACAAAAGGCACTCCTTCAGATATGAAGATGTACACATTTTAGACAGAGAATATAGGTGGTTTGGGAGAGGGGTCAGGGAAGCCATTCATGTGAGCATTGAAAACCCTTCTCTCAACAGAGGTGGGGGCTCTGCCACTTATCAGGCCGTGATTTCAACAATACCCAAATAAATCAAAACTACTTCATGCCTCCACCACCAAAACCATAGCTAATGACCCATACTTTATGGGTTTCAGCACCTTAGGCCATTTTCCACCTAATGGCCTATTGAGGCTATTGTCCACCTAATAAGCCTACTCAGGCCACTGTTCATCTAATAAGCCTATTTCAGACCAAGGTGACATGAGGTCAAAGGGAGCCAATAGCTTTACCTTTCTCTGGGCTCACACAGGTTTAAACTCCAACCAGAAATCAAGTTGTGATGTCATCTTTGCTTGCTCTATGGTGCTGGCCAATCAGGAGCTGTGCAGGGAGAGGCATCATCCTGCCTCCCTGTCTGATTGGCCAGCACCATGGAGGTTGCAGCGTGCTTCCTCATTGAAGCTCAGCTATATGCGAGCACAGAGAAAGGTAAAGCAACTGGCTCCACATGTATCAGAGGGTTCTGAGCAGCACATGGGCTCATGTGGGTCCTTTCATAACCTACTGGTTTCAAAACGAAATGCCAATCCCTAGGTCAAACTGCACTATAAAATGGAAGACTCACAACTAGCTTTCTTCAGATTGGTGAAGCTGTTTGGATAAGCAGGGAAATGTTTCAATCTCTCAAGAAAAGATGTCCAGTTGCCATGACTCAACTTCCAGATAAACTCACCTGAATATCTGAGAATCTTCACAGACATAAAAAATAGGTGCATTGAATCAGTGAAGATTTGATGAGTCAGCACTTCCATGTGTTCCAGTTATTCAAGTGGCCCTGTTCTTTTGCAGAGTACTACACAAAAGTAAATTGCAATTGTAATAGGCCCATATGAATCTATGGAACTTATGGAGGAGTTAAAATCTCCACTGCTTGGGTATCAAGATCTTGATACCCAAGCAGGTGCAAAAAGGGAAAAGCAGTCATTGAGAGAGCTTGGACCAAGCCATCTGTGGCTTTATAGGTAAGAACTAGCACCTTGAACTGTGACTGAAAATCGAGACACATCCAGTGATGATGTAATGAGGGCGGTTATATGATCTCTGAAACCAGCCCCAATCAGAAATCTGGCTGCTGTGTTTTGGACTTACTGAAGTTTCTGGACATTTTTCATGGGCAGCCCAACATAAGGAGCATTATAGTAATCAATCTGAGAGGTAACTACGACATGCGTTACCATGGCTAAATCAGACCTCTCCAGGAATGGGTGCACTGGTGCACTAGTTTTAATTGTGCATAGGTGTTCCTGGCAACTGCTAAAACCTAAGCATCCAGGTTCAGAGGTGAATCCAGGGCCACACCCCAACTGCACATGTGTGTTTTGAAAGGAAGCATAACCCCACCCAGTATGGGCTGTATCTCTGTTCCTTGATAATCCTTTAAACTGACCAGGAGCACTGACAGCAGATGTTGATCCAGAGTGGAAAAAAACCCTATTTTTTGGATTCTCTCCTTCAGGAATGGCCAGAGCCAGTGTAGAACAGTGCCTTCAAGTCCAAGTAAGAATTTAAGTACTATTCTTCTTTTAAATTATAGATAGATAGATAGATAGATAGATAGATAGATAGATAGATAGATAGATAGATAGATAGATAGATAGATAGATAGATAGATCTGGTTTTATTTATCATTGGCTTTTCTTTATCATCTTATTTTTATTTTGTGTCTACAGAAACTAGCCTGGAATAAATCCTCAAAAAGTGAATGGATGAATGTCTGCAAGAACCTCTGATGTGGAAAGGGTGAATCTTCATTGCTATCATTTTTTTTCCAGAGATCATGGATACAGCTGGATCGGGGACCAGGTTGCTAATGGAAAAGCTTATTTCCTAACTCCCAAAGGCACACAGCCCCCTATTACTTTGGATTATAAGATATTTACATAACTTAATTGCTTGGCTCCAGAACTAAGATGCTGTGAAATCTTCCATTTTCCTCCCTTCCACCTGCTCAGCAGAAGAACAAACAAATGCTATTCCCTAAAAGGAGAAAAAAAATTATGCTTCTCTACCAAGAGCTGATAAGAAAGTGTGTGTGTGTGTGTGTGTGTGTGTGTGTGTGTGTGTGTGTGTGTGTGTGTGTGTGATTTTCTTAAATGTGATATAATGCTATATAATTAGCCTTCACATCACAGACAATAGCCTATTCATCTGGATTAGACTGTATTAGCATAATAGTATTGTTCCTGAGAAAGTAAATATAAAATGTGACAAAAGACTCAGGGGATTCCAAATGTACCACCCAGATATTAAAGTAAAATTATAATTAAATAGAAGCTAATGTAAATCTGCCATATTATCATAATAATATTGGTAAAGCTTGTGGTACATTTCCTATATATGAAATTATGCACTCATTTTAAAGTGGGCGGTTACAAACGCAAGCAACTGCAAATGATGAATAAATATACCTTAGTCATTGGGGTAAATGTATACAAAAGTGTGTATACAAAGAAAAGGACCTAAATGTGCACATCATGGAAAATATGAATGAATTTCTATGTAGAAAACAAACAAAAAAAGTCCGACTCATTGGGACATCCGATAGGGTGGAAAGGAAAATAAACTTTGGAAAAATGCAATAAAAACTAGTCTTTGAGTTGCTTGTGAGTACTCATTTGTTTTATATTTGAATCAGAGTTCAGGTGAGGATGAGATCACTTTGGTTTGAATAACTTTGGACCAATTTGGCTAGAAGAATATGAATCTAATCAGTAGACCTCACAGAAAGAGATCCACTAAATTGCTGGAATTTCCATTTGTTGACCCACAATTGAGCAGATCTCTTCTAGTTGACTAATAGTGAAAGAAGGATTAACAAAACAGTATAAGAAAGTGAAAACCAGAGGGTGGGGAAAGAAGGAAGGAAGCTCAATTGCTTCCAATGAGAGGCAAAATATTCCAGCAGTCTTCATTTAATGTGCTGGAAGAGGCAAGGGATGGTACTGCAAATTAATCTGCCTTTCCTAATCTTCTCCCATCCTCTCTATAGTGCTTATTTGAATGTCTGTCAGCCTAAAAATTATCATTTGGCCTTAGTATTTCATCTGATTTGGGTCTGATTTACATCTTTGATATTTAGTGCATTTGTCCTCCACCATTCCTTTTTGTCTTGCATAGATATGATACCTAGATGTTATACTGGAGCATTTGTCAGAGTTAATCCTCTCTAAAGCATGTGTTCCCAAAATTCCAAATCTCATTTGGCATTGTGACCCCACCCCTGATATTAACAAGTGAAGGGGTGCTTTTAAAAAGAAACTTTAAAGATGCCTAAAAGTAACTCCCTCCCCATATTTCTTTGCAATTTGGAAATGTTACAGCCCATATGCACCATTTCCAGGCCACCATGTCTCCAAATTGTGTGGAAAAACAAAAAGTACAAGAGCAGCTGCATAGTCTGTGAGAAAGGTAAAGTGTACTTTGGTCCTGAGTAGAGATGGGCACGACTTGAAATTTTTTTTTTTCGAGTTGTCGTTAGTCGGGCCGGTTCCGTTTCGGCTCGTTTCCGTTTTTTGCGAAAATTTGCAAAAATTAGTCGGTTCGTTTTTTTGTTTTTTCGTTGTCGTTAGTACTGGTTTGGGGAGGGGGTAGCGGGCTCCTGGAGGGACCTGCAGGAGTCAGCCAGAGCCACAAGTGACGGACTGGCAGACTCTTTGCACCCGCTGTGTCTCACGTACTTGCATGTAGTGCAATGCAAGTAGATCTGGCTTAGGGTTAAGACGGGTTAGCGGAACGGCTAGGGTTAGGCTAGTTACGGGTGAGGTTAGGGTGAGTATTGGGGTGCACCTCTGGGTGCCTCTCTGACCCACTTAGAAGGACAGTGTACTGGCGTATGGGTTAGGCTTAGGGTTCGGGTTTGGGCTACGATTAGTGGGCTGTTTATGCCCGATTGGCACATCCCAGAAGTCTCTGTGGTCAACCTGGCCAAGTGGCCATGCGATTGGTGGAAAATTTGCATGGTCTACTCCCATGGGCGAGCCCATCATTGCGAATGCGCAGGTGTAAAAAAATAAAATAAAATAAAATAAAATAAAATCAACAGAGACTTTTTTTGCAAGAAAAACCCACTGCTGCTACTGTAAAAATTCAAGCATTTAAAATACCTGATTTTCACATGTTTCTGTGGTGCTTTGGTGGGGTTTTGGGCAACGATTTCAAAAAAAATATTGCAGTCGCCATTTTGGATCCCCCGCACTGCATGTCAAATGGATGCGCCCTCCCAGCCTGGTACAGTCAGCAAAACCTGGCCATGCGATTGGTGGAATGGCTCCAAAACTTTGCATGGTCCACTCCCATGGGCGAGCCCATCATTGCGAATGCGCAGGTGTAAAAAAATAAAATAAAATAAAATAAAATAAAATCAACGGAGACTTTTTTTGCAAGAAAAACCCACTGCTGTTACTGTAAAAATTCAAGCATTTAAAATAGCTAATTTTCGCATGTTTCTGTGGTGCTTTGGTGGGGTTTTGGGCAACGATTTCAAAAAAAATATTGCGGTCGCCATTTTGGATCCCCCGCACTGCATGGCAAATGGATGCGCCCTCCCAGCCTGGTACCAGCAGCGCAGCAGTAGCAATAGCCAAGGAGAGGGGGGCGGGGAACCCCCCCCCCAAATAAAACACCCTTCTGGCCTGGTAGGTGCCCTCAGACAGTTTTCGCCTGCTTTTAGGGCTGGGAATCGGGTTTTTTTTTTAACTTTTAAAAACTTTTTTTCTGTGCCACTTGGCATTGCGCGATGCAAGTAACGAGCACGACAAATCAGACCAAATTGTTCGTTCGTCGGTTCGAGCTCGAATTCTGGTGGAGTAATTCCCGTTTCCGTTTCCGTAGAGTAACGGATACGAGTAACGGAAACGGAAACGGGAATACCGCTAAGTCGTGCCCATCTCTAGTCCTTAGTACTACGATTGCACTAGGATTTCTTGGTGTGTGGTGTCTGTGATTCCTTGCAACCCGATCTTCTCAACTGAATATGCTTGCCAATGAACTTCAGATCTTTTCCATGCAAATAATATAATTTACCACTAGTTCCTTTCCAGAGAGACCCTTCCCATTTAGTTCAGGTATCTCCAGCTGCCACCATCTTTTGCCACCATGGCCAAGGGTGAGGAACTGGAGGAACTGGATTTTAAAATATTTGGAGATCTGTTCTGTTGAATTAGACCTCTGAGTAGTGGCAATTGGAGATTGGATAAGCAACTGGAAGCACTGGCTATGACACTGTAGGAAACGATAGAACAGTTGAGAAGTAGAGATGAACAGGAAACAGAAGTATATTATTTCATTACATTTCATTTCTTCAGTATTTTAATTCTGTTTCATATGCAACAAATATATAAAGTAGTTTTGTTACAAAACAAAATGAAATGAAATCAAACACAATGCTCCCCTGGGTCCCAGAGGCCCAAAAATGGCAGGGGAGGTTCCTCAAGTTCTTCCCTTTAAGCCCCTGAAATATGGAGGGTTTGGGGCTCAGGGGTGAGTTATTAGGCTCCAAAGTGGGTGTCCCTAGGGGAAAAAAATCAAATTGAATCAGGAAGCTGCAATAGCTCCCCTGTGGGTGAGTGATTTGTGGCTTTGCTTCTGAATCCCCACCCAATTGGACGAGGGGAAAGGGCAGGCTTTTTTTAAAAAAAAACTTTCCCACCAAAGCCAGCACCAATCAGCTGGTGTGCAAGGCACACACACACACACACACACACACACACACACACACACACACACACACACACACACACACACACACCACAAAGTTGCACAAGCACCACATACATGCACACAGTACTTACATGTTAAAAAATGAAAAACGAAAAACGAAAAACAAAATGAATTTTTAAACAATAATTTAAAATGAAACTGAATGGAACGTAACAAAAAATGAAACAAAAGACGATTTTAGTGTTTTGTGCCCATCTCTAGTTACATGTTTGCACAACAGAGGGAGATTTCAACTCCTGAGTTACCATAACTGAAGTGTTGGTCCTGAGGTTTCAGAGGAAGCACAGGAGAACAGGAGTAGTGACTAGAGATGGGCACGACTAGGGAAAATGACGTTTTCGAGTTGTCGTGTGTCGGAGGCAGTCCGTTTCGGCTCGTTTCCGTTTTTCGTGAAATTTCGCAAAAATTAGTCAGTTTGTTTTTTCCTTTTTTCGTTTTCGTTAGTACTGGTTTGGGGGAGGTAGCGGGCTCCTGGAGGGAGCTGCAGGAGTCAGCCAGAGCCACAAGTGACGGACTGGCATACTCTTTGCACCCGCTGTGTCTCACGTACTTGCATGTAGTGCAATGCAAGTAGATCTGGCTTAGGGTTAAGACGGGTTAGCGCAAGGGCTAGGGTTAGGCTAGTTACGGGTGAGGTTAGGGTGAGTATTGGGGTGCACCTCTGGGTGCCTCTCTGACCCACTTAGAAGGACAGTGTATGGGTTAGGCTTAGGCTTAGGGTTCGGGTTTGGGCTACGATTAGTGGGCTGTTTATGCCCGATTGGCACATCCCAGAAGTCTCTGTGGTCAACCTGGCCAAGTGGCCATGCGATTGGTGGAAAATTTGCATGGTCCACTCCCATGGGCGAGCCCATCATTGCGAATGTGCAGGTGTAAAAAAATAAAATAAAATAAAATAAAATAAAATAAAATCAACGGAGACTTTTTTTTGCAAGAAAAACCCACTGCTGCTACTGTAAAAATTCAAGCATTTAAAATAGCTAATTTTTGCATGTTTCTGTGGTGCTTTGGTGGGGTTTTGGGCAACGATTTCAAAAAAAATATTGTGGTTGCCATTTTGGATCCCCCGCACTGCATGGCAAATGGATGCGCCCTCCCAGCCTGGTACCAGCAGCGCAGCAGTAGCCATAGCCAAGGAGAGGGGGGCAGGGAACCCCCCCCCCCAAATAAAACATCCTTCTGGCCTGGTAGGTGCCCTCAGACAGTTTTCGCCTACTTTTAGGGCCAGGAATCGTTTTTTTTTTAACTTTTAAAAACTTTTTTCTGTGCCGCTTTGCATTGCGCGATGCAAGTAACGAGCACGACAAATCAGACCAAATTGTTTGTTTGTCGGTTCGAGCTCGAATTCTGGCGGAGTAATTCCCGTTACCGTTTCCGTAGAGTAACGGATATGAGTAACGGAAACGGAAACGGGAATACCGCTAAGTCGTGCCCATCTCTAGTAGTGACCCCATATCAGAAGAATTACTTACTTGGTTCTCCACCTATCAATCAATGCTGTTCTAAAGCCTCTGCAAGAAACAAGGTCTTGTTTAATATTCCGTTTGTCAAATAATTGCTTTGCAATTGCAATTAATCATTTGGACAAATGATTATCGTTTAGGTAATTGAAAGTTTTGTTTTATATGTAGTAACCTTTTTTCTGCCTAATTTCTTCTTCTCTCTCAAAGCTTATTGAAAGAAGAGTAGTAACTTGTCAGCACCATAGGGAATATGCTTCCACAGACTTTGTAATATAATCAAGATTACTGCTATGAAGTCTCTAATTACATTAATACAAATCTCCATAGGGCATCACAAATTTCAGCAAGCAAAAGGGAAATCTAGAACAACATAATTATGGTGGAAATCTCATATAAAAACAAAACTTTATACAGAGGTGTTTTAGAATATTGAGTTACTTCACATGTTGTCTAGCATTTCAACTCCATTATCAGCCCCCAGCTTTATAAGCCCATATTTCTGCAGATGAATTCAATTTACAAGTTATTGTAATATTTTATCATGTAATAACTTAATTCTCTTTTAAAAAATACAAAAGTTTCCCCCCTCTTAATAATATACATCCCCCTGATACCTATTTGGTTTTCACCATAGTGAATAGGACTATGATACCTAGGCCCTTGAAATTTTGCATGCCAAGGGATCTTGAGAGTGTATTCTATGAGTTTATTTTTTTCCCCAGAAACAAATTACTTAATCTCAGTATGTCTGTGAAGACTCTCAGTCATCCAGGCGAGTTTACCTGGAAGTTGAGTCATGGCTACTGGAGTTCTTTTTCTTGAGAGACAGAAACGTTTTGCTGCTCATCCAAACAGCTTCATCAGTCTGAATACAGCTAGTGTGAGTCCTCCATCTTATAGTCAGCTTTGACCTCTTGTCACCCTGCTCTGAAATAATCTCATAAGATGAACAATGGCCTGAACAGGCTCGTTAGGTAGACAATAGTATCCATAGCCTGTTTGACTCCCACCATCCATTACAGCACAAATTAGGAGTCACCAGGACCCTAAGCCACTGAGCAGAGAGCATACCCTATTTCATACATATATGAACCAAGCATTCACTTTCAGCTTAGATGTTTAATGGTATCCCTGTCTAGCCTTCTGCCATATTAGCTCTGCTTACATCCTGGGGTTGAACCCCAGGTAGCTGGTTCAAGGTTCACTCAGCCTTCCATTCTTCTAAGGTCAGTATAATGAGTACTCCGCCTGTTGTGAGTGCAATGTGTAGTCTCCTTAATTACTTGTAAACTGCCCAGAAAGTGGTTTAAGCACTATGGAGTGGTATATAAGCAGCCCGGGATTTTTGTTTTGTTTTGTTTTTGTTTGCTTTAGTTTCAATTATAAACACACTGCATTTTTTTTAAAAAAAATCTGATTTCTTTATTTTTTTAAAGTGAAATGTAATTTTTCAACAAAGTATTTTAATATGTCCAACCACTTTCCCCCCCCCCAAAGATAAGATAAATGGTCAATATTTGTTACATTCCCAGAATAAATTGTCTTCTATTATTCACTTACATATCACAAATAAACATTAGTACTTTTTTTTAAAGTAACAAATATCTTCATAACAGCTGGAAGCTATTTCAGAAAATGAGTTGCTTTTATGGAATCTTTTTTTGTTTCCTAAACTCAGCATGTTTCTTTAAAATATGTGCTATGTGGAATTGTATTGTTTTCTTGAATCCCCACCCCACCCCACCCTTGTTTTTAATGGAAGACTTAGCAACAGATCTGACTTCTGCACAGGTGAATAGCCAAGCTTAAATGTCATTCGGCACTGGTTACATGACATTGATAGATGAAAGGGGAAATTGCCAGTTCACATTGAACCTTTCCTGAGAAAAACATAGTTGGTTTGAACACAAGTGTGTTTACTGCCTAACTTAGTCAGCATTAAGGTCACGGAAAGCTCTTGACTTTGAACTTGGATATGAACCTAAGCTATCATTATTCTGCTCTTTAAAAGGGGGAGGAAGCAGACAAAGCTATCACATTCATCTGTGTTTCTTTTTCTCTAGAAAACTATAATTACACATTGCAAAATCTTTTAGATACATTTTAAAATTACCTAACCCTGCCCCCTCCATGGACAAACTTGTGCTTTTTAGCATTCTGCTAAGGAATATAGAACATATATTGTCCCTTGGGAAGATACTCTGTAGATGTGTGTCTCTGTATGTCTATGTAAAAGTTGTTTTTTTTTAAAAAAGCAAAAACTACTTGAAGTTTGGCAAGCATTCTTGTTGTTAGTTGTACATAGAAAAAGTACATTAGAATGCAAGCCCACAATTGCAAATGCTGTGAGAGTTCACTTCTGATGGAATAGGGTTTTGCTGAGAATTGACTGGCTTCCCGTCAGTTCTAGCACCTTGCTGAGATCTCAAAGTGATCCATGCTGGCAGGGAAAACAACAAATACTAAAAATCAATGGAAGGTTGGTGTTTTTGTAAAAAAAAAAGTATTTTCTCCCCCACTAGAGATGCCCATCACAATTTAAAAGGGTAGGAGGCTCTAGAGCTAGCATGACAGCACAGAAGAGGAAAAACAAGATGTTTTGCAGAACACCCTCATTGCTAGCTTGATGACAAGTCTTGAAGATGTCTGTCTGTCTATCTATCTATCTATCTATCTATCTATCTATCTATCTATCTATTGTAAATCAAATTTTATTATACAGTCAAAAACCTGATTATTTGTCAGAAGAATCAAAGAGTACGTGGCTACACAGAAGCAAAGACAAAATGTAGAGCCTTATTAAAAGAACCAAAAATTGTATAGCTATAAAAGTAATGCAAAATATGAAGACTTATTGTAGTATTTGTGAATGTTTCTAACTGAATATTTATTTATTTATTTATTTATTTATTTATTTATTTATTTATTTATTTATTAAATTTCTGCACCGCCCATCTTCCCATGGGAACTATATCCTATTTCCCTGAAAATAAGACCTACCCCCAAAATAAGCCCTATCAGGATTTTTATGCATTTGTTAAATATAAGCCCTACCCCAATAATAAGACCTAGTGATCAGGGCCGGCGCGTCCATTAAGGCAAACTAGGCAGTTGCCTAGGGTGCCAAAATGGACAGGGGGTGCTGCCCAGCCTGCTTCCCCCCCGCCGCCCACCGCCACCGCCCACCGCCGTCCGTCCGCCCACCGCCTGTCGGTCTGATTTTCAATGAGAGCTGTACACTCTTTCCTGTAGCCTCTAACACTCACATTTTAAAGCAAAGTGTTCTGCTTATATACTGCCCCAAACCACTTCAAGTAGTCTCTAGGCAGTTTACAATTTAATTATGTAGGCTACATATTGCCCCCGCAGCAAGTGCAAAAATCCAAATGCAACACCATTTGTTGACTTCATCAATTTCTCAGGGCACCAGGCCTTCCCAAAATGAGGGAGACACGGCAAACTGTCCCCATTTCAGGTGAAATTATGACAATTTCCAGTACAACTTCCATTACTTTCAACACAGATCAACCCCGCCTTCCTGTGGCTTAAACCTTCGGTAGTTTTATATATGAATTGTGCAAACCAGGAATTAAACAAGGCACTTAGGAAATAATATCTGCCAAATTTCAAGGAGAGTATGCAGAGGTCCCTGTTCAAGAGGTATTTAAACACAGAGTGACACTCAGTAAACTTAAACTGTGCATATTTGTGTCCCTGGGCTATAACTCCCAGACTTCCCCGGGCAGTATGGTTAGTGACAGCACTGCCTCCAAGAATCCTGGGAGCTGTAGTCTTAAAACTTGCTTTAAGTAGAGTTCTGGGCTCGCCTTTGTCAGTGCAGAGTTACAACACCCAAACAGAAAGATGTTTGGAGGCTTCAAGGCACTCCATTTTCTCATAGACGCCTTCCTCCCATGTTAACAGATGTTGTACCTATAAAAAGCCTCTTTATTTTTGGTATACTAATCCCAGGAAAGCAAATGAGGCTCTGCACATGTCAAAGATACAATTGTTTGAATCATAAAACAAAGATGCATGCATTGCTAAGGAAACCTTTTATCTATGCCAGTAGCCTTTTATTTTAGCAGCACATGTTCGCAATGTCAACAGCATGGTGCTCAATCCCTGTGGTAGGTTTAAGTGCTTGGATGTGCGAAGCAAATAGTAAAAGTAAATCCTGTCATATTTGGTTTCATGGCCCTATAAAAATGCAATCAGATTGTGGTGCAGCAGCTTGCAACTTAAGAAAATCAAGTTCCATTTCCAATAAAAGGTTGGAAGCATAGTATGACAACATTTTAACATATTTATTTGATCTGATTCTGTCTTCTGGAGACTTGACACAAACTGTTAGGTGAAGAGAGACCGATTAAGGCATCTTTCTCTCTGTGTGTGTTTTGCTCTTCAGATTCACTGAAAAATGTTAATTTGTTTAATTATAGCTCAGTGTGTTTCAGCCATGTCAGTTTTAAGCATTTTAAGCATTTGTAAGTCCTTATACTCTGGGAAAGGTAGAATGTAAATAAAATACTCAATTAACAAGCATGTATAAAACCTTTCAGCTTAAACACTATTGTAATATATTTTCATATTAACCCAAGATCCCAAAATTATGGCAGCTGTGATTATTTAGTGCCAGAAGTATATTAAAATTGTGATATAGACAGTATATAGGCAATGGTATCATACACTATAGTTACCATAATCTTAGATCTAGATGGATGCCAATGACAAAATGGTGGACATAAATCCTAAATTTATCTGTTCAGCAACTGCCGCTATCATGATACCTTCCAATCATAAAATATGAAGGCAACTGAGAGGTCATCTCTTCCATTGCAGGACTGGCCAAGTGATGTAGTTCCTCATAGTGCTACTCATCTCCAGTACAAAAGTATGGCTAATTGAAACAGACATTTGTTACATTATTTTTGTGCTTGTCCACAGAGCAGAATGAATCAAAAGGGAGGGAGTGGAAGGGGATGGGATATTTTCCTTTGAGAAGGGCTTGAACTATTTCTGAATTTGCGATACAGGAGGGGTTCAAACATTCAATTTCATAGGTTATTGTCACAATTATGCACAACTTAGTCAATCCTGATCAAGATGTATGGACTTCAGTTAACTGGAACACTGATCAACTGCAAACATATTATGTATATTGGCCAATGACTGGGGGGGGGGAACACCTCCATTATGTTTAAATATTTAGTGAAGACAAATTAATCTAAATCGTGTTGAGAGGAGAGAGAGAGAGAGAGAGAGAGAGAGAGAGAGAGAGAGAGAGAGAGAGAGAATGAAGAAACCTTTGTTGTTATATTTTAACACACTGATCTAAAGTTGTAACAGTGGAAGTTAATGGGAGAATGGTATTTGGGGCTATTTGATGAGGTTAAAGGTTTATAAATATGCATCTGTATTTTTGCCATATAGAAAACTAAGCAATAAACTAAAAATTAGAGATGAGCATGAAACAAAATTTCAATTCATTTGTTATTCATTATTTGTTTCATAATCTTTCAAAATGAATAACGAACCCCACTCTGGAAGAGAAATGAAATGAAATGAAACAGAAATTTTTGTTCCGTTCCATTCCGTTTTCCCATAGGAATGCATTAGCAATGCATTCCTATGGGGAAAACCCCGCAGTTCCCCGCAACGCACCCTATGGGGTGCAGGAAACTGCGGGCTTTTGGCCTCCCCCAGCGCCGATTATGTGGTGTGCGGGCTGGGGAGGCAAAAAAAAGTTTAAAACTCCCACTTTCTCCCCTGTTTTTGGCCTCCCCCATCACACACACCAGCTGATTGGCACTGTGGGAGGCAAATAAAAATAAAAAACCTCCCACCTTTTCCCCACCCGATCAGGGAATACAGGCATTTCAAAGAGAGGGCGTTTTCAAGGTTTAGGAGATTGTTTAAGCCTCGTCCACATGCATTAAAAACTTGCACTGAGTAATGTCTGAAGAACTTTTTTACTTCAGTGCACTGGGTGTTAGCAGAGTGGGGTTGAGTCTTGATTTATCTACTGAAAATGCCACTGCCCTCCGTAATGAACAATGACAACCAGCATACAGTACTGCTTGTGATTCTTATCCTCAGGATACACTGGAAAAGTGTGTTGCTGCTTCTTTTGCTTCTTTTGTCTTCTCCCTCTCTACAGTTTTCACCTTTTCCCCATTGTCTCCAAAATATTCTATCCAGTAAGAGAAGGGGAAAAATACTCCAGCTGCCTGTAGATATATGACACAAACTATCCATGTAAGTCATGTTCTGTGTGAATTTTGCAGCAAAATGTGAGTCTGGTGGACTGAAAAGCCCATCCAGGTGGTTAATCAATGCAGCTAGAGAATGGTTAATCAGCTTACTCAGTGGTCCCCAACCCCCGGGCCGCGGACCGGTGCCGGTCCGTGGACCGGTCGGCACCGGGCCGCCTGGGGAGGCCGGGGAGGCTCCTCCCCTTTTCCTCCGCCGCCCTCCTCCTCCTCCTCTTCTCTCCCGTGGGCGGCCGATGGAGGAGGAAGGCTGGAGGAGCGCAGGAGGAGCCGCCGCCGCCGCCTTTGCCTTTGCCTTCCTCCTCTGCCCGGCGGCGGCGGCGGCGGCGCATCCTCCTCCTCCGCCGCCGCCCTCCTCCTCCTCACCCTCCACCACCACCAGCAGCAGCAGCAGCAGGAAGCTGGGGGCCGGGCGCGCGGGGGCCGGCGGGAGGAGGGGGCGCGCGCGGGAGGCGCTGGCGAGCCCCCCCACGCGCGCGCACCGCCGCCGCAGCGTGGGGGGCCCCTTGGTCGGAAGAGGAGGTGGGTGCCCCTCCTCCTCCTCCTCCTCCTCCCCGGGGCGCGCGCCCTTTGGCCCCTCCCTGCGGCCGTGCTCCAGGGCGGAGCCCCCCCCGCTGCCGCCACCGCCGGACCGCTCCTGTGTTGGGGGCAGGCGGGGGGGGCGTCGCGGGCCGGCCTGGGTGTTTTCGCCGCCGCCGCGACCCCCCCGCGGTGGCCACCGCCCCTGCAACCCCCCGCCGCAATCGCCCCAGCTGCTGCTACTGCTCCTCCAGCGGTGGCGGCGGGAGGAGGAGGAGGAGGAGGAGGCGCTACCACCCTCGTTGCAGCCCCTTCGGGGCAGGGCGGGTTCCGCCAGTCCCCAGCGGCCGCCTCGCCGCCTCCCCGGGAGAGCGGACAAGTTCCAGCAGCAGGTGAGAGAGGCGGCGGCGGCGGCGGGAGGCGCTCGGGCTCCCCCTTCTCGGCCCGGAGACCCGGCGGGAGGGGGGGCAAGTCTTGGTGGCGGGGGAGGGCACGCGCGGTGCGGGGTGAGCTTTGCCCGCCTCCCTCAGAGGTGGCCAGGTGTGTGTGTGTGTGTGTGTGTGTGTGTGTGTGTGTGTGTGTGTGTGTGTGTGTGTGTCAGGGGAGGGCTGAAGAAAGGACACTGGCCTCTCCGGGGGGCGCGCGGGGATGCCACCCCCCCACCGGCCTCCCTCCCCTCCCCCCTCCCGCTCGCCCGCCCGAAGGCCGCAGCCGGAGGCGGGCGGCAGCGGCGGCCGAACCCGGGCGGCTGCCGTGGCCGCTGCGGCCGCCGACAGGAGGAGGAGGCGGGGGCCCGCCCGCCCAGGAGCCCCAGGCTCCCCCCTCCCCGCCCGTGCGCGCGAGGGTGAGCGGCACCCCCGATGCCCCCAGCCGGCGAGCGCCGCCACCGCCGCCGCTGCCGCTCCCGTGGCCCCCCCGCAAGGCACACGCTCCAAGCCCCCCCTGCACCCCCGCCTCCCTCCCCCCATCCCCCCCACACCCTCCCCTTCCCCCCTGCCCGACCCCCCCCTGCACCTCCCATCTCCCCCCCCTCCCCACCCCCAGCCCCGGGCCACGGAAAATCATCAAACATTTACCGGTCCGTGGGGACAAAAAGGTTGGGGAGCACTGAGCTTACTGATAAATCGACAATTCAAACAGTCTCCATTCTACAGCAGTCATCTCTAATCAACACACATCACAAAACTCACACAAAGAAACCAATGAGAGGAAAAGAAGTAATCAAAAGTGAATTCTCCATGAAACTCTAGAAAACTGCACATCTAAGAAAACACACAGAGAGGTGGCAGAAGGGAGAGAACACAAAATAGTTATCAGAGGTGTATCCAAAGGGAAACACAAGATGTTGAATGACACAGTATTCATCCCAGGGGTTTTCTAGCCAATGTGAGGCAGGCACTCACCCTTGATTATGAATAATTGAAAAGGCATGAAGAAGAATACATAAAAGAGACCTCTGAGATAGGATATAGATTATAAAACTAGAAGGCCTGAGGTTTGCCTGAGTACAAAGCAGTTCTTGTATTGTGTTTTGGCTCTGATTAGCACAGGAGTATACCCAATACAAGAACCGCTCTGCTTTGGGTATGAGGTTGCTTTGCTGCTCTTGTATACATAAAGCATTTGTCTTCATCTTCAACGTGGGGAGGGGAGGATGCAAATAGTGCATCACTAACATCCAATAATCAGCTCATGCTTCTGCTGTGCCCAGTTAATTGAATTGTTAATCCATTAATTCTATGGGGTTTAGCCGATGATTCAACATTAAACGTGCATTTGAGTCTAATAATATTTCTGCAGTAGAAAGAATACTGTCTCTGGTTTTTGCCAACATGAATAGTAGCAGACATCTTCACAGAGCAAGCACGTAATGTGCCTCTATTAAGATGGTGCCTGCCACAAAGCAGAATATGAACTCTGCCTTGGGTAGCAAATAGACATGGGCACGACTTGGCGTAATTGTTGTTTCCGTTTTCGGATATCGTTTCCATTATGTAACGGAAACGGTAACGACAATTAAGCTGTCAGAACTCGAACTCGAACTGAAAAAAGAAAAATTGGGTCTGATTTGTCGTTGTCGTTCCTGGCATCGCGCGGCGATCACGTGATGCCAAGCGGCACACAAAAAAAGTTTTAAAAATAAAAAAACCCCGATTCCCGGCCAAAAAAGCAAGCGAAAATATGCCTGCTTGAGGGCACCTACCAGAGGGGTGGTTTCTGGAGGGGGGGTCCCCAGCCTTCCCCCTTCCTGTCCTGGGCTGCTGGTACCGGGCTGGGAGGGGGCATCCTCGGCGTCTCCATTTGCCATGCGGTGCGGGGGGATCCAAAATGGCGACCACAATATTTTTTTTGAAATTCTGGTCCAAAAAACCAGCAAAGCACCACAGAAACATGTGACAATTAGCTATTTTAAATGCTTGAATTTTTACAGTAGCAGCAGTGGGTTTTTTATAGCAGTAAAAGGTTGCACTGATTTTATTTTATTTTATTTTTATTTTTATTTTTTTACACCTGCGCAATGATGGGCTGGCCATGGGATGGGACCATGCAAATTTTTGGACCCATTCTACCAATCGCATGGCCAGGTTTTGACTGACACTTCTGGATGTGCAAGAGGGCATAAAAAGCCGAGGCACTCGCAGAAGAGTCGCAGTCCGGGCTTGGATATGTGTGGGAGAGGGCTGTGTGTAGCTGGCTGCTGTGCTAGACTAGTTTCGATTTCGCGGAGCCTTTAGATTTCAGTTAGGCAGGCAGGGAGGGAATTGATTCAATTGAATTTTTAGGAAATAATAATTCCTTTCATTCTCTGTCTGCTGTGGGGAATAGCAACACAGTTTATTCTTTTTTATTCTCCTGCAGTTTGTTAGGATTTCTTTCTGATAGTGCTTCAAAGGGGGGGAGGTTTGAGTGGGAGGGGAGGTGTGGATTTATTTTAAAAATTTCATTTGCTTGGTGGCAAGCAAGCCAAGGTCCTTTCATACCCTGCCTGCAGCTCTGCTGTGGGTGCACTGCCCACTTTTTTTGCAATAAAAATTGCAATTGCTTTATTCGATGCAGTCTTGTGCAACAAGTCAGTTTAAAGTGTTTTCCGCCTGCTCTGAGTCATTGTGGGACCCGCGTCCGCCGCCCGCGCACCTGCGCGCCCGCCCCTCCCCCTGCCGCTGCCGCTGCCTGCCCATGGCCCCCCCGCCACCCTGCCCGCCGCCTAGGGTGCAAAAACACCTAGCGCCAGCGGGACGCCACTCGCTGGGACGTCAAATCGCATGAAATCGCGGCGGTAATGACAAACGACAAACGACACGACGAAATGACAAATTTTAAAAAAATTTCACGAACAACAGAAACGAGCCGAAACGGACCCGTCCCAAAAAACGACAACTCGAAAAAAAAATTTTTTTCTGGTCGTGCCCATTTCTAGTAGCAAATGCTGGTGGAAGTGAAAGCAGGTCTTCTTGCCCTTTCCTCCTGACTGCCCCTCACCTGTTCTCAGTCTTGGAGAGGAAATAATGGATATCCCACCTGTATCTTGACCAGCTTCTCTCAGATGTGGTGAATGACATCTGGGACAAAGTAAGATTCAATTACAAATTCATTTGACTACTCTCTGTGGAATGGAGGTACTTTGTCTTCTGTGCTGTGCTTCAAGCTGCAAAATTTGAGGAATTGGCCATGCATGTAAAAGAATTACTGACATTCCAAGTGCATTCTGCAGTGGTAGAACCTAGCCTCAGAGGCTGATGACATTTTTTGCCTTTTGTAAAAATGGACCATTTTGGGAAGGCCTACCCCCCATGGAGACCCTATCTTACACTTGAGGAGGTATCACCTTAATGGGTATTTCCAAAGTAATGAATAGAAGATGTGACCAAGGCATCTGACATCTTTCTAAGTGAAAGCATTGAGCACTGATAAATGTGTTTCCTCAGATATACAGGATGTGAGTTGTCTGGCACCAATTAAATAAGTAGAGAAATTGACTATAGATTATCAGACGTTTGCCTTCCATTGCAGATCAATTTCACAGCAAGACATTTAGCACAAGGTCTAGTCTGAAATGTAATATAGCTGATTTGGTTGTGTGTTCTCTCTTGCTGAGAAGTCATTATGATCATTTTGGTGTGGAAAATTAAATCTGAGATAGAGTACATGACCCATCATTTCACACCTTCTTGAATTCACACACTAGCAAATTGAAAAAAATATTTCTAAAATAAAAACCACTGAAATGCAATCGATGCAGTGTTACAAACAAATTTCCAGTTCTCTTCTACTCTACAAAGACAAATCAGGCTAAGTGGAAATATTGCAAGTGGGGAAGGAGACATGTTCATGAGAATGAATGATAATAAGTACAGGTTTAGATTTTAGGGAGGAAGGTGAGGATTGTTCAGAACAAATAGATCTATTTTGGGAATAGAGCACCTAAATGATATATGGCACCCATGGACCAAAAGATTTCTCACTGGCTTATGTGGCAATGATATTGTCCATTTTAAAGAGAATGATGTAAATTAGAGATCTGCACTAAACGAAAAACAAAATGCTGTGTTGTCATTTTGTTAGGTAACAATTTACTTTGTTACCTAATGAAATGGTAGGACATGTTTTGTTTCATTTTGTGATGAAACACCATTTTTTGTCTAGGAACGGAGGAAATGATTCATCCTAGAGGAAATGGCAGGGGAGTGATTCTAAGTAAGCCCCTGAAATTTGGAAAGGTTTTTTTTTTGGGGGGGGGTCAGGGGCTGAGTTATGAAGCTCCAAAGGGGGTGCCCCTAGGAAAAATTCTTTCTAATTGGATTTGGAAGCCAAGCCACAGGTGAGTGAAGTGGCTTGTCTTCTGAAGTTCTGATTCCAATAGGAAGTTTTTTTCTAGGGGTACATCCTTTGGAGCTTCATAACTCAACCCCCTGATCCCCAAATCTTTCTAAATTTTGGGTGCTTACAGGGAAGAACGTGAGGAAGCTCCCCTGCCATTTTGATCCTTTAGGACACAGGGGAGCATAGTATTTCATATCATTTCATTTTGTTCCATAATGAAACTACTTCAAAAATTCATTACAAACAAAACAAAATGAAACTACTAAAGAAATGAAATGAAACACTATTTTTACATCCCCACCAATGTAAGAAATCTATTGGTCCTCACCAATGTAAGAAATCTACAAAGACCATCAGGAAATTACTCTCCATCTTTGTTGGGAATTCCTAATCCTAGTCCAAAGCAAATGGACTAACACAAATAGTTAGAAAGACAGACCACAGGAATCACAGAATGCAAAACCCTAAAGAAAACCATACTGGCAATAACCAGGATCCATTCTTTGGAAAACTGCATATGTTCATACTTTGGAAAACTGCATATGTTCAACAGAATAAGAATAGATATGGGGGATTAATTCCAAAGCCTATCTAGGGTAGTATTTGGTTCCTACAGTGGCCAACCAAGGACCTACAATTATCTCCTGATGTATTTAAACTGAAAATTAATAAGAACTACCAAATTCTTCACTTTTCATTGTGGGTCCCTGTCCTTTTTTCAATCAGTACTAGAGATGGTCATGAAATGAAAATATAGCATTTTTCATTTTGTTATTAATAAACTTGTAAAAGAATTTTTGAAACTAACCAAACCCATGAAAGGGCCTTCTTGACTGCTGCACCCAGACTCTGGAACTCTCTCCCACTAGAGGCCAGGACTGCCTCATCTGTTGACCTTTCTCTTCATGCAAGCTTTCCCTGAATGATGGACTATCATGTGTGTTTTATATGAATCTAGGGGTTCACATAGACTTTGTGTTTATGACTACTTATAAGTGTTGCTTTAATGTAATGTTGTCTATTAATGCTGTAAGATGTCCCACATTTCCTTGTTCTCAAATACTTGAACATGTCTTAATTATACTGGACTGTATATTATCCCTCATTACTTTAAGCTGCCTTGGGTCCTTTTTAAAGGAGAAGGGTGGGATAAAATATTCTAAACTAAATAAATAAATAAATAAATAATTTGAGGCACCAATTTTGGTGGGTAGCTTCCTCAGACTTTCCCCTTTAAGCCCTCCAAATTTCAAGATGTTTGGGGTTCAGGGGACTGAGTTATTCAACTCCAAATTGGCTTCCCTAGGGAAAAACCATTTGCAATTAAAAAGTTATGCACTCAAAAATAGTGATTAGGCATGGGCATGACTCGGCAAAATTTTCGTTTTCGTTTCCATTTTTCGTTTCCGTTATGTAACAGAAACGGTAACGATAATTAAGCCGTCAGAACTTGAACTCGAACCGAAAAAAGAAAAATTTGGTCGGGTTTTTCGTTTTTGTTTGTGGCATCGCGGCGATCGCGCAATGCGAAGCACAGAAAAAGTTTTTAAAAGTTTTTTTAAAAAACCCCGACTCCCGGCCAAAAAAGCAGGCAAAAATATGCCTGCCTGAGGCTTTGCCACCTACCAGAGGGGTGGTTTCTGGGGGGTCCCCGGCCTCCCCCCTTCTTCTCCTGTCCTGGGCTGCTTGCACCAGCTGGGGGGGGTCATCTTCGTCGTCTCGCCATGCCATGCGGTGGGAGGGATCCAAAATGGTGACCGCAATTTTTCTTTTGAAATCGTGGTGAAAACACACACCAAATCACCACAGAAACATGTGCAATTTATTTATTTTAAATGCCTGAATTTTAATAGTAGCAGCAGTGGGTTTTTTTATAGCAATAAAACATTGTATTGATTTTTTTTTATTTTGATTTTTTTTATTTTTTTAGACCTGCCCATTTGGGCTGGGCATGGGATGGGGCCATGCAAATTTTTTGAACCATTCCACCAATGGCATCACCAGGTTTTTGACTGACACTTCTGGATGTCACGGAGGGCATAAAAAGCTGAGGCACCTTCCAGAATTCGCAGTCGGGTGTATGAATATGGTTGAGGGAGGAGGGCTGGCTGCCGGTGCTGATGTGATCCGATTGATATTGAGGAGGGAGGCTGGAGGCATTTGGGGTGCAAGCCAAGAACAGAACCTCTATCCTAAGTGATATCCTAACTGCCCACTCGCCCGTCCGCCCGTGCCACCACCCACCGGCGGCCCGCAGCCCCCGCCCACCCGCTCGCCCGCCCACGCCTCCCCCCTGCCGCTGTCGCTGCCCGCCCATGGCCCACCACCACCACCGCCCGCCACCGCGCCGCCCGCCGCCTAGGGCGCAAAAACACCTAGTGCCGGCCCTGATTCCGGGATGACCCTATGCTTTGGGAGAAGTCAAATCATGCTAAATTGCGGTGGAAATGACAAATGACAAACGAAACGACGAGATGACAAATTTTTGAAAATTTTCATGACAAACGTAAACGATCTGAAATGGACCCGTTCCGACAAATGAAAATTCAAAACTTTATTTTTTCTGGTCGTGCCCATGTCTAATAGTGATCCCAGGCTTCTAGCAGCATGGAAATTAAAAGCTGTTCCCTGTAAGCCCCACAAATTTGGAGAGCTTTGGGGTTCAGGGAGCTAAGTTATTCAACTCAAAAGTGGGTCCACCCAGGAATCACTTTTTAATTGGAAAGTTATGTACTTGAAAATAGTGATCCCAGGCATCTAGCAGCATGGAAATTACAGCAGAGCTTCCTCAATCACTTCCCTATGAGTTCCACAAATTTGGAGACCTTTCGGGTTCAGTGGGCTGAGTTATGAAGCTCCAAAGTAGGTCCACCAGGAAAAAATCATTTGTATGAAAAACCAAACGGAAACCAAACCTCTCCTTAAAAAATTAAAAAGCATTTTTCCAATTACAAATGGATTCCTGGGTGGACCCATTCTGAAGTTGAATAACTTGGGCCTCTGAACCCCAAACCTCTCCAAATATGGAGGGGTTAAAGGGAAGAGTCCAATGAAGCTATCCACCAAATTTGGTTCCTCTAGGATGAAACATTTTGTTTTTAGAGCACATTTTTAGAAACATTTTCATTTCATTTCAGCATGAAACACATTCTACTGTTTCATTTCATAACAAATTGATTTGTTACATAACAAAATGATGAAACAGCATTTTGTTTTTCATTTGGTGCCATAGTAAACATCTTTTACCAGGATAGGGCATGGATGTTTTCACTCTCACCTCAAGACTTCCTCAAACCATAGGAAGTGAATGAGTACATAGAAAACAGTAACAGAGATAAACCACTTAGCACACTAAGTTATTGGAAACAATGGGACAGCAAAGAGATTATCTCACTGATAAAGAGAAGCACATAATTGTGTACCATTTTTGTCAGACATTCATTTCCATAGTATTCAGTCAAAAGGGATCATCCAAGCTCAGTGACAAAGGGTGCTTTTACACGACCCCTAAAATCCGAGGCAAATGGCTCCCAGATCCGGAGCTTAAAATTGTTTTCCCACCAGCTCCGGAGTTTAAAAAAAAAGTGCGACCACGCCCACCTAAGCGCCTCCCAGCGCACTTTTCAAGTACCTGCTCTCCGGAGGTGAAAAATTTCTGATGCGGATGTAAAGCAGTGAGTGCCGGGCTCTCCTCACCTTGTGTTTGTTGATTTTTTGCCCCCCCCACCCGTTTAAGAGATCTTAAGAGACTGGAATGCTTCCCGGAGCAGGGTGAGACGGCAGAACAGAGGTGAGCCAGCATTCTTCTTTTTTTTCTCCCTCCCCTCACACAGACAGCAGCAGGGAGTGTGGAGGGGTGGGGACACAGGAAGAGCGACAAACCCCCAAGATCTCTGGTCTGAATTTAAGTGGCCAGCGGATCTTAGGGGTCATGTAAAAGCGTCCTGTTACTCCTTCTGAAAAATGGAGTTCTCTTTCTCAAAGAGTAGTTCACAAGCACTTTTCTATAGCCTATTAATTGTTACTTTGAGTTTTATCTACATTTGCCTGAAGGGAGATACCTCCCCACCAATTTTAGAAGGCAGGAGAAAGGGGAAAATGGAAGGAAAGAAGACTTAAATGAGCATGAATGTGGCAGCAGGGTCTCGAAAAAGATTCTCAGAGATATGCAAGAATGGTTTTCTTATGGGAGTAGACACAAAACATTTCTTTGTTACCTTTCGTCATCTGGAGTTTAAAAGTGCCTTTAAACGCAGTGGAGGCTAGACTGGCAAAACTCCACAAGTGTTCTCCTTTTGTGCCAGAAGGACTTTCTGCCAACTCAGATCTAATTGCCTCATTCTAGACATCGAAAGGGCCAGCGAGGGCCAGGCATTTCAGAGAAATCAAATCCTAATTTGCTATTCAGTTGTTGCCAATGCTGCCATTTGCACAAGCAACTGCTCTTCATATAGCATACATTTCATATTCCAGTTTATTTCTTTGAAGTTGAATATCCTGGGCATTCCTTGACAGTGTTTCTAATCATTTGCAGTCTCTTTGAAGTATTTCTCTCCTGGCTGGGTTTTTGCTACTTCATCCAATTTAATGGCTTTTGCAATGTTCATGATTAGGCCATACCAGTCAGGCAGACATGCAATGGCCTGAACCCTGCCATGATTGGTGCAAGGACAGGTGGTGAGGTGCACTTATAGAAGCTAATGCAAGCTTGCATATTTAGACATGCCCATAATAGATGCATCTGAATACTTAACATGGTGGTACCATGAACACAGTTTTGTCCTATCTTGGTTGACTCCCTATGTTTGCATTTAAAAACAAAAAGAAAACTGATTTGTAATTATTTGTAGAAACTTTTCCTGCAGGTACTGTATATATATATATCAAATATTTATACTATCACCATGACTATCACTTTGCTTGGAAAACAAATAATAAAATGGTCTTGTTATTTCTCTACTTGCCATCTCTTTTTTGGGGGGAATTGAAATGTATACTCGATATTTCCCCTTTATTTGTTTGCATCCTCTTGTTAGAATGTTGATCAAGTCAGTCTCTACTGCTGAGACTAGCCCCTACCAGCTTACCACCTTTTCCTGATGATTTGTTTCCCAGTGCTTTTGGAGTAGCTCTCACTTCACTTTCTAAAACTAGAGGTTCATCAAAGGATTCCCTTTCAAAGAATCTGTCATCTCGGCATTTCTTCGGCATAGTTCTCTAATAAATTGTTTCTACCTTCTCTTTATTTTATATTATAACAAGATAGTATGATTCCCTGTTGGTCTTTTAGCTTCTCTAATATATTATTACATTTCCCTTTGATTTCTTGGATCTTTTGGAAAACCTCTCTTATTTTTTTTCTTTTGTTGTTTCCTTCCACTTCTTTGCACTGATCATTATAATACCTCTCTTATCTTTATGTGACAGTCACTGTAAAGTTGTATTCAAGATTATGACCCTATTTCTATCACCTTTTACTTTTGCTTCTTTCCTGCCATTAACAATTTGAAGTGCTTCTGCCATTTGCCTAAGCTTTTCTTTCGTTTTGACAACAGGAATAGTATTTTCACTTTTTTCGCTGATTACGTGTCAGGTTTCAGTCCACCATTCTTCTGGTTGATGGCCAATGAGTTTAGTAATGCAAATCTATATATATTAAGCTCATTAAAATGGAATTTAAATTATATTTTTGGCACTATGATTCCTTCAGTGTCCTTTTTCAGTTTTACTAATATTTGACATTTGCAATATACAGTCTACTCCTGGTTTTGTTTTGACAGACAGAATTCAGCTCATCCATTTACCACTTTCAGTTACACAGTCTATTTGATTTCTATGTTTCCAATAGGATGATGTCCATGTGTTCAGTCCTCTGCATGGTTTCCTGAAAGATGTATTTGCAATAAGATCCTTAGTTTCATATACTGTAGTTATATAAGTTGTTCTCCTTCTTTATTTCTGACTTCTAGGCCAAATTCTCCAACAACATTTGGTTCTGTTTTGTTTCCTATTTTGTGTTTGAGTCAGTTTAGCAACATGTTTTGGTGTGTAATCAGTTTCCTTCTAGATGTTTTTGTAAAACCATTCTTCTTTGGCATTTGTAGTGGTATTATTGTAGATTTGTATTACTTTTGAGGGAGGCTGATGGGGCAAAACATCCCTGTTCGTCCTCCTCAATCTCTCGGTGGCCTTTGACACTGTCAACCATGGTCACCTCCTGGGGAGACTCTCCAAGTTGGGGATTGGAGGCACTGCTTTGCAATGGTTCCTTTCCTTCTTGGAGGATCGTCCCCAGCTGGGTGAGATGACATCTGCCCCTTGGTCCCTCAATTGTGGGGTGCCCATGCTCTTCAACATTTATATAAGGCCGCTGGGAAGGATCATAGGTGGTATAGACTTTGTTTCACCAATATGTGTATAACGCCCAGCTCTATATCTCCTTTCCATCTTCTGCAGTGGATGCTGTTCCATTCTTTAAGCACTGCTTGTTGGTCATCTTGGATTGGATGGGGGCTAATAGGTTGAGGTTGAACCAGGGCAAGACAGAGATCCTCCATGTGGGACCCCCTGGGGTCTGTGGGTTGGGGAACTCCCTCACTTTTGCGGGGTGACTCTCTTTGCGAAGGATGGGATTCACAGTTTGGGTGTCCTACTGGAGCTGGTGCTTACCATGGAAAATCAGGTGGCATCGTGGTCCGTTCCACTCACTATCAACTGCAGAGGCTTGCCCAGCTGCAGGCCCTCCTTGACTTCAGGGCATTAATCACATTGGTTCATGCACTTATCTCGAGAACAGACTACTGTAGTGCTCTCTACGTGGGGCTGCACTTGAGGTTAATGCAGAGATTGCAGCTAGTGCATAATACAGCTGCCAGGCTTTTAACGGGCCAAAAAAGGAACCAGCACATCACTCCTCTGCTGGCAGCTCTGCACTGGTTGCCGATACGCTACCACATTGACTTCAAGGTTTTGATGTTAACATACAAAGCCCTAAATGGTTTGGGACCTCAGTATCTGACAGAGCTTACTCCCAAGATTACTCCCAAGAACTGCTCTGATCACCCATGCTAGCCAGGCAGGACAACTGGGATTGCCAACCCCAAGGGAGGCCTGGACAGTGATAACAAGAAGTAGGGCCTTCTTGGTGGTTGCTCCCCAGTTGTGTAATCATCTACCTCCAGAAATTTGCCTGGCACCCTCACTTCAAACTTTTAAAAAGCTATTGAAAACTCAGTTATATACAATGGTCTTTCCTGATTTTTCAAACATCTAGCCAGACTCTCTTCTTATTCCTTTTCTGCTTATCTTCTTTTTTTCCTGTTTTAGCAGTCCCCTGGCTATTTCTATTTTCATTTTACCTTAATTATAATTCATTGTTGTTGATTTATGTATATTTTGTTTTTATTATGCTGTTTGTGTTCTAGTTTTTTAAAAATATATTCCTTTGTTACTTGTCATGTTATCCTATGTTGTAAACCGCCCAGAGTAGCCCTTGGGCTAGATGGGCAGTATAAAAGCCAAATAAATAAATAAATAAATAAATAAATAAATAAATAAATAAATAAATAAACTCAATTGGCCATGAACCAAAAGAATGGTGGATTGAAACTAGGTACATAAACAGTGCTGAATGTGAAAAGCGTATTCATATAGTTAAAACAAAAGAAAAGCTTAGGTAAATGACTCATTATTCAGTCAGCTCTTGCATTATAACAGCCTATCCCACATCTTGTCTCAGTATTAGAGCAACTCCATTTTTTTTGTAATTTTCACTTCCAGCGTAAAATATTTGTAACTGTCTGACTGAAAATACCTTATTCCAATCCACTTTTGTTCTCACACACCAAGTACTGTAGTGTTTACACATTCCATTTCTTTCTGTGTGGTTTACAGTTTACCTTGATTATGCCCCACATTCAAACTGTAAATATTGTACAGCATCAGACTTTCATTTCATCTCTGTGCACATCAGCCACTAAATGTCCTTTAGGGTTTTTCATAAAATAATCAGTTCCAGCCCACTCCTTAATGCAGGAACCCAAATCCCAAACAGAACAAACAGATGGTTGTCCAATTTCTCTTAAATGCTTCCAGCATTGGAGTTCTCACTACCTTCTTATGTATTTGGTGTCATTGCCATAACTTTCTAACAGTTAGGAACTTTTCCCTGATATTCAGCATAAATCTGGTTTCCTGAAGCTTGAACCCATTATTATGTGTCCTGCACTCTGGGGGGGGGGGGTTGAGAACAGATCCTGCCTCTCCCCTGTAGGATTACCTTTCAAGTAACTAAAAAGTGCCATAACATCTCCTTTCAGTCTTCTTTTCTCATGGCTAACCATGCCTAGTTCTTTCAGTCTTTTCTCACAGGACTTGGTTTTCAGTCCCATGATGATACTTGTTGTCCTCCTCTGAACGTGCTCCAATTTGTTGAGATTTTTCCGAAAGTGTGATATCCAGAATTGGACACAGTACTCTAGTTAAAACCTAATTAGTGCTCAATGGCGGGGGAGTCTGTTGCCCCAGTTTTGACCATTCTTGCCTTGGGTGATCCCACTAGGAGGCAGACATGTAATGGCTCTAGCCTTCTGTTAGAATTGGTCTTGGCTTCTTTGACACACCCTGGCCCCCTCACAATGTTAAGGTGTGCATTCAGGAGAGGGATTCAAATGTATACAGCTTTGTAAATTAGCAAAAAGAGAGAAAATGTAAAACCAAATAATCTCACAGGGGCCAGTGAGCTTCTTGGATTTACAGAATGTTGAAAACAGAGAATAATGTGGGGTTGAAACAATGGGTGGCTGTCACCCACTTGGGTTCCACCAATGCTATTATTTGAAGCAGTGGGAAACTAAAACTTTCAAAGAAACACTGCTACCAGGTGAACCTCTGCCTACATAACTAATATGCATGCCTTTCCAGCAGTTACCATTAAAATTATCAAGAAAGCAGTCTCTTATTTACTGTCTCCAAAGGGGCCCAGTGTTATGTCTTTCATTAAAATCATATCTCAGGTAAAGTTGTATTCAGGAATGCTATTTATGCATCAGTAAAGTCACTTTAATTGTCATGCAGAATTCTTGTCTTCTTCAACCACTCTCAGCCCACTATTGGCACTAGACATTTTTATTACGTTGAATACTATGAGCTATTAGTGCCTCAAAATGAAGGATTTGCATAAAGCATGCTGCAGCTGACACACACAGACTCAGTGCTTCAGGCCCATATTAAAGTTTAAGCAATTCTCCATGTCACATGAATGTAACACAGTGCCATTTTATTAAGTCAGGTATGACAGATGCTTCTTTGCTATGCATGGCAGGTGAAGCTGTCTTCAGTCAGTCATTACAGATAAGAATGATAAGGACAAAAGAAATCTATGGGCTTTCGGCAGCTTGAAATGCAATAGAATATTTGAATATCAGATATATTTTCTCCTTTAAACAAAAGAATATGAAGTCATGCAATCTTAACACTAGAGAAACCATATTTTATTCCAAAAGAAAATGGGAGGGTGTGTGTGTAAAATTACTGAAGTATTAAAAACAAGCAGTGCACACTTATTTTAAAGACAGTCCTCATGCATTGTTCTTATGTTTACATAAAGCCAAAGAAATATGTTTACAGAAAGAGATGTTCTTCTAAAAAGGAATTATAATCCTGTCTCCTTTAAAATTTATATATTTAATTTTATAATTCTGTGTCTTAGTTCTTTAAGTGAGGAAGTGAGTCTGAAAGGAACAAGAAGCTAAATACTACATTAGATGGCAAGATAAGAGTACAAGGTTATACCTGTCTACTCAAAAATATTTCAATGGGTTTTCTTTTAAGCAAAATGGATGTCAGATATTAGCTGTGGTCTGAAAGAAGGAAATGGGAAGAGTTTCCACCAGGGCAGGGATAGAACCTTTCAAAACAGTTATTTCTCTATGTTAGCTTTGGTCTTAAAGATTGCCTGCCTTCAATCCAAGGGCAGAATGCACAAAATAATTAAGAAAAGATATAAGCAAAATTACCCACAAATCTCCTAAGTACTTCAAGCTGAAAACATTTTAGAATACCATATACAGTGTGCCCTATCTGCTCTTGACTAGACAAGGTAGTGCTGATCACCTCAAGAAGTCAAAATAAAAATTAGAAAAATTATCAGCTCATTTGATCCATCAGTTAGTTTGATGAATTTCAGCATTTGGCATTTTTACAGCTAATCCTCATCCTATATATATATAACTGTTAAATATCACCTTTCCTTTGATATTTTGATAGACCTCTAATGTTGTTGCCTTTCTTTGCATTCCTTTCTAGCATCAATGAATGGACTTGGCCCAGAAACCTACATGCAAAAGTATAGAGGGATGTGAAAACAGGCCCAAATGTTTGTCAGTAATAATAATAATAATAATAATAATAATAATAATAATAATAATAATAATAATAATAATAATAATAATAATAATAATAATAATAATAATAATGCCTTTATTGTCAATGTACAATGTACAACATGTGCACAATGAAATTGGCTGAGTCTCCCTTTTCCACCCAACCACCATCCCACCACCATCCCACTCAGTCTTATTACACCCTGTGTACTTGACACAGAATGCGCCACTTCTTCTATGCTTTTCATGGAATTATTTCCATGTATAATTTGACATATCATAATGGTAGAATGCAGAGCCTATGAGATATGAGTGACCACTCTGGTGCTTGGTGATAGACCTAAGGGTGTAACAGGAGGAATGACCAGTAAACGTACTCACAAAAGCCCCTACAGCTGCCTTCCATTACTAAATCTAGCTGCTGATGCCAACAACAGCAGATGCGGTTATTCACGTAAGGGCATGGGTTGAGGCTAACATCTGCATTTAGACCCACATTTAGAGATCTGCTTGCAGCCACCATGGAGAAGACATATGCCGCTTCCCATCCCCAACTAGAAAGAAATAGGAAGTTACCTTAGAAAAACAAAAGCAGCCTTTCAGTAGCAATCAGTTTCTACATTTAGAAAATAGAGGGGAAAATCAGGCTATCGAATTGTCCATGCACATACACTCATTTCCCTGAGTTCAAATCACTTGCTAAATTCATTCAAGTTCCATTCTAGCACTCTGTTGATGTTACATTTTGTGCAGGTACCAACAGGAATTGAGCCTTAAAAATCCAAAAATTTCCTATGAGTATTGTGATATTGCAGCAGTTGGGCAGATCAACTTCCTGTGCTAAGCAGGGGGCAAAAAGAGGCTTAACAAGAACCAAGGAGCCATTAAAAGCACTTTGGCCTCTGTGTCTGGTTTGCTGGGTCTTATAAGGTATAGTGGAACCTATTATGCAAAATGTTGAGAGTATGAATTAATACAGGTGTGCTGAAACGTACAGGGAGCTGGAATGTTTACTTTGATATTTTTTTTGTCTGCTTCAGGAGTCAGGACATCTAAACCAGCCCTGAAACATACTAGCTAGCTCCCCCCCCCCCGCAAGCTGGAATAATCAAATGCACACTTCACAAGCTTAGTTTTTGGCAGCCATGGGTGTCCCTCTGTAGTACTGAGGATGAGGGAGAAGCTGGGAGCAAAATAGTTTGAGTTTCTGTGTGTTTAACTTGAAGTTGAGTGCATGGCCTAATTCACTGTTATCTGTTCTGCTACAGTGTTCAGAAGAGATCCTCTAATATAGGATATTCTTACATTGATAGCTATGTTGTAATGAGAGATGGGCACAAATCTGAAAAAAAATTAATTCATTTACAGTAGATTCATGAATTGTCAAGGTCATTAAATCATGAAAAACAAATTTGAGTTTTTTCCCTTAAGAATCAATGAACTTATTTGTTGATTCGTTTTTGTTTTTAAAGTCCCATAACTCCCCATGCACCTAGAGACACCAATATCTCACAGAAGGTTCCCCAGACTCTCTTCTACAAGTTATGCAAGTCTGATGGTGTTTCATTTTTGGATGTCCAAGTTATGGAGCGACTTAATGCCTCCCCAAAAGTGCCCTTTAGCAACTAATCTGGGGAAACTCAATCTTCACTAAACTTGGAAGGATTGTAGAGGAGAAACAGGAGACACTTCCCTGAAATTCTGGTCCCTCTAGGTGCCTTGGAAGCCATTTTATAGCCCAGAAAATTTTTAAAAATGACTAGAGCCACTAGATTTGTATTCATCAGGTGTTATCAATCGGTGTGCATACGAATCAACGAATGAACAATTTTGAATGAGTTTTGCAATTCATGCCCATCTGTAGTTGCTATCATTAAAAGCATGCCCAGAGACGACTTACATTGGTTTTATTTTTTAAATGCTTTTCTTCATTTAGTTTTTCTTTCTTTTGCTTATGCATTTGTTTATGCAAAGGATTAATATCCCCACAACTTGACAAGATGGAAAATTTCCATACAATCTCACATGATATAGTGTTGAATTCAAAGCAAGAGACAACCATTGTTTTGCCACATTTGTGTGACAATAGTAGGAATAATTCTCGCTTTGTATTTCAGGGTGACATTGTGCATGAAACTGAGAAGGAATGATGTGATAGGAACAGAATGGCTGGCTACTAACAGATTTCAGGGCAAACAAGACACCCTGCAAATACTGAATATGCACACAGATTCCAACCAAACTGGGGGAGGGGACAGCAACTAAGACTTCCTGGAAAATAAAATAAAAACAGAAAAGAAATAGAATTATTTATTTCCATGCCACATAGCATTTGCTTTTTCAAATCTGTCTTGTAAACTTTAGTAGCATGATTGTGGCACCAATTAGTGGAATATCTTCGTCGTGAATATGAAATGTGATAAAGAGTCTGTTGCTTTTGTTTTTAGCTCTTCAGTTAATTTTCATATGTTGCTTTCTGTTGCCTGTGAAGGAAGGTGACCTTGCAAGCCTCCAGCTATCCATTCAGAAATCAGCCATTCAGTTCAGTATAGTTTACTTTATGTAAGTGGGCATAAAATCATAGTCTTTCTCTGCCGTTCAACATTAAATAAAGTAGATGTCTTCCTCTCCATTCATAGCATTCATGCAAATGGCATTACACCATTTCAATATGACGTCCATTAATGCATTTCCAATAGATGTGCTTTAGCCTGAAATAATGCAGAGGCATGTTGAAACCATTGTATTTGTGGAGAGGAGGGGGGCTGGAAAAATGCTAAAGAACTCTCTCTCTCTCTCTCTCTCTCTCTCTCTCTCTCTCTCTCTCTGTGTGTGTGTGTGTGTGTGTGTGTGTGTGTGTGTGTGTGTGTGTGTGTGTGTGTGTGTGTGTGTGTGTGTGTGTGTGTGTGTACTAACGTGGATATGAGCCACCTGTGGCTCTCCTATGCGTTGTTAAACTAAAATTGTTCTCCAATCCTTACCGTATTCTTATGTGGGTTATGGCTGACACAAACTGAAAGCCCATCAATATGTGAGGCTCACAGTATATTTTCCGAGTAACCTACTACTCTAACAAGTGCAGGGACCCATTTGGTCAAAACAGTGGCAATTATCTTCTCTAGGTGCAACTTGCCAGTCTGTGAGAGTCATATTTTATCATTTCAGAAATAGTAATAGAGATTTCTATTTAAAACAGTCTGACACTTTGCAGAGGTTGGTAATTTACTGCACTAGTTTCATTCAGTTGTTTACAGTTGAAAGGAAAATGTAAACAATTAAAGTAGTATAAATACAGGGAAACAAAGGGAAAAACCACCATGCACACACACACTGGATATCCCTTTGATCTAAAAAAAAATTGTTTATTTTAAACAAAACAAAATAAAATATATGTCTGTAACCATGTAGATGTCTGGCTGGTTTAGATATAAATATACAGTAGTACCTTAGTTTACGAGCATAATCCATTCTGGAAGCGTACATCCAACCAAATTTCCCCATAGGAAATAATGGAAACTAGAGATTGGCACAAAATGGAAAAATAGCTGTTTGTTTTGTTTTTTGTAGCAGTTACATTTCATTTTATTTCCAATGCATTTTAAAGTAGTTTTGTTACGATACAAAATGAAACGAAACGAAACACTATGCTTCCCTGCATCCTAAAGGCAGGGGAGCTTACTCAAGCGATTCAAGGTAACCCCCCTAAAATTTGGAAAGGTTTGGGGTTCAGGGGGCTGAGTTATTAAGCTCCAAAGAGGGTGCCCCTAGGAAAACTATCTAATTGCTCACCCAATCAGCTTCTGACTCAATTAGAAACATTTTCCTAGGAGTGCCCTCTTTGGAGCTTAACAACTCAGCCCCCTGACCTCCAAACCTTTCCAAATTTGGGCAGCTTACAGGGGAGACCTTGAGCTTCCCTGCCAATTCATCCCCAGGATGAATTGTTTCATTCTAGAGGGGGGAAATGGCAGGTTTTGATGAAATAAAATGAAACACATTTCATTTTTCATTTTGTGCCCATCTCTAATGGAAACTCAAATGATTCATTCTGGGGACCCAATTTCCATCATTTCCTGTGGGGAAATTTGCTTTGATATACGGGAGCCAGCGGCCGCAGTGGCCAGGACCTGCAGTGAGGGCTGGAGGCCACTGCCAGGCACCACCGGGCCTGCAACTAGGATTAGAGGCCACCACCAGCCAGTGCCAAGCCCGGCACCAAGCCCCAGAGACCACTTCCAGTCAGTGCTCAGCCTGTGTCAACGAAGGGCTGCCAGCCACATGGGCCAAGGCTATCTGCCCAGGGCCTTGGCAGCAGCAGTGGTGGGGTTCCAGGCTCCCAGCTCCTCCCTCCCTCCCTCATGTCTGGCTCATTCTTCCTCCTCCACTGCTGCCGCCACCATCTTGAGGGCCTGCCAGGGAACATCTAGGTGCCATCCCAAAATGGCAGTGGTGACAGTGAGGAGGAGGAGGAGGAGGAGGAGGAGGAGGAGGAGGAGGAGGAGGAGAAGAAGAAGAAGAAGAAGAAGAAGAAGAAGAAGAAGAAGAAGAAGAAGAAGAAGAGGTGAGCCAGTCTGTGGTTGCAGAACAAGCATTCCTCGTGTTTATTTTGCAAGACATTGCTCACAAAGCAAAGCAAAACATTATTAAAACTTTTCCTCATTTTGCAAACACTTGTAAACCAAGGTACTCATAAACCAAGGTACCACTGTATAACAGTTTAAATACACAACTCTTTTGGTCTGATATGTTAATCTGATTAGGTCCAAAAAAGTCAAATGTTGGTTCAAAGGCAGAAGCTGAGACCATCTATCTGTCATTGTATCCACAAAAGAATGGTCCTTGCCACCTTTGGAGTGCTCATCCTCCCACCCCCTACCCTATACCTGCTGCATGCTTGACTCTGGTTCTGAGGTCCAGCCATAGTTGCACCACTATTCACATGGATGGAAAATGCTTGTCCTTTTTGGTAACCTTTTAAAGTGAGATGGCAGCACACATATTCCAGCAACGTGAACATTTCAATTTGGTTTTTCTGCATGTGTCTACGTCTGAAGCATTTTATTTCTTCTCCCAAAGTAGTCCCTTTGTTCGTATCCTCCTTTCCACTGAGATGGGTGAACACAGCAGGCAAATGTAAGACCTGTGATTTATTCCTGGAGCTGTTAGTTTTAATAGCTGTGTAGTGTATGTTAAATTATTGTTGTTGTAATGTGCCGAGCATGTGTGCAGCTGTTGTGTAGTAGAGATAAATATGTGATTTAAGTGAGGGGGCAGATCCTAGATAAAGGCTAGTGTGCCATTATGCTTTGTAGGTTTTACAGCTGATTAAATATGACTCTGATTTCTCTGTGAGTTGCTGAAAAGTTATTTTCTTTTGCATTTAGTTTCTTTTGTTCTTCGTGCTTCTGAAAAAAAGGTACATTGGTTTTATGGCTGGGGCTGCTTTGCAACTAGACAGAATGCTCCCCCACTTGTGTGTGTGTGTGTGTGTGTGTGTGTGTGTGTGTGTGTGTGTGTGTGTGTGTGTGTGTGTGTGTGTGTGTGTGTGTGTGTGTGTGTGTAAAATGTTACAGTGCAAATAAAGTTTTTAAATACTTCTTTTAAAGAGAAGTTAACTTCCAGTTTTGGGGAAAGAGAACACATTTATGGTGATGACACAGCTTCTTGTTCAGCCTGAGAGGACTGAAAATGCCAGGTTGTAGGCTATTTGTTTTATCTGACATCATGCAAAAGATTAACAAAGTGGTTATGCCAATGGCAGAGTGGCTACACTCCTGTATTGTAGCCAAATACTGCTCATGACCAAGGGTGTATCTAGGGGGGGACAGAAGGGTGCATTTGCCCCAGGCACAGCAATCTGAGGGTGCCTGGAGGGGGAGCAGGAGGAGAAAGCTGTGTGCCCTCCTGCCAGTAGACCTAGTTCTTTCCTCAGCTAAGGCTTGTTGGTGGGAACCCCTCTGCCACTGCCACCACTGCTCTGCCTCTGCTGCGCCAGGCAGTAGCAGCAGCAGCCAGAGCAGGAGGGTGCAGCAGCACACTGTCATTGGCTGGCCGGCTGGCCGGCTGGCTCACCTGGGTACTCCAGCTGGGACAGGGGCTCACTCATCTGCCCAACCGCCATGCTGAAGCCTCCACCACCACTGGCCAGCCCTTCTTTCCACCCCAGATGGAGTGTATCTCTCTCTCCCCTGGCCCACCTCCACCCCATTGCCCGGCCCCCCGATTTGTCCCACTTCCCAGGGTTTGGTGGGCAGGCGGATGAAGGGCTCCGGGCATGACCTGGGGACGCAGCTGAGCTCTCTCTTTCTGACTGGGTGGGGGAGGAGGGTTGCACGCATTCTGAATTTGGGACAAAGAGAAAGTACCTTGCCTCTCTCACTCCTGCTCCCGCGTTGGCCTGTGTGGCTGGCAGGGCTTGGGGTGGGTGGGGAGAGAACATGATCCATGCTGTCCGCCTCCTCCTGTTCCCTCCCTCCCTCCCTCCCTCCCGGTACACCCCATCCTATGCAGTTGGTGAGCTCTCTGCCACTTGGTCAGCTTCTTTCCCCCATTCGGCTGCCACCGCCCCAGCCCAGGCCAAGTGAGGGTTAGGGTTAGGGTGGGTTCCCCCTCCCCCTCCCTCCCTCACCTGCCTGCTCACTCCTTGCCTCCCTCCCCTCCCTCCCCTCCCCCGCTCCCTCCTCTCCCTCCCTGTTGGTGCCAGGCAAGCAGTGAAGCAAGCAGGCAGGCAGGCTTGCAGGGAGCATGGTGGTCACGTTGCCCTTCTCCTCCTTCTCCCCGCCCTGCTCTGGGCCCACCATGGGAGAGGTAAGTCATGCATGCTTTACAGTGCACGTGTGCGTGTGCACATACACACAACCATGCACATGGATGCCACATACCCACATGGTTGCCCCTCACCCTTGCTGGGTGGATGCAATGTGGTTGGGGAGGGCTGGAGGGGTGCAAAATTGACTTTGTCCCCAGGACCTCCAAACCCTTGCTACGCTTCTGTTCATGACCTGGGATTCAGTTCCAGGTAGCCCGCTCAAAGTTCACTCAGCCTTCCATCCAAGGTTGGTAAAATAATATCTACCTTAATGGAGGATGCGGGCAGTGTGTAGCATGTATGAATAAGTTGGAAACCACCCAGAGAGTGCCTTAACTGCTATGGGGTGGCATATAAGTAGCACACTGTTCTTTAATACATAGGAAGGCATTTCAGTTGGGCTGCACCTAGGAGTCAAAAGACAAAACTGTTGATTTTCTAAACAAACCACAGCATTTGTCACTGGAATCAGAATGATTTTTGGCAGATTACAAGGACAAGGTAGCTATTATGCCACCAATTTATTGAAAGGATCCTGCAGAACTAATGGCATTAGGGAACAAATAATATTTTTCCTGCTTGCTATAGACGCATTGTGCATTTTTCAGATAGGTTGAGAGCACTGGGTGGGAATGGGCTGCGAAATGGCAAATGTGTTTCAATGTAGCAAAATGTAAAGTAATCCATATTGGGGCAAAAAATCCAAACTTTATCTATCAACGCATGGTATCTGAGCTATCTGTGACGGATCAGGAAAGAGATTTTGGTGTGCTGGTGGACAGCTCAATGAAGGTGTCTACCCAATGTGTGGCAGTGGTGAAGAAGGCCAATTCCATGCTAGGGATTATCAAAAATGTGATTGAAAATAAAAAGCAAACATTATAATGCCATTATACAAAACGATAGTATGGCTGCACATGGAGTATTGTGTACAATTCAGATTGGTTGGCTGGAGATCAACTGAGGCCTGGCCTACCAGAATGTCACAGGCACAATCACTTCAGGTGTCCATGCCTAGGGAGGCTTGGAAAATGATGACATGCAACCAAGCCTTCTCTGTGGCTAGTCCTGTGCTGTGGAACCATCTCCCAAGTGAGTTGGGCCTTGCACAGTCCCTGCCAGCCTTTAAAAAAGCCTTAAAGACCTGGCTTTTCCATGAGGCATTTGGTGACCGCTAATCCTCCCCCCCTTGTCCTGCTGTCTTTTCAATGATTTTTATTGTGATCTCACCATGCTGCTTATATTATGATTTTTTTGTTTGTTTATTCAACCATTATTGTTGTTTATTGTTGTTTCTTATAGTTATTGCTGTAAACCTCCTGGAGTTCCTCTGGAAGATGGGTGGTATATAAGTATTAAAAAATGAATGAATGAATGAATAAATAAATAAATAAATAAATAAATAAATAAATAAATAAATATCAATTCATGTTACATTGGTGTTTTGGGTTATTGGTCAGGGTTTTTTTTTATTACTGGGGATTTAATGTTTTATCACTTTGTCACAATTTTGTTGTCAGTTTGGGACATGGGAGTTCAATCCAGACAGTATAATAATCAAGGGTCATGTAAGGTGATCAAGTCCAACCTCCTGCCCCATGAAGGAATACAAATCAAAGGATATCTGCCAAGTGGTTGTCCAGATTTTTCTTGAATGCGTCCAGTGTTTGCATTTGTACACTCACCACCTCTTGAAGTAATTTGACAAGCAGGAGCCTTGGCCACCTAGGATTGTAAAGGCATCTCCCCATATGGGGTGGACAGGGGACAGTGCCACAGCCCAGCCCAGATAGAGGTATCACTGGGCCAACCCCACCCACAGAATCATGGAGTGGCATACTTCCATGTGGTCTCTGGAAGACTGCTGGATGATTGCACTTTATTTTAAAATGGTAAGTATTTTTAAATAGTTTTTTTTTTATTATTTTTTTTAAATTTTTTTTTTATTGAACATGAAAAAGAACAAAAAAACAATAATAAACAGTAATAGACAATCATAAACAATACAGAGTGCCCCCCACCCCCAAGAAACCGTCCAGTATTCTTGCATCTTCTCTTTCTTCTTCATCTTTTTTTTTTTTCTTTTTCTTCCAATAGGCTTCTTAAGGTCCTTTACGCCAGAACTGTGTTGGGTTATAAGTTGGTTGTATCCCTTTCCCTTTTAATAATACATAATCTATAAATTTCCCCCAAACATCATAGAAAATATCTTTTTTTATTTCGCCTCTCAAAACTTTTATATTACAAGATAGTTTATCATTTAACGCTATGTCCCACACTTCCTTATACCATTCAGCAATTTTAAGGTCTGATTTCAATTTCCAGTTCCTAGCAATAATCAGTCTAGCTCCTGTCATAAGATTTGCTATTAATTCTTTAGTTTTCACATCATATTCATTAATAGATGGTAATGATAACAAAGCAATTTCCGGTACACATTTAATATCGGTTTGTATTATTTCTCTTATCTCCTCAAAGATCTCTTGCCAGAACTTTTGAACTATTTCACATTCCCACCATAAATGAAAATAGGTACCTGTCTTTTTTTCGCATTTCCAGCAGAGCTTAGAATATTTTGGATTCATTCTATTCATTCTGACTGGAGTCATATACCATCTTAAAACTAGTTTGAAGTAGTTTTCTTTTATTCTGACTGATAATGACCGTAAAATCCTCAAATTCCAAATTCTTTTCCATTCATCATTATTTATTTCTTTCTCTATGTCTTGTTTCCATAGCTCTCTTATTGTGTCCTGTTCCCTATTCTCAAATGAATCTTGAATTATTTTATATAGTTTACCAACTGTTCCTTTCCCTGTATTTCCTTTCTCTGATTCATATGTTGTCAGAAATTGCTCAAATTTTGTATATCCTCTAAGTTGTGTATTTTTCCTAATCCATTCTTTCGTCCAGCTGTTCAACCAGGACAATTCCTGAGTTTGCAGAATACGTTTAATTTCTTGTTTTGATGTCATCTTTTTAATCCAATCTTTTAGTCTTGCCACTTTCCTTAATTTAAATAAGTCTCCCAATTTCTTCATGTTCGTGGGGAAATTTTCCTGATCGATCACCGCGCCAAGCGGGGAACCTTGCTGTATCAATTTCTTTCCATACTTTTTCCAAGTGAGCAATAGGGAACTTAGAAGAGGGTTTTTAATTGGGTAACTTTTCCTTTTTGGGGGGAAACTAAATACATATTTATTTATGTCTTCATTTAGTTCCTCTGATTGAAGTTCCCACCATATTAGTTTTTGCGGTTTAAATAGTATTTCCCCCAGGGAACTAATCTGATTAGCTATGTAATACATTCTAAGATTAGGTATACCTATACCTCCCTCTTTTTGAGATCTGTACCATAAGCTTTTATTTATTCTTGCTTTCTTTTCACCATTGCAAAATTTATTTAAAAGATCTTGATAGACTTTAATTTCAGTTTCTGTGTATTGAATAGGTAACATTCTAAAAAGAAAATTTATTTTAGGAAGTATTTTCATTTTTACCATTGCTATTCTGCCAAACCATGATAAGTTTAATTTGGAGTAATTTTGTAATTTATTTCTAATCTCTTCCTTTATTTTTGTATAATTTCGTTCTTTCGTTTTGCTAATGTCTTTATCTAAAAGTATCCCTAGGTATTTTATACATTTACAAATTTTCAGTTCGTAATTGGAGATCTCTTCTATGTCTCGATTATCCTGATTGAAAAGCATGATTTCTGATTTCTGCCAGTTGACACATAATCCGGTTATTTCACCAAATTCCTTTAGATGAGCTTTTATTCTTAATATATTTTCTGCCGGATTTTTTATTGTTAACAAAGCGTCATCCGCAAATAAACTGATTTTTATCTTGCCTTCCTTACCCATACCTTTAATAAGTTGGTCCTCCCTTATTGCATTAGCTAGTAGCTCTATCACTATGCAAAACAGAACTGGCGATAAAGGGCATCCCTGTCTTGTTCCTCGGCCTAGGGTAATTTTTTCTGTCATCCCATCATTGACAATGATTGATGAGGTGCTATGAGAATAGAGTTGGTTTATTACACTTAGAAATTTTTCGCCAAATCCCCATTTCACTAATAAAAGTTTTAACGCAGGCCATTGGACACAATCAAAGGCTTTAAATAAATCTAGAGACAAAATACATGCTTTATCCTGTGATCTTCCCATCTCATAAAGAACATTCAAGACTCTTCTTACAGTGTCTGACATTTGTCTACCTTTGATAAAGCCCGTTTGGTCTTCCTTAATATATTTGTCTATAAATGTGTACATTCTTTTGGCTAGAATTGCTGTAAAAATCTTGGCATCTTGATTTATAAGTGATATTGGTCTGTAGGATCCAACATCTGTTGGATCTTTATTAGGCTTAAGAATTAAAATAGTTAAGGTATGTTTCCAGGAGGAAGGAACTTGCTCGCCCTCCAATATCTCATTATAAAGTTTCTTTAACTTAGGAATTAACATTGATTTGAATACCTTGTAAAATTCTGGACCCAATCCGTCATCTCCTGGAGTTTTGGCATTCTTTAGCTTATTTATAACATCGTCTATCTCCTCCTCTTTAATAGCTTTTTCCATTTCAAACCTGTCTTCTTCCGCTAGTCTTACTTTTAAATTTTTGTCAATATATTGTTCCATAACTTCCTTACTACTTCTATTAGCTGTATATAAGTTTTGATAAAATTCTTGAATAGCTTTTAATTTTTCTTTCATTTGAGTAGAAATATTACCGCTTAAATCCTTTATCCTTCCTATCATGCTTTTTTCTTTCCTTTTCTGTGCTAATTTTGCTAGCATCTTGGAGTTTTTATTGCTATATTCAAAAAAATTTCTTTTCAAATATAGTAGATTTCTTTGGGTTTGTTGTAGATCTATATCTTCTAATTCCCTTTTCCTAGCCTCAACCTGAATTAAAAATTTTTTGTCTTTGGTTAGAAAGAATTGAGATTCAAGATCTGCTATCGTAGCCTCCAATTTTTTTTTATTTTGCTGATCTCGACTTTTAATAATAGCACTTTCTTTTATTATGTAACCTCTAGCCGCTGCCTTCAGAGTGTCCCAGATAACTCCTATTTGACCACCACCTTCTTCATTGATATTCCAGGTTTCTAGCCATTCTCTTTGTATTTTTTGTACTGTATCTGGGGTTTGAAAAATTCTAGGATTTATTGTCCACCTTCTTGCTTCCTTATAATTCTTCTTATTTTCTATTTCAATAGACATTAGAGCATGATCAGAAATTTTTATCAATTCTATATTTGTATTTACAACTTTAGATAGCAAACTTTGTGAGATAAATATAAAATCTATTCTTGAGTAAGCTTTATGGGCTGATGAATAAAAAGTAATTTTTCTTTCATCGCCCTTTAATTCTCTCCAAACATCCTTTAATCCTGTATTTGCGATGAATTTTGTTAAGATTGTATGTCTAGCCCTGAAGTCTACCTTCCTAGTCATTGTTTTATCTTTCATTTTGTCCATAACCATGTTGAAATCTCCTGCCAAAATCACATGTCCTTTCTGTACCTTTTCTATCTGCTCCCATACCTCTTTGTAAAACAGATTGTGATTAGCATTTGGTGCATAAACATTTATCAGTGTATATTGTTCTAGTCCAATTGTGGCCTGAAGAATAATATATCTACCTTCCAAATCTTTCACAGTTTTTTTCAACAATACAATCACAGTGCTTTGATATTAAGATTGCTACCCCCCTTGCTTTTGATGTACCAAAACTTTTCTCATAGATGTTGATGTTGGGTAGTTTCAGTTCGTTTTGGCCATCTTTCGCTTGGTGTGTTTCTTGAAGAAAGACGATGTCCGGTTTATTCTTCTTAATTAATGACTCTATTCTGCTTCTCTTCGTGACAGTTCCTAGACCCTTGGCATTCAATGTAACTAATTTCAACAGTCTACCCATATTTTCATTCTATTATCGATCTGGAACGGTCTCTTTGTGCAGATATACAAACAAACATTACATATAATATAGAAAAAGACAATGATTACCCAAACCCTACCACCTACATTTATTTTCTGTTCTCCCATCCTCTTGGCCCTCATACACTTCCTGTATGCGCCCTAATAGGAGGGAGGGGGAAGGCACCCGTACACTTCCTGATGGCTAAATAATGATTCAGAAGCTCTAAATAAGCGTTAGCACTGTCTAGTCTTATTTACAGTTGTATACGTGATAAGTTGAAAAGAAAGAATGTATTAAAAAGATAACATGATAATATGAATTTTAAGATCCTTCTATTCACCTCCTTTCCTCCCTCAGTCCCCTCCCCCCCAAAAAAAAAACCAAAAAAAGTAAAAATAAAATAAAAATAAAAATAAAAATAAATAAATAAAAATAGAGAAAAAAATAAGAGGGAAAAGGAGAGATGTGCTGGGAAAGATAAGGGATAAGGAACAGGAAGGGAGTGGGGAGTTATGGGACGGACAAGTCCAAATATAACCAAATATAACAAAATGGACTAAAGAAAAAAAAAAGGGGAATATAAAAAAAAAAGGGAGGGAAGGGAAGGGAGAGACAGGGAGAGAGAGAAAAGGAGGGCTGTCTTCTGTAGTGCGATGCTCTTCAAATCGGTCTCCATTTTTAAATAGTATGTTTTAAAATGACAAGCTAAAATGTAACTCACAATGTAGCCCATTGATTCCCAAATATTTGATATATCAGCAGAGATGTTATTTCTTCTGAATTAATATTGCAGGCTTACATTTGCCTCTTGTTACCACAAAATAGTGCCTTGCAATGTTCTATAAGGCACAGGCCATGGATTTCTGAGTAATGTTCATGCAATATAATTTAAGAAATTCCTCTCCCTCTTTGCCTCTGCTCGAATGAGTGCTGGCATGCACCTGTTAGTAGAAAACATCAATTTTACATAATTCATTCTCAAGCTTATAAATTCATTCTCAAGCTTATAAATGTGTTCTAGAGTACATTGCTGACTCTGGTGCTGGTGTGTAGCATCAGCTGGAAAAAAACTGGAGTTAAGCTCCTTTTATTGCTTCAATGATATTTTCCATAGTCTGAGAGAATATTACAAAAGACAATAGTAGTCTAGTCAGTGATCTGCTTTCAGATTCTTTTATATGTCCAGTTGTCTGTAGGGGGCAGCAGAAGCTAAATTAAGCCAAGTGGCAAATTTTCGGGGTGGGGTGGGCAGAATTGCTGAACTCTGTCTCCTCTCTGCATGTGGGTAGGTTGTGATGGGCTTGAATTGCTGCAAAATTAACAACATTTTCTAATTAAAATTCTACATATTAACAAACTCAGGTTGCACGCACCCTTTCTTCAAAATCTAATCTCTTCTTTTATATACAAAGCTACTGAAGCTGAACAAAACCAGTGAGATAAAAATTAACACACAAATTGTTTTTCCTCCCTTTGGGCAGGAAAAATCCTGTTTACAAGGAAAATGCAATTATGCATAAATATTTATAAATATAAAAGGGACGAAAGTCAGACTTCAATGATTGTGGGGTTTTGTTGCTGTTGTTGTTTGGAATAAAAAATAATAAAATAACAACACAACATATTTGATATAATTATTGCGATTTCTACCATATCCTAACAAATGTCTTTTGTGTAAATTGATCTTTTTCTACTCGTTTAGTCTCTATAATTAATTATAAATGGTAGCTCTGTGCCTGATGGAAATAAATCTTAAGCAAATATACACAGTAATTGTCTTCCATGTTTGCCTGTAAAATCTTAAAAATAAATGTTTTTATGACTTGGTAAAGCTTTTAAAAGAAAATGTTATGGGTATGAACAACTTCAGGGGAGGGCAACAAGAATGACCAGGATACAACGAGGAAGGACCAAAAGAACTGGGCACACTCAGCCTCTGGAAAAGAAAAGTGAAGATAGGTATCATATCACTTTTCGCATAGTTAAAAGATTGTTGTACAGAGGAAGGCCAGGATCTCTTGTAAGTCATCCCAAATTCAGGACTACACATGGGTGTGAAACAGAAAATTGGTGTTTCATTTCATTTTGTTTCATTACTTGTGTTTCGCTTTGTTTCGTTACTAAACAACTTTATAATAGAAATTTCATAATGAAAAGAAATGAGTAATGAAATGATTTGGAAGCTGCCGCCACCCAGGTGGGTTTTTGACAGGTAGGGAACAGACCCACCTGTCAAAAAACCCACCTAAGTGGCAACAGTTTCCAAGTTGTTTCCCCACACCTGTCAAAAAAACCCAGCTCGTAGGTGAGCCACAAGGCAGAACAGAGCAAGCAGTGTTTGGTTTGAATTTCTTGTTGCTTGTTTCATTCTTCCTTGTGACCCACCTCCCAGCTGGGGCTTTTTGAAGGGTTGGGGTGTGTGGGGAAGGGGGTGCCCCTCTCCACAACCTGACCTGTCAAAAAGCTCCAGCTGGAAGGCAGGGGTAGGGGTGAAAGGTAGAAAGGAGCAGACAGAGGTAAAAAAAGCACTGTTCCTTTCTGCCTGTCTCCCATGCTCCCCCTCCTCCAATGTAGGTTTTTTTTGGACAGGGAGGGCTTGTGGAGAGCAGGGGCTGACCCTCCTTCCCATAGCTGTCCCTATCTAGACCCCCTGATGGGGGAGCACAGGAGAAGGAGGGAGGAAGGAGACAGCGGTAAATTTGTTTGAATTTACTGCTGCCTGCGGTGTTCTCCCATGCTTCCTCCTCCTCCATGATAGGTTTTCTGGACAGGGAGGCTGTGGGCAGTGGGGGTCAACTCCACTGGCCACAGACTTCCCTGTTCAGAAAACCTACCTTGGAGGATGGGTGAGCACAGGAGAACAGAGCAGGCAGCGGTAAATTCAAGCTTTTTGAATTTACCACTGCCTCCTTCCTTCTCCTGTTCTCCTCCTCCTCCCAGGGTTTTTTCTTGACAGGGAGGCTGTGGGCAGTTGGGTCAGCTCCCACAGCTTACAACACTCCCTCTCCAAAACGCCCCTCCCCCAGGAGGAGGGAGTGTCAGGGGAGAAAGGAGCAGCCAGGAGTGAATGTACTGCTGCCTGTCTGCTCTGTTCTCCATTCTCCCTGGTTTTGAGCTGTCAAAACTAGCTGGGAGGCAGTGGCAGGCAAGAACCATGCTGGGAAATAGACAGTAGATCTCACTGCTGAAGCGAGATCTGGTGGTGGCTCCCCGGTTCAGTTCCTCCCGAACCAAAAACATTATTTCATTTTGGTTCAGGATGACACGCTGTCTGCCATTTCATTTCATTTTGAAATGGTTCAAAATGTTACAAAACAACAAAACAACATGTCATTTTGTAAGGTGCCCATCCCTATAGAAGACACATTATAATGGGCTCAAGTTACAGGAAGCTAGACTTCTATTGAATATCGGGAGGGGATGGACTTCCCAACTATTAGAGCAGTGCAACAATGTAGCCCATTACCCAGGAGGAGGCATTAAGAAAGGGTGAGACAACAATCTGTCAAGTATACTTTAATTTGAAATCATATATCGAGCAGGGGTGGTAATGGCCTTCTAGGCCTTCTACTCCATTATTGTATTATTATGTGAATTGGAGCAAAAGAATTAAGAATTAAAAGGAAAAATGACATAATTATGATTCTTTAGGGGGATATGCAATCTGGCCAGGAGTTCAAATAGAATGGCTTTAAGAACACTTTGCATTTAATGAGACATCTGGATCCATTGCTATAGTTATGTGAATGGAAACCTGTGACATTCATTGTCTTTTATCATTACTGCTCAACGTCCTTAATGAAATAATTTTAGCAAAAGGCTGCAACTAACCATTAAGTACGGGCTGCAACTTACTTCTTCCTTACCTATAAATATATTGATTTGTATATGTTATTTTCACTTAAATATATGAGACTGACGAAGCTGCTTGGATGAGTAGCAAAACGTTTCGATCTCACAAGAAAAGAAGTCCAGTTGCCATGATTCAGCTTTCAGATAACCTTCACCTGGATGACTGAGAATCTTCACAGACATTAGATATGGGAACAAAATGGTGTTTTGTTTAGTTTCATTTTTATTATGGTTTTTTTGTTTTGTTTCATTTGGTACGAAACAAATATTTTTTAAAAAATTCATTTTGTTTTTCTGTTTTGTTTCATTTTTTGTTTTGTTTCATTTTAAAAATTGTTTTTACAGCCGACCAGCCGGCTGGTTGGCAGATTTCTTTTTTTCTTTTACAAGAGCCAATCAGCTGTAGTGTGGGTTGATTGGTGCCTTTTTAAAATTATTTTTTGTAAACTCACATCAACCTGCCCATGTGTGGGCCCAGCTGGTCAGCGCATTTTTAAATTATTTATTTTGATAAATGCTGAGATTGGCACTTGTCAAAATAATAATAAATAAAAATGAAATGGAACAAAACAAAAATTCCCATTTTTTAAAGGGGGACACTTTGTTTTTCATTATGTTCTGTAACAAAGTGAAAAATGAAAAACAAAACAAAAAATCATTTCATGCCCATCTCTATTCCAGATTATTGACTTTTTAGAAGCTCTGGGTTTTGACTAAATGCTCCTAACAGGGATTGCTAAATTTTCATCCCTACTAGTTCCAGCAACTGATGAGGCAAGTGCAGCCGGAGTGGCAGGGATGATGTTAGTGACCCGGGCTTCTGAAATAGTCCCTGCCTGTGTCCCCTCAATCATTTGAAGGGGAGTTCCCATCAATCACAAGGCTACAGTACTTTGCACAGGTGAGTTCTAATAGGAATGGGAACTGGGGTAAACCCTTCCTTGAATATGATGGAGCTGCATTGTATGGATCTTGAAGGCAATGCCTGGTGCTTTCCATGAATCTCATCCCATTCACACAAGAATCATAACAAACAAACAAAAATCTAAACCTGACTTCTATCTGTTTCACCTTGAACCAGAGGCTTCTTTGCCACCTTATTCACAGAGATATAATCACCCGGTCCAGCAACCTGCTGCTCTTTCATACTGTCCGTGCTGAACAAGGCACCTAGGTGACAGATTTTGTTTGGATGCTTATAACAGCAGTTGCAGTTGTCTGTTTTCTCTCCCTCTCCTACTCCTCTCAGTAGAAGCTGCTACACTAAGTACATACAGTGTTCCTGCCTCCTTTCTCAAATCCCTACCTCTTCTATCACAACTCACATTTCATATTGTCTGCACTCTCTATCCAAGGAAGAATGATATCTGAGCAGAATACAAACATTTCCAAATGAAAATCCATAGAATCATAGAATAGTGATGTTGGAAGGGGCCTAGAAGGCCATCAAGTCCAACCTAATGCTCCATGCAGGAATACACATCAATGGATAGCTGCCAGATGGTTGTTCAAATTTCTCTTGAATGCTTCCAGTGTTGCACTCAACACCTCTTGAGGCAATTGGTTCTGTTGCCATAATGCCATTTGCTTTGGAACCATCTCCCAAGTGATTTGCGCCTTGCACGGTCCCTGCTTGCCTTTTAAAAAGCCTTGGAAACCTGGCTCTTCCATGAGGCCGTTGGTGACCTTTAATTTTTTTTTAAAAAAATTCTTTATTATTTTTTTACTCTGTTCTATTCTGCCATCTTGCCAATTAACCTTTTAATATTTTTTGGTTTTAGCATTAGTACAGTTAATCTATTTTACATACTCTATATATTCTTGTATTAGTATTTTTTCTTTTTTGTTACATTGTTGTTATTTCTGATTGTTTGTTTTGTTGATGCTGCCAACCACCCGACATTCCTTCGGAAGACAGGTGGTATATAAATAAATAAATAAATAAATAAATAAATAAATAAATAAATAAATAAATAATGATCTAAAAGTTAGGGACTTTTTCCTGATATGCAGCCAGCAGCTGGGTAATCATAACTTAAGACCATCTACCAGAATTCCAAGATCCTTCTCACTTGCAGTATTGCTAAGCCAGGTCTCTCCCAACTTGTAACTATTGCTGTATGTAAAATTGCACATGCAGACAGACACAAAATCTAGTATTAACTTAATAATATATTTATCTCTATATAATGATCTGTTGCCTACATGGAGACTGAACCTAATCTTATATTTCCCTCTTGATTTATAAAGTATTTTGTCTATGAATATAATAATTCAAAATCTCATTATTACATATTAGGGAAAAATAGGCAATGAGATTTAGAGAATGCAAATGCAAGTTGCAGGTTCAGAAAAAGACAGAGAAAAGTGTTGGAGGGCAGGCTTGCACCAGAGCATGTCCTAAGAGCAAATGTGAAGGGGATATATAAGCAGTTCTGACGAGTCGCCTTTCAACTGACAGGAACCAATGTGGGGGGGGGAAATACTTTTTGTATCTGTGCCTACTTCTGGATTTCATTGAGGTGGACAGAAATCATTATCAGGTTTTGTTCTCATCCCTGCCAACATCCCTTGCAAGACCCATGACAACCACAATAGGGAAATATTGAGTTCTCTGAAGTGACTACTATTGGTGTTGGAGTGTCTTTAGGATTCAATTCACAAGAAATCACTCCACTATGTCTGGGAAATAGATTTCATTTTCACATCCTCCTTTAGCATGCAGGAACCTTGTCTGTTTCTTTCACATCTATAGGAGTAAAGGGGACTCTGAATATTAGTAATTATTAGTAGAGATGGGCACGACTTAGCGGTATTCCCGTTTCCGTTTCCGTTACTCGGTTCCGTTACTCTACGGAAACGGTAACGGGAATTACTCCGCCAGACTTCGAGCTCGAACCGACGAACGAACAATTTTGGTCTGATTTGTCGTGCTCGTTCCTTGCATCGCGCGATTGCGCGATGCCACACGCAGCACAGAAAAAAAGTTTTTAAAAGTTAAAAAAACCCGGTTCCCGGCCAAAAAGCAGGCAGAAAAATGCCTGCCGTGCCTCAGGGCACCTACCAGAGGGGTTGTTTCTGGAGGTCCCCGGCCTCCCCCCTCATCCCCCGTCCTGGGCTGCTCTGGTGGGACTCGCCGCAGGCTCGCAGCCAGCAAAAAGCCCAGTCTCACCGCCGGCCGCCCGCAATTAAAGCGCAAGCAAGCGGCACGGACGGCACAGGAAAAAACTGTTAAACTCTCCCCCCACCCATTCCCGGGCCAAAAAAGCAGGCGGAAAAATGCCTGCTTGACTAAGGGCGCAGGGCACCTACTGGAGGGGTGGTTTCTGGAGGGGGGGTCCCGCCTCCCCCCCGTCCTGGGCAGCCGGACTCGAGTCGCCATTTCGCCATGCCATGCGGTGCGGGCGGGGGATCCAAAATGGGGCGGCAAACGCAATATTGTTTTTGAAATCGTGGTCCAAAAACACACAAGCACAACAGAAACACGCGAAAATTTATAAACTGCCAGATTTTTCACAGTATCAGTGGGTTTTTTCTTGCAACAAAATGTCTCTCCTCTCCTCCTCTGTCCTCCATTTATTTTTTTTTATTTTATTTTTTTTACACCTGCGCAGTGCGCAATGATGGGCTGGCCGAGTGGCCAGCCATGTGGGAGTGGACAACCATGCAAATTTTTGGAGCCATCCCACCAGTTGCATGGCCACTTGGCCATGGAGACTTCTGGGATGTGCCAAAAAGCCCCCTAAAACCTGCCCTAGCCCTAACCCTAACCCTTGACTCCGTACCCATACGTCACAGACTGTCTTCTTAGTGGGTCAGAGAGGCACCCAGAGGTGCAACCCACTAGCCCACCGTAACCTTACCCGTCACTAGCCTAACCCTAGCTCTTGCACTAAGCCACCTTAAAGCCAGATCTACTTGCTTGCATTGCACTACACGCAGCAAGTACAATTCCCTTCTGTGTGAGACATGGTGGTGCCAGAGCCTTGTGCAGGGCGGGCATGACGCTATCACTCTCACTGGTCTCACTGTCTGCACATTATGTTATGCAATATCCATATGGCTATTGCATAGCATTTTGCAGCAGCAGCAGGTGAGGAGGGGAGACCCCCAGGTAGAGGGGTCTCTCTTGGAGCCTGCTTCCCCTTCCTAGTGGCAGGAGGCACCCACGGGTGCCTCCAGGAGCCCACTTTCCCTTTATAGTGGGCCAGAGGAGGCACCCACCCGACAGAGGTGCCTCCAGGAGCCCGCTCCCCCCCCCAAAACCAGTACTAACGACAACGAAAAAATGAAAAAACGAACCGACTAATTTTTGCGAATTTTCGTGAAAACCAGAAACGACCCGAAATGGGACCGGCCCGACTAACGACAACTCGAAAAAAATTTTTTTCAAGTTGTGCCCATCTCTAATTATTAGAATTATTCAAAATGATCAGATTTAGATTTTGATATATTTGGAACTATCTGAATGTGGAATTGTTCAATGAACTCTGAGTATTCCCAAATCTAAATGCACATCCTTAATATGACTTAATCCTTATACTACATCACTACCTTTCAATCCGCCATAGGCAGAATTTAGGTATTTACTTTTAAGATTTAAAGTTTTTTTAACAGTGTTTTGCTTCCCTATTTCATTTATTGAAACCCCCTGTAAAGGCTGAACAGTTCTACCACTAAAGGAGTGATTTATTTATGTCTAGGTTATTGGAATAGAAATATATTGGTTACACACAACAAATTGCTTTTAGCAAGTTATTTCTAAAATCTGGCCAAATATTTTGCAAATCTTGTACTCAGTATTTCAGAGGCAATAATTTGATCTGTAGTTCATCACGAGTCTCCTTCCAGATACGTATGTCCATTGTGAGTCAAACATTTGCCACTGTAAGTATTTCTGTTCAAAATGATGAGAGTAAAAATGACCTTTCTTGATCCTTCCTCTTCACTTCCTACTTTCTCACTGTCACCTTTAGTCCTTTCAATTAACTTTGCAGGTCAAAACATAAACAAATCACATTCCATTTAATTAACATGATCATCACTATTCATGCTCACTGCCAACCCTCCAACCAAAATCAGTTCACTTCTAAATATGTTTTAAATGCCTTTTATTTGTGAAAAGTAAAAAGAAGAAAGCCTATGTTTCTTAGAAGTGTCAAGAGCCTGTGTTTTAAATAGAAAAGTCAATTGGATGGGAGATACTTTTAAAAAAAAACATATTTTGAGGGCACACATTCAAATACTTTTTTTTACATCTCTTTCAAATGGAGATGAGGAACTCTGGCCTTTCCCACCTTTGAATCTGGCTCTTTGTAATTTGCCTCTTGCTCCCAATTAAATTTGTCCCAGTCTATTTTATTTCTGCCCCCTCCCCTGAAAAATTTTCTTCTAGATAATTAATGGTTTTTAAAGTATGTGAACCTCAACAGAAACCGAAGATACAAAACTGAAGTTTTATCTCTTTTCAAGAATAAGACCCTTCTTATTTTATGGTTTCATTTTAGAATTTATTCTATCCCACCTTTCCTTCGCATATCAAGACACTCCAGGCAGTCACTACGAATAAAATAAAAGCAGAAAATTAAGAACATCATAATTTAAAAAACAAACAAATGCAAAAGCATAGAAAAAGAAATGCTAAGCAATAAAACGATAAGTACCAAATAGGAAGACATCAAACAGGCATTTAAAACAGTGATAAGTTTTTGAGTGTTTGTATACACTCATTGTTAAAAACCAAAAATATTCAAGAATATTGACTAATATGTTTTACTGAACTTGGGGCATTAATATCTATGGCTATTATTTACACCTGCTGTCATATGTCCAGTGGAATAAATTTCAGGTGTAAATTGCCACAAGTCAAGACTCCTGTGTTTCTAATTATTTATGACTTGAGGTGCAGCAAGAAATCCAACCATTAACTTCTTAACTAGTAGGGATTTGCTGCTGAGTTTTAGGGACATGGTGGTTCAGTGGACTAAGGCTTCCAAAAACTGTGAGCTGCAAAGTTATCAGCTCAGCAGTTCAAATCCCGGGTGCCACACAGCAGAATGAGCTCCTGTTGTTAACCCCAGCTCCTGCAAACCTAGCAGTTTGAAAGCATGTAAATGCAAGTAGATAAATAGGTACCGCTGTAAAAAGCGGGAAGGTAAAACAGTGTTTCCCTGCAGCCATGCCAGCCACGTGGCCACGGACTTGACCAACACTGGCTCTTCAGCTTGAATATGGATATGAGCACCACCCCTAGAGTCGGACACAATTAGCACGCATGTGTGGGGGGAGCCTTTACCTTTACCTTTAGGACATTTATTCTGGTTGAGTAACAGTTCCTATAACATTCAACTTTTTAGTCCAATTCCAAACTAACTCTGGTGTGTCTCTGTCTTCTTCAAAATGGATATGCTCCAAGTTGTTGGCTTCCTGGTGGTCCGGTTCCACCGGTTCCACCAGTACGAAGAGTCCCACAGCAGGGATGCTGTGCCCACTCAACCTCATGCTCCTTCACCCTTGACATCATCTGCTCCTCTCATGGCCCCTTCCTTCCAGGCCTCTTACCATTCCAGTACATGAAGACTGTCCATTCCACAGGATCAGTCTCCCCCACCTGTACCTGCACACTACTCTCCCAGAGTGCTGCTGCTCCTCCCTTTTATCTTCCCAATCCGCTTTCCTTCATACTCATTCTCATTCTACTACCATTTCTTTTATTGCTGGCATTTTTAAGAGAAGCAAGGCTGAGCCTGCAAGTTTACACAGATTTCAAAACTTTTCCTATTGCCCATACATGAGTTTCTCTGCAACTTGGTTGAATTAGTTCTGTAACTCTCCTTTAAAAAGTGATGTTTCCATCCCAAGCTTATTTCAAACCAGAAAAATAATTGAAAATAAACCAATTAACTGAAACTTCCTGAGATTATAATTCTTTTTGGAGCTGTAGGCAAATTCAAAAATAAAAAAACATCAATGAGGATACAATTTCTCCTTTACAAGTTAGATTTGGAAGCATTCTGTTCGCCTATCGAAGCATATGTCCACAGCTAATATCACCAGGAGTATAAATCTTTGTCAAGGAAACAGTCAGTTTATAAGAATGACATCACAATGGCTCTAAAGAGAATGACAAGAATGCCCATAAATATTTTAACCTTTCTGTTTCTCTCCCCAAAAAAACACTATGTATCATAGTAATAACATGAAAAATTGGAGAATTTAAATATGCAATGAATATAACATTTCTGAATTTTGCATTTTCATTGCCTTTGTTCTTGATGCTCTCAGTAGAACACGTAAATGTTATTATATTGGTTTTTTAAAAGGTACATAACCCATGTAGGGGAGTAGGTTATTTCAAAACTGTGATGATCTTGGAATCTTTTCCCTCTAAATAAATCTATGTATGCCGTATAAGTAAGCAGCAAGACCTCATGTTGGATATGTAGCACCCAGTTTCGTGACTATGATTATGGCACTGATGGTCAGAGATGCATCACTTGAAAACAATTTTTTTCTCCATTTATTTTAGAGAAAAAACATGTCACAGTATTCTCCCCTACTTGTCAAGCAGGTTTCCAATTGCCATCAACACTTTTGAATCTAACATGTCATTGTATATAGAAATAGGTGAGAGATTTCTAGGGTTCATATTTTAATGCAAACCTGCTATATTTCTATCTTTCAGGCCCAAACATGGGTTGGAACACAAATGAAATGCGGAGGGAGGAGAGGAGAGACCTGAAAAGCATAAGCATTCCAGGCAGGAAGATAAAAACAACACTAATAATCTGATACAGAACCAAGACTTAACAAGCAAGCTAATTGAAACCCTTGACAAAATTGAGTCTGACAAATTTCCTGAGCCCTAATTTAACTTGTCATTGAGAATTAAATGCCAGAGTTTTGTTCTAATGTCAATTGCCACGCAGGTTCATAAGTAATGACTATCCCCCTCTCCCGTGTGCGATGTTTATTTTTGCTTTAAATGACATGTGTGTGTGTGCCCTCTTTCCACAGCAGCCTTTTACTGACTAAAATCTGAATCCAATAGACATATGTACACATAAACACATGCATGTGTCTTTCTTTGCAGACAAAACCTTACTTACAAGAATTCACCTTATTACACATTCTAAAGAGTATGGAAGGCTTTTTATGTAATTACATTTAATTAAATTGCATTATTGTTAATTAGAGTTAATTAAAATACTAATTGGAAACTTGCTGCTGGAAAATCCTCACCTTATTGTTGGTGTTTTGTATGCTGTAGAATAAAAAGGGGGAAAAAAAATCTGTCTGGATTGTGTTACTGCTGTTCGCTTTGGGATAGCAAGGGCCGTTCTGGCGCTGGCCCATCCAGACCCAGAGCTGCATTGCCTGCCCCGAGAGGGACAAAGAGCCTTGCAATGCTCATGCAGGGGCAGGGTGGGGGTCAACCTTCTTATATCTGATCCCCACACCCTTGCCCCCTCTATCACCTGCGATCCGTCGGGAGGCCTCGGCCATATGTGCAGCCTATAGCGCGCAGAGGAGGACACGAGCGGGATGCATCCATGCCCCCCCCCGGGTTAGATCAGGAAACCCTGGGGTACAGGGGAACTGACAGACCAGCCCCAGCCACCTCCATGCTTCCTCCCCACACCCACAAGGGCGTACAAGTATTAGGGTGGGGGGAGAGAGGCCTCCGGCTAGACTTGCCCACCACTGCACAACCCCCTCTTGGCTGCCCTGTGCATGTTCACGACCCCCACCCTGCCACCCCCAGATTTTATCTTCCCAACTGGTAGCCCCAGGCACAGGCACAGGCCATAGTGCCCAGCCTGGTCCAAGGGTGGGAACCACTTTGCGCTTGCCCAGCCGAGCTAGTGTAGCTGGGAGGGAGCCCTCCTGTGGTCCATGCTGGGCTCTCTTGATCACTGGGAGGTGGTGGAGGTGGCAAACCCAGCCAGCTGCCTGGCGTGCAGCATTCCCGCTGCCACCCCACTCATCACTAGGCTGCGGGAGGGGGTGAGCCAACCTCAGAGTGCCGGTCTCGTTCTATCCTTCTACCCCTGTCGCTCCCCACTACTTCTTTATTCACCGGGCAGCAGAGGAGAGGAGAGCGAAGCAGAGCTGGGCCCAGCGCAGCCTGCCAGGACAAGCATTAGTGCATCAGCCTCCCCAGTGGTGGCACGGCCTGCCGGGCCCAGCAGCACTGTACACAGCCGTTGAACAGAGGGCACCTGCCCTGCTCCCAGTGCGGCCTGCCATGTAAAGCTGGGCCATGTAGTAAGTGTGGCCCTCTCTAGGCCCAGCCCCTGGATGGCATGTTCGTGGGTCCCACCTTTCTCCACCCACCCAGCGGGGTCCCTGCAGGCCAGTCGCCATGGCGCAGAGCCCTCCCCACCCTCTCTAGAGGAGAAGAGTGGCTGGACCTGATGTGTCCACCCGGCTATGAGGCCTGGGCATATCTGGCATGTTCCTCTGCCTCCCCTCCTCCAGCAAGCCAGTCATGGGGGCAGAACGCCTACCCCCTAGCATGGGACCTCGCAAGTCCCGGCCCCCTGTGGGGAGGTGGTAATCCAAACACCCACCACCACAACTGTCCTCAGCACAGTCCAGGTCCAAGGATGAGGCTGAGCCCATAATTGAGCAGTTGGCGGCCAGCATGGCTGCTCTCAAGAGCTATGTGGAGGGTACGATTTCCCAGCAAATCAGCAGTCTCCCACACCACTGGCATTGACCCAACCAATAGTGCACCATCCAACTCACACACACAAGCAAACCCAAGTATGGGACATGGCGGCTGATTTAATGGCCCATTTTTCGCAGCTGGAAGACAGGGTGGTCGCCAAATTGCCCGTCCGGAGGGGGCAACAACAACCCAGTTGGGAGGATCACCAACCAGGGGAGAGGGACCAGCAGATGGTCAAAGACTGGGTGGATGAGGACGGCCTGCAAGAGGAAGGGGGAAGGCATGAACATGCCCAAGGGGAGCCCAGACCTTTCAATGGCCAGGCCAGTGGTGATTCTGCCACCACACTGGACACAACAGCAGTGGGGAATGTCCTGGCCATGGCCTTGTGCCACATCAGCCACCCCGGCTGCCAGTCACCCACCCCCAGCTGGTGGGCCAGCAGCACTGGCCCTGCAAAGTTACACTGGGGGACTGACTGGCACTGCGTCCTTACCTGCCTGGCAATTTGAAGTCCCTATGGGGAAGGGAGGCAGTGGCTGGAGCCCAGATAGGAAAGGAGGTATCCATGGGCAGGTTCTTCAGGCCCTTCCTGGTGACCTTGGTCCCAAACCGGAGAGTGTCTCCCCTGGGTTTGGTGTCTAAGAAGACACTGGGGGAATACTGCCTTATCCACCATCTGTCCTACCTGGAAGGCAACTCAGACAATGATGCCATCCCCAGGGAACTGTGTATAGTTTACTACAATCCTTTGGCAGAAATGGCAAAATGCAACATCAAATCAGCATTCCATCTGGTCCCGGTCCACCCGGATGACTTTGAGCTGCTGGGCTTCCACTTTGAGGGCAGCTACTATGTCAACAGGGCACTCCCATTCGGCTGCTCCATATTGTGCACAGTGTTCAAGACGTTCAGCATCTTCTTGGAGTTGAAGGTGCAGACCGTTGCAGGCTCCCGAGTGATGGCCCATTACTTAGATGATTTTATTTTCTGTGGAGTGCAGCACTCTTTCAGACACTTGACAAAGAGTTGAGGCTCCACATGGTGGAGAAGACAGGGGCCCTCAGCACAGTGCTCACTTTACTGGGCATCGAACTAGATACTTGGGGGAGATCCTCCCAAATTCTGCCTGAGAAACTAAGTGACATGAAGACCCAGCTGGACACCTTAACGAGACACAGGAAAGTCACCCTCAGAGAGCTTCAAGTTATCATGGGGCACCTGAATTTTACCTGCAAGGTTGTAGCCCTGGGTGTGTGTTCCTGTGATGCCTCAGTGCAGCTGTGCAAGGACTTAAGCACCCCTTCCACAGGAGCTGGATCATGGTGGGCATGCACTGACATCCTCCTGTGGTGCCGGTTTCTGGAGGACTTCAATAGGGTGTCCTTCTTTTGCACTGACCTGCACCTGGGGTGGATTTCCAGGTGCACACAGATGCGGCAGGGACCCTGGTTTACAGGATCTATTTCAGGGGTCAGTGGCGCCATGGATTGTGGCCATCAGAGTGGCATGAGCAGGGCATTACCTGTGACCTAACCTTCCTAGAACTGTTCTCCATCCTGGGGACCCTGCGCCTGTGGGCTGAGAACTGGGCAAACCCGATTGTCCATTTCTGGGGCTACAACCAGGCTGTGGTGCACATAATTAACAACCAAACAACCAGAACTGAAAGGGTGATGCACCTTGGGTGGGCCCTCGTCCTCTCGGCACTGAAGCATAACATAGTGGTGGACGCCAAACATGTACCATCCCTCGAAAACAGCTGTCTCCTGCCAACAGATCAAGCGGTTCTGGGAGCTAGCCCCGGAAGCCTCCCAGCACCCCATGGAGCTGCCAGAGGACATGTGGATGATTGGAGATGTGAAGCTGAATGCGCAATAGGCCTGAAATTGGCGGCACACATGAGATGGGGATATCAGGCAGCTACCAAGGAGTTTGAGGTACTCAGGGTCGGGGCAGGGTTGCTTCCACTCTGGGTGGTACCCGTGGAGCACATGTAGCAGTTTTTGTTCATCCAGCACAGAAAGGGGTTAGCACCCAGCTCCCTGCAAACCAAATTATTGGCCCTGGACTTTAACACCAAATGCCTGGCATGCGTAGACATGACCCAAGACCACAGGGTTAGAAAGATGATTGAGGGCTGGGCCAAGCAACGTGGATCCCAGCCAGATGGCCAGGCATTGCTGTCCCCAGACCTGTTGCTTCGCTTGACTCAGAAGTGGTCCCAGGTGAGAGTGAGTGTGAAGTTGCTTCACATGGGTGAGCGATTATTGGCTTCTCTCTCACTCAATTGGAAATGAATTTTTCCCTTTGGGCACCCTATTTGAAGCTTATTAACTCACCTCCCTGACCCCCAAACCTTTCCAAATTTCCGGGTCTTACAGGGAAAAGCTTGAGCTCCCCTGCCACTGATTCCGCTTGGATGAATTGTTTCATTCTAGAGGGGGGAAATGGTGTTTTGTTATGAAACGAAATGAAACACTTCCTACCATTTTGTCACATTATCTAACAAAATTACAAAACAGCATTTCATTTTTCATTTTGTGCCCATCTCTAGCCAGCATTCCTTTTCCTAAAGCATCCCAAATCTCCTTTGTACCTTGTTAATCTTTAACATATATTAGCCAAGCATCATTCAAACTCTCAAACCTTACTGCTTTGTAACATCTACATCTTTGAGCTCATACTATTGTCTGTGAGTTTCATTTTTAACTTGATGTCTTAATGTTTTTTTCTTGTTGTAAAGAATAGTGCATGGCACTCATGGGGTGGTATATAAATTTAATAAATAAATACATTCTGCCATAGCTACAAAATCACTCTCTTTCCATTGTCTTATTTTTCCTTTATCCTTCTGGGTCTGCTTGTTTGATACTGAAGTGCATCCCCTTAGAGTTCAAAAACAATTCTCAGTCTGCATTTTTACTGAGAAAATTTGACATTGTTTAACATTGAGCCTTTTACAGTAAAGCCTCTAGTCTGATCCAAAGCCATTCCTAGTTTATGAAAACATTTGATCTCTTCTCTCAGAGAAAAGTAGAGGGGAAGGGGGAAAATTTGCAGGCTGAGACAGAGGGGGGTAAGTTTTTGTTGTTCTCACCTGGTCTCAAAATGTTCTCATATTCAATTGGGGATGTCCACAATCTGTTTGAGAAATTTGGCATTTTGGTTATTCTTTTTGGATGCAAGGAATAATAAACAAAAACACAGAAATATCTTTCAAATCTCGTTTCCCTCCCTGGAAAATGAGAAAGGATCAGCCTGGATGTTTCTTCATGAACTGTACTTGCCTAAAACTGAGGAAAGGCAACTAGCAAAAGAAGCATCAGGAAGGAAGAAGCAGCCTTAAGGACTCAGAGATTCAGAGATGTGGTGAAAGAAATGCTCTAAAGTAGTAGCAGACTGACAGCTTGTACCTGACTGACACAGTGTTAAAAGGAGCAGCAAGCAAGGTTATATTTTCCAAAACGGTGTCAGGTGAGCATAAAAAAACTGGAGTATTAATCAACATAGAAATGAGTCATCTAGTTGTAGGGCTGCACTGCTAAAGTTGTATTTGAGTTAGCAATGATAAGACAAATCAATGACAGCTGAATAAATAGAAACATAAGAAGCTATCTCACTGGCTCACATCATACCACACTGACTAACATTAGGGTTTCAGTCAAGCATTTTTCTACTTTGGTCTGCAGTCCCAGAAGTTGAAATTTGAGCCTTTTGCATACAAATCATCTGCTGCATAACTAAGCTGTTGAGATATCTACAATTTAAAATATTAACAGTTGAAGTCAATGAAAGGGAAGCATGGCTTACAACACAATTGTAATAGACAATAGTTACTGTCTGAATAGATTTTACAATTCATACAGTAACTATTTCATCGTTGTAAAAAAAATACAAAGGATTCAAAATCCAACACAGTGTTCTGATCTTTACCCAAGTCCCTGGGTGAAAGCAATAGCATTTCTGGAAAGCTTTATAAACAAATCAAAATCCCAAACCAACAGTGAATTAAGATTGAAATTTAAATTAGAAGATCTTTATACTGGTACATCTCTCTCTCTATTCATCCTAGAGGAAATGGCAGGGGAGCTTCCTCAAGTTCCTGCCATAAGTCCCTGAAATTTGGAGAGATTTGGGAGGTCAGGGGGCAGAGTTATTAAGGTCCAAAGGGGGTGCCTGTAGGGGAAAAATCTAATTGGAATCAGAAGCCAGGATATGGTGGTGCTACTCTCGCCTACAGCATGGCTGCTGAAGTTCCGATTCCAAATCGAAATATATTTTTCCTAGGGGCACCCCCTTTGGACCTTCCTAACTCAGCTCCCTGAGCCCCAAACCTTTCCAAATTTCAAGTGCTTACAGGAAAGAGCTTGAGAAAATTCCCCTGCCATTTTGGTCCTTTAGGACCCAGGAAAGCATAGCATTTTGTTTCATTTTATTTCCTTTAATAACAAAACTACTTTAAAAATTCATTACAAACGAAACGAAACAAAACTACTAAATAGATGAAATGATACGAAATGAAACACTATTTTTCTATTTCGTGATCATCTCTACTATAAACTAATAACATGTAAAAGCAAGAATGGACATTATCATGTTCAATTTGGTTTGCATGACACTCCAACCATGGACTCAGCCACTGGTGGTCTGTCAAAGTCTTAACTGTGTGTGGTTGCATGCCTAGTCATCTAACCTGATCAGAGTCATGTGACTAGCCACAGCAGCAGCTTCCACAGATGCATCTGTGCACAAGTAAATAGTGAACAAGATCACATCATTTAGGGGGGGAAACACAAATGTCAAGTGTCTCCTAATACTAATTGCCACATAAGAGAGGAGGTAAGGACTTGTTTTCTTCCTGTGCTTGCTGCATGTATCTCTCTCATTGTCTCTCTCTCTCTGGCTGGTATGTATGTGTTCCATGCCCCACCCCCAACAATATACTATAGAAATGATTCTACATGATCAGCTAGTGTCTACATGATATTTTTCAGTACTCTTAGATAGACATGGGCACGAATTGGCAAAATTCTCGTTTCAATTTCCGTTCCTCGTTTCCGTTACGCAACGGAAACGGTAACGACAATTACTCTGCCAGAACTCGAACTCGAACCGAAAAAAGAAAAATTGGGTCTGATTTGTTGTTGTTGTTCCTGGCATCGTGCGGCGATCGCACGATGCCAAGCGCAAGCTGCACAGAAAAAAAGTTTTAAAAATAAAAAACCCGATTCCCGGTCAAAAAAGCAGGCAAAAATATGCCTGCCTGAGTGAGGGCACCTACCAGAGGGGTGGTTTCTGGGGGGGGTCCCCGGCATCCCCCCTCTCCTGTCCTGGGCTGCTCTGGTGGGGGGCATCCTCGTCGTCTCGCCAACTCGCCATGCCATGCGGTGCGGGCGGGGGATCCAAATGGGGCGACCACAATATTTATTTTGAAATCGTGGTCCAAAAACACACCAAAGCACCACAGAAACATGCAAAAATAGCTATTTTAAAACTGCCTGAATTTTTACAGTAGCAGCAGTGGGTTTTTCTTGCAACAAAACGTCTCCAATTGATTTTATTTTATTTTATTTTTATTTTTATTTTTTTACACCTGCGCAATGATGGGCTGGCCATGGGAGTGGACCATGCAAATTTTTGGAGCCATTCCACCAATTGCATGGCCACTTGGCCAGGTTTTGACCGAGACTTCTGGGATATGCCAGTCGGGCATAAAAAGCTCACTAAACCTAGCCTGAACCCGAACCCTAACCCTAACCCTAACCCATACGCCAGTATACTGTCCATCGTAGTGGGTCAGAGAGGCACCCAGATGTGCACCCCAGTAACTCACCCTAACCTTACCCGTAACCCTAAGCCTAGCCCTTGCGCTAACCCCAAACTTAAGCCAGATCTGTGTACTCGCATTGCACTACAGCAAGTACACTTCCCTTCTTAGTGAGCCAGAGGGCGCCCATAGGGGTCCTCTCTCACTTTGTTCCTCCTCCCCATCCCCAGCCCAAGTGCATCGTATGCCAGGCAGTGAATCACAGAGGCACCTGAAAGAGAGGTGCCTCTGCCTGCCACTGCAACTTGGTATGCATATCCAATTGGCTATGCATACCCTTTTGTAGCAGGCCAGAGGAGGCACCCACCCCAGAGAGGTGCCTCCAGGAGGCCGCTTTCCCTTCATGGCGGGCCAGAGGAGGCACCCACCCCAGAGAGGTGCCTCCAGGAGCCTGCTTTCCCTTCATAGCGGGCCAGAGGAGGCACCCACCCCAGAGAGGTGCCTCCAGGAGCCTGCTTTCCCTTCATAGCGGGCCAGAGGAGGCACCCACCTCAGAGAGGTGCCTCCAGGAGCCCGCTACCCCCCCAAACCAGTACTAACGACAGATGAAAAATGAGAAACGAAATATCAAATTTTTGAAAAAATTTGCGACAAACGGAAACGAGCCGAAACGGGCCGGCTCTGACACACGACAACTCGAAACGTAATTTTTCCTGGTCGTGCCCATCTCTACTCTTAGATATGCAAATCTGTTTGACTATGATAAAAGGCTGCTCATGTCACAAAGCCATACACAAAACTTTGAAGTAGTCAGAAACACTTTTGTCTTCTCCATTATTCTTGCAGGGCAAGAGATGTGAAAGGTAGTTGCCACAAACAACATTTCCTCCCCCCCCCCAGGTTTCAAACAATAGTTTAATTCCCATGACTTCAAAGGACCAGTGATTTAAGCCAAATCAATATGTTTATGTCATGGTTTTCAAGACTGCATTAGGTGTATTTAATCTTTTTGTATATCGTTTTGTACTCCGGGGAAGTCAATATAGTCAATCTCAATACTTCCATCTATATGTGGTATGAGTTAGATTCTTTTGGTATCTATACACAAGTGTAATGCTATTGTCTCCATTTCCTATACACAATACCTGACCTCTGCAAAAGAACAGCAATTCAGCCTTCTGAATGCTCACTTGGAGCAAAATGCAGCAATCAAGCATAATATTTCCCCATAAATGCTTTAGAAGTCAAGATTCTGCTGAAATTCGCACTCACCCAATCTTTGATATGAACTTCTCAAGTTTGTGTAATGCTTGTCTGCACTAAGAAATTAATACCATTTGCCTACAAAGTCATGGTCTGACATAATTTGAACTAGTGTACTTTCTAACACTTTGAAACGGCACTTTTCCAAGGCATCCAAATCCACACTGAATTTATTAGGTACCTTGGAAAATACATGTTCCAGAAGAGAGAATAACACCATAAAGGCATCCCTCTGACAGGCTAACAGAGTATCCTCCCTAGGAGGGATGGAATTGAACCCCCATTTAGGGACCATGTTTGGAATCTGGGAGTTTTCCTGGATCATCATCATCATCATCATCATCATCATCATCATCATCATCATCATCATCATCATCATCATCATCATCAAAGTGCGGACCAGATGTCACCCTCTGGATTTTCAAGTCTAGTCCCTGTCAAGGAGGCCCAGGGGAGAACTGAACCCCCAACCACCCAAGTCGCAGCAGTGTCCAGGTCAGCCTTTAATCAGCTGAAGCTCATTGTCCACCTCCATTCCTACCATGATGAGGGAGCCCTTGGGATGTTGTTGTGTGAGTTAGTGATATTCAGGATTATTATTATAATACTATCTATGTGGGGCTTTTCTTGGAGCTGACCTGGATGCTATAATGGGTTCAACATGTGGCTGCCACAACCCCACTGCCAAACAATGAAGCATGAATTGGCTGATTAGTTGGTGGGTGCTAAAAGGGGAAAAAAAGATGTCCCCAGACTGGCCAAGGACCAGCAAATTTAAAAAAAAAAAGGTCAGTTGAAGCATCTGGAAGTTGAGTCATGGCTACTGGACTTCTTTTCCTTGAGAGAGATATCTTAAGGAAAATAAGTCCAGTAGCCATGACTCAGCTTCCAGGTAAACTTACCTGGATGACTGAGAATCTTCACAGTCAGTTGAAGCAGCAACAATGATGGGACAATAGAAACAGTGTGTGTATGGGATTCATTTTGTTTTGTTTTTAGACTGCCATGGGCTGTCTAAGAGAGAGAGAGAGAGAGAGAGAGAGAGAGAGAGAGAGAGAGAGAGAGAGAGAGAGAGAGAGAGAGAGAGAGAGAGAGAGAGAGAGCAAATGAAATAAAGGGCCTGACCTATGTAGCTGACAAATGTCAAGGGACAAATATTTAATTAATTGGCAATATTCAATGAATATTGCAATAAGTTTGTTCTTCTTCGACTCCATCACTAATGCTTACCTACAAAGCCCTTTGCAGTTTGAAACAGTGTTATTTGTCTGTATGTGTCCCCCCACGATTGTGCTCCTACAACACCAGATCTTCTCAGGGTATACTCTTTGGAGGAGCCGGGGTTACATTGGAGAAAGCCAGAAATTCATCTGCAAGAAGCTGGGCCTTTTTGGCAGTGATACCATCTCTTTAGTGGTGTGGTGACTCAGCGGACTACAGCATTGAAACTGTCTGCTGCAAAATTGTCAGCTTGGTGGTTCAAATCTTGGGTGCCATGCAGCGGAGTGAGCTCCAAGCCTCTGCCAACCTAGCAGTTTGAAAGCATGTAAGTACACGTAGATAAATAGGTACCGCCATAAAAAGCGAGAGGTAAACAGTGTTCCGTGCAGCCATGCCGACCACATGGACACAGACTTGCACAGACTGGCTCTTTGGCTTGAAAATGGAGATGAGCGAGGAGAAGGAAGATGGCGGCGAGCAGCAGAGACGTTAGCTGAAAGCAGCCCGGCTAGTGTCTTTGTATCCCAGGTCCCTAGAGGGTGTTTCCACTTCAAGACCACCCGCTGGGAGCAGAAGATATCCCAGAATCGAACCGAGGCTACTCAGGTGTGGTTCCCCCTCCCCCGTGAGGGGTAGAAACCCCTGGGAATTCTCGTGTGGCTGAGACCCTGGGAGATCCAGACGGAAGAAGATCTGCCTCTAACCTTTCCAAAACCATGTGAGTGGCTTTCTTCTTACCAGATAGCCCCTTCAAAAATATAAAATCAAGCAAAACTCACCTAAAGAGAATCTGCTTTTCTTTAATTACTTCTTCGCCTGTTTTATTATCTGCCTCTCGGAAGGGCTGCAGTTTCACTTTCTCCGTTAAAGGCAGATTAACCCTATAATCTCCGCTTCACTTCTGATACGGCTCTCGGACTCTGCTGGTTTAAAGTGGGTACAACATGCCATCTACTGGATTTTCCTATGTATGCAACTACATATACATTTCTTGAAAGCAGCAAGCTAACTTAATATGATTATAACAAGCTCTTGTTGATTCCTCTGAGACTCTGTAATATTTTTGAGAAGAGGCAAATTGATCTTCTTATTACCACAGTACAGTAAATACACCACGCTGCAACCTGGACTCTTTTGGTCAGCAGAATTTTGTAGTGCAAACTCTCAGCAATAAGCAAAACTCCATCCATACAAAAAAAATCTGCCTCTACCCCCCGGCTCATCCCTCCTATTCAACAACCATGTCCCAACAATCAAGTCAATCTAGCCAAATCCTAGATATGTTAAACCAGTTAAATTTAACCCAGGCCCAACTGGTATCAGACCAGAGCACCGGGTTTTCTCAATTAAGAGCCGAGATGAAAGAGGATTTTACGAATGTAGATTCTAAAATGGAAGCCTTTTGTGGACGTTTACAAGCGTTGGAAGAAAATATGAACGTTACCGACTTCCGTTTAGGAGAAATTGAAGCCACAATGGAATCAACCAGCAGACTGGTTCTCACGCAAGAAATTGAAGCCTCCTCTAAAATTTTAAGGATCCAAAATCTCACTGTAGATAAAGACGAAAACCTCTATACTACAGTTGGAGAAGGCCTGGCAACCTTACTCGAGGCACCTGTTGATGAATTCCTCCGTGAGGTAGACGTGATCTACCGTCAACCTACAGCCTATACCAGGAGAAACAAACTCCCTCCGGAGGTAATAGTCAAACTTGTCAGAAGATACACCCGAGATTGCATCCTTAAGGTTATCCGAGACAAAGAGGTGGAAATCAATAAATCCAAAGTGACAATACTGAAAGATATCCCTTGGGAAGTCCGCCAACTGCGAAAAGAATATACATTTCTTACCAAACTTCTGCTCAAGCATGATATAAGATACAAGTGGATCTATCCCCAAGGTTTGTCTTTCCAATGGGAAGGGAAATTACAGAAAATCGAATCCCACAAGAAAGCTAGAACCTTCACTGAAAAAAATGCAGGGAAGTTGGGCTACTCTCCTTCCCCCTCTTCATCATCCTCTTTCGAAGGTGAGGATACAACCGATACTCAAACCACTACTAAAGATGACAGCCGTGATAACCAGACCCGTAAACAAGAGACCCCAAAGCAGGATCAAGATTCTGGTGGCGCAGTGGGAGGTACCAGGCCGAAACATTATCTCAGGCCAAAATCCGGGAAGAAATATCGCTGGAAGTAAAACAAGATGGCTCAGAAAATTCTAACATGGAATATTAACGGATTGAACACCCCACAGAAGCGTCAAAAGACTTTTAATCTTCTCAAAAACAACAATGTTCAATTATCTGCTTACAGGAAACTCATATATTGAGAAAGCATGAACAATACTTAATCCAAAACAGATTGGGGAACTTATTTTCTACATCAAACAAAGAAAAGAAGCGAAATGGGGTGGCACTATATATTAAACCAGAGCTTTCCCCAATCCTTCTGGAAAAAAGATGAATCAGGCAGATGGATCCTTGTTCAGGCAAACATTCAATCTAAAGAAACAATTATTGTTGGTATATACGCTCCCAATGACAATCATGGAAGACAAACCTTCTTTGAAGAACTGGCTCAGAAACTGCTGCAATATGAAAACCACCAGTTAATAATATTGGGAGACTTCAACGCTGTACATATTCCATCTGTAGACAGGAAAATACCAAAAGGGAAAAAACTCAAGACCTCGTCTTCCACACTGCCAAAATCGTTCCTGGACATGTCTGATATTCTAGAACTTCAAGATATTTGGAGAAGGAAAAACCCACTAAAAGATGGTTTCACCTTTCATTCAAGACAATATGCCTCTTTCTCCCGTATTGATATGTGCTGGGCCACATCCGATCTTTTACTTAATACAAGGGATATAGAAACCTTACCTCGAACAATATCTGATCACAATGCTATTTTGTGGACTCTGAAATCTTCGGGTAAGCCCAGACACTGGAAAATCAACTCAGCTCTGTGGACTGATAAAGAATTTATTTCGGAGGCAACCAAAGACTTGAACTTATACTTTGAAATGAACCTGAACAAGGGTACACCACTGAAAACGGTGTGGGATGCCTCAAAGCCCTACTTTAGAGGGTTTGTTATCCAATATATGGCAAAACGGAACAAAGAGAGGAAAAAGCAATCTGAATCCACTCTCAATGCGATGAAAAAGCTCGAAAAGGACTTAATCCATGATCCCCACAATGAGCAGCTGAACAAAGACCTGGCTTCTTGTAGGCATGAATTAAATTTGATCTTGACCGCAGATATAGCCCATAAAATCAAATTGGCCAAACTGAATTTTGTGGAAAATGCAAACAAACCATGTAGATGGCTAGCCTACAGATTAAAAAAGGTACAATCTCAAAAACTTATTTTAGCACTCAAAGATAAAACTGGGGAAAATCAGACAGAGCAGCTACAAATCCAAAAAATCATAGAGGCATATTACCAGAATTTATTCAAGCCGGAGATGATCGACAAAGATGCCATCTTTCAATACCTCGAACAAGTCAATTTTCCAAAACTTACTGAAGAACAGAGAGCTCAGACGAATGCTTCTATTACAATGATGGAAATAACAGAGGCTATCAATCATCAAAAAATGAACAAGGCTCCTGGACCTGACTCAATACCGGCACAATTTTACAAAAAATTCTCCGAGCTAGTCTCTGGAAATATGAAAAATCTTTTTACATCCATCTTGGAAGGTGAAGACATACCAGACTCATGGAAATTATCACATACAACACTGATTCTTAAAGAAGGGAAATCTAAAGACTTGATGCAGAATTACAGGCCTATTGCTCTCCTAAATGTGGATTACAAAATTTTTGCAACTATTTTGGCTAATAGATGGCGGACGATCCTACCCTCTCTGATATCACATGATCAGACTGGCTTTCTTCCAAAAAGGCATCTTCAATCCAACATTAGAACTTTCCTCAACTTGTTGGAATATTATGAATGCCATCCTGAAAAACAAGTAGCTTTCGCATTCATTGATGCTGAGAAAGCTTTTGACAACGTATCCTGGTCTTTACTCAAATCTCAGTTAGATTATCTACAGTGTGGCCATAGAATGCTGCGAGCAATTGAACAAATTTATTCCACCCAAAATACTAGGTTTGTAGTCAATGGCCACCTTACAGATAAAGTCAATATATACAAAGGCACCAGGCAAGGATGCCCTCTTTCTCCCCTCCTGTTTATATTAACCTTGGAGGTGCTTTATTTATTTTTATTTATTTATTTGTTGAATTTATACCCCGCTTATTTACTATGTACTCTAAGCGGCTTACACGAGGCTACAATAGCCAACAGAAATTACAATGACTGATAAAACAAAACAAATCAAATAAATCACGCTATACAAAGTTAAAACCAGATGGCACCTCACTAAGGATGGAAGATAAAAACAGGTTACGATGGCGGGGAAAAAGAACAGAAGAGCCAAATTAAACGTTGCCAATGGCCTCCCGAAAAAGATGGGGTTTTAGCGCCTTTCGGAAGGCCAGCAGAGACTCTGCAGAGCGCACTTCACTGGGGATGGAATTCCAGAGGCTGGGGGCCGCCACAGAGAAAGCCCGGGTCCGAGTACTCGTCCTGCGGGCTTCCCGAGGAGTGGCGACCCGGAGCAAGTGCGCTCGCGCCTGCCGAACGGGACGGGCCGAGGTTGACCGCTGAGCGATACGCTCTGCCAGGTAGCCTGGTCCCAAGCCATGGAGGGTTTTATAAACTAAAACCAGGACCTTGAATCTAATCCGGGCCGCAATGGGCAACCAGTGCAGACGGACCAGGACTGGGGTGATGTGGAGAAATACTCCAGGTATTCAAGGCCTACAAAGCAAAGGAAAAAGTTTATAAGGTACAAGCCTTTGCAGACGATTTGTTGGTTATTATGGAGAATCCTCAGACCTCCTCTCTAGAACTCCTAAAGACTTTGGAGGCCTACTCTAAAATCTCTGGATTAAAGGTAAACAGAGAAAAAACACTGTTGCTTACCAAAAATATGACTTCATTCATGATTGAAAAACTGGTAAACCAATCGGGTTTTCAACATGCTAGCAAGGTAAAATACCTGGGTATCATTGTTTCCGACCGTTGTAACTCTTTATATAAAGAGAACTATGTTAATGCTATAAAAACAATCAAAGCTGACTTGGAAATTTGGTCAAGACTCCAGTTATCCTTAATGGGCAGAATTGCAGCAGTTAAAATGAATGTTCTACCTAAACTGCTTTTTTTATTTCAATCTTTACCTGTATTACCTAATTTTAAGATTATTACAGACCTGGAAAAAAGTATACGTATATTTATATGGCAAAAGAAAAAAGCAAGGATTAAAACTATTTATTTACAGGATAGAACCAAAACTGGTGGCTTTGCCCTGCCCAACTTAGTGTTATACTACAAGGCTGCTGCCATGACTTGGATTAAAGACTGGATTTTGATGACAAACAAAAGAATATTGCAGCTTGAGAGTTATGGCCTAGATAAGGGTTGGCATCATTATATGTGGTATAAGGGTAATATACCTACCCTCTTTAAAAAGCACTGGATAAGGAATGCCTTAGTTAAAATATGGTTATCAATTAAAAAACAAATCTATTCCAAAGTACCACTGTGGTTATCTCCGCTGGGAGCGGTCATTAGCCCCTATACAAGTGAAACCCCCAAAGCTTTAACTTATAGACAACTTCTGAACGCTGACCTTTCATTGAAACCACTAGGGAAATTAGTATCAGAAGGTTATAATTTAGACTGGTGGATAGAGATGGGCACGACTTAGCGGTATTCCCGTTTCCGTTTCCGTTACTCGGTTCCGTTACTCTACGGAAACGGTAACGGGAATTACTCCCCCAGACTTCGAGCTCGAACCGACGAACGAACAATTTTGGTCTGATTTGTCGTGCTTGTTACTTGCATCGCGAGATCGCGCGATGCCACACGCGGCACAGAAAAAAAGTTTTTAAAAGTTAAAAAAACCCGGTTCCCGGCCAAAAAGCAGGCGGGAAAATGCCTGCCGTGCCTCAGGGCACCTACCAGAGGGGTTGTTTCTGGAGGTCCCCGGCCTCCCCCCTCATCCCCCGTCCTGGGCTGCTCTGGTGGGACTCGCCGCAGGCTCGCAGCCAGCAAAAAGCCCAGTCTCGCCGCCGGCCGCCGCAATTAAAGCGCAAGCAAGCGGCACGGACGGCACAGGAAAAAACTTTTAAACTCTCCCCCCACCCATTCCCGGGCCAAAAAAGCAGGCGGAAAAATGCCTGCTTGACTAAGGGCGCAGGGCACCTACCGGAGGGGTGGTTTCTGGAGGGGGGGTCCCGCCTCCCCCCCGTCCTGGGCAGCCGGACTCGAGTCGCCATTTCGCCATGCCATGCGGTGCGGGCGGGGGATCCAAAATGGGGCGGCGAACGCAATATTGTTTTTGAAATCGTGGTCCAAAAACACACAAGCACAACAGAAACACGCGGAAATTTATAAACTGCCAGATTTTTCACAGTAGCAGTGGGTTTTTTCTTGCAACAAAATGTCTCTCCTCTCCTCCTCTGTCCTCCATTGATTTTATTTTATTTTATTTTATTTACACCTGCGCAATGATGGGCTGGCCAAGTGGCCAGCCATGTGGGAGTGGACAACCATGCAAATTTTTGGAGCCATCCCACCAGTCGCATGGCCACTTGGCCATGGAGACTTCTGGGATGTGCCAAAAAGCCCCCTAAAACCTGCCCTAGCCCTAACCCTAACCCTTGACTCCGTACCCATACGTCACAGACTGTCTTCTTAGTGGGTCAGAGAGGCACCCAGAGGTGCAACCCACTAGCCCACCGTAACCTTACCCGTCACTAGCCTAACCCTAGCTCTTGCACTAAGCCACCTTAAAGCCAGATCTACTTGCTTGCATTGCACTACACGCAGCAAGTACAATTCCCTTCTGTGTGAGACATGGTGGTGCCAGAGCCTTGTGAAGGACGGGTATGACCCTATCACTCTCACACTGGTCTCACGTCTGCACATTATGTTATGCAATATCCATATGGCTATTGCATAGCATTTTGCAGCAGCAGCAGGTGAGGAAGGGAGACCCCCATGTAGAGGGGTGTCTCTTGGAGCCTGCTTCCCCTTCCTAGTGGCAGGAGGCACCCACGGGTGCCTCCAGGAGCCCACTTTCCCTTTATAGCGGGCCAGAGGAGGCACCCACCCCACAGAGGTGCCTCCAGGAGCCCGCTCCCCCCCCAAAAAAAACCCAGTACTAACGACAACAAAAAACGAAAAAATGAACCGACTAATTTTTGTGAATTTTCGCGAAAACCGGAAACGACCCGAAATGGGACTGGCCCGACTAACGACAACTCGAAAAAATTTTTTTTCAAGTCGTGCCCATCTCTACTGGTGGAAGTACCAACAAATATACTCACACTTCAAAGATCTTACCAAAGAGGGGGGATTTACGACTATTGATACTCCACTTGACAAAATACTATCTTCTGGCGACTCCAAGCTCCTTAGTAAATTTTATAGTATTTTGTTAAATGATAAAATGATTGATATATTGGTCAAAGATACTATGATAAGATGGGCAGAAAACTTCGGTTACTCTATTCATCTAAATAAATGGGACTCTCTGTGGAATACAGTCAAAATCTTCAAATCTATTTCTTTTAAGGAAAATTGCTATAAGATGTTCTATAGATGGCATCTCTCACCACACCGATTATCTAAGATGTATAATTGCTCACCTAAATGTTGGAAATGTAAATATGATTGTGGTACCTTTTATCATATGTGGTGGACATGTAAAGAGGCAAAAGCATATTGGAAAATGGTAAAACTATTTTTAGAAAGATTTTTGAAAATTAAGATAGAGCTTAGACCAGAACTTTTTTTATTAAACATAGTAGACATAAATATTTCATATGATCAGAGATATGTACTTCACCATGTAATTGTTGCTGCAAGGATATTGTATGCGAAATTCTGGAAACAACCAAACGTGCCAACAGAGAAGAATCTCCACGAAAAGATAAGAGAATGCATCGAAATCGACAGACTTTCCGGCTATTTAAAGGGAGACTATGATGAGATCTCTCGGAAAAGATGGCAAGAAGTAACAAACCTATTAGTACTGTGATATTATTTGGCAATCTACCAATATGTTAAATCACTTTTTTTTCACTTTGCTTGACATATTCAATGTAAAATTTTAAAAACTGTACCCCCTTTTTCCCTCATCCCTTCCCTTTGTTCCCTCCTTAAAAACCCAATAAAATTATTCAATGAAAAAAGAAAAGAAAATGGAGATGAGCACCACCCCTACAGTCAGACACAACTAGTTTGCATGTGAAGGGGGAACCTTTACCTTTACCTTACCATCTCTTTAAATCACCTTTCACTAGAGCTATGCCTGGCTTTCTCCTTCCATAATTTTAAGAGACTACTGAAGGAACATCTTTTTCAAGAGGCCTACAAAGGCAGCCTCTCTAAGAATCTGAAAATAGTTCTACAGTTCCACTGGTGAAGAGTATCTTCTTCTTTTGCTCCTAAAATTGACTCATTGCTACTGTGCTTCCTCCACTGTGTTTATACTGTACTTAGAATTCTTGCTGTTTTTCCACCTCCAGTGCCTCCTATGGCTGCTGCTGGAGAGTTCTGTTAGTGTACTCTTCAACCCTTCTTATAACGTTAACCATGACCACTCACGTTTCCTTCAGTTTTTCTCCCAAAACTGCAACCAATTTCTTTCTATGACTTTTCTAAAAGTTTAGATTTCATGCTAAAAGTGTATATTTAAATAACTGTTCCTTGCTTTGAGGTATTAATTGTGATTGGCCACAGGCCAGATTGTTTCCGCACAATATAAGTAAAAGATGGAATCTCATTCAAAAGCCAGTTAACTGAATGCATGCCTGGGGAGATCAAAGAATAAAACTATGAGCAAATGGTGTAAGGAAACAAAAGCAGAGAAAAACGTATTTAAGCAGTTTACGAGTATTGCGTCCATTGTCATTTATTATGAAAAACCTATATCTGGAACCTAAGAGAGCTGTAAAGACATTTTCCTATATCCCAATGAACTTTTTACTAAGCTCCATAACAGATACTCAAAACCAAATACAGGCAAATATCAAAACTAGAAAATGTCATTCTCTTCAGATTTCCAGATAAATCCCCGGATGCAGCAACATCTGGCATTCTTACTCAGATAATCAAGAGTTATACCTTTTAAGGGAGCTGCAATAACATCCACCTTTTCTGATCCACAGTAAGTCTGCTAGTCATATTTTCTTTAAACATCACATTTGCATATATAGATTGAGCTCAACTATACATAGACCTGATCTTTGTTTTGAAATAAGTAGGGACTTGTCTCACAAGGAGTAAGATCATAACGAGGAACAAGAAAAGCAGTTAATGTTTGTAAATCAAAACAGAATCATGCTTTTCACCTTTTTTGGAAACAAAAGTGATGTAGAAACAGGGTAAGATTTTAGAACTATGGGTAAAGAACAAAAATGCTGTGATTTGTTGTTTGTTCCTAGTGACAGGAGTACAGGATTATGTGATAATGTATACTTTTGTTAGTTTAGTGTCATTAGTCATATTATTTGCAGAACTTTGAATCTTGAAATAGTTACTATGCATGTATGGAATTTGCATAAACAGGGTTTTTTCATCCTCTACCCAGAACTACATCTGGAGGAGTTAATTACCCTTAATTGGTTCCAAGTGGGTCCTTTATTAATCACCCGGCCCTGCTGTATTGATTATTAAAATAATTTTTCATCAAATACTCACCATAGGCACCTTCAATTGAAGATTAAGTAAAGGCTTTTATTGAAAAGATGGAATTTCACAGAAATATTAGCTTACTAAAATATAAAGACATGATTTCCCTTCCTAACTTTATAATGTCTAAACAAGCTTCAGAGACAGAAGCCTCTCTACTCCCTTATAGAAACTACATAATTAAGAAGTTCATAATTAAGAAGACCTTTCTAAGGCCCACTTAACTTACTTTGCAGGATGGCTTGAGATCAGCAACTACAGTGTCTTGGGTATTAGCAACATTCAAATCTTTCTGATATAACTCCTCTGTGTATTCTTGCCATCTCGTCTTGATATCTTCTGCTTCTATTAGGACCCTACCATTTTTGTCCTTTATCATATCCATCTTTGCACAAAATGCCCCTTTAATATCTCCAATTTTCTTAAATTGATCTCTGTTTTTTCCTTTTCTATTGTCTTCCTCTATTTCTTTGCACTGTTCGTTCAAGAAGGCCATCCTGTCTCTCCTTCCTTACTATTCTTTGGAAGTCTGCATTCTATTTTCTGTATCTTTCCCTTTCTCCCTTGCATTTTGCATCTCTTCTCTGCTATTTGTAGGGCCTTGTTGGACAGCCACTTTGTTTTATTGCATTTTCTTTTCTTTGTAATGGTTTTCTTTGCTGCCTCAAGCCTCCACCCATAGCTCTTCGGGCTCTCTGTCCACCAAATCTAGTTCCTTAAATTTATTCTTCACCTCCACTGTGTATTCATAAGGGATTTGACTTAGATTGTACTTGACTGGCCCAGTGGTCTTCCCTATTTTGACTTTCTGGTCAGTACCGGATCACTGAAAAGCATTTCTGAAGCCTCTGACATGCCTAGAAAGGCCCTCGGAGGCCCAAAAGTGCTTTCTAGCAACCCAGAGGTCAGTTCTGGTTTTCCGGTTTGGCGAGAAGCACTTTTGGGGCCTCTGGTGGACTCAGGAAGGTTGTCAGAGGCCCCTTCAGGGCAGCACCAGGCTTGGGGTAAGTACAAGAGGCCCCAGATAGACCTCCTAGTCCTGACCTGACCCTGCATCTGCATATCATGGATTTTCAATTATCATGGCTTGGGTCTGGTCCCTAACCCCCACAATAGGCACGGGGGGGGTGTTACTGTACTTTATGATATTTAGTTTGTGGGGAATATCGTCAATTTGGACTTAACTGCTGCAGATATAATAGCAGTCTTAGAACTGCAGAAGTGGAAGAGAACCTATGATTTGAGTCTTTCCCAAGAAGACACAGTGGGGAATCAGCCTCCCAACATCTAGCTCTGCAGCCAGAGAACTCTGCCATTTTGGAATAATGGTTTTGGAATCTAGATAGTGTTGGATTTGGACAACATTTGGATTGGAAAAACCAGAAGTGGACAATCATGACATTTGCAACTTTGGTTCTCATGTTGGCTAGAAACTCATGGACTAAGCATATGCTGCAAATTATCCACTTCCTTAATACCTAGTCAAGATCTGCCTGCTAGAACCACAGTTTTGCACAGGGATCCAGCTGATAGCTTGAAGCACATCCGTCCACTACGTTGTTAATTAAGACATCTCTGAGTATCATTGGAAGAACCAGCTAGATCAAGTTGTCTCTTGATGCTCTTAAGATTAGTGGAGGTGAATTAGTGCCTTAAATAACACTTTAATCCCAAATAGCTTCCAAGTTTGCCTTTGAAAAGCATTCTGTAATGCTGAAAGAGGCTTATGAACTAGCTAGTTGTCCTCCGAGAAGATAAACAGTTCATTTGTACTTTCTGAAAACACAAAATAATTACACTAAAAGAGATATAAAATGGTTGTCATCTACATATAAATTGCTTTTGGAACCTAGGGAGGCACAGTTTTGGCCTATATATTGCTAAGATTCTATCACACTGCCTAATGAATTAGTTTTTATTAAGTACAATAAAACAGCATGGGATTTTCTTCAAGAGAAAGCAAACTGAAGTAAAACTAGATAATTAATTACAATAAACCTTTATTTGTTTCTTAATATAGACATAAACTGGTTTTCCATAATAAGTATATCTTTTCCATTGCATCATTTTAAAAACCATCTCTGCTAATCAAAGAATAAACATTTTTATTGTGTTTGACATTCGAGGTCATGAACTGGAAAAAGAGTGCAGTACATTAATAAATATGTATGTTTCTTGGTGGGTGCAATTTGAAAATGTTTATATATGTAATGTTTTCATTGTATCCCTGTCTCATAGTTTATTTGTTAGGACTCTGCATTTGTGATAGTGATGATATTGACATTGTATGATTTATATGAAAGAATATCACATTGTTTCTTGCTATGCAATAATGCTGCTCAACATTCACACTCTATTTTTGCTCTGTTGAACTGGGATCCTCCCAACCTTTGTGCTGAGAGAAATTATTTTCATGGAAAGGGTTTATGTTCATAATAGAAACAGTATGGATGAGGGCACAAGAATAGGACATGCATGTATTTTCAAATATTTTATAGGTTGCATTTTATAGCAAAACCTCACACACTGACTTCCAGGATACATGTCTATTATATAAAAACAGCAGTGACTTTTAAAACCATAAAGCACCGTACCAATAAGATTATAGCAAATAGTATGTAAACTAGTAAAGACATTCCACAACTTATTAAAGTGCAAAATACCATGTAACTACACCATACAAAAACAATAATGTTTATTACAAGAAGTAAACAAACTGGTTCTCCGGGCATGTTTAGAAGCCTGTAATTATGATGCTCACGGTATCTCTACTACAGCCAACATACATGGGGCAATAATTTGATGGAATGGCACATCCCTTCATACATCTATGAAAAGCAATAAGTTTGATACGGAAGATAACCACCATCACTTCCACTGCCAATACCTTCCCTTTCCCCTGAGGCTAAAGAAGGAAAGAAACAGAAGAAGTGACAGCCATGGGTTCTCAGCAGGTTTTTCCAGTAAGTCTTGATCTGGTTGAGAAAAATAAGAGGGAAGCACTCTCCCTATGGAGGCTGGGCATAGGGTCTGCTATCAATATGTGAATCTGTCCTTCTATGTGTGCATTATATAACTGGCATATGCATATCAGTCTAGATTCTTAACAGGGCAGCTGTCACAGTGAAAGATATGTTCGGAATCAAAATTCATATAACACTAGTATTGTGCAATATACAAGTGATGATGCTGACCTGTGGCCTTGCAAAGCTTATAACAATTAGGAAACGTTGACAGTTCAGCTCCAAGTTATTAGGAAGGCCATCCACACTCTTAGTCTGCCTGTATGCTAATACCTATTGCCAAAAGTCTTCATCACTATCATTATGTGTAAAACTGTTTCACATTAGAGACAGGGTTTTCTCGCTGACGGCTATCTAGTTATTCAATCCATTCCTAAGGAATATATGGTGAACTTCAGCTATTGTTGCTTTAAAAAGATGAATGTGGAGGGGGGAATTAAAGGGTGTTTTCTCTGTGTGTGTGGTATTTTTGTTAGTGGTTAAGTTCTATATTTGTTTAACATTAATTTATGATTTGATTCACTACCACTAATTGTTTTGATATACAATTATTTTACTTTAACACGCACGCGCGCACTCTCTCTCTCTCTCTCTCTCTCTCTCTCTCTCTCTCTCTCACACACACACACACACACACACACACACACACACACAAGTCATCAGTACAAGAGGGAATTCCTTAATTCCTCAGCTGAAAGATGTGTGATTGTTACAAGGTGAACTTCTCAACACCTGCAAATCAGCATCCTTTGTGCTGTCATTTGGTTGTCTTCACATAAATCCAGGTGTTGCTTGTTAAGTAGGATTGTTCAGCTGTGGAGATCGGTCACAATCATGTTTTGGGGGAGAGTCAGCCCTTCACTTTAACAATGGGTGATCTGCAACATATAATCTGGCTCCTAACAAATGCATAAATAAACAAACAGACAACACTCCTTCCATTCCCTAGAGACCTGGCACAGCTCAGTTAGAAAGATCAAACTGGAATCTTTGTCACAGCATATAAAATGGCATGGCTTAAGTGAAAGTCAACCAGGGCTTCAGATTTATTGTTTCTAATTTCATTCATACAGGGGGAAACTGCCACTGAAAACCTATCATAAATTGCATACAGGTTTGCCACTGGGCAAGGGAGTCTTTAACTACTCGAATGTCAGCCTATTGATTTTTTGGGGGGCGGGGGGGCATGTAGCAAGCAAAGCTGAGGTTTAAATTGATTATGAAGCAGGTGAGCATACTACCCCCCCCCCATGCCCATGTGCACCTGTTTCATATAAATCAGATCTCAAGCCTGGAATAGATTTCTCTCACATCTAGAATTATTTACCCCCTTTGATGGCAAGGAACGCCACAAAACAAACATCGATTTTATAAAAGTGTGTAAGTAATTAGGTGCCAAGCTAAAGAAAAGTGCATCGATAGAAAGCATAGCAGTATTCCAGCCTTTGGGCTTTATATTGCAAGTACAGCCCAAGCTAACCTTCCCTTCAAAGTTCATATTCTCACTAGTAACAAGTTAGTTCAATCTCCCTTAGAACTAGAATTGAAATGGGGAAAGTAACTCTGCCCTGGTAGCTTCATAAAATAAAGGCAGGCATTTATGTGTTGTTTAAATTTTTAATAAAAAATTATTTTAAAAAAAACAGGATAAAAAATAAAGGCAGGCATTCTTAGTGGCTCTGCCATTTCCTTCCCTGAAAGCAAATGGCACAGAATGTACTTTGGATGACTGTATGTTCTACGCCCAGACACATCTGTCTTCACCAAGTACACCACAAGCCACTGGCTTGGTACCTTAAGCACAATTGTTTCTGCTGCTTCTCATCTTTAGACTTACAAACAGAATTACTGATAATATTGTTAAAATGGGGCAGAAAGGATCATGATTTGTGTTTTTCAAAATTCTTCTGCAACTTTAGGTCTCTTCTAGGGATGGGCCTCCTAAAGAAAATGAAATGCTGTTTTGTCATTTTGTTAGCTAACAAATCATTTTGTAAGCTAACTAAATGAGAGAACCCGTTTTGTTTCAGATAGTAACAGAATTGACTTTTTTTTGTTCAACAGGGTCCAATGGGCACAAAGGAATTTTGGTAGCTCCCTTGGACTCTATCCTTTAAGCCCTCCAAATTTGGAGAGGTTTGGTGGTAAGGGGACTGAGTTATTAAGCTCCAAAAGGGGTGCCCCAGGAACCTTTCTTTCTAACTGGCATTCGAAAGAGCCAACCCATGGCTTCCAATTAGGACAAAAAAAGGCTCATGGGGCACCCTGTTTGGAGCTTAATAACTCAACCCCCTTACCCCCAAATGTTTTCAAATTTGGGGGGCTGAGCTAAAATCACTTGCCTTTCGGCTCAGGAGTGATTTGTTTCTGTTTTGTTTTATTACTAATGAAACTACTGTAAAATTTTGTTAGTAACAAAACAGAATGAAATGGAATGAAATGAATGGAAATAACTTGCTCCTGCATCAAAACCTTACGTCAATACTGTTAGTCGTAAGATACAAAATGGAGGTTGGCCAGTCTTTCTTTTATATTATCTTACACAAACATTACACTACACTGCATTATATTAATGTATCTGGCACATGAACTAAGAGGCTAACACAGAAAGTCAGAAAAGCCACAGACTAGACCAGCATTTTTCAACCACTGTTCCGCGGCACACTTCTGTGCCGTGGGACCTTGGCTGGTGTGCCACGGAAAAATTCTTCCCACACCAGCAAGGCAGCGGTTGTGTAGTTCCTCCCCAGGTCTGAGACGCGGTCCTGGGGAGGAGAGCGGACTACCGTTCCCGGCGTGCTTTGCTTTGCGCGCCAAGGAAAGGCTGGCCGTGGGCAGGGAAGGAGGGAAAAAAGGAGGAGGAGGAGGAGGAGGAGGAGGAGGAGGAGGAGGAGGAGTCTGACTGGAGAGCGAGAGAGAGCCGGGAGACCCGCGAGGCTGAGCCAGGTAGGAGCGGGTGTGCGCACCCCTCGGCGGCCCTTAATGGTCATTTTTTGGTTGGGGGGGAACAAAGTCGGCTGCCGGTGCACCCTCCAGCCACCTCCACCCAGCACCTGCAGCTGCGGCCGCCCGGGAAGAGGACGCGGGGAAAGAGGGGAGGGGAGGGGAGGGGAGCGGCGGCAGGCTGCCTTTTCCTCCCGCCGGTGCACCCTCCCCCCCGCGTGCGCTTCTGCCGGCCAGTTGCCTGTGCGTGCTCACCGGCGTTGTTGAGGAGGAGGAGGCGCTGGAGGCGAGCGCCGTCGTGGTGGCGGCGCAGGGCGTCGGCGGCGTCCCGGGCCACGCGCTGCAGCCCCTCGTCGGCGCCCAGGTCGGTGGGCAGGGCCTGGATGCGCAGCTCTGTGTAGGCGGCGCGCAGCTCGCCCAGCGCGCCTGCCGAGCGCGCCGCCAGCAGCAGGAGCGAGCCCGGCGCCAGGCGCGCCACCACCAGCCGCACCACGCTTTGCCCGAAACCCCGCAACGCCCCCGTCACCAGGCACACCGCCCGGCCCAGGCCTGGCCCCGACGACGACGATGATGTCCCTCAATTCCCTGTTCTGAGACTTGATTATGTTGGGGTGGACAGGTTAAGACAGGTTGGTGGTTTTTTGTGTGTGTGTGGTTCTTCTCAGGACTCTGAGCAGGGATGAAAGGCTGAGCTCTCCCCACCCCCTTTGCAGGGAGAGTAAGCCAAGAATTTCCCCCTCAGATTGATTCCAGTACAGTAACACCTCTGTGCATGCTCAGGAGCACCATTTTCTCTCCTTTTTTTCTAGCCAGCCAAGCACACCTCAACCGCGCAGCCCATCATCCCCAGGTGCAGGGGGGTGGGGGGTGGTCTCGAGCCATGGCTCAATCTACTACTCCCCCCCCCCCGCTTGTTAAATTTTTAACAGTTTCTAATGGTGGTGTGCCTCGTGATTTTTTTCATGAGGCAAGTGTGCCTTTGCCCAAAAAAGGTTGAAAAACACTGGACTAGACTGGAATGGGAAACCAAGTCCCATGAGGAAAGACTGAAAGAACTCAGCATGCTTAACCTTGAGAAAAGAAGACTGAGGGCACGAATGATAGCACTTTTCAAATACTTGAAAGGTAGTCATACAGAAGAGGAGCACTCTCTCACACACAAAAGTAAATTTATTATTTTTGTGGTTGTGTGTGTGCGTGTGTGTGAGAGAGAGAGAGAGAGAGAGAGAAAGAGAGAGTGAGAGAGAGACCTTCTGACTTAATTGATCCATAGTTGTACCGATTTAACAGATAAGAAGTTTTCCTGTCTGTCTGTCTGTCTGTCTGTCTGTCTGTCTGTCTGTCCATGCCTGAACCAATAGGTCTTCAGCCAGATGCAGAAACATTTCAGACTGGGAGCTTGTCGTACATGGTGGGAAGACCCCTCCACATGGTGGGGTCCATGACAGAGAAGACCATCCTTTGCATGATAAAATACCCAGTGGAATGTAGTGGACATAGGATGCAGGAGGCCTGGGTTCATTTCCCCAGCAATGCCATTGAAACTCACTGGGACATGGAACTGGTAAAAACACTTCTCAAATGACTCAGTTGCCTGGGAGACCCTGTTAAATTTTCTGTGAATCAGTTCTGATTTCATGAGACATAACAGACTACAAAATGGTATTCGGGTATTTCTAATATTCTTCAATTCTGTGGAAAGAACTGCTAGGGGTTTCACTCATGTTATGATAAGAATTTCATGGGGAGTGTTGTTCATTATTACTCCCTCTGCTTCCTAACATCTCTCATCAGGGTAAGAATGAAGAATAGGAGAATCTATGAAAGTAGTAACATTGCACAACATGGAGGTCAGCAAGAAAGGACAGGTTGGGAGGAGAAATCAGGAGGCACAGAAAACTGGAAAAGGAAGGACAGCATCCAGAGTGCAAACAGGAGACACTGCACGGAGGAGGCATCTCAGTGCCAGTTGACCAAAATAGAAATGACAGAACGACAGACAGCTAAGGAGAGAGAAAAGCAGATTATGTGAATCATGAGACATGACTGAGAAAGATGAATTAAAAGCACATTTATCTTCCTTCTAATACTGAGAAAACGGTATAACATGCAAGTGCCACGTTTGTGCTAGAGCACCACAAATGGTGGTCCATGTGTGCAAAGTCCTGCAGTGGGTCTTCTTTGCCCTCCTGGCCAGATTTTTGGTGCAAAAACTGCACTGCTACAGGGCTGGGACAGCAGGGGTGAGGCAGCCTATATAAAGTCTGCACATGCCATCCCCAGTCTTTTCTGATTGCTTGTGAGCATTAAGAGAGTGGATGGCAGCTTAGCTTTGCAAGCGGTTTCACTTGCAAGCAGGAGTCTCAAAGGAGCTTTTGATTGATAGGGCCTGAGCAGTGGCTGGGCTCAGTGGTAGATGCGACAAGGGAGTGGGGGTGTCACTCGGATACCCTCTAGAATTGCCTATCTATCTATCTATCTATCTATCTATCTATCTATCTATCTATCTATCTATCTATCTATCTATCTATCTATCTTAAATAGAAAAAGAAAAGGGAGAAAACGGAACACTGAAGTTGCCATCAGTGCAGTGATTGGAGTTGGGAGGTTGAGGGGAGGAAAGAAGCCTTGTGCGAGGCCATGGAGGGGGAGGAGTTAACAGGTATTATAGCGGATCATGGTGGTGATGATTTGACCTGAGCATTGGGCAAATCTCTGATCCTTAGAGTCATTGCTGACTTGAGGAACTTCAATGGCCAGTTCTCAGACATGCCTTTGGTCTGGCCAGCTTTGGACCACATCAGTGTGTCATGATGGGATCCACAGCATGTGGATCATGGGTGGTGATGATTTGACCTGAGCATTGGGCAAATCTCCGATCCTTAGAGTCATTGCTGACTTGAGGAACTTCAATGGCCAGTTCTCAGACATGCCTTTGGTCTGGCCAGCTTTGGACCACATCAGTGTGGCATGATGGGATCCACAGCATGTGGATCATGGTGGCGATGATTTGACCTGAGTGTTGGGCAAATCTCCAATCCTTAGAGTCACTGCTGACTTGAGGAGATTCAACAGCCAGTTTCCAGACACACATTTGGTCTGGTCAGCATTGGTGCCATGTTTAGTGTGGCATGATGCCAAAAATCTGTGTGGTTCTTGCATGCAAATGTGGTGTAATGCCAATGAATTGTGCTGCCATCATGTTGATAATAAGGTTAGTAAAGCATTTAAGGCAGAATAGGATCAACCATCTACCATCGAGTGATTACAATGAAATGTACAGGGAGGACAGCATGCATCTATCAGATTTGCCTTAACATCTTTATGAGTGATTTGCAAGGGGGCCTTCTGGCCAAGATATTTGGCTTGGTGGGGGGCAAGGAGCATATTCCGTAGCCCCTTTGCCATGGCGGGTAGTTCAAGGGTTTGATTTAAGGTGAGTTCCTGATGTAGGTGTCTGCGTGAGCACAAGGCAGTTCATATAACAGAATTTGAGATTAAGGCCAGTTTTAATAAGACAACATAGGTTGTCTTATTAAATTAATCAATTAATGATTAATTAAAATGACCTGTATGGCTGCCTTGGGGGATAGTCCCCTAGAATTCAGAGGAATGCTCAACAGGTGTACCTCACGCTACTGAAGTAGGAACTCACTGAATGTCAAATGGTCTGGTGGTCAAAGCAGACCCCATGCCCAGGCTTTCTTGCAGCCCCCCCCCTTGTGAAGAAAGTGTGATCTGAAAATTAATTATGATGTTAATAAAGTAGTCCAATTTAAATCCATAATATTTTGTGTCATCTTGTTATTCTGGTCTGGGAGGACAAAGGGCCTTATTGTGGGCTGTAATTATAATGTATGCAATTTACAGGCATACCTTGGTTTATAAATGCCTCCGTTAATGTAATTTTTGGTTTATGAAAGGAAATCCATTGAAAGCAAAGCTTTGGTTTACAATTTCCCCCCCACAATACCTTGGTTTACATTTTTTAAGCAAGTTTCCCCAGATGCATTGTGCCCCTATGAGTTTCTGGGTTATGAATTTTTTGCAATGCAAAATGTCCCGGAGGATGCCTTAAATTCTTAAACTGAGGCATGTCTGTATTTCAGTTTCTAAGTGTTTCATTAATTTTAACCACATATTTAAAAGTCAGTGTTTCCTTATTGTGTATTCCGCCCCCCCACCATACCTATAGAATAGATTCAAACTGCTCCCATTTAGTTTATGAGAGAAATAATCATATGATAATTACTGGAGTTGAATCAAAGGAAAAAAACATCAGATCTGAAATGTTTAGTGACATAAGTATACATATCTCACCGTTTTAAATATTATTATTATTTATTTGTTTGTTTCATTTCTATACCAGCCATCTTCCAGCAGGAACTCTGGGTGGTTTATAAGTTAAAAATTAGACAAGTTAAAAACCACAATATAAGCAAAAAAGAGGGGGGAAACCCTCAGCAAGATGCATCAGGGGGCGGAAAAAAATATTTGAGACTACAGTTGTTTATCGGAGAAATTCCTGCTGCATGAAATGTCCAAGATTCAGAACTGAATCCCTGAGTTCATGTTAATTTCCTCTCGAAGTTTATATATATGGAAATGCATAATTAGTTCATCAAAGCACATTGTCTGACAACTGCACCTAGCAGTCTTGTAAACCACAACAGTACTATCCTGTAGTGATTAATCTTGTCCATGATAAGAGCACCTCCTTTGCTTGACAGTCACAGTTTATCTTTTCTGCAAATGCATTTTCTCCTTTGGAAAATTGACAAACAGTGCATCCCTTATAGTTAATGGCTTTTATCACTCAGGCTTACAGATGATGGATTTGCTCCTAAATACCCTCAAGGGTGAGCTTTGATGTCAGCAGGTGCCTGGCTTTCCTCCCCAGAATTTGGAAGGAATGTGAAGCATTGTTTCAGTGCTTTGATTACACCTTCATTCTGTTCTTGTAAATGAGAGTAGACTTACTGTACTTTGAAGCCTAGGCTGCCAAGATGTGGACCCTATTTGGATATTCAGTTTGCTTGTGGTGCCAACATGTGTCAAGGTGAATTGTATTCCCTGCCCATTCCCCACAGCATCACTTCAGTTGTGGACACAAAATGGTTTGAAGAGGAACAGGTTGCTCTACTCCTCCACTTGAGCCAAAACCCTCCCCTCAAGAAGAATTCTGATTTATTGTGGGGGTGCTGCCCCTCTGTTTTGCCTCTGTAATTAAAGTATTGATTAGAGAGACAAGGTGAGAGCTGATGCAAAATCGTGTTGGTGGCAGGGATGGCTCAGAATTTCATTTGGGTTTATGTAAGAAAATTAGAATTTCTTAATTGCAAAAAAAAAAAAAAGATTTTGTTTCAATGATGGTAGATACTTTCACCCAGGACCAGGATTTTTGGATGCTTACTTCTTAGAGTGCAGGCTTCAAGGGTTGTGATTAGAGAGGGACATGAAATGAAAAAAAATAGCATTTCATTTCATTTTGCTTCTTTAGTAATTTCATCTCATTTTGTTTGTTACAATTTTTTTCAATAAGTTTTGTTATGAAATGAAACAAAATGGAATGAAATGCTATGCTCCCCAGGGTCCTAAAGGACCAAAATGGCAGGGGAGCTTCCTCAAGCTCTTACCTGTAAGCACCTGAAATTTGGAAAGGTTTGGGGGGGGTCAGTGGGCTGAGTTATGAAGCTCCAAAGGGGGTGCCCCAGGAAAAAAAATTTCTATTGGAATTGGAACTTCGGAAGCCAAGCCACAGGTGAGTGTAGTGCTGCTGCGGCTTGGCTTCCAATTCAATTAGAGAGAATTTTTCCTAGGGGCCCCTCCTTTGGAGCTTCATAACTCAGCTACCTGATCCTCCAAACCTTTCCAAATTTGGGGGTGGGGCTTACAGAGAAGAGCTTGAGGAAGCTCCCCTGCAATTTCCTCTAGGATGAATTGTTTTGTTCTAGAAGAAAAATGGCATTTTGTTATGAAACAAAACACAATTCATCCTACCACTTCATTAAGTAACAAAGTAATTTGTTATTTAACAAAATGCTGAAACAGCATCTCATTTTTCGTTTTGTGCCCATCTCTAGTTGTGATTTTAACCACATTAAATGCAGTTAATTGGGGTTGCCACTTTTTTCCTATATCAGGCTCCTCATCTTGAACAGCTGAAAGTCTGGCAGGTGCAACTCAGGCCCTCTCTGCACTGTAAATGCCTTTATGGAATGAATTTAACTAGCATATAAAGGAATCATTTTATTTAAATTTGTCTTGAAGAATTTACAAATAGATGCAAATTTCTTCATGTTGAAGTGGAAAAGAGCAAGAGCCTTTTAAAAACAAAAGCGAATGTGCAAAAATCCCCAAAAGACTTATTCTTGAACCATTATTTGGCAATATTCAGGAAAGGTAAAATTGCTAAGGCTAAAATCCTGTGTATATTCACTTGGAAGTAAACCCTGCTACATTTAATGCAATCTACTTCTGAGTAAGCAAAAAAGATGGGGCTGAATTTTATTGACAGACCATCAAAGAAATATGAAACTCAACAATCTCTTTTTAAAAATATATATACTGCAACAAGATATATTGGGTTGTTCTTATAAAATAACTTTTCCACTGAAGCTACTTCACTTTTATATTTGTAGTAACACTATTTGTGAAATGAAAATAGAAAAAATGCTTTGTCACCTAAATACTCAACATTAATACATTCAGCCTTGATTTTATTAGATTATCAATATCTTGCAAAGCAAACAAACAAGGCAAAAATCAATTCTGCCTATGGAGAAGATTTTTTACAGAATATCTAAACCTGGACTATGAACAAATTTCCAGGAAAAAATAGTGTTTTTCTAGATGTAATGCCGATTATACGCCCTCCCATGTATTTGCACAGAAGGGTGAATTTATCCATTATCAATTCTGCCTATGGAGAAGATTTTTTACACAATATCTAAACCTGGACTATGAACAAATTTCCAGGAAAAAATAGTGTTTTTCTAGATGTAATGCTGATTATATGCCCTCCCATGTATTTGCACAGAAGGGTGAATTTATCCATTTTTCTGTATTTTAGTGAATGGGCTATCTTGCTTCTCTCTAGCACTGTAAGGTGCACAGACATTTTATTTTTCAATTACTTTTATTGTTATGTATTTTGAGTACAAATATTCCTTGATTAATGCTGTTAATCCTAAATTTCACATGCCTAGGAAACCTTCTAATCTTTAAATTTCATCATTCTGTAATTCATCTTGATTTTAACTACAGTGGAACCTTGACTTACATACTGCTTGACTTGCAGCATATTTGACTTGCAGCAAGAAGGGGCCTGTTTGACTTGAGTCGCAGGCTTTGACTTACATCTCGGAGCCCCGGCGCAAGGCACTGGAATCGGGCGGCAGCCACAACCCAGCATCGCGGCTGCCGCCTCCAAACTGCTCCTGCCTTCTTCCTCTCCTTTGGCAGCGGCGGCTTCGGCGAGGCCAGCTCAGAGCACCTGGAGCTGGTCCTCAGCCTCACCGAAGCCGCCGCTGCTGACGGAACAGAAGAAGGGCCGGGAGCTTGGGCTGGCCTCGCTGGTTAGACAGTCGGCTCAGTCTTGTAAAAAATCTGGCTGCAGAAGTCTGGTCCACAATGGAAGCATTTCAGTTGGGGAGCTGTACAGTTGTGGGACTCTAATGGTAAGCATAGAGTTGTTCAGAACTTGGAACATCAGGTTAAAAATCAGTAAAACTTGAATGTCAGACATTGTTGCTATGAACATTAAAAAGTGGAGGCATATAACTTGTGGACTAATAATTGCACTGCCTCCTCCTCTCTTTGAAGAGACATTTCATTTACATCCCCAGAAGGAATCTCCTATCCTAGTCAAATTTGTGTTGAATTGCTGTTTTGGGGGGTCTTTTTCATCATCTGGAATGGATTAATCCGCTTTCCCATTACTTTCTATGGGAAAAGTTCATTTGACTTAAGGCATGTTTGACTTAAGTCTAGACCACTGGAACAGATTAATGACGTAAGTCAAGGTTCCACTGTATGTTCAAACTCTAATTCTAACATAGTAAAAATAGTGGAGGAAGAAGTAACTCTTCACAAGTGGTTCCACTAAACCACTTTCAGATTCTTGAACGGAATCAACCAATAAATTTTAGATGTGGTCTTCTCTACTTAAAATTTTTATACCTTTTTTCAATTTATGTATTTATTTATTTGATTTTTTTTTAGATATGGCTCCTCTACTTACGAGATGTTCCACTTATGAGACTAAACTCATAAGTAGAGGTACCACTGTATAGTAGTTGATGAGATCCCAGGTGACCTCTGAGTCCCATCGTTTACTCCATACTACTGCAGGCCCCTCTTTCAGTTAAATTGCTCATTCAATTCATGCATAATAATAGGGTGTGGCCTTAGTTTAACCCATCTCCTGCATCTCACCTCTTTATTGCAGGCTGGGATGGCAAAGTGCAATGTGGCAACAAACCAGGCAAATGCTGTTTAGGCTTCATTAACAGAAGCATATTCTATGAATCCTGTTGAGTCCTAGTTTCCCTCTATTCAGCACTAGAGATGGACATGAAATGAAAAAAAATGTTCCGTTATTCATTATTTGTTTCATTATGTAACAAAATGAATAACGAAAATTGTGATGAAATTGGAACGAACCGAACAGAACCATGAAAATTAGGTTCATTACATTTTGTTTTCTTTAATGGCAATGCACAATGAAATGAACTGTTTTTAAATATTAAAAAATGTCCTGAATATCCATAAAAACCCAGTGATAATTATTTATTCTGCCTGATAATACCTACCAGGGGGGTTGGGGTCCTTAAAACATGCATTTATGTATTTTATCAGATCGCTGTATTTTTTTCCTTTAAGGGGAGTTAGGGGACATCGACCCAAAATGGCTCCCAGATGCCTAATATTGATTTCTTGGGTATTAAAACACTCTGGACATCAGTAAAAACGCAGTGATAATTATTTGAAATTATTACCTACCAGGGGTTGGGGTCCATAAAATGTTTGTTTTTTTCTTTCTCCCATCGCGATGTATTTTTTCTTTTCCCTTTAAGGATGACACAAAATGGATTCCTGCCACAAGATGGATGCGAGCCATGTGATGGGATCATGTAAATTCTTGGACAATTTCAACCAATAGCATGCCCAGGTTGCAGACTGGGTAGGTGTGGCAGCCACACACAAAGCTTTGGCAACCCCCATCCTCCTTGCAGTCTGCGGTGGGAGTTAGGGTGGGATTGCTGTCTCTGCAACTCGTTACTTTAGGCCAGCCAGGCAGGTGTGTGTCTCTGTGTTCCTGCTGGCTGCAGCCTGGCTCTTAGGGGAGAGAAAGAAGAGATTTCTCTTGCAGCCTCCCTGTGTGCGTACCTCTCGGTGAGTACCCTCCCCTGCCCCGCAGTACAGTCACTCTGTGGCTGCCTTATGCCCTGGGCAATGCACGCTGCTGCCTTTGCAGCCTCCCTGCGTACCTAGTCTATACTGTGTCTCTGCCAGCATAATTTTTTTTAGTGTTTTCCCTCTGGTCTGGGGTGTTGGGGGACATCCGTGGGCAGAAATGCTTTAAATCGTGCAAAATGCAGGTAAAAATGAAAAACGAAAAATGAAAAAATGAAACGAATTTTTTTCAAAAAAAATCATGAAAAATGAAAACGAACCGAAATGGACCCACAATGAAAAATGAAAAACCGAAACAGCATTTTTTCGATTTGTGCCCATCTCTATTCAGCACTGATTAGGCTTTATCATGAGTATAGAATTCACTTCTGCACTCTGCATTTAAACAGCCATTAAACAGAAGAATGGCCCAACATAGGAGAGGTAACAGCTCAGGACCAGAATCAGCAGTACACCTCCATTTGAAGGAAAAAGGCCACTCTTTCAAAGTTGAGGATGCACACATAGACAAAGAAGAGAGGTGGTTTGAGAGAGGAGTAAGGGAAGCCATTCATGTCAGCATTGAAAATCCCTCCCTCAACAGAGGTGGGGGGCTCCGGCATAGTCTAGCTGCTACTTATCAGGCTGTACTTTCCACAGTACCCAGGCAAATCAAGGAGCCTTCACCACCAGGTCACAGCTAACGACCCATTCTTGACAGCTAACGACCCATTCTTGATGGGTTTCAGCACCTTAGGCCATTGTTTACCTTAAGGCCATGGACACTAATGTCTCCCTAACGAGCCTATTCAGGCTTTGTTCATCTTATGAGCCAATCAGACAAGGGGACAAGAGGTCAAGCTGACTATAAGAAGGTCTCTTGCACTAGCTGTATTCAGACCGATGAAGCTGTTTGGATGAACAGCGAAACGTTTCTATCTCTCAAAAAAAAAAAAAAAAGAAGTCCAGTAGCCATGACTCAACTCCCAGATAAACGCACCTGGATGACTGAGAATCTTCACAGACGTTCTGCATTTTAAGGAGGACTAGCTGGAACATGATCAAACGAGGGCAACAAGGATGGCCAAGGGTTTGAAAACCAATTCTATGAGGAAAGACTGAAAGAACTGAGTATATCTATAGGAACTGGGAAGCCACTCCAGTATTCCTGCCAAGAAAACCCCATGGACACGGGGTCACGAAGAGTCAGTCATGACTGTAACGACACAACACACATCCTTGGAAAAAAGAAGGATGAGGGGATATGTTACGTACTTTTAAAATACTTGAAAGAATGTCATCTAGAGAAGTGGGATCTATTCTCAATCACCCCAGAGTGCAGGATAATAAATAATGAGCTCAGGTTACAGGAAGCCAATTCAACAATATCAGGAGAAACGTCCTAATGGTTAGAAGAGTATAGTAGTGGCACAGATTAAATCAGCAGGTTGTGAATGCTCCAGTGCTATTTGCTTTCCAACTGTGCAACAAAGCAACAAGAGTCCAACCATGATGTGACAATTCTACAGTTGTCCCCGGCCATTCTGCGTGACATATACAGCGGTCCCAGTATATTGCCCGTTTGAGGCTTCCAGCACTTACCGCAGGCCTGTATCTTTCCCCAGGGGGCCTCCAATGGGCTTCCTGGGACTGTTTGGGCCCCCAGAGGTCATTTCTGCCAAACCCAGGAAGCCCCTCAGAGGCCCATTCAGGGGAGCCAAAGGTCTCAGTTAAGTGTAGAAGGCATCAGAGAGGCCCCCAAGTCCTGACCTGACCCAGCATTTTCATATAGCAGATTTTCCATGATCAAGGGGTCCCTAACTCCCATGATAGGTGGGGGATTACTGTAGTATTGTTTGCATGAATTTGAGATGGTGTTTGTGCTGAATCCCTAATAAATTACTAACAGTTACAACTGCAGCACCTGCAACATTTTAAAATAATCGTATAATACATATTTGTTGGGACGTCGCAAATATGTTATTTTCGGACTAAATGATTGTTCCATTCTACAAAGTCCATTTTCCTGCTGAGGTACATGCAGAGTGTCATTAACATTAATGGGATTTTCATAAGCACATAAATGCAAAATGAAGCCCCTCTGTGGATTTACTCTAACATCATAGATGAGTGGGTTAGTAGCTCTTTCTATGTGAATGCAAAATGATTTAAATTTTGAAATGGTTTTGCAATCGAACCAGTTGGAAAATGACATTTGGATTGATTTGAAACAGAGACCCACGAAGCTTGGTTATAAAATTAGTCTGAGTAGAAAAATAAATCTAAAGTGAGGAAATTGGAAAAGGAGATGCAAAGAGTCATTAAAGCATAAGGGGAAAATATTTTTGATAGGCATTTGAAATCCTCTTTACAAAATAAATTGGTGTAGTTCATGGTTTTGTTTTTCTGTTTTCTGAATGAAATCCTATATAGCACCTCATCATTGAAAGTTATGCCCCCCCCAACTGCCTTGAAACGTTTACCTTCTTTAGAGAAAGACTTGATGCATTTGATCAAAGATGGATAATCTCTACCTGTTCCTTCAAAAGTATAAACCAAGATATTCAGGTGGAACTATTTATTCATTCCACTTGAATTCTACATCTTTGTAGACATGCATGAGTAGGGAGTTTTTGCTTTTAAAAAAATCATAACTTGAAAACTCTTTGTCCAAATGTCCCCTATTTTGATCCAGAGCAAGAACAGACTACCTGTGACATCTATGTCAAACTTGTACTGATCCAAAGATCAGTTTCCAAGTTACAATATTTGCTTGGGTCTGCTCTCATTTTCAGAATTGCTTTGTACTGCTATGCTACTCTGCAGTTATACTATTTTTAAAATACACATGTATAGGAAATTCAGACTTACCTATGCATACTGCTTCTTTGTATTTCTCCTGACAAACACATATAAAACCTTGAGAATTTTTTTTTACTTACTAGATCAAGTTAGTGAACCAATCTAGACTTAAATCCCAGAGATTGAACTTGGTTGTGCCTAAGAATGCCCCAGAAAGGGATATATATTCAAACAGTAAAGAGTTCAATACACAAATTTGTTCTTGCAGAGTCCATTGGATAGATCAGCGGTAAGGGCTAATACAAACAGATATTGTGTTGAAATTATTCATGACCTGATGTTGGTGAAGGTTGGTCTAGTATAGGGGCTCATCAGATTATGGCAGCTTCATTGCTAATTTTTCATCCCCATCCAACTGGCGAAGATGCTTCTGGGACTGATAGATTATTAAGGCCCACAATGGCATTCCCCAGCCATTCTCCACTCTCCATCCTTTTATCAGGAGTAGGATGTTATACCCACACCTCTCTCTCTCTGAATGAGATCCAACCCAATGTCGCTAAGACCCTATAACTCTCTCCCAGGACTGCCCCATGATTTCCACTTCTAAAATCCAATCAGTACAACCCTTTGCTCCCAACCACTGTATGACTTTCCTATAAGGCCAAGTAGCATTTGGAGAGCAACAATGAAAATGGGAAATGCTTTGTATTTCCCCCACACCCCTCCCTCTGAATCCATGGAGGGCACAAACAATGTACCTGGAAGTCAGATGCCAATGCTTCCTCTTGAAGAAGGCATGTTAATTGATTAAGGTATACAAATGCTACTGCTTATTAACTATGAAAGCATATGCTTTCCTATTTCCCTACCCTTTCTCTCCCTTTTGTTGCCCACATGTACAGTACAAACAGTGTATCCTATACATCAAAGTCTGGGAGAACATTGCAAAAGACAGTGAGACAATGTATACATGAATATTCTTTGCTTTTTACTTTCCTGAGTTTGTTTCAGGAACCAAAATCTACAGAAAGCCCAGAACTAGAGATGGACACAAAATGAACAAATAGTGTTTCATTTCATTTCATTACTCATTCTGTTTTGTTTTGTTTCATTTCATTACCAACATATTTTAATACAATTTTTGTAACAAAACGAAATGAGCAACAAAATTATTTGGAAGCTGCCACCACCTAACTTTCGCCTCAGTCAGGAATATCTTATAAATGGGGCACATTTCTACTTTTGTGTCCCAGTTGATCAGTGAGGCTACAAAATAAAACAGGCTGAACTGTGCTTTCATCATTGTAAGGCTAATCACACTGGTGACATGAGGCCTGTAATAAGACGTCCTGGGGTAGGAACTGGCAAGCCACCCCGGTATCTCTGCCAAGAACATCCCATGGTCAGAAACAAAAGGCTAAAAGATATGACGCTGGAAGATGAGCCCCTCAGGTCGGAAGGTGTCCAACATGCTACTGAGGAAGAGCGGAGGACAAGTACAAGTAGCTCCAGAGCTAATGAAGTGGCTGGGCCAAAGCCGAAAGGACGCTCAGCTGCAGACGTGCCTGGAAGAGAAAGGAAAGTCCAATGTTGCAAAGAAATATACTGCATAGGAACCTGGAATGTGAGATCTATGAACCAGGGTAAGCTGGATGTGGTCAAACGTGAGATGGAAAGAATAAACATTGACATCCTGGGCATCAGTGAACTTAAATGGACAGGAATGGGTGAATTTAGTTCAGATGACTATCACATCTACTACTGTGGGCAAGAATCCCATAGAAGAAATGGAGTAGCCTTCATAGTCAACAATAGAGTGAGAAAAGCAGTGCTGGGATACAACCTAAAAAATGATAGAATGATCTCGGTACGATTCCAAGGCAGTCCTTTGAACATCACAGTAATCCAAGTTTATGCACCAACTACCGGTGCTGAAGAGTCTGAGATTGACCAATTTTATGAAGACTTACAAGAACTTCTAGAACTGACACCAAAGAAAGATGTTCTTCTCATCATAGGGGATTGGAATGCTAAAGTAGGGAGTCAAGTGATAAAAGGAATAACTGGCAAGTTTGGCCTTGGAGTTCCAAATGAAGCAGGGCAAAGGCTAATTGAGTTTTGTCAAGAGAACAAGCTGGTCATTGCAAACACTCTTTTCCAACAACACAAAAGGCGACTCTACACATGGACATCACCAGATGGACAATACCGGAATCAGATTGACTATGTTCTCTGCAGCCAAAGATGGAGGAGCTCTATACAGTCAGCAAAAACAAGACCTGGTGCTGACTGTGGCTCAGATCATCAGCTTCTTATTTCAAAATTCAAACTTAAACTGAAGAAAGTACGGAAGATCACTGGGCCAGTCAGGTATAACCTAAGTCAAATCCCATATGAATACACAGTGGAAGTGAAGAATAGATTCAAGGAACTAGATTTGGCGGACAGCTGATTCAGTTACAACTGTGCTAGAGACCTACCGAGAACTATTAAACTCTTTACAGTATCATTTAAAGCATGAGACCAATTACAATAGGATAAAGACTCGAAATAGCACTTATTCCAAACCCTGGTTCGATAGGGAATGTAGAGAGATGAAGCATGAGTTATTGAATAAATATAGATTTTACAAACAACAGGCCCTGGAAAGAATTCCACCTGAATGGTTCACACTGAAAAGGGAATACAAATCCCTGATTAAGAGGAAGAAGGCTGAAGCCCAGAAGGAATTATGGCAACAATTAATAGCTGCAACTAGATCTAAGGATCCCTCATGCTTCTGGAAAATCGTGACAAGGGGGTTGACCACCTACCCGGTTGTCAATGAGATATGTATCCCTGCAAAGGTCTGGGAAGCACATTTTAGGGGAATCTACTCACAGCATTCTGACTCTGCAACCAGAGTTCAAGAATTGCCTTTAGGTTTGGCAGAGTGGCCCCCTGTTTCCATGCAGGAAATCATCTCGCTGATTCACCAGCTGAAACCAGGCAAAGCCCCAGGCGCTGATTATATAACAGCTGATTTATTGCAGGATAATTTGGTGCGGTGGACCCCAGTTTTGGCCTCATTATTTACTTGGATTGACCGCACAGCGGTTATACCAGAGGACTGGGGGCTTGCTATTATAATGCCAATTTTAAAGAAAGGATATAAACTAGACCCAAGAAACTACCGCCCAATAAGTCTACTAAGCATTATTAGCAAGCTATATGCAAGGTACCTGTTGGAGAAGCTTCAGGATTGGTTAAATGATGAAAATATTCTTGCTGAAGAACAAGCTGGGTTCAGATTTGGCAGGGCTACTATAGATCAGGCACTCGTTCTACACCATCTAGCAAACAAATATTCTACTCCAAAAGGAGGTTCCTTGTATTCATAGATTTTAAATCAGCTTTCGATCTGATACCCAGAGAAAAATTGTGGGCCAAATTCGAGACCACAAATATTGACAAAAGACTTCTTCTGCTAATGAAGCGACTGCATGAAAATACCAGTCTTAGGGTTATTTGCAATAAGGCAGGGGCACTATCTAACATAATTCCATCACTCAATGGGGTCAAGCAAGGCTGCATTTTAGCTCCAACATTGTTTAATTTTTACATTAATGATATTGTGAGCTATTTATCGAGTGCAGACTTTCATCCCCCTACACTAGGCTCACGCCCCCTTTCAATCCTGCTTTATGCAGATGATGCAGTCTTGATGTCAATCTTTTGTGTGGGATTACGGAGAATCTTGAAAGCCTTAGCCTCATACTGTACAAAAGAACAGCTGACCATTAATTATGATAAGACTAAGATCATGGTCATTAGCAGGAAACGTAAAAAACATAGATGGACAATAAATGGAAATAGTATAGAGCAAGTGTCCTGCTATAAATATCTAGGTATGATATTTCACTCATCTGGCTTATGGTCCTCCCACGTGAACCATGTAGCATCTAATGCACAAACATGCAGCTCTGCACTATTGAGGTTCTTTTATACCAAGGGTGGTCAATACGTGCCATCAGCGATTCAAGTTTTTAAAGCTAAAATTATAGCCCAAATGCTTTACGGAGCCCAACTGTTTGCATACTCAAATGTGAAGCCTTTGGAGACGGTGCAGACAAAGTTTTTGAGAAGAATTCTTGTAACACCTTTGTGTGTCCCAAATACGACACTCCGACTGGAGGCTGGATTAATCTCCATTAAAGCACGTGCCCTGATCCACATGTTCAGCTATTGGCTGAAACTTATTTTTGCCCCATCTGGCTTGGCACCCCTAGTATTAGTGGATACATTCCAATCAACTTGGAAAAGGAATCTAACTGTTAACCTACTGCAGCTGGGTTTTTCCTTGGAGGCTATTTTGGCCATGGGTTTTGGCAATGCCAAGGCTGCAATTAAAAGGAGAATATGGGATGTAGAACTACAAGAACATCTAGCAGCCCATGATAAACTCAGCACAGTTAGGAATAGTTCCTTTAGAATGGCCAACTACCTATCTAATATAACCATTCCCAAGTTCAGGAGAGCCTTCACCTTAGCTCGATTTAATGTTCTGCCCTCCAGATTGTTGGAAGGCAGATACCAGGGTCTTCCAGTGGATAAACGTGTTTGCCCTTGTGACGAGGAGACTATTGATCATGTCCTCTTGGAGTGTTCCCTTTATTGGGATATCCGGAGGACTCTTCTTCAGTCTATCTTGCAGCAAACTCAGGGGAGGCCAAGGGAGTTTTGTGTCCAACACCTGCTAGGAGATAAAAAGCCAGATGTAACTGAGGTGGTGGCCAAATTCTGTGCCGCAGCAATGAGGCATCGTTCATCCCTGCCCACTTCAGGTGGCGAGGTCAGATGATTGGCAATATCCATTGTGTATTTATCCTTACCCCTTCTCATGATGTGGGTTGGAGGTGGTCTAGAGCAGTGGTTCTCAACCTGTGGGTCCCCACATGTTCCTGGACTGCAACTCCCAGAAGCCTCCACCACTCGCTGTGCTGTAAGGGGTTTCTGGGAGTTGCAGTCCAGGAACATCTGGGGACCCACAGGTTGAGAACCACTGGTCTAGAGCACGGCCATGGTCCCTGGCTGGAGACAATTCTAGTCCTATTGAGTTGATTACTCTGTTATTGGGCTTACTGGGCTTCGAAGATTTTACCTGTTCTGCCTTTTATACAAAGAGTATGCCATTGTATTATGCTTGTCTTGTGTGCATGCTTTTATTGTTTTTTATACACTTTTACTTTGGTTTTATGTGGAATGTATCTTGTATTTTATCTGGTCAGTGACTGAAATAAAGAGTGAGAAATATAAAGAGTGTATACTGTCACCTTGCCTATTTAACTTATATGCAGAGTACATCATGAGAAAGGCCGGTCTGGATGAATCACAAGCCGGAATTAAGATTGCCGGAAGAAATATCAACAACCTCAGATACGCAGATGATACTACTCTAATAGCAGAGAGTGAGGAAGAATTAAAGAACCTCTTAATGAGGGTGAAAGAGGAGAGTGAAAAAAATGGGCTGAAGCTCAACATCAAAAAAACTAAGATCATGGCCGCCGGTCCCATCACCTCCTGGCAAATAGAAGGGGAAGAAATGGAGGCAATGACAGAGTTTATTTTCTTGGGCTCCTTGATAACTGCAGATGGCAACTGCAGCAACGAAATAAAAAGACGCCTGCTTCTTGGGAGGAAAGCAGTGGCAAACCTAGATAGCATCCTAAAGAGCAGAGACATCACTTTGCCAACTAAGGTCAGGATGGTTAAAGCTATGGTTTTTCCAGTAGTGATGTATGGAAGTGAGAGCTGGACTATAAAGAAGGCTGATCGCCGCAGAATTGATGCTTTTGAGCTGTGGTGCTGGAGGAGAGTTTTGAGAGTCCCCTGGACTGCAAGGAGATCAAACCTATCCATTCTGAAAGAAATCAACCCCGAATGTTCACTGGAAGGACAGATTTTGAAGCTGAGGCTCCAGTACTTTGGCCACCTCATGAGAAGAAAGGACTCCCTGGAAAAGGCCCTGATGCTGGGAAAAATTGAAGGCAAAAGGAAAAGAGGACGACAGAGAATGAGATGGTTGGACAGTGTCATTGATGCAACCCAAATGAATTTGACAAAACTCCGGGAGGCAGTGGAGGATAGGAAGGCCTGGCGAACTCTGGTCCATGGGGTCACGAAGAGTCGGACACGACTGAATGACTGAACAACAACAACAACAACCACCTAACTGGTTTTTTTGGATAAGTTGGGCTGTGGGGAGGGGGCCAGTCCTTCCCACAGCCCGACCTGTCAAAAAACACCAGTTGGCTGATGGGGGTGGGGATGAGAAATTGGAGAGTTGGACAGGTTTTGAATTTGGTGCCACTCTCCAATTCTCCCCACTGCCGCCTAGGTGGTTTTTTTTTTGACATGTTGGGCTGTGGGGAGTGGGGTACCACCCCTCCCCACATCCCAACCTATTTAAAAAAAACACCTGAGGGGGTGGGGGTGATAAGGGAGAATGGAGCAGGGTTTGAATTTACTACTGCCTGCTCCGTTCTCCTTTGCCATCCCCACTCCGGCCCTCTAGGTGGTTTTTTTTTTACAGGTCGAGATGTGGGGAGTACAGGCGGCTCCCCTCCCCACAGCCCAAACAGTCATGAAAAACCCATCTGGGAGGCAGGGGTGGCAAGGCAGAACAAATCATTTTGTTTCAACAGTAAAGAAAGGTGTTTCACTTCATTTTGTAAAAGTCTGCTCTTTGGCTATGTTACGAAACATTTCATAACCTTACGACATGATGAAACAGCATGTCATTTTTCATTTTGTGCACATCTCTGCCTAATAAGGATCCAACCAGAAGTCTACCTGATTGGTCAGAATGCTAAACCAGGATGTGGGAGACCCAGATTTGAATTCCCACTCATTCATGAAATGGCCTACCTCACAGCACCATTGAGAGAATAAACTGGTGGAGAAAATGGATCAGTAAAACATACTGATCTCACTGGAGAAAAGGTGGGATGCAACTTTAACAAATAGCTTGAGCTGGTGTTTAAGCAATGACAATATGAAAAAAAGACAGGATTCTTGCACTTTTAAGAGTTGTGTGCTGACACAAAATGCAGCATTCAAAGCTGTTCTGTCAAAGGAGAGCATCCCCTTTTACCTTCTGCCTTTCTCTGATTCCTCAGCAAATGTCTTTTCTTTTCTGATGACTATACACAACAGGCATCTATTGTAAATGGAACTGGGTTCCTTAGCAGGATTGAATCATCTTTTAGGACTCTGTTTCAGTTGTTTCAGGTTACAGATCTCTCATTTTAGGCTCCAGGTGAGGTACTGGCATGGCCTTACTTGGGGTTTATGCAACACTGAATTCGACTTCCCCCTCCATTTTGGACACCTGCCCACTTGTTAGGATTTGGGCCATATCTGAAGCAAAATAAGGAATTCTTCAGACACTGAAACACATGCAACATACCACCACAGTTTACACACACACCACAGTGCTATAAAACAAAGGGTTTCCCAGAGAATTGCTCTCAAGTTCCTCAGACTGTGGTGCTGGCTGATTAATGAAATTTTTACACAAGTAGAGGACTAAACTTACACAATATTCTCTGCAAAGCAAGAATATGAAAAGAGCATTTGTGCCAATTCTTCTTCCATGAAAATGTGAACATATAATGAAATAAGCTTATTATATTAATAACCAATTAATAATTAGTCATTTTGAAATGGGAAGGAGCGGTGACGATATCACGTAGAATTAATATATTCTCCTGGGTACTTAAAAAAGACACTGGAATGTGAAAACTGAATATGAACAAAACATGTGCAGTCCCAAGACAAAAGACACAAATGAAAAATTAACCATGAAGATGACATCTACTTTTCTCCATTTGGATCCAAAGTCATGTTTAACAGACCTTAATTCACAGGACACTCCTCTCTCTGTATGGCAGGGCAGCAATTTTTGCCTGTTCCTCATTCTTCCCAAAGCAACCTGTAGTTCTCTGAAGGACTAGTTGATCATCTAGAATAACATGGATGTTGGTTTCTGGCACTTATATGCAGAACAGTGGTTTTTTTAGTCCAAATGGAGAAGTCCTTCTATTGCGAGAAAGGATAATTCAAGATCCAACAATATTGCAAAAGTTTTTTTTTGTGAGTAATGTTATCTAGTAGGATTACCTAATATGTATGATTACCTAGTAGTATGTTTATCTAATATGTATCTCTTGAAGGTCCTTTATACTAAATAATTGTATTGTTTATTTCTATTCTGCTTAAAGTGTGTGTTTATCTGTCAGTATAATTTGTTGGTGCTTCTGAGACAAATAAAGAAAGAAAGAGAAGTACACCAATATCTTATTGTTGAGTTGTTTGGTTAGTATTTGACAACTCTGGTCAGAAGCAGACAAGGGGAAGAGTTTTTTCATACATAGAAGAGGAAGATGCTTTTTTTTTTCTAGAGATGGTATGTTTACATAATGAACATTAAAACAGATCCATTTGCTTCCTTGCCATGACAAGTTAACAGCCATGCAAGCCTTCAAATATTGGATAATCACGCATCTTTACTGATTAAAGTTCTGTTTCTAATTGCAAAGCTACCCATCACACCAGTTTCTGGTCTGAAGTATCATTTTGTTCAGGAAGATCACTTGGGTGACCAACAAAAGAAAGCTTACATTGTAGAAACCATTCTGAAGTAGAATATTCTAAAGATTTAATTCTGGGCCAATCAGGACTGTGTTCTGTTTTATATACTTTCAGATTCTTATTTGGCTAGAAAATAACTGTGTGCTTTTCTTTTTTTCTTTTTTGCCCTCAGGGCATCTCTGGTTGCTTAAAAAAGAGCAAATTAATTGCTTGCGGAATTTGATTGCATAGCAAGGGAGAAAAGAAAACAGTGTTCCATGTGTCATGTTTCCGCTTGGGATTCAAATATTTAGTTGAAGTGTGAAATTTCATAATGTTGTTCTTTTTTTCTTGTGGCAAGAAAAAAAGAGATCATTCAGTAGAACTGATCCCCAAAGACAACGAGTGATTGAATTTCTTGATGGACTGTTATATGAAGTTGAAGCTAGCAGTCACCAGGCCTCTAAAGACCTATTACAGGACAGATGTTGGAACGAAAATATCAAAACACATTGTTTACAAAAACTTGCTTATTCATGCAGCAAAATCCTTGTATAAAATGCTTTTATCAAATGAATTCTGAATATAAAGATATACAAGGCACGTAGTCCCATGCTTAAAAACAGTATAGGTTTTCTCTCCTTGCCCCAGCTTAAATGAATGTGTTCTCTGAATGAAAAATCAGTCCAGTCTGGCCTCAAAAGGTGGGTTGTTCTGGGAAGTTGGAACAAATCGCTGTATCTTTCCCACATTATAAGAATAAATTTTCAAAATATTAGCAGAAAGTAGCTATGTAAATTCCATGGCCTAACAACAAGTTTCAAACCATCATGGAGATGTGTAATTTCCAGGCTTAAGACCAGGTTACTTCAAGAGCCAGATGCAGAGGAGTGGTACCAGGAGACAGATATCTAGTCTCGTGTGCTCCCAGACACATTTGGAGGGGGGCCACTGTGAGATACAGGGAGCTGGACTAGATGGGCCTTTGGCCTGATCCAGTACAGCTCTTCTTATGTTCTTCTTATGTTCTTAATCTGTTACAGTTAGAGACGGGCACAAACTAGAAAACTGGTGGTTTGTGATGCTTTGTATTTTGTTGTGAATCACGGACTCGCATGAAGCCCCAGAAAAATGAACTGGTTTGTAGTTTGTTCTTCTGGTTTGTGCCTGGGTGGTGGCGGCAGTGCAGTTACACTTGCTCTTGCCTCCTTTGACTCCACTGCCACCGCTGCTGTTGACGCATGCTCAGAGGCAGTACCCGGAGCCTGGCTGGGAATTTGGGCCTCTGAAAATTGCATGCATGGCAGCGGCAGCAGTGGAAAGGGGACAGGTGGGCATCCCGTTTTGCTGAAGAAAACAAAACGCTGAAGGGAAAAACATTCAGCATTTCATTTTGCTTCAGCACAATGGGATTCCAAAACTGGGTCATGAAACAAACCATGATTTTTAAAAAAAAACCTATGGCAATTCAGGCTAAAAAAAATTATCATAAACATTTGTGGGTTATACCACCTTCCATCATAAACATGAAGCGTTGAGGGCTCTGGTTCATAAATGTTAATACCAAATACTGTACTATTTTTTCCAGTTCTTGAAATGACACAAGATTTTTCATAGAGATCCATAATGAAATTGAAGAGCCTTACTTACATAATCCCAGAATAATTATTTTTACTTTTATTATTTGTAAAGTTGGGTATTGATTTCACCATGAACTTATTATCATTGGGGGGGGGATGGAATCTTCCTTTTTCTTTGTCAACTTCAAAAGAACTGGCATTTTTTTGCAACCAGAAAAATTGTATTTGGAGGAGAAAAGGGGAAAAGAAAGGGGGGAATATATTTCTCTGTGGTGAACAATGGTGGTGAATCAGCTAAGACAAGCCAGAGAAAGACTCTGCCTTAGCTGTGGTTTCTATCTTCTCTGAATGTAGATAAAACAAAGATCTATATGTGTAGGTAATTAATTCAGTACAGATAACTTTTGGGTGTCCTGAAGGGAGGGAAAAGCACTTTCAACTGATAAATTTGAAAATACAATTTGACAGGCTTATTTCTGCTGCGGGCAAGGGCAGTTTAAGTCTTGCCAGAGATAAGATAGTGTGTGTGTGTGTGTGTGTGTGTGTGTGTGTGTGTGTGTGTGTGTGTGTGTGTGAGCTCTTGAATTGACTTGACATAAGTGATAAGTGTACTGTCTTTACCCTCTTTGTAATAGCCTCCTCAGAAGCCAAGCCCTGTAGCCATTCCAAGAAACCACAATTAGAACGAGTACCTTTCCTCACCATGTTGTTATTACTGGAGTACCAGAGGACAAAAGGTATTAAAGCCAGGCATGGTGACCCTGGGAAAGATAGTCAAAAAATAACTGGGAGGGTAGCTGACTTCAAAGTAAAAATGCATACGCTAGAACAGCATCCGCTTGTCAGTTTAATCAGAAATTAATTTCATCCTTTAAAAAGCATCCTTATGTGAAACAGTTGTATGTGCGAATGGGCACAATCCAGCCAGACTTAAGCATTTTTTTAGTCTTAATGGCTTTCACAAACAGACTTAAGGATATGCCTGCCACATAGTCTCTCTACACAGGTTTATGCAGAGTTTGGACTTCAGTTGTTCAATTGGATGCCTTGCCAGCTGACTCTGTGCAGGGCAGCGGCCTTTAAGGTCTGCTACTGAAACCAATAGGGATGGATAGCTAAGCTTTGGTTAAAGCATGCCTGGAGACTTTAGGTCATGTTAGCCATTTAGCTACTCTGGATTATAGTTCTGTCAGTTTTAGGTCATACTGAATTTTCCACCATCCAGTGACTGAGGCATGTTACTCCTCCAGGATTGCTTACCTCAAAATAATTAATTAACTGCTTGTTGTCTAGTCATGATACACAAAAAAATGTCACCTGAGGTGACTTTATCTAATGTTGCATCTATAACTCTGTTAATGACCTTCCCTACACGAAGCTTAAAAAAATGCAGGTCCTTTGATCCAAAGCCCTTCCACTATGAACCAGCTCTGTTACCGGACAGTTCCAAATTAAAATGGTAATTTGAGGATTTACTTTAGCTATCCAGGTTTGGGATGAAAGACCTTGCTCGGAGCATGGACATAAATCCTGTGCAGTCAGGGAACCTTTGCTTGATCTGCCTAGACCAGGAGACTAGGCACCTCAGGCAAGTCTTGGCTGCCCAGCCACGCCCAATGAGTGTAGGAAAAGAAATCTGTATTACACAATCCTGCTGTCTAGCAGGTTTCTTTGTGAGGCGAAGCAAAGTTCCCCCTTACCTGGTGTAATGTCACAAAGCTTGGGCAAGTCAGCAATGAGGAGGGTTATCTGAGAGTTAGCTGCCCGTGAATGGCCCTTTAACCATGGCAACATGGACTTGGGCCTCACCTAATGGGGATTAGAGCAGGGGGGGAGCAAGTATCTCTGGCATCTCCCTAAGGAATCTGCACTACAGCAGGATGTAGGCCGTTAACTAATGAGTTAATACTGTGGCCCTACTTAAACCTATCAATGGTGTCTTCTTGTCATATTTCCTGGTTTTGTGTGTGTGTGTGTGTGTGTGTGTGTGTGTGTGTGTGTGTGTGTGTGTGTGTGTGTGGTAAGATAAAATAGTGGATGAGTTGAGATCACAGTGAAAAACTGACTTTTTGCTAAAAGAGGAGGAAGAAGAAAGAAGCAATTTTACATGTCAAAATATGTTTAAGAGATGTCAACTACTGAGCACTGAAGATTAATATAATCATATATATCAGTCTAGTACAGTGGAAATGTGAGTTCAAATCCCCACTTGTTGGATTAATTTGGACCAGTTACTATCCTACTTTAGAAGGATGTTGTGAGTATAAAAAGAGGGATTGATTTATATGGAATCCGAAACTACTTGGTAGGAGAGTGCAATGCCATCACTGCCTAAAAGAAGAAGCAATGGCAGCTCCATGAGGCTTGTCTTTGTGGGGGTTCTATGCCCCACCCGGCATGATTGTTGGTGTGAAATCGCACTGCTATGGCAGCTGGGCGAGCCTAACATTGGCAGCCTTGATAAGTAGAGATGGGCATGAAATGAACTTTTAGTTTGTTTCGTTATTTGTTATTTGCTATTCGTTACATTATGTAACAAAATGAATAACGAACCTAGGGGTAAATTTAAAACGAAATGAAACAAACTGGAAAAAAATGGTTCAGTTTGTTTCATTTCATTAACGGGGAGCAGAAATGTCTCCTACCTGGTGCTGGTCAAGAGGTCCAGTCTTCCTGGCTTCCCGGCGACGAGGAAAAAAGGCCACATGGTCAGTAGTAAAAATAAACAATAATAATATTTTTTTTAAAAAAGGAGCACCTATCGGGCATGGTGTTTTGGTTTTTCGGTTTTCATTGAGAGGTCCATTTCGGTTCATTTCCATTTTTTGTGAATTTTTGGAAAATCTTGTTTTCATTTTTCGTTTCTACCCTTTTTTGTGCGATTTTTAAAGCATTTCCATGTGTGGTCGTCCCCCAATGCCCCAGACCAGAGGGAAAACACTAAAAAAAGTTGATGTTGGCAGAGACACAGTATAGACTAGGTACGCAGGGAGGCTGCAAAGGCAGTGGCGGGCGTTGCCCAGGGTGCAAGGCAGCCGCAGAGTGACTGCACTGCGGGGCAGGAGAGGGTACTCACTGAGAGGTACGCACACACGCGCACAGGGAGGCTGCAGGACTGAAGCTAGAGTCGCAGAGACAGCAATCCCACCCTAACTCCCACCGGAGACTGCAAGGAAGACGGGGGCTGCCAGAGCTTTTTATGCCCTCTGTGGCTGCCAGACCTGCTCAGTCTGCACCCTGGGCATGCTATTGGTTGAATGTGATCCCATCACATGGCTTGCCTCCATTTTGTGGTGGCGACATCCATTTTGTCATCCTTAAAAGAAAAAGGAAAATACATCATAATGGGAGAAGACAAAAACAAACGTTTTAAGGACCCCAACCTTATTTCAAATAATTATCACATTATCGCTGCATTTTTATGGATGTCCAGGGTGTTTTAATACCCAAGAAATCAATATTAGGCATCTGGGAGCCATTTTGGTTCGATGTCCCTTAACTCCCCTTAAAGGAAAAAAATACAGCAATTTGAGAAAAGACATAAATGCACGTTTTAAGGACCCCAACTCCCCCGGTAGGTATTATCAGACAGTATAAATAATTATTGCTGGGTTTTTATGGATGTCCAGGGCATTTTTTAACATTTAAAACAGCTCATTTCATTGCGCGTTGCCACAAACGAAACATAACGAACCCAATTTCCGTGGTTCTGTTCATTTTGTGCCCATCTCTTTTATATATATATATATGCATGTTAGGGTGGATTCGGGTTTCTTCCCGTGTAGAAATCTGGTTGTTTTGGCGACGTTTCGACGAGGTCTCACTCGTCATCTTCAGGCTGGTGTTCTGGCTTCTTTCTTCTTGAAGCAAAGCGTGGTCTCAGTTGAAGTCCTTCTATAAATACTGCTGGGGTGTGTGGTTTGCTTGCTCTGTTGCTGATTGTAGGTTCGTTTGTTCTTTTGTGATCTGCTGTGTGGCTGAGGCGATCGTTAAGGGATTAACTGCTGGTGGGTTAGATGGCTGTTTAGAGACATCCTGTGTGGGTGAGGTGCTGGATGTGTGTCTATTAGCCTTTTGTTTCTTAACGACCTTGGTGATGGGTGTTCTGGCAGCATCCTGGTCTTTGGTGGAGTGGGGTTCTGTGTCTTGTGAATTCATTTTGGTCTGGCTACGGGTCTGTGGTCTCCCAATGTTTTTTTGGCGTGTGTAAGTGTGTTCCATGTGGTGACTGGAGTGGGGTGTAGCGGTAGATGGTGCAGTCGTGGTTTTGTTATTGGATGGTGGTTTCGTTTCATCTGTGGGGAGGGTCTGGGTTTGTGTTTGGTGTGGATGGAAGGCGGTGGCATCTTGTGTCCTTTTGGACCTGGTGTCAGTCTTTGTGACAGAGGCTCGTCTGTTGACCAGGGCTAGTTTCCAGATGTCAGGCAAGCGGGAGGTGTCATCACGTTTATTCATGTTGTTTGGGTGTTTCTCTATTTCAATGGCTTCCATGATTATTCGACTGTTGAAGTGTTCAGTTTTGGAGATGAGTTTGGTTCTTTCAAAATCAATTTCATGACCTGTTGTTTTTATGTGCTGGAAGAGAGAGGAAGATTTTTCTTCTTTTTTGACTGCGTTCTTGTGTTCTGCGATGCGTGCGCTTATTCTCCTGTTTGTCTGTCCGATGTATGTGGCTGGGCAGACTTTGCATGGTATTTCGTAGACTCCTTGGTTTTCTAGCTCAATCTTGTCTTTGGGGTTTCTTAAAATGTTGGCTATTTTTTGTTCGGTGCAAAAGGCTGTCTTGATATTGTGTCAGCGAGGCGTTTGGTTCTGGAGATGAGGGTTTTTGCTACGGAGTTGATCTGTGCAGGGTGGTGGTGTGATTGTGCATTTAAGTAGTGGTTTGTATGTGTTTTTTTCCGGTAGATGGTATGTCCTAAGGAGCCGTCGGGTTTTTTGTAGATTAGGACGTCCAGGAAGGGAAGTTGGTTGTTGGCTTCTATTTCCATAGTGAATTGTATTTTGGGGTGTAGGCTGTTGAGATGTGTGAGGAAGTTGTTCAGTTTGTCTTTCCCGTGTGGCCAGATAACAAAGGTGTTGTCAACATATCTGAGCCAGAGTTTGGGTTTATGTTCGGACTTCTGTAACGCGTTGGTTTCAAAGTGTTCCATATATAGGTTTGCGATGACCGGTGAGAGGGGTGATCCCATGGGTGCTCCTTCTATCTGTTTGTATCTTTGTCCATTGTGGATGAAGTATGTGTTGGTTAGGCAGTGGTTGGTCAGATCTAGGATGTGCTTGGGGGGGTTGTATTTGTTGTGGATAGCTGTCAAGGCTTCTTGAATGGGCACTTGTGTGAAGAGCGAAACAACATCGAAGCTCACGAGTAGGTCATTGGGTTGTAGGTCTTGTTTCTTTATAATTTCTATGAAGTGGAACGAGTTTTGTACGTATGACGTGATGGATTCTGCATAGGGCTGGAGTTGTTTGGCAAGAAATTTGGCGAGGTTTTGTAGGGGTGAGCCTATGGAGCTGACTATGGGTCTGAGAGGTGTTCCTTCTTTGTGAATCTTGGGGAGGCCGTAGAGCTTGGGGCATCTGGATGATTTCTCTCTGGGGATGATGCTTGGCTTGATTTCTTCACTTAAGGGAGAGGCTTTTATTTTGGCTTTGGTGGTTTTTTCCAGGTAGGTGGTGGGGTCTGTGTTCAAAGGTATGTAAGCAGGGTCTTGTAGTAGGTTGGATAGTTTGGCTTGGTAGTCAGATGTGTTCATCACCACTGTGGCATTGCCTTTGTCTGCTGGGAGGATGATTATGTTGTTGTCTTTCCTCAGGTTGGTGAGGGCTTTTTGTTCTTCTTTGTGTAAATTGCTTCTGGGTGTTTTGCTGGAGCAGAGGACATTGGTGACTTCGAGTCTGATTTTGTTGGCTTCATTTGGGTTGATTTTGGTTAGGCTGGCTTCCACTCCGCATATGATGTTTTCAGTGGGGATGTGTCTGGGGGCGACTGCAAAGTTGAATCCTTTGGACAGCACTTTGGTCTCTGCGATGGTGAGTGTCCTGTCTGATATGTTGTGGACTGTTTGTTTCATGGGCTGCTGTGGGGGGGGGGGGTTGGGCTTCTGGCGTTTTTCCAGTTTGTGGAGTTTGTTGGTGTGTGTGTCTGTCTTGTGGGAGGTCTCTGTTTCAGCTCTCCAGGCGGCGAGTTGCTTGGATTTGTTCCAGAGTGTTGGGTGGATTTTGTTGCTGAGTTTGAGGTGGAGAGTGAGTAGGTTTCTGTTGGTTTGATCTAGTAGGTATCTTTTCCTGTGTAGTTATTTTTTCCTGTGTAATAATGTAAGTCCTGAAGTCTCATAAAGTAAGTAAACTGGCAAAGGGTTACAAGAGTTGCAGTCCAAAAAAAGAGTAACCTTTCCAAGAAAAACACACACACAAAAAAACCTTAAAAGAGATCTCTTATTCAAGAACACATATAAAAAACCTTACACTATATCACATTAAAATCTGTAATTCCTCTGTTTTGGCAAATAGGGTCACTACTTGGTTAAGTTAATGGCCTTTCCTTGTTTCATGTGAAATTTATTCTGAGAAATTTTTTGGGGATTTTATTCTTTGACCTTCTCAAAGATGAGTATTTTAAAAACCAATGGATGCTTATGGATGTACAAAAATATTTTTGTAGCAGCTGTTATTTCACCCACCCACATATCCGATAACATCAATACATCTAGGGACTTCTGGCCTGCAAGATGGTGGCCAGATAAACAAAAACTTGGGGGGGGGAGGTCATTGCCTCCATTATTGTTGAGGAGTTTCCTTGACTCTGTTGGAGAATTTCTCCATCTCCCCCAAAATATTTGGAAAAATGCCAGTCCTAACTTCTAAATCTGCAAACAGGATCGAGAATTTTATGGACATTGTCCATCGGCTGTCATCCCCAATAAAGGTTTTTTTTAAAAAATATCAAAAGGCCCTCAAGTCTATACCGTGTCAAAGAAATACCATGTCAAACAAATGAATAGAAGACATTTTAATAGGCACCTCATTCCACACGAAGTTTGCTGTACATCCTCTTTTGTCCTCATCTTTAATTCACCTGATTTGACAATTTGTAGGTGTACTATCACCTTTGTTAACTGGAGAGGTCCTTCATTAGTTTGCCCACATGGTGGTTTGTGGAAACTCATCATCTTTCTAGAAAAGACTCTGCATTATGCTTGTAGAAGCTACATTATAGATATGAAAGCTAATGCTATTTCTGTCTGTTATTCCACATGTGAATACTGGAAGTGAGGAAAAATTCTCTAATGTTTAATGAACTGACCTTATTATTGAACAAACTCCTTCTACCTATGCCTCTGGGCGCCATCTAATACAACGTATTATAAAACAAATCCAGATAGCTTTAGTTTTCTGCTTCAGTAAGTAATCCTTTACTGTGACTAACAAAAGCAGAGGGTTTGAAAGAAAAAGTATATCCTAATAGGGTTTTGCACAAATTAAAACACATCCCATTTCTCCCTGGGAGCATAAAGATGGAATAATAAGGCTTGTAGGTCCCCAAACTGCCTGAAATAAATAACACATAAACGATATACAGAGGTAGGATGCATGTGAGCAGCACTCAAGAAGGAAGTGACTTGAAATGTTACAATCATCTGTGATGAATTATTTTTGCATGTTCCTCATCAGGGATAAACTCATAATTTTATTCCAAAATGTTGTAATTTAGCTGCCTTGCAAATTATTGGAAAGTAGAGTCTCAACTCAAGTATCTTGAGTGGTACATTCATCTAAGGAAACTCTAGCCACATTCACTCCCAGCCTCAAAGGAGAAAGTGATGTTTCCCTCTCCCTTTTTAATTCTCTGCTGCCAAACTCTCATACGAGGTGGGAAGCAACAAATAACATTTACAACCATCGCAAAATGACAAAAAAAAAAGCACAACTTAATAGGAGTAAAAACAATAACAACCTCAGACAGGAAGAAAGACAAAACAAAACATTCATCTCCAGGGGCGAGATGCGAGCTCCTTGAGCTGTTTTGGTGAAGTAATTTTTTTTAAATATGTATTCTGCTTCTGCTACTGGGAAAAGAAATTATGAGAAAGATGATGAAATATATTAACTGGAGAAGAAAATGCATTATTTTACTTTTTCTTCTTTCACTGTCTAAATTCAGAAGCATTTCTGTATGTCCCTTGAACTATAACAACCTGGTCATGTTAGAAAGCCAAGAAGGCACAGAAAAGCAAGAATAGATAGTACAATGTGTTACCAGTGTAATGTTTTCCCCAGCAAATAATGTCCAATAGTGGAAAAATAAAGAGGAGAAAACGACTCTTAACTGGCACTTGCACTGATGGACTCCAGCACAATTGATGGTTCTGAAGATGCACAATATGTGAATGAGTTTGGATTCTTATATAGCCAAAACAATGTCATTGTTGAATGAAGCAAAAGTAGCATAGAGTTGTTGAGATATCTTGAAACCCAGCATGTTATGTATGAACACTTCTGGATGGATCATGGAGTTCAGTTTGCCAATGTCTTCTTGAGAGTGGCTGTCCTCAATGATCCATAGGGTCTCTTCTGACTCTGCAGTTCAAAGGTTCAAAGGTTATTAATAAAACCCAACTTTTTTGTTTACTTGTTCTTAAGCAATCCATCAACTTCTCTTTCCTTCCCACCCCTGGGGGCATAACCATCTTTACTTTGGGTGTTTTTTAAAAGTTCCTACCAGTTTAATAAATCTTATGTAGAACTCTCTCCTCAGTCATGAATTTAACAAGCTAAATTATCTTCTTTTTAATACTAACAACCCCATGCCTTCATTTCGAGTGGTTGAGCACCTAGTTTTTAAAGAATGGTGACTTCTATCAGCCATAGTGCTGGGAGTAGAGATGGGCACGACTTAGCGGTATTCCCGTTTCCGTTTCCGTTACTCGGTTCCGTTACTCTACGGAAACGGTAACGGGAATTACTCCGCCAGACTTCGAGCTCGAACCGACAAACAAACAATTTTGGTCTGATTTGTCGTGCTCGTTCCTTGCATCGCGCGATTGCGCGATGCCACGCGGCACAGAAAAAAAGTTTTTAAAAGTTAAAAAAACCCGGTTCCCGGCCAAAAAGCAGGTGGAAAAATGCCTGCCGTGCCTCAGGGCACCTACCAGAGGGGTTGTTTCTGGAGGTCCCCGGCCTCCCCCCTCATCCCCCGTCCTGGGCTGCTCTGGTGGGACTCGCCGCAGGCTCGCAGCCAGCAAAAAGCCCAGTCTCGCCGCCGGCCGCCCGCAATTAAAGCACAAGCAAGCGGCACGGACGGCACAGGAAAAAACTTTTAAACTCTCCCCCCACCCATTCCCGGGCCAAAAAAGCAGGCGGAAAAATGCCTGCTTGACTAAGGGCGCAGGGCACCTACCGGAGGGGTGGTTTCTGGAGGGGGGGGTCCCGCCTCCCCCCCGTCCTGGGCAGCCGGACTCGAGTCGCCATTTCACCATGCCATGCGGTGCGGGCGGGGGATCCAAAATGGGGCGGCAAACGCAATATTGTTTTTGAAATCGTGGTCCAAAAACACACAAGCACAACAGAAACACGCGAAAATTTATAAACTGCCAGATTTTTCACAGTAGCAGTGGGTTTTTTCTTGCAACAAAATGTCTCTCCTCTCCTCCTCTGTCCTCCATTGATTTTATTTTATTTTATTTTATTTACACCTGCGCAATGATGGGCTGGCCGAGTGGCCAGCCATGTGGGACTGGACAACCATGCAAATTTTTGGAGCCATCCCACCAGTCGCATGGCCACTTGGCCATGGAGACTTCTGGGATGTGCCAAAAAGCCCCCTAAAACCTGCCCTAGCCCTAACCCTAACCCTTGACTCCGTACCCATACGTCACAGACTGTCTTCTTAGTGGGTCAGAGAGGCACCCAGAGGTGCAACCCACTAGCCCACCGTAACCTTACCCGTCACTAGCCTAACCCTAGCCCTTGCACTAAGCCACCTTAAAGCCAGATCTACTTGCTTGCATTGCACTACACGCAGCAAGTACAATTCCCTTCTGTGTGAGACATGGTGGTTCCAGAGCCTTGTGAAGGGCGGGCATGACGCTATCACTCTCACTGGTCTCACTGTCTGCACATTCTGTTATGCAATATCCATATGGCTATTGCATAGCATTTTGCAGCAGCAGCAGGTGAGGAGGGGAGACCCCCATGTAGAGGGGTCTCTCTTGGAGCCTGCTTCCCCTTCCTAGTGGCAGGAGGCACCCACGGGTGCCTCCAGGAGCCCACTTTCCCTTTATAGCGGGACAGAGGAGGCACCCACCCCACAGAGGTGCCTCCAGGAGCCCGCTCCCCCCCCCAAAAAACCAGTGCTAACGAAAACGAAAAAATGAAAAAAACAAACCGACTAATTTTTGCGAATTTTCGCGAAAACCGGAAACGAGCCAAAACGGGACCGGCCCGACTAACGACAACTCGAAAAATTTTTTTTCAAGTCGTGCCCATCTCTAGCTGGGAGGGGCCTCTTTGTCTACCCAACTGGTTGGCATCACGTGTGTGCAGCTTACTGTCAAGATATGTAAAAGTTGATAAAATATATGTTATGTATATTTAAGAGATAGTGGAAAGAGAATTGTAAAATGGAGGCAGTTAGATTCTGCAGACTCATGATGTTAATTCACAAGTGTAAGAGATAAGTAATCACAGGCATGTTATGTGATGAAGCACAGGTGAAAGAATTTATAACATCATGATTGTATCAGATTGCATCAGATTGTAATTAGTGATGACTCACATCTGATGGGTACTGAACTGTATAAAAAGCACTAGCTTTCCATTTGTTAGGTGGGTCTGTTATGGTGAGAACAGAACCCCACACTCTGTTTGTCTGTTGTAAATATTGCTTGGTTGTTATGCTGTATATATATTTTGATGTATATATGAATATATGAGTTTTTACTCTACCCATTGTCATTGTTTCTTCATAACCTAACTCTGCAATACTTTATATCAATACTGACATTTTATCTGCACGCTACTGCTGCACTGCTCTGTGTCAAGCACAAGTAAATATTATATTTGTTGCTTAATTGCTGATACTTACAGGGCTGCTTGCAGGGCCCGTAGGTTAGATAAAGCCTTGCCACATGGTGAGAGGCCTCTTTTTCAATCCAGCCGTCTTCCCTCCTTCCCTCCCTAATACAAGAATAGGATTAGCTGGTCGTGTAAGGGCTGGATGAGAATTTTTGGCTGCCACTCAGATTGGACCAGAGTGACAGTGTGTTTTCACCCTTCCCATTCTCTTTAAGGCTAAGGAAAGGTTTATAACTGGTCACAATTGGTGGAAAGTGCAAGTGCTAAATTTAAATCAGTTGAAAGTTATTGAATAATATACACTAGACATGGGCACAACTTGGCAAAATTCTCATTTCCGTTTCCGTTCCTCGTTTCCGTTACGCAATTAAGCCGGTAGAACTCGAACTCAAACCGAAAAAAGAAAAATTGGGTCTGATTTGTCGTTGTCATTCCTGGCATCGTGCGGTGATTGTGCAATGCCAAGCGCAAGCAGCACAGAAAAAAAGTTTTAAAAGGAAAACCCCGATTCTCGGCCAGAAAGCAGGCAAAAATATGCCTGCCTGAGGGCACCTACCAGAGGGGTGGTTTCTGGGGGGGGTCCCCACTCCAGCCTTCCCCCCTCCCTGTCCTGGGCTGCTGGTACCAGGCAGGGAGGGGGCATCCTCGGCGGTGTCTCCATTTGCTATCCGGTGCGGGGGGATCAAAAAATGGCGACTGCAATATTTTTTTTAAATCGTGGTCCAAAACCCACCAAAGCACCACAGAAACATGCAAAAATTAGCTATTTTATACGCCTGATTTTTTATAGTAGCAGCAGTGGGTTTTTCTTGCAACAAAACGTCTACATTGATTTTATTTTATTTTATTTTTATTTTTATTTTTATTTTTTTACATGTGCGCAATGATGGGCTGGCCATGGGATGGGACCATGCAAATTTTTGGACCCATTCCACCAATCGCATGGCCAGGTTTTGACTGACACTTCTGGATGTGCCAGAGGGTATAAAAAGGTGAGGCACTCCGAGAACACTTGCAGTCCGGGTTTGGATGTGGGTTGAGAAGGCTGTAGCTGGCTGCTGTGCTAGACTAGTTTCAATTTCGCAGAGCCTTTAGATTTCAGTTAGGCAGGCAGGGAGGGAATAATTGATTCAATTGAATTTTTAGGAAATATTTCATTCCCTGTCTGCTGTGGGGAATAGCAACGCAGTTTATTCCTTTATGCTCCTGCAGTTTGTCAGGATTTTTTTCTGATATTGGTTTAGGTTTGACTGGGGGGGGAGGTGTGGATTTATTTTAAAATATGTATATTGAATAAACCCTCCCCCCTGCCGCTGTCGCCGCCCGCCCATGCCCCCGCGCCACCGCCGCCACCCGCACCTCCCCGCCACCGCACCCCGCCCGCCGCCTAGGGCGCAAAAACACCTAGCGCGCCGGCCCTGATTGCGCGGGGACGCCAATGGGACGTCCGGGACTGGGACGTCAAATCGCGCTAAATCGTGGTGGAAACGACAAACGATACGACGAAATGACAAATTTTTGAAAAATTTCGCGACAAACGGAAACGACCCGAAACGGACGTGTCCCGAAAAACGACAACTCGGAAAAAAAAATTCATGGTCGTGCCCATCTCTAATATACACTTATTGAGCCGGTAGCCCTCAATATGAATTAGGAAATAGATTAGTAAATTAGGAACATTAGGTGTTAGGCATAAATAGTTCAAAGATTAGGAATGAGGGCTGCCCAGACTGCAGGTTTTGGGAGGACACTGAATAGGTGGGCAACACCCTTCTAATAATATTAGGAATCATTAATTGATCTGTTTGTGCTACATTCAGGCCCCCTTGTTTAAGGGATGTTTAACAGTTGAATTGAGTGAATTCATATCAATAAATCGTGTCTCAGTTTTAATCCCACAAACGTGTCTCACCTCTTCATTTCCGGACTGGGCGGACAAGATATTGTGTCTTCTTTTTATAGAAGGGTGCTTTAAAAAGTTAGGAGGAAAGTCCTAAGAGGAAATCTCTCCCCCCCTCCCATCAAGGAGGAGGGGATGGGATGTAGCAGTGCTGAATGGGGTGGTCATAGCTGAGGGAAATACAAAAGGAGAAGTGGGAGTGTGTAGGTTAATAGAATTTTCTATGTTAAAAGTGGGCATCACTGGTCAACTGGAACTCTGACCAAGAAAAGTTGGCATAGAAATGTATTGTTGCAGGTAGCTCTTGGGCTAATGCAATAGCCATATTTTTTTTATATAGCATACATATATTTTTTCATCTCATTTGGGATTATTCTAGCCCTGAAGTACAGTATGTTCAAACTGAATCTGAGCATTGAACTTTCAACCTTGTTCCATTTTATTAACGTAAGTGAATCCGTGTAGTGTGGTGTAACCTTGCCACGTAAAGCTATACATCTTCTTAATCACCTTAAATCATTAATGGTGCCTTTCCTCTGAGACATGTCTCTTAATAGAAGAAAATATGCAATGGATGCTTATGGACCTTCTATTACTTAATGGAGGTTTTCATTGATTTACAGTCATTATAAGTCTGTATTCTCCTGCTGACCTCAGAGAAGAAATCAGTAAAAGAGCTCAGGCAAAAGGACAAGTGAGAGTTTATCCAAAGGCCAACAGTTTGCCTTTTCCCCCTTTGTGGCAAAACATTACAGCACCAGTTGCAAAGTTTTCAAAGTTATTGGCCTTTGAAACTGAACTGGGGCAAATCTGCAACACTAGCTTCAGTGGTAGGAAAGCCATTTACTCAGGTTGTCAATTTTGGCAGGTTCGTACCAGACCCTTCTGCGATATTTTGCTAATCAAGTTGCAGGAGTAATTGGTTTCTGTCATGCAGAGTCTAATTGGACAGCAGTCAAAAATATCCTAGTGGGAGATGGGCACCCAATGAAAAATGAAACACTGCTTTGTTGTTTCATTACAACACAAAATGATAGACACAGTTTCATGAAGAAATGAAACAAACTGCCTTTTTTTGCTCCTGTAAATGAAATGGGGGAGCTTCCAGAAGCTCTTCTCTATAAGCCTCCCCAAATCTACAGAACTTTGCAGATATATAAGTTTAATCCATGTAAACACAATTGAATATATAGTAAAATTTAATTTTCCTTACACTTAAATTAATTTTTGAAAGACATACAGAAAAAAACAAGATAAAAACACACCCTACTTTGTTTGAAAACTCAATTTTCTTCTGCCTGAGAGGCTGTCTGCCAAAGGCAGGGCAACAACCTAATTTTGTGTAGGAGTTCTACAGCTTGGGAGCAGCCACTGAAAAGGTCCCATATTGAATCCTCAATAAATATCCATGTGAGGATACTGGGACTAAGATAAGCAGTTCTCTGAAGATCTTCATACTGGGGACACACATTATTTTAAACAACAACTCATATGGTAACAAGTAATGCATTCAGTGCTTGGCTGGTTTATTACATTACAGACACTAAGCCCCATATAAATTATTGTGACTAACATAGGCATTGGGCTCTTCACTTGTACCTAATTAGACTGTGATCTGCCCATTAGTCTAGGTGGCTATCCTGAGTTCTCTACAAGGAAGGAAGGAAGGAAGGAAGGAAGGAAGGAAGGAAGGAAGGATGGATGGATGGATAGATAGATAGATAGATAGATAGATAGATAGATAGATAGATAGATAGATAGATAGATAGATAGATAGATAGATAGATATTGCATGCTGTCAAGGTTATAAGAACAACTACAGAACCCAGAGTATCATCTGGTCCTACTTCATTAGCTAAATCTGGGCCCCTTGCCCTGCCTTATCAAAGATACCATCAGAAGCAACGGCTCTGTAAGTAGTGGTGGGAATTAACAACCATCTCTGTAACCTCTTTAAATGTGATATTCAAAATGACACTTAGTGCTTACTGTTTTAGTTTTTATTTATCTTATGTAAGTCTGAAAGGGAGGCTTGTGTTGGATATTATTTATATAAAGCCTCTAAGCCCTACTAGAAAGGTTCACAGAATGGCTTGAAAATCAATAGGAACAAGACAGTCCTCCCCTCAGATTTTTCAGCCTCAAAAAGCGATGTGACACAAATGTTTCTTTATTTTAATCGATAAAGAGAAGAAAGGAAAGATGACCAAAAAATACATGAATGAGTGAGTGCACAGAGAAGGCAATGCCATGTACAGGGTAGTCAAGGCCATACAACTGGCAAGGCTCAACAGCCCTATTCCTTCTTCCAACCACATGTTCAGTGAACTCGGGAAGGTGCTGTTTTCAGTTGCACTACAAAGTTCTATAGGTTTTAGGCCAGTGGTTTCTACACTTGGTCCCCAGATATTCTTGGAATACAACTCCCAGAAATCTTTGCCAGCACAGCTTGAAGCAAAGGCTTCTGGGAGTTGCAGTCCAAGAACACCAGAGGACCCAAGGTTGGGAACTGTAAGTGGACTGATTTGTGAAAGGTATTCCATAGCCGGGTTTCACTGTGAGGAGATGCCTCCAGAGTGTCACCCTAGTCTACACATGTGCTACAAGTAGGAAAGTTGGCCTCTGCTCCAGAGGAGGTAGAAAAAGCACTTTTCCTGGCAAGGGGGGCAGAGCTAGGCTTCCACCTACCCATCCCACCTCGTAACAATGACACTGTGAAAATCAGAAAGGAAGAAAAAGCCATGAGATCCAGCCAAACAAGTGCTTTGACAGAAGATGTTAAAGATTACTTGAGGGTCCGGCAGGTAATTGACTCTGTGGCCTTTCATTTGAAATCTGATACCATTCCATCTTCAGATGTTTTGACAAGCTTTGACAGCCTTCTTCTCACAAGGACAGATCCTGATGCTTCCACACTTGGCCAAAAAGGATGCTTTGGGGGAATTTTCTGTTTCTATCTGCCCCAAAAGCTAACCTGTAAAACTCTAAAGCCTGACATTCTAGAGGCCCAATAAAGATACTACCCACTAAGGATGGTCATGAAACCAGAAAATAGTGTTTCGTTTCTAGAGTAGTTCCATTTTGTTTCATTACAAATCAAATTTTAAAGTAGTTTCGTTAGAAATGAAATGAAACAAAAGCAAAGTTCTGCTTATATACCGCCCCATACCACTTCAAGTAGTCTCTAGGTGGTTTACAGTTTTAATTACAGTATGCGGGCTACACATTGCCCCCCCAGTAAGCCAGGTACTCATTTTACTGACCTCGGAAGGATGGAAGGCTGAGTCAACCATGAGCCTGCTACCTGGGATTGAACCCCAGGTCGAGAGCACAGTATTACATGCAGTGCAGGAATTTAACCACTGCACCACGTGGCATTAAAAGAAAACACTATGTTCCCCTGGGTCCTATGCAATGAAAAATTACTGATCCCAGGCATGCAAATGGCAGGGGTACCTTTTGCAACCAATTTTAGGTGACCCACAGATATTTCAAAAGTTTTGGTTTTCAGGGAGCTGAGTTATGAAGCTCCAAAGGGGGTGCCCCTAGAAAAAAGGTTCCCATTAATTGGAATCAATGGGAAGTGGTGGCAGCGCTGTCGCTCACTCAATCAGCTTCGTATTTGAATTAGAAAGTTTTTCCCCCCCGTAGGAGCACTCCCCTCATAACTCAGCTCTGTGACACCCAGACCTTTCCAAATTTCAAGGGGTTCCCTAAAATCACTAGAGGAAGTTAAGTCTGCCACACTTTGGGGGGTGAAAAAATGATAGAATTTTATCAGTATTTTAGAGTGCAGTATTTTAGAGTGGCTTCCGAGACAAATTAGAAAGAATTTTTTCTAGGGATACCCTCTTTGGACCTTAATAACTCAGCTCCCTGAAACCCAAATCTCTCCAAATTGGGGGGGGCTTACCTAGAATCCCTCCCTGCCATTTCCACAAAACGAAATGAAACACATTATACCATTTTGTTAAGTAAGTAATTTAATACCTAACAAAACAATAAAAGAGCATTTTGCTTTTCATTTCATACCCATCTCTACTCCCAACATTATTTCTATATTGTTTCTTTTAGATTGTAACAGAAAACGGGGGGAGATAGTATCTCTACCCAATACTCCTTCAGCAATCAATCAACCTCATCTGAAGAATGCAGGACTGCTAGAGATACAAAACCCATTTTTGTGGATTCTAGACTTCTGGCCTTTCTGAGATAGTAAAACTTAAGTAAACAGGGCACCTTCACTTGAATAAGAATATAGAAGCATTTATTTATTAAGAAGAATTACACAAGAATATTCTCTTACTAGAAAATAATGACATGATTTCCCTTCATAACTTAAAGAAAAGCAAACTTCAGAGGCAAAAGCCTCACTAATTCTACTTGAAACTACATAGCTAGAATACTCCATAGTCCATATTAGAGATGGGCATGAAACAAACAATTTTTTTTTTCATTTTTGTTTTTTCATTTCGTTATGCAACGAAACGACAAATGAATTTTGTCTCTAAAATAAAACGAAACGAACAGAAACACCAGAAAATTTGTCGTGCGTTTCGTTTTCGTTACGGCAATACAGTGAACTGCTTTAAATGCTAAAAAAATCAGAAAAATTGAAATAAATGGTAACAAAATGGTAACAAACAAATGAAAATGAAAACAAATTTTTTGCAAAAATTCACGAAAAATGGAAACAAACCGAAACGGACCCTCTAAACGACAAACGACAAACGAAACACCATTTTTTTTATTCGTGCCGATCTCTAGTCCATATTGGAAGAATCTGGGGGAAAATATCTCTCTGTCTCTGTATCACCGGCTGCTCAAAGCATGGGAAAAACATCACATGTCACCTCTTTGACTAATAGATTGTTACCTCAAAGGAGAGGTAACTACCCCCCAAATAGGAGTACAGAACAGATCGAAGATGTTTCTTGTGGAATAATTGTTTTATTCAGAGTACATGGGCCCGTGGGTGTCACAGAAGTGAGACAAAGAAATGGAAAGTTACATGCAGCCTTTATAGTGGCAAGGGTTAATGAAACCTATGGCTAAGCATCTGATTGGTCTATGGAAGGGAGGCAGAGGAATCGAAACTTAAATGCAGAATGGAACCTATTGCTAACATTTCATTGGTTACTCACATAAATGAGACAAAGGAAAAGAATTGAAACCTAAATGCAGATAGTAATGACTTCACTAGCAAGGTATTTCCTTAGGGGCCAGCATAAGGGGGGCGTGGAGCATAGCTGCATCAAGAAAAATGGCACTTTTCCAGTCACAAGATGGAATGCATCTTCGGGCTTTGTTTACATTCATTTAAGATAGCAGATCTACAGCAGGCTAGCATACCACAGTAATATGAGCTGCATACTTTTGGCCTAAAGGAAAAGGCTTCTTTACTTCTAAACTAAGTTACATAAAGCATTAAATTCCAAATGATGCAAGCATGTGTTTGGGATGGGCAGTAAAGCACACACTTTCCTTGCATTACATTCCAGGTTCAATCCCAGCAGGCCCTAGGAAGGACTAGAAACAACTTGGCAGTCACTGAGCAAATGGACAAAGAGTCTTTTTCATTGGTGGCTAGTAAATAGACAAGACAACTTTAAATGGGAGTCTTGAAAAAAATCTGTTTATATTTAGAACTGATTGACATGAAGTTACAAATTTCAGTATTTAACCACAGGGGCTTCAGTCCATGTTTTTACCGAGCTGTAAAGTAAAAAGCTAAGCAAAGTATGCTGCTTATATACCACCCCACAGTGTCTAAAGGATTTTCTGGGTAGTTTACAATTTAATTACAAAGGCTACACATTCCCCCCTCCCTAGCAAGCTGGGTACTCATTTTCCTGGCCTTTGAAGGATGGAAGGCTGAGTCAACCACAATATTACCTGGGATGGAACTCCGGGATGGGATCACAGTTTTGGCAGCAGTGCAGCAGTTTAACCTCTGCACCATGAAGCTCTGAGTATCTTCAGAAAGTGTTCTTTATGTTGTTCTAGAGGGTATAATATAGGGTAAATTTTGATTGGTATTTATGTTTTTATTATCTAGATTATAAAAGATCCACAACCTCTTTGGAGGAAGAGTGAAACACAGCATATTTCATAATTTAATGCTTATTTACCCAATGTGATGGAGTGACAGACTAGCCTCTTAAAATGCCATGGGTGGAAGGAGGTGGAACTGGCAAAACTACTCCTTTATCTCATATATTTTGATGGCCCTCTTTGGGTTGGTTCTCACTTGACAGCACATGCCACATAAACATTTATTGAAGTGGAAAGAAAATAAAAATCTTAATTGGTACCTCCAAATGCTATTGTCAAAATCCCAATCTCTAACACTTTATACACTTGGGCATGTCTTCAAAGCCGTTCCTAATGACTAATTATGCAACAGTCATTCATGCCAACCACTTTAAACTGTGTGATAATAAGAAGATAAAGGTAGAGAAAATGGTAACAGCAAACAAACAAACAAGCAGACAGACAGGAATTAGGGAGCAAGTTTAACACTAAAAGGATGATGCAATTGGAAAGTATTCTCTTGAATATCAGGAAGGTTAAAAAGAAATTCATAGTTTATGGAATGATGTAATTTTAATATTGTAGTTCTATACTAAAAGCTATTGCTAAAAAGACGTGAATCTGATCATTTTTTACTCTTAAATTTGAGCAGGCCCTGTTACCAGTGCATAAAGCATCTGTTGGCATTTTTGGTTTAAAAAAAAACAACCAAACAAAAAACACACATACAGTAGTCTCACTGCCTTGTCTGTACTGTCATGGTTTACCTTGAGAGCTACAAATAAATAAATAAATCAGAATTACAAGAGAAGATACATTTCCGAATGCACTCACTGTAACTCCACTATTAAAGGATACAACTAGTACTGTGGGTTTGGTTTAGGAGCTAATGGTACCTTTGAGTTACTTAAACATTTACTGGAAATGGGCACTTCTTTTTGCATGTTGCACGAGAGATAGAATGTCTGAATCAATTGAACTTTCCAAATTGTCTTTAAGAGGAGCATCCACATATAGGTCCTCAACTGCAGAAATGAAATAACATAACCCTTGCCTACTTACCAAAAACACATTCATTTGTCTACAATGTTCCGCTGAAAGATTGGAAGATAGGAACATAACCAGATCCATTTTGTAACAGTCTGAATACCTTTATTCTGTTATGTATGGGACGCCCAGAGGCAGAACAAGTGTACAGCTGAACCCCTTCTCTCAATTTCCTCAACAAATGATATACATGCATATCATATCTTAGACTGGTGGTGGCATGCACATGTCCCAACTAGCTGCCACTTGTAGTTAATAGTTCTTAATGTCCACAAATTAATATAATCTCCATTCAAAGCCATCACAGTAAAATATACTGGCCACCACAATGTCTAGAGGTTGTGAATTCCAGAGGTCAGTTCCATGTTGTGTGCAAGAGTATTTCCTGTTATCTGACCTGAATCTCCCATTGTTCATCTTTAGAGGATGTCCCCAGATTCTAGCCTTATGAACAAAGGGAAACAAGATTCTTATAGTCCAATTCCAACCCCCATGCATAATTTTATGTACCTCTGTCATGTCTATATGACATTTTCCCTTTTCTAAGCTGATCCAGCCACAAATGATGTACACTTTTCTCACAGGGGAATTGTTCCACTATCTGGAACACTGATGGCAAACCTTTTAGAGACCGAGTGCCCAAACTGCAATTCAAAACCACTAATATGTTTGCGAAGTGCCAGTACAGCAAATTAACCTGAATACAGGTGGCTGTGAAGGGGTGAGGTCAGGTGCCCACTGAGAGGGTTCTGAGTGCCACCTTTTGCACCCGTGCCGTAGGTTGGCCAACACTGATCTGGAACAGTTTAAAATTCTGTTGGTCTACAGATAATTAGCATTCATCATAGTATAGGGAAAGCTCATACTTGCCCATGAATTCCCTATATACAATGTTACAAGTTAAAATGGGAAAGGGGGCAGGGGGCAGGCTGTAAGGCTATTGGTGGCTTAGTCGATGAACTGATTTGTTCATTGGCAAACCATCTGGAAATCCAAGGTTCATCAACCTCGAAGAACTACAAACCAAGACAATCTGCTATTTTGGTGGTTCACGGCTGTCTCTGTTATAGAAGAGCCAGTCTGAGTAGCCTTGGGCAAGCTGCACAGTCCCAGGATGCCCCCAGAAGAAAGTTATAAACCACTTCTGAGTATTCTGCAACTAGACAAAGAAACAGTGAAAGGCCTTTGGAAGGTTTACTCCAAGGCAGTGGAGGCAGCAAAGAAACCATTTTCTCTACCACCATTGATTTGGCACATAATCACCCAGGACAGCTTTTCAGAATAGTCAAATGTCTGCTACATGCTGACCCATGGGCAGATAACACAGACCACTCTGTATCTCACTGTGAAGAATTTGCATAACACTTTGCAAGCAAAATTGAACAGATCCGGGCTACCTTGGATGCTGTTATTGTTGCAGAGCCTGTAAATAAAACACCCCACCCTCCTTGTCCTGTATTAATGGATGACTTTCAGCTCCTACAAATGGATGATATGGTTAGAACTAGAGATGGGCACGACTCAAAAAAATGGTGTTTTGTTTGTTGTTTGGTCGTTTAGGGGGCCGTTTCGGTTCGTTTCCTTTTTCGTGAGGATTTTTGCAAAAAAATGTGTTTTCGTTTCGTTACGTAACGAAATGAAAAAATGAAAATGAAAACGAAAAATTGTTGCTTCGTTAGCATTTAACACAATTCAATGTATCTGCCGTAACGAAAACGAAGCGGTCGACAAAATTTTTCGTGTTTCGGGTCATTTCGTTTCATTTTGGAGCCAAAATTCATTTTTCATTTCGTTATGTAACAAAACAAAAAAACGAAAATGAAAACGAAAAATCGCTTGTTTCGTGCCCATCTCTAGTTAGGACCCTTGTCTCCTGGATCCTTGCCCCTCATGGATTATAAACGCTGCCAGAGAAGGTATGGCAGACTGGTTAGGAAGGGTAGTGAATGCCTCCTTACAACAGGGCAGGATTCCGGAATGCTTAAAGGAGGCAATGGTGAAACAACTGTTTTAAAAGCCCTCCTTAGACCCAATGATACTGAATAAATACCAACCGGTACTGAACATACCATTCTTAGGAAAAGTTCTAGAGCAGGTTAAGGCCTCGCAGCTCCAGAGGTTTCTAGATGAGATAAACTACCCGGATCCATTTCAATCTGGCTTCAGGCCTGGTTATGGGACTGAGAGGGCATTGGTTGCAGTGATAGATGACTTACACAGGGAAATGGATAGGAGATCTGTGTCCCCTTTGGGTTTGCTAGACCTTTCAGCTGCTTTTGATACTATAGACCATGACATCCTCTTGACTCATCTCTCTGAAATGGGAATTGGGGGTACTACATTAAAGTGGCTCTGGTCCTTCCTACAGGAAAGAACGCAGAAAGTGGTGTTAGGTGATTCATGTTCGACACCACGGCTGCTGACCTGTGGAGTTCCCCACAGTTCTGTTCTGTCTCCTATGCTATTTAACAATTATATGAAACCACTGGGGGAGAGTATTAGGTCTTTTGAGGCCACCAGTATGCCAATGACACCCAGCTCTATCTCTCATCATCTCCAGATTCTAAGGGAGCTACTATCTCAACTATACATGAGTGTTTAGCTGCAGTAATGAACTGGATGAGGATGAACAAAATGAAACTAAAACCAGACAAGACAGAGGTGCTCCTGATCAGTCGAAAGGAAGAACAAGGGATAGGAAGGCACCCTGTACTGGATGGGGTCACCCTCCACTTGAAAAAAAACTGGTATGCAGCTTGGGGGTGCTCTTAGACTCATCCTTGAGCTTGGATGCCCAGGTAACAGCTGCGGCCAGGAGCACATTTGCACAATTAAGGCTAGTATGCAAGTTACACCCCTTTCTTCTGAAACCGGCTTTGGCCATGGTGACACATGCCCTAGTGACATCCTGGCTAGACTACTGTAATGCACTCTATGTGGGACTACCATTGAAAAGTCTCTGGAAACTTCAACAGGTCCAAAATGCAGCAGCCAGACAGATGACTGGGGTGGGGTACAGAGATCTCATTACACCCCTATTAAAGCAGCTCCATTGGCTACCAATCAGCTATCGGACACAATTCAAAGTGCTGATCTTGACCTACAAAGCACTGTACGGCCTGGTTCCTAGCTACCTCAAAGATCGAATTTCACAGTATGAACATGTCAAGGTAATCAGAAGAGGCCTTTCTCTCCATCCCACCACCTTCCACAGATACGTCTGATGGGAACCCATGAAAGGTCCTTCTCAGCTGCTGCGCCCAGGCTCTGGAACTCCCTCCCACTAGAGGCCAGGACTGCCTCATTTCTGTTGTCTTTCCAGAAACAGGCAAAGACCTTTCTCTTCAGGCAAGCTTTACCTGAATGATGGTCGTCCTATTATGCGTCTTTTATATGAATCTACAGGATTACATAGACTTTGTGTTTATAACTACTTATAACCTCATGAGTTTACATTAACTGCTCACATTCTCTTGTAGCTTTAATGTAATGTTGTCTACTAATGCTGTAAGATGTCCCTCAATCCCCTGTTCTCAATACTTGAACATGTATTAATTGTACTGGACTATATATTATCCCTCATTCTGTAAGCTGCCTTGGGTCCCTTTTCCAAGGAGAAAGCCAGGGTAAAATACTCTAAAATAAAAAAAAATACATTAAAATAAAAATAAATTAATTATCAAATATCAATCACTCTTACTGTTGCTCATCTCTTAAGGAAGGGGGCCTGAACGGAGTGCAAGTGGATCCATTAATAATTCATAATCATGATTAGAAGGGTGCCACCCACTTGTTCAGCACCCAACTAATAAAAAGTGGTCTGGGCAACCCTCATCTCAAAAATAATAAAATAATCCTGGAAAGTGTTGACATAAGTGATCATTGATTTGAGAACACCACATCATCATCATCATCATCATCATCATCATCATCATCATCATCATCATCATCATCATCATCATCATCATTGTGAGGGGCGTTACATCCCTCCCCCTCCTACTACTCCATTCCAGACACAAACACAAGACCACCAGGTGACATAAACCTTGTGAAACCTTTATTTTTAACATCACATAACTCTGTTTTATCTTCCACCATAGTGTTCTTTGCTTTAATCAAGGGCTCTGTTTCGTACCAGCAAATATCCTCCAGCCTGGGCAACACATCAGGCTATAACATCCAACGTTCCAACTGAAAGGTCTCAGTTAACTTAAGGCCCATGTCTAGACTGTTCCCAGCTGTGTCCTCCATGGGAGGGTTAAGCTCACCCGTAGTCCCCTCTGGGGTTGATTGTAGTGACTCAGTCATTCCCAAAATGTTCACTCCAGCCTCGGGCTTTTCCCATGGATAGGTTTGCATTGCTCCCAACACAAACAAACCTTTCTTTGTTGTTCTCTTCTTCGAGCCTTGCATTTGAAGAAGTGTCTAGCCAGCTTATGTTCCTTTCTCCATGCAGTCTCCATATGCCCAATATGGAGGTTTCACCACTTTTCATTCCCTCCACTCCCGTTCTGCTGGTTCGCACAGAAGTTGGAAGGTGATCTATTCCCCTATGCAGGGGTCCTTTTTTACTATCTCTAATAAATCCTCCTGCTTTTCACCCAAACCTTGGTCAACCCACACTCCCAAGGCAGCCTCTTTCTTCTCCTCACCTTGGGGTTCATGCTTCTTCGGTTTCTCTCTCTTTAACTTATTTTTCCCCATTGGGGTTCTTTCTCTTCTTTTTCTACCCCCCCCTCTTTGGTAGTGGATTCTTCCTTTCCCTATGACTTTAACCCTGTACTTGACCCTTTAGAGAGGAGTGGCACAGCTTCCTTCTCACAATCATCATCATCATCATCATCATCATCATCATCATCATCATCATCATCATCATCATCATCATCATCATCATGCAACAAAGCCTAAGTCCTCAGAACATTTCTTGTTTTCAGCAGTTATCAGAATTTTGCCATGCTGAACTCCCCAACAAGACTTCTTCCTGAACCACTGAGTTTTCTTATTTCCCTACGAAAAGGTGCCCTGGGAATACTACACACAAAAAGGTCCCATTGTGTGTTTGCAGGGGGGGGGGTTGTAACTGTCCTGCACAATGTTGTTTCACTTCTCCCCTTTCCAGGGGGAATCTTCTGCAGGAAAAAAAAACTTCAGCTTCTGCAGGAATGGTAATAACCTGGCACAGCTTGACGTTTCTTGTGGAAATATCACCACAAAGCACGCAAGAAATCCTGTAAGATTTCCTTCAAGATTCCTTTTAAAAACAAACTCACTGCAAGACATTATGCTAAAAGAAGACAACAGCATTCCCCCACTCCCCTAAGTTTTTGTCCAGGAGCCAGCGGCAGTGAGATTCACACCCCTAGCTTGACATTAGCCATGCTATAAATGAGACATTGTTTCCATTAAGGTGTTCATTCTTTAAAATATTAAATAAATTCAACCTTTATAGGCATGGTTTGTTCCAAAGGAAAATTATTTTCAAACACATTTGATTTCTGACCCAGAAAATATACTGTAATACACATGACCTATATTTTCAAGTTTTTCTTATAGTATATTTTATAGCCTTTAAACCTCACACACCTTACTCTTGATATACTGCTCTTTTCAGAATGGTTTATATAGTTAATAACTCATACATATTCTCGCAGTTTGGCTGCTGCAATCTTTTGTTTAGACCAACCTGGGCCTTCATTCAATGTCCAGGATGAAATATATTAGACTCTCTAAAGTCTTTCTGCGAAACACTAGAATTGAAAGCATGTTTTTTTTTTTTAAGAAAAGGAATATATGTAAATATAATGAAATTTCTGTTGTCCAACCTGTGGCACATTGAAGATTTAATTTTAAAGTTATATCCTAGTAATTATTGAAAATGGGACTGCTGTGATAAAAATCAGGTCTCGTTGGCTATAAACTAAATGAAAAGCACCTCAACTTCAGTCTGGATAAATTCTGCATTATTACTCATTTTTATCTCTTATTAAATTACCATAGCAACTCCACTAGACATTCCACTTCGCAGGCTGCATCTTCTCCCCCTTTTCCCCAGGGATATACTGAGTGACAGATACTAGATAGTAGAAGACATACACAAGAAACTTGAGATTATCAGGACTTGTTGAGATAGGTCAATTGAATCATAAGAGGGGTTATTACTGGTATTTCTGTGCTGTTGTGTCGCTTAGAATAATCATCAAAATGTAGTCCATCAATGGCAGCTGGAAGGACCTGAAATGAGTCAGAAAGAGCAGGACTCATGCAATAGAATGATATAGAAATCACATTCCTAATGTGACCTGACATGATCTGATAACTAAACAAAGCAGAGAAAGCACATGATAGGAGGAATTCTCCACAGTTGATGGTGTGATGAATGTCATTTTACATATTTTTACCATTTTCCTATTTGTGATATGCTGGACGTTGTTTTGCACTGCCTGGTATTTTTCCTTTCCTTTCCTTTCCTTTCCTTTCCTTTCCTTTCCTTTCCTTTCTTCTCTTCTTTGTTTTGAAATCATCACCAAAATGGAGTACAGTAGGACCCCGGTATTTGCTGGGAACTGGTTCCAGGGCTTTCTGTGTGTAATGCAAACCGTGGATAAAAGAGAACGTCTGCCCACTCACCCCAAACTGCTGTTTCCTGACACTAGCTTGCTTTATAATTGCTGTTTTTGAGACAGTAGCTTGCTTTATGGCTGCTGTTTATGACAGTAGTTTGCTTTACAGCTGCTGTTTGTGACAACAGCTTGCTTTACAGCTTGCTTTGTGGCTGCTGAATTATTAAATTTTTTTCCTCTGCCAACCGTGGATAACTGAATCAGTGGATAATGAATCAGTGGATACAGGGGTCCTACTGTACTTAGACCTCAGGTTGACAACAACAGCAAAATGATCTCTTCATGTATACATGTTGGCACAATGGGAAAGACATGACAGAGCCTGACAATCTGAGACACATCCAGAATCCAGAGAATTCTCACAGAATTTAAGTTCTAAATCAGGCAATACATTCACTGAATAACCAGAAGTTCACAAATAAGGCAAGACATTAATTTCTACAGAACGCACCATCATGCAAAGCTAGGGACTCAAGGTATACGCCAGATACAGTCACATGGGCCATGTAGTCATACTACTGGAAGGACAAAATGGGAGTTTTAGAATCTACATGAAAGAGAGGTAGCAAAGATATGAAATTTCAGGCTACCCACCAGGGTTTCTGAAAATGAAGTGCAGTCTTGTCCCCCACCCCTAAAACCTATTGTCCTGCTCAAAGCCTTAAGCCAAATATGCCAAATAAGCCAAAATAAACCAAAGTCTTATATGATATGCTATCATATAACATGAGACTTATAGGCAGTTACTTCACGTCCATTTTGTCCCGGTTAGTGTTGTGCTTAGGAGTGGTACAAAAAATGTTACCTCACGTCCATCGCACAACTACTGAAATTTGTCTCGACCATGCCCCTGGAATGGGTGTTAAGTGCAACAATACTGTACCTGGTGCTGGGGTAGAGTTTTTCCTTGTCACTCTTTGTTCTCACTTTCTCTTCTGAGGCAAGACACCGTGTAGTAATGACCATTAGTTTCTCTCAGAAAACTGTGTCCAGATTTTTTAATTTTGACTTTTCAGAAGCAAAATATTGAAAAAGAATTTTTAGGCCCCCTAAAAAAGGAAAAAGGAAGCTAGACAAATTCAGTGTTTGTACAAAACCATGAGGTAACACATGTCATGAGACAAGTTATCATGACCATGGGAACATTGCAACAGGGACAATACCATGTGATCGCGACCAGAGCTTTCACAGTACAAAACTAGTCACGGAAAAAAGAAGGATATGAGGTAACTGCCATAGAGAGTTGCATTATATGATCATAGAACTTAGAGCTGGAAGGAACCACATGGATCACTGAATTCAGCCCTGTTAGGGAGACGCACTATTTTATTTATTTATTTATTTATTATTGAATTTGTACCCCACCCATCTTCTGGAGGGAACTCTGGGCGGCTTACAACAAGCTGAGCAATACAGCGGTATACAATATGGCAGACAACTACAATATAAAAATACAATATAAACAAACTACAATATACCATATAACAGACAAGATAGGTTTAAATAAATTAAAATAAAACAAGCAGCACCCTTGGCCTAAGACTGGTGTGGCTCAACAACCGAGCATCTCACTACTGAGCAACTGACATATGGAGGGGGGGGGAACAACTTTAAAATTAAGCTTGGTCACCAAAGGCCTCCCGGTAGAGCAAAGTTTTCAAAGCTCGGCGGAAGGCCAGCAGGGACTCTGCAGAGCGCACGTTGCTAGGGAGGGTGTTCCACAATGAGGGGGCAGACACCAAGAAGGCCCGGTTGCGGGTGGTAGTTTTTCGGGCCTCTCTAGGGGTGGCGACCCAAAGCGAGTGCGCTCGCGACTGCCGAACTGGTCGGGCCGAGGTTGATTGCTGGGTGATCCGCTCTGCCAGGTAGTCCAGGCCCAAGCCATGGAGGGTTTTATAAACTAAAACCATGACGTTGAATCTGATCCGGGACACAACGGGTAACCAGTGCAGGCGAGCCAAGATGGGTGATGTGGTCATGACGATGCACACCAGCCACCAGCCTGGCTGCTGCATTCTGTACCTGCTGCAGACGCCGGAGGAGAGTCAAGGGCAACCCCGTGTAAAGAGCGTTGCAGTAGTCCAGCCTCGAGATCACCAGCGCTTGCACTACTGTTCTCAGGGAGTCGCCGTCTAGGAATGGGCGGATCGGGGCAATTTAGCGCAGGTGGTAAAAGGTGGTTCGGGTCACGGCAGCCACCTGGGCATCCAAGGATAGCGCCGGATCCAGAACCATGCCCAGATTCCGAACCCTATCTGCCAGTTGGAGGGAAACACCCTCCAAACAGGGGAGAGGGCCTCCATAACCAGACGGAGAACTCCCGAAGAACATCACCTCGGTCTTCTCGGGGTTGAGTTTGAGCCTGTTGGCCCTGGTCCAAGGCATGACCGCCTCCAGACACCGGTCGAGAGTCCGGACAGCTTCCACTGCAGAGGTGGAAAAGGAGAGATAGAGCTGTGTGTCATCAGCGTACTGATGACAGCAGACTCCAAATCTCTGAATGACCCCAGCCAGTGGTCTTACATAGATGTTGAACAACATGGGGGAGAGAGATGAGCCCTGCGGAACCCCGCAAGGGAGTGTCCACGGGGCCGACAACTCTCCACCATGTTGCACATACCGGGGCCGACCCTCCAGGAAGGACCGGAGCCAACTGCGAACAGTGCCTCCGATACCTACCTCAGAGAGCCGGTCCAGCAAGATACCGTGGTCGACAGTATCAAAGGCCTCTGACAAATCCAAGAGAACCAACAGGGTAGAGCAACCCCTGTCTTGGCCGCCCAGATTATGTCGTCTTGTAGCGTGACCAGAGCTGTCTCGGTCCCCCAGCCAGGCCTGAACCTGGATTGGCTTGGATCAAGGCACTGATGTTCCTCCAAAAAAGATTGTATCCGGGTCACGGCCACCCTCTGGATGACCTTGCCCATGAAGGGGACGTTGGCAATCGGACGATAGCTTGCCAATTGGTCCGATGCCAGGCCTGGTTTTTTGAGGATGGGCTTTATCACCGTCTCCTTCAAGTGGGAGGGGAAAAACCCCTCGCTGAAGGAGGTGATGGCGATGGAGTAAGCCCATTCAGGCATACACCTTCCGGCAGCTTTTATGAGCCAAGCTGGGCAAGGATCGAAGGGGGTGGATGCGGGCCTGCAATGGGCAATTGCCCTGGAGGCCTCCAAAGAGGAAACAGGCCCAAACTCAACCAATCGAGGAGAGCTAGGGGGTGCAGCGAGAGGGGATGATGAGGAAGGGCTAGTGCAACCGGATTCGAAGCCGGTCCGGATGGCCTCTATCTTAGATCTAAAAAAGACTGCAAAATTCTCACTACTGAACTCAGTAGGAGGAGGCCTCGCCAGACTAGGATTGGTGAGGTCCCGGACCACCCGGAAAAGTTCCACCAATTATCAGGGAGTAATAAGATGTTTTAGCCTCCCTGATTGCACGAGAGTAGCGCCTAGTCTGGATAACAACTGCAGTCTTGTTGAACGCCGTCCAGTTTCATCTCCAGTTGCTCTCCAGCCTCCTCCATTCCTGCTTCATTGCTCTTAGCTCCGCCGTGAACCACGGCAAAGGTCAAACTCTGCCGCGGAGGAGGTGCTTGGGGGTGATCCGGTCGATAGTGCAGGAAGCTGCTTCAAACCATTGGTCAACCTCAGTCTCAGCCGGATCGTCAGCCAGGCCACCAGGAAGCCCCCCGAAGGCCTCACGGAACCGAGCAGGATCCAGAAGCCTCCGGGGGGCGGCCCCAAACTGGGGGTCGAAGGTCCCCGCAGGGAGGGGCCGTGATTGACAGGGGAAAAGACAGCAGGTAATGATCTGTCCATGACACAGGAAGGGAGACAATGTCCCCCACCTCCAGACTAGAATCCCCTGACATGGAGGTAAATACCAGGTCAAGGGTATGTCCTGACCTGTGGGTGGGGCAAGAAATATGCTGGGACAGACTCATGGAGGTCATGGACTCCATGAATTCCAGAGCTGCATCAGACAGTCCACCGCCAGTGTGCACATTGATGTCCCCCACAACCAAAAGGCGAGGAGACTTCAGCAGTGCTGCCGCGATGAGCTCTGGCAGGGATTGTGCTGGGTTGTGGGGAGCACGGTAGCCCAGCATAATACAAAATCTGTCCCGCTGTCCCACCAACAGGTGAAGGCATTTAACCCCTGACTAACCAATGTTGAGGCCCTGCTGACATGAAGAGAGTCCCTGTACACAATGGTGACCCCCCCCTTCTGACCCTCCAACCTGCCCACTCCTTGAACCGAGAACCCAGGTGGGTGTGGAATCAAACTCCCAACCTCTGGCTTCATTGCCAGATATCTAAACCACTAAGATATGCAGCAAGCTATGATTACTTATTTTTTTAAAAAATATAGTTTATTTTAAATTTATTTGGATTCCCAATGTTTTTTCATGCATATGTATTTACCAAGTTTTTATGTTCCTTTCAAGAATAGCAATGTATCCATTTACAATTCATTATCACACGCTTTGCCATAGTGCTGCTAAGGTCTTCTTAAATATCTAGGGAGATGATGTCGGATATACGAGTAGTGCTTTATGATGACAGTTCTCTAGGGCTAAGATTTTCACAGCATATTGCCGAGACAGATGAGTATCGCATTTCTTGATCCAGCATTAGGCGTGTATTTTTAAAAAGAAACCCAATATGAATTTTGAAGATGTTTAATAATGAAGGAGAAAGTTTGCTATTTCCCTTCATTGCTGCAATGCAATTGGGAAAAATGTCTCAGGATTTCATAATTAATGAAGATCTACTGCAGCCAAGAATCTGTTATTCCTTTTGAACTAATCATATCTTTCCTCTTGACACTGCTGGGTGCAACCACTCTATTCTATTTGGAAAACACTTCCAATTATTGCCACTATGAATGAGATGGATTCTTCTGTTCTCCCAACAGTATAAATGAAGATAAATGATTTTATAAACAGTGACTTGGCTTTTGTAGATATTGTTAGAATGGAACAGTAATTATATGTAAGAAACATCACTGGCTACATCAGCCTGTGCCCTATGATGCAAAGTCCACAGCTTTTATTTCATAAACAAATTATATATAATTCTTTTTCGTAGTGGTGTATTGGGTCTATATATAGTGAGCAAAGGAAGAATCAGACCTGATGCACCACTACTAAATAAACTTAGGCCCACATTTATCCATTTTTCCATAATAGGATAATATTCATTGATACTATTCATTGATATTGCCTCATCTCTGTTGTCTTTCCGGAAACAGGCAAAGGCAGGGTAAAAATACTCTAAAATCAATCAATCAATCAATCAATAATATACCAAGACACAATGTATAATTAAGACAATATAGAATTGAAGCAAAACATCGAATTTAGAATATACAATGAAATAGATAACTAACAACTCAAAGTGCTTAAGAGAAGTTACTGGTAGTAAAAAGATTGCAGATGCAGCCTAAGAAACAAAATTTTATGTTATTTGACTGTGGCTCTCTGTAAGTTCCACTAAGAGTAAAGGGGAAACAGGGCTGTAGCATTCTGATTAACAAGGCAGATTAAAGGATGCTGTACATTGTAGGAGTTAACATGCCTCTGATTTGTTCTTTCTCACCCTGGTGCAGGTAACCAGACATTGCATAAACAACCCCTGTCCTGGGAAGGATAGTGAGTGCCACTGAAACAGCAAGTGCCATGAGTAACTCCAAGCAGATTTGCATCTCTTTATTTCATATGTGTTTGCTTTCATGTTTGGATCACTGCCAAAGCCACTTTCTGCAGAAGCACTCCTTTTGCAGGGATTAGCATCAGGCCCATCTACACAAGCGCCTTGGAGAAAGATAAATTTCTTAAGATGAATGTGAGAGTGACCAGCTTGGGTGTCTTCATTTATTTTTTGAAATAAACGAACATATGTCAACAGATCTAGTCAGGACAGTAAGTAGAATCACATTAAAAGAAGCAATCAGTTTAAATACTTTCAAACAATTCAAATATCGCATAACTATTTTAAAACAGTTTAAGAATTAAGACAAGTTGGAAGCAGGCTGAAAGATTGCAAGCCAAGTTACAATCCTGTTCATTATCAAATGCTTAGGTTTTGACCAGGTGCCAAATTGAACCAGCATTGGTAGCAGTTGGCCTTCCAGGGGGAAAGTGTTTCACTGCTTAAAGAGGTGTAGTCCTGTGCCAGATTACTAAGCTAAACCCTATTAAGATCAGTGGAACTGTTTTGTTATGAGTCATCGTTAGCATCCTTCAGTCTCGAAAGACTATGGTATCATGCCTGGAGTAGAGATCCTAAGAACAACACCTAGTGTGACTAAATAGACCAATTCGAGAATGGCAGTCTCTACCACACTGGGGACAGATGTATTCTGTTTCTTGCCCGGTCCTCGAGTTTCGTTCTTTCCGTGACTGCCTGTTTTCCATTGCCTGTTGGACAAATGCCTCTTCAAATTTATGTAGACCATGCTGTATCTCTTGCCTCCAGACAGTGCGATCGGAGGTCAGGGTTTCCCATCTGTTGAGGTCCATTCCCAAAGCCTTCACATCCCTCTTACAGATATCCTTATACCGCAGCTCTGGTCTCCCTCTGGGGCGCTTTCCCTGCACTAGTTCTCCGTATAGAAGATCTTTTGGGATCCGGCCTTCATCCATTCTCACAACTTGTCCAAGCCAGCGTAGGTGTCGCTGTTTCAATAAAGAGTACATGCTAGGGATTCCAGCTTGATTCAGGACTATGCTATTTGGAACTTTGTCGTGCCAGTTAATGTTGAATATTCGCCTAAGGCAGCGCATATGGAAGGTATTAAGCTTTCTTTCCTGTCGGGCATGGATGGTCCAAGACTCGCTGCAATACAAAAGTGTGCTCAATACACAAACTTTATGGACCTGTATCTTTGTATGTTCTGTCAGCTTCTTATTGAGCCATACTCTCTTTGTTAGTCTGGAAAACATAGTAGCTGCTTTACCTATACGTTTATTCAGCTCAGACTCTAGTGAGAGTGTATCTGAGATAGCTGAGCCAAGATACTCAAAGTCATGGACAACTTCCAGTTTTTTTGCAGGAATTGTAATGCGAGGAGGAGAGTCCACATTCTGGCCCATTATTTGTGTTTTTTTCAGGCTGATTTCTAGCCCAAAATCTTTGCAAGATATACTAACATGATCCATGAGTTGTTGGAGATCTTCGGCAGAGTGAGCAGTAATGGCGGCATCATCAGCGAAGAGGAGATCCTGCAAACATTTCACCTGTACCTTAGACTTTGCTCTCAATCTAGAGAGATTAAAGAGTTTTCCATCTGATCTGGTCCAGAGATAGATACCCTCTGTTGAAGTTCCAAAAGCATACTTCAGCATGATAGCAAATAGACATGGGCACGACTCGGCGAAATCCTCGTTTCCGTTTCCGTTCCTTGTTTCTGTTACATAACGAAATGAAGAACGACAATTACTCCGCCAGAACTCGAACTCGAACCGACTAAAGAAAAATTGGGTCTGATTTGTCGTGGTCGTTCCTGGCGGCATCGCAGCGATCGCGCAATGCCAAGCGGCACAGGAAAAAAGTTTTAAAAATAAAAAAAACCTGATTCCCGGCCAAAAAAGCAGGCGAAAATATGCCTGCCTGAGGGCACCTACCTGAGGGGTGGTTTCTGGGGGGGGGTCCCTGGCCTCCCCCCCTCCTCTCCTGGGCTGCGAGTGCCTGCGCATGCGCATCCATTCCTCATCATCTCGCCAACTCGCCAAGCGGCGCGGCACAGAAAAAAAGTTTTAAAAATTAAAAAAAAACCCGATTCTCGGCCAGAAAGCAGGCGAAAATATGCCTGCCTGAGGGCACCTTCCAGAGGGGTGGTTTCTGGGGGGGGGGTCCCCGGCTGCCCCCCCTCTCCTGTCCTGGGCTGCTCTGGTGGGGGGCATCCTCGTCGTCTCGCCAACTCGCTCGCCATGTCATGCGGTGCGGGCGGGGGAACCAAAATGGGGCGACCGCAATATTTATTTTGAAATCGTGGTCCAAAAACCCACCAAAGCACCAGAGAAACATGCGAAAATAGCTATTTTAAAACTGCCTGAATTTTTACAGTAGCAGCAGTGGGTTTTTCTTGCAACAAAACGTCTCCATTGATTTTATTTTAATTTATTTTTATTTTTATTTTTTACACCTGTGCAATGATGGGCTGGCCATGGGAGTGGACCATGCAAATTTTTGGAGCCATTCCACCAATTGCATGGCCACTTGGCCAGGTTTTGACCGAGACTTCTGGGATGTGCCAGTCGGGCATAAAAAGCCCACTAACCCTAGCCCGAACCCGAACCCTAACCCTAACCCTAACCCTAACCCATATGCCAGTACACTGTCCTTCTTAGTGGGTCAGAGAGGCACCCAGAGGTGCACCCCAGTAACTCACCCTAACCTTACCCGTAACCCTAAGCCTAGCCCTTGTGCTAACCCCTAACCCTAAGCCAGATCTGTGTACTCGCATTGCACTACAGCAAGTACACTTCCCTTCTTAGTGAGCCAGAGGGCGCCCATTGGGGTCCTCTCTCACTTTGTTCCTCCTCCCCTTCCCCAGCCCAAGTACACCGTATGCCAGGCAGTGAGTCACAGAGGCACCCGAAAGAGAGGTGCCTCTGCCTGCCACTGCAACTTGGTATGCATATCCAATTGGCTATGCATGCCATTTTGTAGCGGGCCAGAGGAGGCACCCACCCCAGAGAGGTGCCTCCAGGAGCCCGCTTTCCCTTCATAGCGGGCCAGAGGAGGCACCCACCCCAGAGAGGTGCCTCCAGGAGCCCGCTCCCCCCCAAACCAGTACTAACGACAGACGAAAAAACGACAAACAAAACGACAAATGTTTGAAAAATTTCACGACAAATGGAAACGAGCCGAACCGGGCCGGCTCCAACACACGACAACTCGAAACGTAATTTTTCCTGGCCGTGCCCATCTCTAATAGCAAAGAAGATCCCGAACAAGGTTGGTGCAAGGACACAGCCCTGCTTCACTCCGCTTCGGATGTCGAAGGGATCTGACACTAGGCCATCAAAAACTACATTGCCCTTCATATCCTCATGAAAAGACCTAATGATGTTAAGGAGCTTGAGTGGGCATCCAACCCGGAGGAGTATTTTAAAGAATCCGTCCCTACTAACCATATCAAATGCCTTTGTAAGATCTATGAAGGCTGCAAAAAGTGGCTGTCCTTGTTCCCTGCATTTCTCCTGCAACTGCCTGAGGGAAAATACCTTATCAGTAGTGGACCTGTAGGTTCGAAAGCCACACTGTGATTCTGGGTAGACTCTCTCTGCAAGTATCTGGAGCCTCTTCAGTATAACACGTGCAAACAGCTTCCCGACAACACTAAGAAGAGAGATACCGCGATAGTTGTTACAGTCGCTTCTGTCACCTTTGTTCTTATAAAGTGTAACAATATTAGCATCCTTCATATCCTGTGGTACTCCCCCTTCCCTCCAGCAAAGGCAGAGGATTCCGTACAGTTCAGTGGCAATGATGTCTTTGCAGCACTTCAGCACTTCAGCAGGGATGTTATCTTTCCCAGGTGCCTTGCCAAAGGCAAGTGAATCCAGAGCCACATTTAGTTCTTTTAGTGTTGGTTCATTGTCAAGCTTCTCCAAGACAGACAAGCACTCAATATTATTTAAGACTTCTTCAGTTATTGTGTTTTCTCTGGAATATAGTTCAGAGTAGTGCTGCACCCAGCATGCCATCTGCTGCTCACAATCCTGGATGATCTCACCTGAAACAGTCTTTAAGGGTGCAGTTTTCTTATGTTTTGGCCCTAAGGCCTGTTTAATTCCATCATACATCCCCTTGATGTTACCTGTATCAGCTGCCATCTGAATCCGAGAACACAGTTGCAGCCAGTAATCGTTAGCACATTTCCTTGCAGTCTGCTGGACTTTATTACGAACAGCTCGGAGGGCCTGCAGGTTGCGCTCACTGGGAGAAGTTTTATATGCAGTCAAGGCTCTCCTCTTTTCCTCAATAGCTGGCATCAGCTCTTCTGAGTGGGCTTCAAACCAATCTGCTGTCTTTCGAGTCTCCTTGCCGAATACTGATAAAGCAGTGTTATAAACAACATTCTTAAAATGTTCCCAGCATTTAGATGCATTATCTTCAGCAGGGCCAGGAAGAGCTTCCTTGAATACATGGGAGAATTCCTCCACTTTTCCTTGGTTATAGGTCTTACTGGTATCAATTTTTGATCTTCTTACCTTCTTCAGGTGGTGCAATCTCTTTGTTTTCAGTTTTACTTTGCTATACACCAGGGAGTGGTCTGTGTCACAGTCGGCACTCTGATAACTACGTGTGATTGTAACGCAAGAGATGCTGGAGTGCCTGACGAGAATCAGGTCGAGCTGATGCCAGTGCTTCGATCTTGGATGTCTCCAAGAGACTTTGTGCTGGACCTTTGTGTTAAAGAATGTGTTGCTGACACAGAGACCACAATAGCAGCAAAACTCCAGCAGGTTTTGGCCATTTTCATTCATTTTTCCAATGCTGAACCGACCTAGGCAGGTGGGCCAGGAGTTATAATCAGCTCCAACCCTGGCATTAAAGTCACCGAGGTTAGCTATTGGTCTTTTCTCAGGGATTTTCTTGATAGTGGCAGGTAGATCATCGTAGAATTTGTCTTTTTCTGCTGGATATGATAATGTTGGTGCGTATGCACTGATAACTGTAACCAACCCTGCTGTAGAGTGTAGTTGCATGGACAGGATTCTCTCACTTCCTACAGCAGGTGGGATAATGAGACCTAGTAAAGTATTTCTAACAGCAAAGCCAACCCCACATTCCCTGGTCTCGTTTGATGGTTTTCCCTGCCAGAAGAATGTAAAGTTCCTCTCCTTGACTGATCCAGAGTCAGGTAGCCTTGTCTCTTGGAGAGCAACAATGTCCATCCGCAGTCTGCACAGTTCCCTGTCGATGACAGTTGTCTTTCGTATAGTGTCCATTTCTTGGAGATAGTCTGAACAGCCAGGATTCATTGTCCTAACATTCCATGTGCCCAACTTTAGGCTCAAGACTTTTTTATGTTTATTGCATGGTGCGGAGTCAACTATTCGTTTGCTGGTTTACATCCTGATTCGCCCACACCCAGGTAGATGCCTCTTCCTGTGTTGTTCCCCCACTATTTGCTGCAAATGGTCCTCTCCAGGGCACAAGGCCTGGGTAATTCAATATGGAGATTAGACTGTTACCCAGGCAGCGAAACCCCCCCTCTCCACATAGCTGGAGTGGTCCAATGGAATGGCAAAGTCAATACGATTAGTTCCAGCTGCGTCGCAGGAGTTGCCAGAACATGATTGTATACAGTCATGAACTGTCTCAGGGACTCCGGCTCCGTTTTTTTCCTTGAGGTTGACTCCTGAAGCCTTTTCCAATGAGGGATATAGCCACAAGGCAGTGGAGGTTTGAAAGAGTTTCCTTCTCCTAAGGGTGGTTCTTCCGCTTTTTCTGCCGTTGGGGCAATGAGAGCCCTCTTCCGCCTTCAAAACTGTTGACCGTCCTCTCCTGTAACCCCAGATGGGGGCCCTTACAGTCATCATTGTGTTATGAGTAGATCGATTTTATTTCAATCCTCCTTTTCTAATCCTGGGCACCAAAAGTAGTTTGTACAGACAAATTTAATAAATATTTCTATGGAGCAGCAGGTGATAGCCAACCAAATACTTAACACCTAAGCTAGTAATGGAACAGTCAAGCTCTGCCTTTCTTAGTGAAATCTGAAAGCTGGTACAACACTGACTTCCTGGCAAGAATCGAGGGTGCCCAGGCAATAACCCATGCCCAGCAAATTATTTCATTTTAGTCTGATGCTTTAGCTGCATTCTAGACATCCATGGTCTAACCTTGCCTGCACAAGACCACATTCTGGAACCAAGATTAATTTGGGATATATAGATACAGCATCTAAGGGACCCAGAATGGTGGGGGCAGAATGGTTTCCAAGTCCATCCTGATGAAATAGACCAAAACTGATTGACCCAGTTCATTCATGTGAACTGCATTGTTTCTCTCCATTTGAGCCATAACATTGGATGAGAAGCAAAAGTTTCAGCCTACCTGGACACTTGTACATCTGCACACTCTCTCACACACTTTATCTATAAAACACACAAGGTATGCAGAAGTAACTGCCTACCTAATTGCAGCCCTTGGATTCACTGCATCCATCACAAGTGAAAAGAGCTGTTTATAATTTACTCAGCCAGAAGTGGGAGTCAAGGGCATTTCACATATTCTGTGTGATGAAGATAAGTGCCTAAGCCATAATGATAGAGATAAGCTCCTTTGATTTCTTCAGGGCTTTCTGTTGCTCATAAAGAAGGTATTGTAAGATTTTGATGAGAATCAGTACCTTGAGGGACATAAAAATTCTTAAATAAAAATAAAAGGAAGTCTCTGAAAGAATAATTTCAAGTTTAATATAAATGATGGCTTAATCTTAAACAAAAAGAGGAAGATAATTGTCCAGAGGTACAATTCTATCCTTTTCCTAAATTGGGGAAATACAAACTGATGATAGATATCAGATTCCCTGAAGTCAATAGAAAATCTTTCATTGATTTTAATTGTTCTAGAATTAGGAAGCAGAAAAAAACCTTTTGGACAAGGAATTGTATTCATACCAATAAGAATTACACTCCACTGTATATCAGCCAAGGGTTCAGATTCCAGCCCTCTAACTCAGTGAGATGTACTCATGAGTTGATGCATCATCCCAAATAACCATTTCAAATTTATCACAGAACAAACCTATGGATACCAATAGTATAACATGGATGTTCTCCAGTGTGCTGTGGATGATGGATTAGGACTCAGGTCGCCTAGGTTTGAATCCCCACTTGGCCATGGAAAGCATTTGGGGGTGTGTCTCGCTTATCTTAAAGACTGCATTCCACTATGGGAGAGTATATGCTGAAATAATAATAATAATAATAATAATAATAATAATAATAATAATAATAATAATAATAATAATAATAATAATAATAATAATAATAATAATAAACGTTCTGTATTGGGAGATGCAAGTCAGTTCTGACTTGATAGGACATAAAACATACACAATACAACACAATCTAATTTAAGGTATATTCAGTCAGTATCTAAGGCTTCCTCATGAATACAAGAGATGGGCCAAATTGAAAAACCATATCAATGTTGATAGTTGTTTATTTTGGGTGTTCTTTTTATTGGTGAAAGATTGCTCCCTGAAAGAAAATCCTTTCTGTATGCCAAGAGATGGAATTTTTTATGGCAGGCATATGTATGCATACAGAGGTTCCAGTTATGACAAATCACATAATTCACTTTAGCCTTTCAGGCCAAGTTTAGTGAGGACTCCTGAGGAGGAGAGTCTGTCCAGGGGAGGGCTGGCATCAGCTGACCTTCCCATATTTCATTCCTTTCTACTACTTTTTTTTTATCACAAGAGCCTTGTGGTGCAGTGGTTAAATGCCTGTACTGCAAGCTAAAACATCCTCATGACCTTGGGTTCAATCCCAAGTAGCCAGCTCATGGTTAACTCAGCCTTCTATCCTTCTGTGGTTGGTAAAATGAGTACCCAGTCTGCTGGGGGGTGGGCAATGTGTAGCTTGCATAATTAAATTGTAAGCTGTCCGGAGAGTGCTTGAAGTGCTATGGAGTGTTATATAAGCAGAACATTTTTCCCCAAAAGCACTGTATTGGACATTAACTAGGGATGGGCAGGAAATGAAAAATGAAATGCTGTTTCATTGTTTTGTTACATAACAAAACAAAATGAAACAAAACGAGGAAGGAGCATTTTGTTATAGATGAAACGAAACTGTCATTTTTGCATTGAAATAAACCATTTTGGTCCATTATTTTCAGAGGGCTCCTGCTGAGTTGTCAATGCCTTGGATTTTTGACAGCTTAGCCCAGTTAAACTTGGCCCAGTTGGCACCAGGGGGACCCTCTGGTACTGCCTGGGCCAGGTTTAAATGGGTCCAGCCATTGACAGCTCAGCAGAAGCACTCAGAAAAAAGATGGGTAGGCAGAGTGATTGTGCGGAACTGCCTACCAGACCATTTTTAGAGGGCTCCAGCCAAGCTGTCAGTGGCTGGACCCCTTTAAACTTGGGGTTCCCCTGGTGCCGACTGTGCCATTTTAAAGGGGTACAACTAATAACAGCTCAGCAGGAGCCCTTTAAAATGGCTCCTGGAGTCCCAGGCACCAAATCTTTGTTTCCTTTCGTTTCATATGAATTTTTTTAAAAAAATTGTGAGAAACGAAATGAAACAAAATGGGGGTGAGCATGAAATGAAACTAAACGAAACATTATTTTTCCATTTCGTGCCCATCCCTAGACATAACCCTATATTGTTTTTACAATATTTCCGTATCTTGCCATGGCCAACTGTGGCTAATTGACAGGGTATCAGTGCAAGTCTTGGTCATACATTCATTTGCAAAACTAAGATGAGCTCTGGCACCATAGCATTTTGCTGGAGAAAGTTGTATACCTTGTGTATTATTATTGTTTTATTGTTTTACTGAATTTTGTTTGTACGATACTTATTTTACTGTTTTTACTGTGAACTGCCTATAGTGGCCTTGTAGCAAAATGGGTGGTAAACAAATAAATACTAGCTATCATACATTACATCAACCTTATGTGAACGTCAATAGGATTCTATTCACTTTTATGGGAGAGAGAAAACTGGTGCCACTCAAGGACTGAACTGTTTTTCTTTAGAGTCTGGTCTGGATCAATAAATTATCTGCCATGCAATGTTTAATGTTATGGTAAATTTATTTCTCACATGAGGCAAATGCAAATATAATTTTAATGTGACATTCTTCAGAAGAAGAGTTCTCAGCAAGAAGGGAAATGAGTTTTGAAGTGGCATGGTTTCAGATAGAAAAATACCAAAAACAGATGAAAATTATATTCCCCTCAAACAAGAATTCCAATTCTCAATTAAACATTAAGTAGGTGTTTTGAGGAACAGCATCCAAGGAAATACCATTCCACTAAATACTGTATATACTCAAATATAAGCCTAGTTTTTCAGCCCTAATTTTGGACTGAAAAAGGGGGCCGTCGGCTTTTAGCCACTGAGGCAAGTGCTTGGGTTGGTGGCTAAAAGTCATTTTAAACATTGCGTGCCGCTTCTCATGACCCCCCTCTGCATCACAGGGGAGTGGCACACAATGTTTAAAATGACTTTTGCCACTGACCCAAGCACTTGCATCAGTGGCTAAAAGTCATTTTAAACATCACACCATTGCCTCTTCCTGGGGTGCAGCCAGGGAGGCTGCAGGCCCAACAAAGCCATAGGCAAAAGCCAAAACGTGTGGCAATTAGACTGAATGTCGTCTGATTGGCCATCCACCTTTCTTCCATCTGAGCAGTTTGCAAAAATGCCATGACAGCTGCCACCCATGCAACATATAGGTATGACCTTTACATATGCCTCAATGTCCCTTAGTTACTCAGGTGTTGGCATATGGTCGTACCCATCTGTCCAAGATATGAGATACAACTCAGTGCCACTAAACAAACAAATGATGGTACTGGGAGTCACTTCCACCTGGTAATCAAGGAGCAGCTCTGAACATGGGAGTTTGTTGATGTGCTTAGTCTACCTTAATAGGGTATCAAACAAGAAGGAGAAGTTAAGGATAGTGACAAAGAAGGCATAGATCGGAGTGTACTTGGGCTAATTGCCTCACCGTGTTCTTCATTTATTCAGGACAGCTAGTTCAGATGGCAGGGCAGTCTAATATTCCTTGCGTGCTAAGAACATAAGAACATAAGAAGAGCCATGCTGGATCAGGCCAAAGGCCCATCTAGTCCAGCTTCCTGTATCTCACAGTGGCCCCACCAGATGCGTCTGGGAGCACACAGGATTAGATATCTGTCTCCTGATACCACGCTCCTGCATCTGGTCCTTGGGGTACCCCAGTTTTAAGCCTGGCTGATAATTTACAGTCCATGAAAGGAATGGAAGATGTTATGTGAGCAAAGATAGCTGAAGGGGTTAGAGAACGAATAGCTAGGCCCTCCTTGAGGGTCTCCCCATTAGAAATGATGCCTAAGAAAGAGTTTTACATTGTTTGCCCTCTTCTGAGGGGATTCAATAAATGGTGCCAAACCACAGGAGTTAAGCAGTGTTTAATATGCATTGTTTGGTGCCATGATGTGCTTGGAGCACACTTGTGGCATAAGTGCAATGGTGGCAAAGTGTGACATTGAGTTGAGATTTTGCCTACTCCCTGTTAATCCAGACAACTTTGAACTGCAAGGTTAATTTTTAGTGTGTGAGTGTGTTGGGGGTGATATTTCATGATTCATGGTTAGTGGGTGGCCACAAATCATGAGCCTTCATGAACCACCAGTTTCCCAGTTTATTCCCATCTCTATTATAGACTGAAATGAGATAAATACTTATTCCCTTGTCCAAGGAATTCTGAAGGATGAATGTATGAAGGATGAGAATGTGGGCTTTATTTCTTCAGGAATATAGGAATTCTGAAATTGCCATGATTGTTTGGATGAGGTCACATCTGTTGAATGGCACTCATCCATTGCGTTCTCCTTCCATTAATGGGCAAAGATATTTTGTTCAGATAGTTCTTCTATTTAGTCCACAAACAACTTTTTAGTAGGAACACAAGAGCCAGACCAATCGTCCAACTGGAACAGAATCAACGTTCAGTGGCATCATATGGATAGGGTTTTGGGCATGATCCTTCCTTGGTGCTATTGGGAGATGCCCATACCACCGGGTGCGGCTTGGCATCTGCCATGCAAGCATTAACAAACTGGACCCCACATATCTTCCAAATTGAGGCCAATGTGATTCGGTAGTCAGGAGTGGAGACCTCAAGCTTTGCATGCTGTGAGATCTCATGTTCTATGCCCAGAATGCCCAGGTGTGCCTTACAAAGGAGCCTGTGCCAATTAGAAGTGACCGTCCTGGACTAAATAGATATATGGTATGACTCAGGATTAGAGATGGGCACGAAATGAAAAAAAAATGTTCCATTATCCGTTATTCGTTCCGTTACGTAACGGAATGAATAACGGAGCCCAGAGTAATTTGGGAACGAACCGAACAGAACTGAACAGAACCGAACAGAACCAGCTGTCATCCGGGGCAGAGGAGATTGGATCGGCCATGGTCTTTCCTGCACACGCAGAGGCAAGACCGCAGCTTGATCTCCTCCATCCCGGGTGGCTGCTGGGCAGCGGTCACCCGGGGAGGAGGAGATTGGATCGGTTGTGGTCTCAACTCCGCACGCGGAGGCGAGACTGTGGCTTGATCTCTTCCGACCCAGGTGGCGGCCGGGCAGCTGTCGCCTGGAGCGGAGGAAATCGGATCGGCCATGGTCTCACCTCCACGTGCAGAGGCAAGACCGCAGCTCGATCTCCTCCACCTTGGGTGGCAGCTGGGCAGCTGTCACCCGGAGCGGAGGAGATCGGCAGAGCCTCGCGTGGAAGCCAGTCCCCCCTTCTCCCCTCTGCATGCAGAGGGGTGAAGGGGGGGTCTGAAAGGGATCTTCCCCACCCATGCTCTCTCCCCCACTTCCCCACTTCCAGAGCCAGCGCATAGTAGCCACTCAGTGCTAGCTTCGGGAGGGGAGAAGATTTAAAAAGCCCACTCTCTCCTCCCACCTGATGGGGTGGGGGAAGTGCAGGCTTTTTAAATCTCACCCCATCCCTCCCGGACACCACTGGCGCCATCAAGCTGGCCAAGAGAGTGCTGCCATGGCTGTAGGACTTTTCTCCTGGCCGGCTTGCCGACGGCTCCAGCAGCACACGGCTCCGGGAGGTCTCCCCGTGGCCATGGGATCATTCTCCCGGCAGGCTTGCCACTGGCTCCGGTGGCGCCCGGCCCCGGGAGGGCTCCCCACGGCTGTGGGATGGCTCTCCCAGATGGTTTGCCACTGGCTCCGGCAGCGCCCGGCCCCGGGAGGGCTCCTCGTGGTCACGGGAATGCTTTCCCGGTGGGTGTCGAAAAATGACACCTGAAAAACAGAGCGGGCCCCCAGGGCCCAAAAACCAGAAATGACCCAAAGCGGGGCCCAGGGCCTGAATAACAAGCATGAAATGCCATTTTGGCGTTTCGTGCTCATCTCTACTCAGGATAAGGCAACCACCTATGGTGGTGGAAGTTCACACGTTTGCACACATTTGCTTTCTTTTTATTTGCATTCCATTTTTTCCAGCTGCTTCAATTGCCATTTTGTGGTCAAATTGAACAAGAGAAGTATATTAAACATATAAAAATAAAGTTTTGGCCTACTTTTTGAAACCTATTTTCAACATTATTTGTTCCATGCACCTTTGGCATTCAATCCAAACAAGTTTATAAAGTTCCCAAGTTGCAGAACAATGTGGCAGATTAAAATGAAGGTAAATACATCCCTTTTTAGAGTAAAGAAAAAACAAACAAACAAAAAACAGTAAGACTTTAAGCCAAATGGATTACATCTCACAAAAACAAAACAAACACCCACAATCCTTATTTAATTCTCTAATCAAAAACCTCAATGTCGCTTATCTTCATGGGTTTCTAGAAATAGGCCCATAATGGAACAAATATGTCCCTGCTACTGTGTTTGCTGGAACACATTTTTACTTGTGTAAGTGAGAGGGGGGGAAATATCAGAGGCTATCATATATCTTTTTCTTTACACATTTGACCCATAAACTAAACTCAGCTTGATTTCTAGCACACGAGTTATATAGAAGGCTTCTACTGTTCTTAGACAAAGAAGCTCTGCTAGATCTATTTAGATAATGGAATAGGAATTTAAAGCAAAAACTAGAAAAAAACAAGTTTTGAAACTGTGTATCTTCACAGAGATACTGATTCTTCGCCGCCGCCACCCCTTTTTAGAACGTCCTCTGGCAGATCGTATCACAGAAGAGAGCATTCTTGCGACATACTCTGTCAGTATATTAAGATGTAAGGTCACTCCAGCAGTTGATGGAGCTTTAAGAAAAGCTTGGCGTCCTATTTATTGTTCATGCATGCACAGAGTCTGAAAGCCAATATATAAAAAAGGGAGCCATTGCTTCAGGCTTTTCAGAAAGGTGAGCAAGATGGCCCACTAAAGAGCATGAGGAACAAACCAATATCCTAGAGGGAACTTGAATAGTTGCCTCAGTAAAGAGTTGTGTAGCTGCTCAGCATTCACATTGTCTGGGCAAAGAACACATCAAAGAATTTGAAACTGCATTCAAGCACTTTGGTTCCTTAGATCTCCAAGGCACAAAGGAGGTGGAATCAGAAGGAGTTGTGTTTGGCTCACATTCAAAGCTATATACATTGCCCTAGGATTCCCTATGCATATGCACCTTGCATGTTACTCCCAGAGTCACTCAATATTGTCAGAATCTACCATGTAGCTAATGGAGTCTGAGTGTTCTAACTACTTGAGAAAGCATCGTACAGCCCCAGTTAGAAATCAGAATCTGGCACATTTACACAACAGTACTGGAATAACCTGTGGATCTGTTGAGCTCTTGTATATTGCAAGTCTACATTTTATGAGGCCATTTGCAGGCATAATCATGAGCCCAAATGTGACTTATTTTATAGTCAAGGCCAATGAAGCATACCTTCAATTAGAAATCTCTGAAAACAGACTGTGATAGCCTACTGAGAATGGAATTGCTTTTCTTGAGAATGGTACACACACCCATTTTGGAAGCCAGAGGTTTCTGATAACTGCTGCAAAGAACTTTCTCCATAAGAGCTTTAGAGTTCACCTTTTCAATAAACAATGGCTCTCAAAATGGCTAAGGTATTCCTGCTCCATTCAGTCCATTCTTTTTAGTTATATAAATAATAATTACATGCTATCAAGGTGACTTCAAATTATGGCAACTCCTTCCAGTATTTCCTGGGTTCAGTACTCAGAAGTAGCTTTACTATTCTTTTTATTTTTGGGGGCACCCAAAATCTCTGCACTTTGCCCAAAGTTACACAGGCTGGCTCTTCTCTTGGTAGGAAAAGTGGTGAATCAAAATCTAGACCTTGGTATGCATGAGCATCTGTATTCAGGTGTGCATAAACCATATATACTGTATATATGAAGCTATTGGTATATAATATATGATATGAGAATTATGGTATATAGCACCTTCTCAATTATCTACTTACTTGATCAGAACCACAGTGTGAGACAACACCTTCTCAGGTTCTTGATGAACTTGTCTTGTCAGATTTCCCACACAAATTAAAGCATTCTAGAAAAAAAGCAGATATGGAACATGGACAACCATTCAAAACTCCCAAAGCACTGCCAGAATCTTACTAGTGACTGCAATTTTCAGAAACTAAAGACTCACACTGCAGCCCTGAACAGCCTCCCTGTAATAAAAATGATCCCAAGGGACTGTTGGAGCTTTTGAGGAGAGATCAGAAATTTATAATTTGGAAAATTATAAACCTTAGGTAATGTTAAGTTAAAGCAATAGGATTTCAACCATTGTGTCTTCTTTCTATACACATAATCCTCCAGTGGGCAAAATAATGACCAAATTAGGATGCAGGAAGACAACATATAGTGACAATGCATAATGACCACAAAGCGACCATTAATATGCAAATTAGCTGATATTGCAGGCCACAGCTAGAGTGATAAGGTATGTGCCAAGTAGATGTGGCCATCTCAGAAATGCTATTTTTTTTTCTGGGGCAGAGGTCAGAATATGTTGAGTGAGACTACTTTATACCCAAGAGGTATTACAAAAAGTTGAGTATCAGTATATGTGCAGTGCACTAAAAAGCATTGGTCTTTATATAGGTCCGTAGGGATGCACTGGCTGTCTCCCTCTGAAGTCTGCCTTTGTAATTCCTCGGTTCTACAACAGCTACAACTGCTCCTTTGAAATCCAGAATAGTGTGTCCCAGAAGACTGAAGTTCTCACACTGGTTTCTTTGTGTTGCCAGTCTTGATGTCATACTTGTGTCCATTTGTTCCTTTGTCCCTTGCATCCCCTTTCCCGGATGCAGAGGGGTACTGTTGACAGAGGCAGGCATAACTCACATTAAAATACCTCAATATTTCATCCTTCCCTTCCCCTTCTCCTCTTTTTCCCCACCAACATGCAGCTTTCCCCTCCAATCGGGCACATTGGGGGAGAAGCGCAGGTTGTTTAAAATGTCTTTAACCGCCGAGGCAAGCGCTTGCTTTATGGCTTAAAGACATTTTAAATGACCCGCTGTTTCCCCCCAATCGGGTGCATTGGGGGAGAAGTGGTGGGTTTTTAAAAATGTCTTCATGGCAAGTGGTGGCAGATGATGTTTTAAAAACCCTGCGACGTCTCCCCCAATGCACCCAATTAGGGGGAAGTGGTGGGTCATTTAAAATGTTTTCAGTGATTGATGCAAGCACTTGCCTCAGTGGCTCAAATGATTTTAAATGACCCACACTCCCCCCCCCCCAATTGAGCATGTTGGGAGAGAAGTGGTGGGTTTTTTAAAAAGTCTTTGTGGCAAGTGGCGGTGGGAAAGCCATTCTGCCACTGCTGCTTGCCATGAAGAGTCAAAAATGAAAAAATATAAAAAAAATGAAATGATTTTTTAAAAAATTGTTTCAAATGAAACAAAAAGAAACAGAAAAAACAAAACAAAAAAAGAAACAAAATGAGATTTTTCCTTTTTGTGCCCATTTCTACTCCTGTGTATGCAGTGTGTCTTTGCACACAGTGAAGGCTTTTGCATTCTATCTGACATCATTTTCAAAAAGTATCTGGAAACATTGCTCCTATTGGGGGTGCCAGACGTCTGGGCACTAACTGGTATCTTAGGGGATTGCTCTTTCTCCAGGTCTCCAGTGAAAAGAAAGACAAAATCCACAGAGAGTAGTACTAGAGGGGGAGAAAGCCTTGTCTCAGTGTGTGTGTAAGCTGCATAGCCAGGACACCTCTCTCCACTCATTGGCATCTGGCACTGGAGCTCATTCAATCAATAGGGAAGTGTTTTCAGTGTAGTGTAGTAGGCATGTTTCAATGTTCCTGTATGGCCATTGAAACACTCTTATAGGTGGCACTGGTACAACCATCCCTATCTCCCATAGATTTGGAACCCTTTTGAAGTCACCAAAACTCTTTCTCTTTCTCTCTCTTTCTCTCTCTCTCTCTCTCTCTCTCTCTCTCACTCACTCACTCACTCACACACACACACACACACACACACACCCCACTAATGACCCCCCAAAATGATTATAATTGAGAGATCTAGTGTTGTGACATCTACTAGAATAAATATCCCTTGATCCTCTCATTGCCAGACAACACAAGGAAGACCTCACTTAGCCCTTAGTTGATTTGTTGTGTTTCCCTGGGTTCGTGACTAGTTATAATTCAAGCCTGTATTGTAAAGTGGCTTAGAAACTAAATACGAATCACATGTAGACAAGCTGAATTTGACTGGATGTGATTTGCCCTTTCCTCTCATATGTTTCTTGAGTAAATAAAAAGGTTTAAACTTGGAGCCTGACAGAAAGTGTGCTCAAATGTATTACAATGGCCCCCCACCCTTTTGCGGTTCATATACTGCAGTCCCGCTGTATCGCAGGACCGCTGGACCCCAAAAGTAATTGAGGGAGAGGGAAAGGTTTGAGGGCTTTTTAAACCTTCCCCCCTTTCCCCAAGCCCCAGGCTCCAGCTGATTGGCGCTGGGGTGGGGGAACAAAAGGTTTTTCTCCCCCACCCCAGTGCCAATCAGCTGGAGCCCAGGGCTTGCCTCCAGAGGTATCACACACCACTTCTCCCCACCCTCTCGGGGTGCTGGCAAGTGGTGCATGATGTTTAAAAGGCTTTCAGACGCGAAGCCAAGCACTTGGCTCTGCAGCCGAGAGCCCTTTTTAAAGATCGCCCGCTGCTTTCCCACACCCCCCAGGGTGCTAGGAAGCAGTATGATGTTTAAAATTGTGCCCCCACCCCACCTGACCTGCATCCGCACATCGTGGATTTTCAGTGATCGCGGGTCGGGTGGGTCCCTAACCCCCACAATAGATGGGGTGTTACTGTAGTAGTGTGTAGGAGTAGAAATGGGATCCAAAGAAGATGAGCATCTATATATTAAAAAAATCAAGTAGGCACTACCAACCAAGACAGAGGTCACAAAAATTCTGCAAAAAAGGAAATGACATCATCCTTACACTCAGACTAACAATATTGTATGGCTTGCCGTGAAGGAGCCAGGCAGAGGTTTCTAAACTTTTTTCATATTGTGACCCCAAATCCAATTTAGATTGGAATGATCACCTACTTGTTTATTATCATGTCCACTTTGGACCACAGCTGTTTATGAATGACTGGCTGTTGTTTTCTTTTGTTTGACAATTTAACCACAGAAGAGGCACTGACTTAAAAAAAATATTTTATTGCTAACTGATAGAACTTGCAGAATTAATACGTTTTCATGTGTGAAGGTATGAATGCAAACGACATTTTGTTTAATTATGTGTGCCATTTATATACTGCCCTATAATGCTTATAGCACTTTACAATTTTAATTATTCAGGTTACACATTGTCCTACCTTCAGGAAGTTGGGTACTTAGTTTACCAACCTCAGAAGAATGAAAGGCTGAGTGAACCTCCAGCCAGCTAACTGGAACTGAACCTGGATTGTGAGCAGAGTTTTGGCTTTATTGCAGTTTAAACATTGCCCCCACAATGTATTCCTCAGTAAGTGTGTGTGATTGTTCTTGAGTTTGATGAAGTTTTGGGTTGCATACCCTAAGTTTTCATAGGATAGGACAATAACTATTGATTTATAAGCAGATAATAGAGATTAGAGATAGGCACTTTGTATTTGTAACCTAGAGATATGAATACAAACCTTGCCACCACAGGTGTGACATTGCTCCGGTGCCCTCCCCCAGAACAAGCTTGGTCCACTGACCAGGCTCTATAAAACATGATGCTCCACCATCATTGGTGGCGAGCCAAACCCGGCTGGAAACCATGTCATCACTTTCCTGCCTTCCTGCACAACCAACCACAGTGGTGCAAAAGCAGGACAGGGAGTCTCCCTGCTCAGTTGCTCAGTGATGTGGTGCCATGGTTCGCATTTGTATCCCCAGGATATGAATATGAGGTGCCCATCTCTTAGGTAGATCAGTTCCCACAGTTTTGGCAGAGCATGCAAGAAAGAGCTCATGTCGACTAAAGGCCTAGCTTGCAATTATGCAATCCTTATATTAATAAACATATGGCCATGTGAATGTTTCATGGTGGATTGCCATAGGAAGAAATGTTTTATAAAAATGCTGGAAAGTTTTTGGTTCTCAAAAGCGTTCTGCCGCCTTCGGCATATTTCACTCAAAGGAGTAGGTACCTTGTATACCGAGAGAGAGAGACTTTTAAGAAAATATTCCTTCTCCCTTTCTGAGTTCCAGAAATCTTTTTAGCTTTTGGCAAAATAGGGTTTGAAATCATAACAACAGATGCACAACATTTCATGTTAGATTACCATTTTGATTGAAATACTCAGAACTGGACTGCAGGTCATTGTGTAAAGTGGTTTCCTAGTCAGGTCAAGAAAATAATCTGTTCAATCCTTTCGACTAAAGACATAATAGAAATGAATGAAGTTATTTTGGAAATATACTGTAGGAATGTTACATCTCCTATCAAAAGTGTACTATGGCTTGAATATCCCTAAAATATCTGTGATTTCAGTACTTCATACATGACAATTATGAGGGTGGGAACTCACTGGATTGCCTTCTCCCTCATTGTGCTACTGCAAATTTTTAACCATGACAAGAAACATAAATAGGGAATAACAAAGGAATAATATATGTTGCTGTTCTCCCACTGGAGGTCCATTTGGTAGTGGAGCTGATTTTACTCTTGGCTTCATCCAGCATCGGAGTCTTTTGTAAAATCAAAGGTTTTTAATGGTTTCTATTGCCCCATACATCTTTCAAATTGTACTTAATTGCTGTTATTGTGTCTCCTTCTGAGATCTTGAGATATAAGACAGGATATAAAAAAATCTAAATAAATAAATAAATAAATAAATAAATAAATAGAGATATTACAGTTAAGGAGCCTGATAGATGAGGTGAAATCCCTAATGCAGAATTAACTTGGATGCACAGATATTGAAACCATTTTTAAAAAATAGCTCTTGGAGTCTTGAGCATTGATAAACACATACTGTATCTCAGGACTGGGTTCCTTCACATCCATTAGTTTAGAACTACAACTTCTTTCCATTACAAAAATTAAGAAATTCATGAATTTTAATAAGCGGCTAATAAAACATATTGAAATGAAATTCTCTTTCATCCCAAAAATACATGCACAAAAAATTGCCTCATGGTGTAATTCTATATATGCATAGTAAGAAATAAGTCCCAGTCGGTTAAATGGGACTTGTTTCTATTTAAGTGTGTAAACAGGAATGCAGACTTAAGGTGGAAAAAATATTTGTGCTTATGAAGCAGATTTTGGGCATTGCATTTGCTGATTGCTTGCTTTTGTTATGAAATGATACCTGATGGCTCTGTCCTGCTGTGTGAATTAGTCACATATGTTCATGAATTTGGTTTTGCTCTGTGCAGAAATTGATACCCCCCCTTTACAATCAAGGGTGTTGGGTTTGCTATATTTCTCTCACAAAAAAAAAACTGCAACAGTATCTGGATGAATACAGAAATTGTGAAATCATGTCCGGGGCCGATATGCTAGCTTTCATCCGATTTCCTTGATTACCCTTCTGTTTATTCTTAGTGGTCTCTGGGGGACAGAAAATATCTGTCCACTTGAGATGATTTAAAATGCTGTACACGGGAGATTTAGATTCTGTTACTGACAATGGAAAATGAAAGTATAAACAAGTTTTCCACATACATGGCTGCAGGTGTTCTATTTCACAGAAACCAAAAAAAGAAGAAGAATATACTTTGATTCTTGTCACTCTTACCAATATACATTACTCTGTAGTAAAACAAGGAGCCTGACTGCTTTGGGGATGATGTATAATATACCATTTTCAAACCATGAAATTCTAGGCATTAGAGTTGGGTGGCAGAGTCATTGATAAGAATGACCTTTCCCACCAATGCAATCTTAACTGCAAAGTCTGCTAGTCTCTAGAAGTGCCTTAAGTTCCAGTTCCAAAGCATATCATACTGGTAGAATTCTGCAAGGGGTTGCTAACAACTGACACACAGCAATAATAAGAATGTGCACACCTTTTGAGTATCAGTTGTAAAACATTGGTAGCAAAATATATCCCAGTGAAATCACGCAAGATACATGCCTATGTAACACAAAGGAAACATTTATTTATTTATTTATTTATTTATTTATTTATTTATTTATTTATTTATTTATTTATTTATTTATTTATTTATTTATTTATTTAATTAATTAATTAATTAATTAATTAATTAATTAATTAATTATACAAGTTAGATGCCTCATGGTACCCAAAGGACTCTGGGTGGTTTACAATTAAAATGAACAGTTAAAACAATTAAAACATTAAAATGTCAATGAACAATTAAAAACAATAAAACATTTACATACAAAACACTAACATTGCCATCAGGACCCACAATCTATGTTATGCTAGTTAAAAAACTTCTGAAACAGGAAGGTTTTTACCTGGGGCCGAAACGCCATCAGAGTTGGTTCCAGGCGGCTCTCACTTGGGAGGGTGTTCCATAGCCTGGGGGCAGCTGCTTAAAAGGCCCTATATACCTACAAGTCATCCCTTTCACCTCCGTCAGGGATGGCTCTTTCAGGAAGGCTCCCTGGCAAGATCTTGTTTGTCAGGTAGGTTCATATGGAAGGAGGCAGTCCTTCAGGTATCCAGGACCTAAGCCATTTATGGCTTTATATATCAAAAGAAGCACTTTGAATTGGGTTCAGGCAGCAACTGGTAACCAATGAAGGTTATGCAGAATCAGCATGATATGGTCCCTGGTGTCCCCACCACTCACCAGCTGCACTGCACAATTCTAAGCCAGTTGCAGTTGCTGGACCTTCTTCAAAGGCTGCCCTGCGTAAAGTGCATTGCAGTTATCAATATGGGATGTTACCAGTGCCTGTATAACTATCATGAGGCTCTGCTCATCCATGTAGTGGCATAGCTGGTATATCTTCCAAAGCTGAAGAAAGGCACCCCTGGCCACTGAATCCACCTGGGCTTCCAGAGTTAGACCGGTGTCAAGGATCACCCCCAAGCTATGGACCCTATTCCTTAGGGGGAGTGCAACCCTGTCCAGAACAGGGAGATGGCCTTCTAGCCTGGCGGAGCACCCACTAATAGAACTTCTGACTTCTCTGGATTGAGTTTCAATTTATTAACCCTTATCCAGTCCATTATCTGGCCCAGACATGAGTTCAGCACAGAAACAGCCTCACCTGGATTGGTGGAAAATGAGAGGTAGAAATGTGTATTGTCAGCATATTGTGGACTTTCCAGCCCAAACCTCCCAGTGACCTCTCCTAGCGGTTCTATGTAGATGTTGAAGAGCATGGGGGACAGTATTCAGCCCTGCGGAGCCACATAACATAAACTTGTCACAGTGAGCCGACAAGTGGTCCAGACCTCCACTGTATCTCCCGATTGAAGAAGATCCTGAACCACCCGAAACAGCTCCACTGGATGGCAGTCTGAGGAAGCAATACAGTTGATGAACTATTGCCTTTTTGTCAACAATATCACCACAGAATAGGCCCAATAGTGGACTGTAAGCCATGTTCGATCAGACTCACAGCAATATTTTCCCCACCTTCACTCCAGCTGTCTCCCCTCTCGCTTCATTGCCCGCAGCTCAGATGTATACCAAGGAGTTGTCCAGGCTCTGCGACCTGAACATAGTTTAATAAAGTTCATAGGATTAGACTGGCAGTTGTTACCTGGAATCATTGCATCCGTGAAAAGAAGTACACAGTGGTACCTCAGTTTAAGAATGCCTTGGTTAAAGAATAAATTTAGAAAGAAAATTTAAAATGGAGTGCCCACTTTGCCTTTTTTTCTGACCTCTGTAACAAATGAATTGGTTTTCAGTGCATTCCTATGGGAAACTGGATTTTGGTTTAAGATTTTTTCGCAATACAAAACAGACCGGAGAATTAATTAATTGCTTAAACTGAGGTACCACTGTGCATATTGATACACAGATGAGCCTTAATTTTGATGGTCAAAGATTGCTTTGGTTCATTCTGGAGTTAAACCATATTTGGGATCAATGCCAACTGTGACAAACATGGGCTCCTGCTCTCCCCCCTCCTCTCAAGGACTATGAAATTTTGTAGGACCCCTCGAGGGGGCTCAGGTTTTGGAAGAGCCAATCTAACAATCTGACAGTCTTCTTCATAGGCTGTTAATTGTTCTCGAAGTCCTCCGGTGAAGCAGGTCTCTATAGCAACCCAACTTGTGGTCCCATGCCCAGCTCAGGTCCCGAAAAAGAGGCAAGGACAGCAAAGCCTGCAAACCTGCCTCTCTCAGTCAAGGTCCTTTCTTCAGCAATAGACAACTATTATACAAATTGCCATGATGGAAGTGTGCTTGGTAGCTTTTCATTTCCTTCTGTGACCAGAATGATGACAAGTGATCTCTGGAGGGAAGGGCAAAGAGTGCCTGGCTGCTTTGCATTTCTTTCAGAAATTGTGTTGAAATGTTTTTACAATTGTAGCTTTGCCTTTGATTGGGCACGTGTATTGCATGTGTGTGTGTGTGTGTGTGTGTGTGTGTGTGTGTGTGTGTGTGTGTGTGTGTGTGTGTGTGTGTGTGTGTGTGTGTGTGTGTGTCTATTGGTCTCCTCTGTAAATGGATATAGACTGATCTGGCAAACAAACATAAAAATGTGTCCACCATTTTAGCTGTTCAGAACTGGATTCCTCTGCTGCATTCCCATTTCACTACTACAGATCTGAAATCTGTTCAAGAAGGAAGGAGGTCTGATTGGGTACACAATACTTGAATAGAAGCACACTTAGACACGGCATCATGCTGAACATAGACCATGCAAGCACAGAACTGAAGTATTTAAAAGGATCATCTTTGTGGTCTCTCCTAAGACTTCACACTAACCTAAACATTAAAAAGAACCCAAAGTGATTGATTGGGGGATGGGGGATGGGATGCAAGCAGGGAATGCTGTTTTGCAACAAGGCTCTAACTCTATGGAAGAACATGGTCCAGTGCTCAATCATAATTATCTCAAGGAAGGACTATGGTCGAAAAACATGGAAGACAACCCAAAGTTGAATGGATCAATCATTTGACTTCAGAGGACTTCTTTGTATGCTTCTTCTTCTGATATGCATCCACAACTCTTCGATAGAAACAACATAAGGAAGCAGAGATCTGGGCACACTACTCCTCCCATAGCTAGTACAGAGGGTGGAAATGATGAAACCCCCTCCCCTCCATTGCACATTCCCCAGCATGCCGCCAAATGTTGGCTGTGTGGTTATGACAAAATCAAATGCAAAATATCTTTCAAATGGAATTAGAGTACATTTTATTTTCACACTGACTTGTACAGTGGTTCCCCCGCCCTTTCGCGGTTCATATATTGCGGTCCCGCTATATCGCGGAATCGCAGTATATGAAAAAAGGCCCCTTAGGCTAAGTGGGGGAAAGTCCTGTTTCAAGCCTCCCATACTTACCACAGGACTGGAGCTGCCCCAAACAGGCCTGCGAGGGCCTTCCTGGGCCTTCTGGAGGCCCCAAAAGGGCTACCCTGCGAACCGGAAGTGACTTCCGGATCACTGAAAATCATTTCTGAGGCCTCCAAGAGCCTTTCTAGGCCTGATGGAGGCCCCAGAAATTATTTCCAGTTTACCGGGAAGTACAAGAGCCCCCAGCTAGGCTCCCCCAGGCCTAACTTGAACTGCATCCCCATAGCACGGATTTTAAATTATCATGGGTAAGGCCAGGTCCCTAACCCCAGTAATAGGTGGGGGATCACTGTACAACTTGAAAAGGAGACATTCATTTTCTGTGTGCCTTGTTTTAAAGGACAGTTGAGAGGACAGTGAATGACATTGCCAGTACATCAGCAAGAATAGGAGTGGCAGGCGATACGGCATGGTCCCCAGGAAGCTCAGGATAGGAAAATGCAGCCTTCCACATCCAGAAGGCCACATTTGACTCACAGAATAAAATGCCTGAATGGTAACATTCACGTATTTACATGCACCAGCCCGTAGGTGAATCAGTGTCTCAATATATGTTGCATTTCAGTGAAAGATACATAGCACGTGGCACTGGATTTAAACATCAATTGAACATTAATGACATTTCAGGGAAGGATACAAAATAATCTAATCCTTCAATCACATGTCAGGGATGTTTGCTCTTGAATCATGGCATGCTTATGCCTTGTGCCCCGGTAATAGTGCCTTTTTCTAGTAACAAATTGATTTAAAACGCTAAAAGCTTTTGGTCCTCTATCTTTCAAAAAAAATCTATTATGTCAGAGTGTAGGCTTTTCATTAAAAGCAATTTTATATTAACACAGCAGTGTAAAAAGCACTGTAAACCAACTCTGACCATCTTGGTCAATATAAATGAACAGAACTCTCTTATAGAGGTTTTTTTTTAAAAAAAACACCATTTGTTTTATTTTTCACTGCGGTGACTGTTATCTTTAGGAGCTCTGTACCATTGTGAAAATTGCTACCATTAATTCTTAACCCGCTCACATTGTGAAAACAGATAAACTTCTAGGGCTTTTTACTGCAAACTAACTGTTAGGCAGTATTTAAGATGACATATGATCCATTATTTTTCTTGCAAACTTTTCCTCCCTACTTTAGAAATGCCAGAATTTTTATCATCATTAATTATTGGTGTCAGAAAAACTCCTTGAAGTAACAAGCTACAGACTTTACCACCTGAACCCCTGGTGCCTACATTATTAATAGCATGTAGACAATATTCAATGGGCAATCAAGAAGTCAACCTCCAGAGATGTGCAAATTTCGTCATCATGATTTCCTTCTGCATCCCCAATTACACAACCACGAGCAAGAAAAATCCATCTTGTCTGTTACAAATGTTATTTCAGTCATTTCTTTTAAAGCACTTAAAATGACACATACTTTGGGGTTGTGTTCAGTGGAGCAAAGTAAGAAGATCATAAGTTTAACCTACAGAGAGTTAGCTGAGGTTGTTCATCATTAAACTTGAATGTCAGCTCAGCTCAGTATATAAGAAAACAGGAAATTAACTGAGAAAATTCTCTTCTTTCAGAGACCTAGCCATTTCTGATAAATATCACAAGGCTTTCCTGCATGTTGCCTGGCATATAAATGACAGGCAAGCACACATGGTGCATATTGGGACAATTTCATTTACAGAGCACTGCTATCCATTGTGGGTCAGAAGATATACAATAGGGTTCATGTTTCATTGTTCAAATGTTCTTCAAAATAAGGCATAGTGGTAATGGCATATTGCCTCTATGTCCCAGAAGTTGGCTTTATCTTATTTGATTTATTTATCTATGCCAATATACTGAGCTAGATCCCATTGTTAGTCCCAACTAGACCAAACTGTACTTGGGTAATTGCTTGCTGAAGAAATCCTATTTGTTTAGTAGGATACCTTTGCTTCAGTTTTTCAGCACTCCAATCCCTTACAGAGATATTAAAATGTCAGGTTTAATGGGCTAAATGAATTAGTTACAAACTAAGAAGACTGTAGAGCTGTTTCCCGTATAGAGTGCAAGCTGAGTTGCCATATTGCATATTTGAAATCACATTTTGGGTTCCTAGGACTACACAGTGCACAGCATTATTTGCTGTTCTGGGCAGGGAATTTCAGGTCTCCCTCCACCCAGCCATCTCAAAGTGTGTGGCTGTCTTGTGCTGTATTACACATAGGCACAGTGAGTTATCCAGTGGAGACCAACTTAGCTGCAACTGTATTTCATGAAATAGACAAACTACAGCATTTCCTTTCAATCAAAAATTATCTATTCTCTGAAAACAATACAAAGGAACTGGAAAATGTGCATGAGAGAGAGACTAAAATGATTACTGGGCTGGGGCACCTCCCTTATGAGGAAAGGCTAAAACATTTGGGGCTCTTTAGTCTGGAAAAACAGCGTGTGAGGGGGGAATATGATTGAGACGTACAAAAGAATGCAGGGCATGAGTAAAGTGGATAGAGGGAAGCTCTTCTCCCTCTCACAAAATAGCAGAACTAGGGGACATACACTCAGATTGAGGGCTGGGAGAGTAAGAACAGACAAAAGAAAATATTTTTTTCACCCAGCGCGTTGTTAGTCTGTGGAACTCCCTGCCACAGGATGTGGTGATGGCATCTGGCCTGGATGCCTTCAAAAGGGGATTGGACAGAAAAGTCCATCACAGGTTACAAATCATGATAGAGATGTATCATCTCTAGGCTTAAAACTGGGGTACTTCAAGGAACAGATGCAGGGGAGTGGTATCAGGAGACAGATATCTAGTCTCGTGCGCTCCCAGACACATCTGGTGGGGCCACTGTGAGATACAGGAAGCTGGACTAGATGGGCCTTTGGCCTGATCCAGCATGGCTCGTCTTATGTTCTTATGTTCTTATGTTCTTATTCCTTTTACCTCCCCAAAGCTTTTATATGCACACCAATATATGGGAGCAATTCAGAGAGCCCTTGGTAACCTTGTTTCATTTTTTCCAATGCATAACATGCTGTTGTTTTCATGTAAATATGAAAATGGAGCAAAAAAATATGCAACTTAAAAATGGCAACAAGACCCCTCATTGAGAGAAAGGCAGGGCATACAACTCTCTGATTATGATCTTTAGTAATGATGGATTATGACTAGGGCAAAGGAGCATCTTTTCTGAAATTTTGAGAAGAGACATATCCTTGCCTCACTCCGTGCTTTACCAACAGTCCATATTGTTTCCCATGTCACCTTAGAATCATTGAATCATCGAATCATAGAGTTGGAAGATACCTAAAGGGCCATCCAGTCCAACACCCTGCCATGCTGGAACCCCCATCAAAGTACCCCCGAGAGATGGCCATCCACACTCTGCTTAAAAAACTGCAAAGAAGGAGACTCCGCCACCCTCTGTGGCAACATATTCCACTGCTGGACATCTCTAACCATGAGGAAATTATTCCTAATGTTCAAATGGAAACTAGTTTCCTTTAGTTTGAAACCATTCATTGCTCCAAGTCCTAGTCTCTGAAGCTATGGAAAACAAACCTGTCTCCAATTTGATGACATTTCAAATGTTTCAACATGGCTATCGTATCCCCTCTCAACCTTCTTTTTGTAAGGCTAAACATTCCCAGTTCCCTAAGCTGCTCCTTGTAAGACATTTCTTCCAGACCTTTAATAATCCTGGTCACCATAGAGTGGTAGTATCACTTCCTTTGATCTAGACAATATGCTTCTTTTGATGCAGCCAATAATCGCATTCACTTTCTTGGCCACTGTGTCACACTACTGACTCATGTTCAATTTGTGGTCCATCCTGACTCCCAGAGCCCTTTCACACATACTATTATCCAGCCAGGTGTCTCCCATCCTTTATCTATGCAATTCATTTTTCTACCTAGATGCAGGACCCTACATCTCTCTGTGTTGATACTCATTCCATCAGCTTTGGCCCAGCACTCTAATCTTTCAAGGTCATTTTGGATCCTATCCTCTAGGGAATTAGCCACCCCTCCCAATTTGGTATCATCTGCAAATTTAATTAGCATACTCTCTATTCCTTCCTCCAAGTCATTAATAAAGATATTAAACAGCACTGGACCCAGAACAGAACTCTAGGGCACCCCACTAGTCACCTTTCTCCATGCTGAGGAGAAGCCATTTATGATCACCCTTTGGGTGCCATCAGTCAACCAATTACAAATCCATCTATCCCACATTCTACTAACATATTTGCAATTATATAACAGGGAACCTTATTGAAGGCATTACTGAAATCAAGATAAGCAAAATCCACAGCATTACCCTTATACACCAGTCCTGTATCAATGAAAGAGATCAAATTAATCCGGCATGACTTGTTTTGCGGAAACCCATGTTGAATTATAATAATGACAGCATTGCTTGTTAAATCATTGCAGACTGCTCTACAATAATCTGATCTAGAATATTTCCAGGAATAGATGTCAAGCTGACTGGACAGCAATTATTTGGGTCTTCCTCCCCCGCCCCCTTTTAAAGATGGGGACAACATTCACCCTCGTCAAATATTTGGGGATTTCCCCTGTTCTCCAAGAATTCTCAAAGATAATTGCCAATTGTTCTGAAATTACTTCTGCCAGTTCTTTTAATACCCTTGAGTATAATTGATCTGTCCCCTGGAGTCTTAAATTTATTTAGGGTTTCCATTTATACCTGTACTACCTCCTCACCTATCCTATGTTGCAGTTACCACCCTACTTCATCTACTCTTTGTCCTGACTGAAAACTTTTTTCCTTTTTTGGAGAAAACTGAGGCAAAGGTGTTGAGTAGTTCTGCCTTTTCCTTATCTCCTGTTAGTAACTGGCTGGCTATCACTGCCATTGCAGAGACCCTATCATTTCCTTATTTTTCCTTTTGCTGAAGATATATCTAAAATAAAACAAAACACATTTTTACTATCTTTAATCTCTCTGGCAAGTCTAACTTCATACTGTGCTTTAGCTTTTTTTTTTTACCACCCCCCTGCATATACTGGCTATTTGCTTGTATTCCTCTTTGGTGCATTCCCCATTTTTCTATTTCCTGTATTTTTTATACTTAGCTAACTTGAAAGTTCTTTAGTCAACCATTGCTTCTTGTTGGAACCATTTTAGATTGTTCCTTTAATATATCACTTTTCAGGAATTATCATCCATCTTGGACTCCCTTCTCTTTCAGTGCCATTGTTCATGGAATTACAGCCAATAATTTCCTATGTTTACAAAAATTGGCTTTCTTAAAGTCCAGGATGCTTGTCTGATTATACTTAGCTTCCCCTTCCCACTGTATAATAAATTCCAAAAGATCATGGTCACTTCTACCTAAAGATCCCACCACTTCAACCCCATTTACAAGGTCCTCCCTATTGGATAAGATCAGATCATGGGACAGATAGGTCAAAGCAACAGCCAGTGAGTATGTATGTGTAAGATATTCAGTTGAATCAGAGTGGCGGGGGGGGGGATCTGCATTTGCTTGCAGTCTGGCTAGCAACACAAGCACACAAGGAAAAGATAATAGAAAATGTTGATATTCCCTCTTATATTACTACTGAGCAAAGTTTTACTGTACATAATTGGGGACTCCCAATTCATTGCTGTTTAGAAGGTGGTGTGACTTGTTCATTGCAACACTTGGCTGCTGTGTGTTAAAATATTCTTTGGGCAGGCTGCAATGAGTGATCATAAATATAAATACAAAATAGAACATAAAAGTATAAAGAAGCACCACATAACACAACAAGAAAAAGTAAATACATCTGAAAACTAAACATTTTTCATTTTTCAATTTGTCCCTGTCTCTTGTGGTAACACATTTTTTCAGAGCTGTGCTGAAACAACCTATGGCCTTACTAATCCAGCATTCTGTTTACTCACTGGTTGTTCAATTGCCTAATGGGAATACACCTGTGGGCAACTGTATCCTTCATCTCACATGAGATAGTAGTGAATACACAGAGGTCTGCCACCTTTAATCATGGAAGTAATATACTTCATAGCTATCTGTTAGCCATTGATAGATCTTGCCTTTATAACCTGAGTTCATTCATTGGTGCACAAAATTGTTCTTCCAAAGAAATGTCAAGGCCCTTTTTGTCTTTGTTTTTGTTTTGTACAGTTCCTTATCTTTGCATAGGATTAGAGTTGGACAGCTCTTCAAATAAATTTCAAAATGACACATGCAAAATCTAGGAGGTGATGACTTTAAAAGATCTTAACACTTTTTGTTTGTCTCCTTTATCTGTTGTTCCATTAGTTAGCAACAAAGAAAGTACAACAGACTAGGAGTGGGTAGATGATTGACATGGAGCATATGATAGCAGAGACAGAATTCATCCTCCACCAGCTCCACAGAAAGCCCTCTCAATCATGCTTCTGGGAGACAGAACTATCAAAGAGCTAGTTTCAAAGTTTTCTACATATGTGCCCATTACACTCATCCCAGTTTGGCAAACATGTTGTACTGAATACTGGTGATCCAGGTTCAGAGTTGAAACCACCCAAGCTATGAACCGGATTCTTCATGAGAAGCAGGGTCCCAAACAAAACAAAACAGATAAGGTCCATAACCTCTCAGATGCCTTTTGATTTACAGAGAGTGCCTTCCTTCCTTGTTTAACTTTCAGTCAGTTTATATTATCCAGTCCATTACTTACATTACACTGGTTTAGACGTAAAATAGCTTCCTTGGATTTAAAACAGAAAAGAGAAAGAGGAGTGGTTGTCATTGCATATAGATGGCAATGAGCTTTCAAATGCCACAGAATTTCTCCCTGAAATTTCATGCAAGTTTCCAATACTTTCGGGGATTACTAGCAATTCAAGAGGAAACCACACACCAGTATCACAGTCTCAAACAGGTGCGTTACAGCACCATCTTTGGAAGATGTAAAGTTTGGCACTGTAAACAGTAGGTGTTTTTATAACCATGTCCTTTTTCATATAGACCTTACAGAATCATATTGTGGTCTGTGGTACCAAAACCAAGAGTTTGGTCCTGTAGAACTTCAAGGAACACATTATTCAATTACTCATATATCTGGAAGTTGAGACATGGCAACTGGACTTCTTTCTTGAGAGGTTGAAATGTTTCATTACTCAGCCAAACAGTTTCATCAGTTTGAGCCTCAGACTGATGAAGCTGTTTGGATGAGCAGGAAAACGTTTCAATCTCTCAAGAAAGAAGTCCAGTTGCCATGACTCAACTTCCAGATAAACTCACCTGGATGACTGAGAATCTTCACAGACAATCACTCATATAGATTGTCCACCAAAGTGATCAAAGCTCTGTCCATCCCATAAGAAGAATGACATGATTTCAAATACCTTTAACAAGAATGAAACAAATTTTAGATAATAAATGTGATCTAGGAAAATCTTGCTGTGTGGCTGGGAACATGGCTCCTTTTGGAGCCAAGCAGTTAGAGTAAGAAGATGCCATTCAATCAGGTCTGATCGGCCTGGTTGGGTGGTGACATGGCACAGCGTAGGAAAGTGCATACTATAGAAGCCAGGAGCAACAGGGCAGCATCTTCATAATCCAGAGTCTGAGAAGATTCTCAGCCATCCATGTGAGGTTATCTGGAAGCTAATTCATGGCAAGGGATTTCTTTCCTTTTCTTGTGAGATCAATCTCACAAGAAAAGAAGTCCAGTTGCCATGACTCAACTTCCAGACATAGTCAAGAGGCAATTGATTGCAGCAGCTGTTGCAGTAGAATAGATACAGCAGCAATAGGTAGGCATACCACCTGGTATTTGAGGCCGTAGGTCCACTAGACTTTAGATCAGGGCTGTCCAAACTTTGGCCCTCCAGATGTTTTGGACCACAGCTCCCAAAATTCCAAGCCTGTATTGCCAATGACAAACATCTGGAGGGCCAAAGTTTGGACACCACTACTTTAGATGGGAAAAGAGTTGGCGTCATGGTAGCTTTCCAGATTGGGGACGGGGAGGAGTGTCAGTTTTGTCCCTGCGTATGCAATTTTATTTCACAGGATATAACTGGGCTGTGCAGAGTCTGATGCAAACATTCCTATTGTTGTTGACAATTGAACCCAGGAGGAAGGTATGTGCCTCTTTTTGCTAATACTGCTACCATTTTGATCCTATGAGCAGCTATAAGAAGAAAACAATAGCAAGCCATTTATTGACTGCCATCGAATGCATTGCTAGTACAAAGAATAGGTTTATCGCCTGTTTTACAGTCCTCTGGATGCTTATTTTAGGGCAATTGGCTACAGTTCCAGTGCTGAGATGCCACAATATGGCTCGATAGAAATATCCCAGAAAAAGACACACTTTGCACATTGTTTCTATATTTGAGAGGGGTAGTTTGGGAAAATGTCCACAAGCATCTAAACAGAAAGCATGTTTTAAGCTTTGGGAGCGCATTCCCTTGTGGAGTCTCTCTCAGCCCAGAACGCAACCAGATTGGAATTGTTTTATATTACAAGAAAGTAAAAGGTGTTGAGCATAGACAGCTTGACAAATGCTGTAGTAAAATTTAAGTTGACTCTTAGAATAATAGAGAATACACAGACAATAAAATTTGAGTTTATGAAAAACAATACCCTAGTAGGCGATAATCCAGATTTCCTGCCCACTAAAATTGTACTGATGTTTTAATAGAGAAAGGCATGGCACATACGTCAACAAATACTACAGTAGATAAAATCCCGAAGTAACAACATAGATTAAAATGCCAGGCAGCCTATTATGACAGTTGTGATGAGGCTGTTGATGATGATGATGATGATGATGATGTCGATAAGCAAAGGGAAGATAATTGTTTTAGGGAATTCGGAGCCTTCCCATAGCTATACATATAAAATCTGTTTTTTTTATAAATAAAAAAAGCATCTGGCATACCAGATGGTTTATATTTGAGAACTCAACCAAAAAAGCAAAATTCACAAAGTCCAAAATTAAAAGGCTTCCGGCACAGCTGATCACTCATATTTATCCTACTATTAGTCTCTTCATTACATTTTGGTAATCGTCTGTGAAAGAGAACGTTCACATTGCATTCTGCAGAAAGAAAATAACACAAAGGATTCTTTTCCTCCTTTAGTCACATGCACACTGGACCATTAGATTTTGGGAATGAGATCAAAAGGCACATCTACAAGCCTACCCAGGCATTCCAATTACATAGCATATCAATGAGTGAAGGAGGATCATGAGAGCAACTGATTATAAGTGAAGCATTTATCAGTTACATATATTGTTTTTGGAGACAACAGTGAACTATGAACTATGAATCCTGGGACTGGAAATCCTTATGAAATCACTGGATGAAAACTGAGACAATCTGTAATACTTTAGTTACTTTCAAAACTTACTTTGAATGGCATTTTAAGACATTTCTCATTATTTATTTATTTATTTATTTATTTATTTTTATTTATTTATTTTATTTATTTATTTATCTATATTTGTTTGTTTGTTTGTTTGTTTTTGTTTGTTTGTTTTTATATTGCACCGATTTCCCAAGAGGGAACTCTGGGTGGTTCATAGAAAATATGCAATAAATCCAAGAAATAATAATAATAATAATAATAATAATAATAATAATAATAATAATAATAATAATAATAATAATAATAATAATAAAATTAAAGTGAAAAATACCCAACAACAAACAAGTAATTGGCAGGAGGCATAAGACAACTGATAACAGGCACAAACCTCAAAACAGGGAAGAATAATACACACCCTAGTGATTGCTGAAGGCATTCCTAAACAGCCAGGTTTTAACAGCTTTTATGAATGATGCCAGGGAAGGAGCCTGGCGTATCTTGCTCAGTAGTTTGTTCCAGAGAGCTGTGCCAACCACCTAGAAGGCCTGATTGCACATTGCAACCTTACGGGCCTCCCCGGGAGGTGGCCACCTGGATTGAGAGAGCCATGGAGGATCGGGTGGGCCGGGCCAGTTCTGATCTTAGGCATTCTTCAGGCGATATACTCTTACCAATTCTTAGAGGAACTGTATGGGTTTTGGTCTGAAAAGCCAAGGAAAAATGTGGGGACCAGCAGGTTACATTTTAAATGAATACAGTTTGTGGCAAAGATCATTACTGATTACAGGGCACATGTGTTGTGACTGCAAGCTCCGCGGGCGGCTCGTCCGCCAGCGGAGCCAATTTGCCCCTCGCGAGAGTGGCAAGTGGCGAGACAGGACAATGACGTCCTGGGGAGGAAGGGGGGAGGAGCGCCCTCTAAAGGGCGGCTCCTCCCCCAAAGAGACAGTCAGTTGTCTTCCGGCGTTCGAGGAGTGAGCACCCGAACGCCGGAGGCTTGGCGGGCGCCACGTGGCGGGCGCCATTTTGTGTAGCCGCATTGGCGGCGAAGAGGAGTAGAACCCGCTCGCCGGGCCGGAGGCTTTTGCCAGCCCTGGCGAGTGGGGCTAGAGCAGTGGAGAGCGGCGCGGTGGCGGTCGAGCCGCAGCGTAGCGGAGCGGGGTGGCGCGACCAGCACCGGACGAGCGGCGGCGGATCGGGGGAGCGGCAACGGCCCTCCCCCACCGAGTGAGCTAGGCCGTGCGGCTGGGGCAGCGCTCGGAAGAGGCGGCCGCTCGGCTCCGGCCCCAGCGGGCCTGATCGGGGTGGGGGTGGGAGCGAAGGACACCCAGGGGAGCCGGGTGGGTGGCCGGGTACAGGCCGCGCGGGAGCGCGGCTGAGCGACAGGACCTCGGACGCCCCTCACAAGTTTATACCCCACTCAGGGATGGCCGACTGGGGCGGGTACTTTACAGGAAGAACTGCTGCGGGTGGACGGGTGGGACCAGCTCTCCTTCACCTCACCGTCCTCGCCCCCCCCCCGCACCGCCATCGCCCCCCCACTGCCATCGCCCCCCCACCGCCATCGCCCTGTGGGAGGCTGGCGCGGGACAAGCTTGCAGGAGGGCCCCCAGCGAGGATAGGTCCCGGGGGTGAGTGGGCGAAGCAGGCCAGCGAGGCAAGTCCGGGAGGGCACAAGCTAGACCCAAAGGCCTGTGCATAGAGGGACAACCCTCTGTGGTAGTAGGTCCACGTAGTGGGCGGCCTGTCCCAGTAGGGGCCCGGCTAGGCCACTGGCCGGGCGAGTGGTATCTGGGGCATTAGCGAGGCCCAGCCGGCCTGGTGGCCACGTGGTCAGGCATTGCTAGGCTGTGGAGCCGGGCAGGGGGAGCAGGATGGCACCAGGCAGAACACGTAGGAATGGCAAAGGGCAGCGGCCTGTGGCCAGGCAGCCTGCGCAACAGGCCCAGTCACCAAATGGGGGAAGAGAGGATGAGCAATTAGCCACCTTACAACAAATGGAGGCCCGCCTCAAGGCGTTGGAAGCATCCAGGGGGGTGGCGCCCCCAGGGCCGCAGCCGAGCGCACCTCCCCAGAAAGGGGCAGATCCTGCAAGGGCTCAGAAACGGGCTCAGGTGACGGCCATGATAAAGGATATGTCTCTCCGCTTCGCAGCGCTCGAGCAGCAGGAGGCAGCACCAGGACCATCGGCAGGGGCCAGCGCAGCCCCAGCCGCAGCGAAACGGCCGCGCCCGGCACAGCAGGACCCAGATGAGGACGAGGTCCTACCAGTGGAGCAGGCGGAAGAAGAACAGACCATGGCGATGACAACGGAGAGTGCAGCACCTAGTGAGTTGGCATGCGCGCCCAAACCTGCACCCACCATTACTTGGCCTTGGCCTGGCAGTGGCGTCCTGGCCGGGATGGCCGCCCCATCGCAGGGGGCGAACAAGGTGGCACCTGCCCTGCCGATGCTGTCGGCAGTGCTCCCTGCGTGGGGGCCCATCCCGGCCTGGATGCCCGGCCCGGCGGCCACGTTCATGGCGGCGAGACCAGGGCAGCTGTCGCCCACCGTCAGCGGGTCCGGCCAGCTGAACGCGCCGCCGGGGGGGGACACAACCACATTGGGCGCCGGCCCCGTGGCCAGGATGGCCGGGGATAGGGCACATGGCAGGCGGGATGTCGCCGTGGCCAGGGACGGGCGCAGCCCCGGGCTACCCAGGGGTGGCGGCGGCCGCCATGCCGTTTGGTGATTACGCATCCCCTTTTGGCCACCACTTGTCACAGTCCACAAGGGAAAAAAATTGGAGGGGGGAGTTCATTGATATTTTCAGCTTGCTTAACCGCGAGCTGGATACGAAGGAACTGGAGAAAGAGGACCCGCAGGACAGGGAGCGGCGGCTGAAGAAGAAGCCTGAGAGATCCTGGGCCACGTGGCTGCCGGGATACCTGATATTCATGTCCCTGACCCTGCAGGCCCACCCTTGGCGGGCCCAGGCGATGCTCAAATACTTGGATATTATATATAGGGCATATGTGGACTTCCCGGCACACACCTGGCTTAGGTATGATGAGGAATTCCGCCGTAGAGCGGCACTTGACCCCTACATCCGTTGGGACGAGCCGTTGCCCCCCCTTTGGCTACAATTCATGATCCCAGCGAGACCGGTTCTAGGAGACAGGTACGACAGCAGACACACAATAAGGAAAGGGGCAGCAAATACACCTGCCGCATTGCGGGCCAGCCGGTTCAAGCCCGGCTGGTTTGTTGGGAATACAACGGCCAGGGCGTATGTAACAGGAGACCCTGCCGCTTTAGACATGACTGCGCCGTGTGCGGAGCACAGCACCCGGCAACCACCTGCCACAGAGCCCGTCCACAGCAAGGAAAGCCCAAGGAGGGGGGAGGATTCAAGAAGCCTGGAGGCGCCGACGGACCTCCTGCAAAAGGGGCCCAGCCCAATTAAACTGGAGGTGGTGAGGCGCTGGGCAGCTGCCTACCCCGACCGGGAGGCGGCACGTTTCTTAGTTCAAGGTTTTCAATTTGGTTTTCGTATTCCGTTCGAGGGACCGCGCACACCCCGGCTGGCGAATAACCTGAAATCCCTGGACACTGCAGAGGGGGTAGCGGAAGAGAAGATAGTCAAGGAAGTGAGGGAGGGACGGGTCCTGGGCCCCTTCAAGGACCCGCCCGTACCAAATCTGAGAGTGTCCCCAATTGGCCTAGTCCCAAAGAAGGCACCGGGGGAGTTCCGGTTAATCCACCACTTGTCCCATCCTAGTGGGGCGTCCCTTAACGACGGGATACCACAAGAGCTCTGCACGGTAAAGTACACCTCCTTCGACGCGGCCGTGCGCATGGTGCGCACCTGCGGGGTGGCGGCAGAGATGGCGAAATGCGACATTAAGTCCGCCTTCCGCCTTCTACCCGTACACCCGGAGGACTTCGAACTACTGGGCTTCCGCTTCAGAGGCCAGTTCTACATGGACCGGGCCCTCCCATTTGGTTGCTCCGTATCTTGTGCCATTTTCGAGACATTCAGCTCCTTCGTGGAGTGGCGCCTGCGCCAATCCACGGGTTGGGCAAGCACGGCACACTACCTGGATGACTACCTTTTCTGTGGCCCCGCGGGCTCCGGCAGGTGCGGGGCCTTGCTGGACCGATTCCGCTCATTGGCCCGTGAGCTGGGGCTCCCTTTGGCCGAAGAAAAGACCGAAGGGCCCAGCCCGGTGCTTACCTTCCTGGGAATAGAAATAGACACCAAGGCCCAGGCTTGCAGGCTCCCCCAGGATAAACTGCAGGCCCTGCGCAACAGGGTACGGCAAGCTCAGCAGCGCCGCAAACTTTCCTTGAGGGAGCTGCAGGAATTAGTGGGCCACCTTAACTTTGCGTGCAAAGTGGTAGCCCCGGGGCGGGCGTTCCTATGACGACTCTGCGCAGCTATGAGCGGGCTTGGGCGGCCCTCCCATAGAACCAGTGTGACGGCCAAAATGAGGGAAGATCTAGACGTATGGGGCCTGTTCCTGGATGGTTTCAATGGGATATCATTCTGGAGGGACGAGATCCGGCTGGGCGCTCAATTCCAAGTTTACACCGACGCGGCCGGTGGCCTGGGATTCGGCGTCTATTGGAAATGGGAATGGTGTAGTGGCGTATGGCCTCCCACCTGGCAGGCGGAGGGCATTACGCGGGACCTCACGTTCCTCGAGTTGTTCCCTATCTGGGTGGCCCTTTACATTTGGTCCAAGGAATGGGCCAATTCGGTCGTGCACTTCTAGTGCGATAACCAGGCGGTGGTTTGTGTCTTAAGCAACCTGACATCGCGATCACCCCGGGTTATGAGGCTAGACCGGGTATTCGTATTACGGGCCTTACAATTTAACATCGTGGTGCACGCCCGACATGTCCCGGGGGTCAACAATGACATTGCCGATTCCTTGTCCCGCCGACAGGCCGAGCGATTCCGGGCCATTGCCCCAGAAGCGGCCGACCACCCTATGGAGATCCTGGCAGAGGTATGGCAGGTTGAAGAGTCGAGGCTGACAGAGCTTTATGCCGCTCTGTCGCGCCTAGAACTCAACGGGGCTACGCATCAGTGATGGCCGAATTTACAGCATTTAGGGACACGCAAGGCTTGGACCAGATATGGCCTCTGCCCATAGAGCACCTCCAGCAGTTTCTCGTATACCTGCACCGCAGGGGTCTAGCACCAAGTTCATTACAGGGCAAATTGGCCGCCTTGGCCTTTTATGCTAGGATTAGGGGACACACGGACACGACAAAGGATTTTAGAGTCCGGGGGATGGTGTTGGGCTGGTCCCGGGTGCGGGGACGGACTCCGGACACTCGCTTCCCGCTCTCGCCCCGGCTGTTGGAGCGCATGGGCGCCGGCTGGTCAGAGATATGTGCTAGTAGCTTTGAGGCGGCCCTGTTTCGGGCGGCCTCGCTCTTGGCCTTCTTCGGTGCCCTGTGCATCAGTGAGCTGGTGGCGGCGAGCGGGCGAGATACCTCCTGCACTGCACTCCAAGTCGGCGACATCCAGATGGCAGACGCCGGTATGGTGGTCCGCATTAGATGGTCCAAGACAGACCAGAGGGGGAAAGGAGCAGTGATACACCTGGGCCCATGTTCGGTGCTAGCACTTTGCCCGGTGGCAGCGATGACAGCTTACCTGTCACTGAGGGGTCGGGGCAAGGGATATCTTTTCCAGCACCAGGACGGCAGCCCCCTAACAAAGTTCCAGTTTACAACTATGGCCAGCAGGGTTTTTGGGGCGGATGGGCCTGGGAACACTCAGGTTCGGAACACACTCCTTCCGGATTGGAGCCGCGTCCACGGCGGCGGCGGTGGGATATGACCAAGGCTCTATTCGCCAGCTGGGGAGGTGGGCATCCCAATGTTATAAGAGATATGTGCGGCCGTTGCCGGCTATTTAATGTGTTGTTTTTGTTTTCCCAGGACACGAAGGCGGTGCGTATAGGGCGAGAATTGTTTTTGTGGGCCACAGTTATATGTATTGGGGTGAAAAATTTGCACGTAGGACGGGCTGGGGACCTAATCTGGGGCTGGGTGATCAAGCGACCATCGAGTGGTGGGGAAAAAGAGGGATGAGGTGGCGGGAGTTTCTGGGCGTAGCTACAGCTGCGGCGAGAGGTTTCCCGCCGAACATTTTGATGATTCACTTGGGAGGAAATGATTTGACCAGGCAAACTGGAAAATCCTTGATATTGGAAATCCTGCGTGACCTGGCGACTTGGAAGGCACGCTTTCCTACCTGCAGAGTTCTCTGGTCGACGATGATCCCACGCCAAGTCTGGAGAGCTAGCTGTGACCCACAAAAGCTGAACAGCTCTAGAAGGGGTGTGAACCAGGTTTGTCGGGCAGTTTGCCGGGAATTTTGGGCGGTGGTGGGCCACCCAGAGTTCAATGTGAACAAGACGGAGCTTTACAGGCCGGACGGTGTTCACCTGACGGACGAAGGCAATGAGTTGTTCCTGTGAGACGTGAGGAGGGGCCTGGCTGCGGAGCTGGCTTGAGTGGGTGACCGGGGCCATAGCAAGGCTAGGCCCACGGCAGTGGCGGCTAAAGCTGATGGAGGACAGCGGTGAGCATATAAATTAACATCTGGCGGTAAACATCCTCAACCACAGCGCTGCAGGCCAAGAGGTCTTGGTGCTGGGGTGGGGGAGAGTAAACGCCTCCCTGTGCTGGCAATACGCAGTTGGTGACAGCAGCGGCAGGGAGGAGCAAATTAATTAACTGACCTGGGGGTGCTGTCGGATGACCGCACCACCTGGGGGTTCTTGGCTCGCCCGATCCGGCCCGGTTGGAGGGGTCCCGGGAGACCTCGGGGTTCCAACCAAGCTATGAATGCCTGGCCCCTCCTCTTGTTGTTGTTTGTTGGTTATGTGTTTTAATAAAGTGTGGCCCATTTACCCCCATCACACTGTCTCGCCTGGTCATTTCGAGTGGGGGGGGCAAATCACCCTTAGCTTCTACTTCCCTAGCCAATGGGAGACAGACCTAACTGTGGCCTTAAAAAGCAGCTTTTTAAAAGTCATTAAATTTCCTCTGTGAGTTTTAAAAAGGCTCATTAACATCACAGTGTCTGGTAGGGGTTGGGGCAATACAAAGATACATCATTAGGATAGATGAATAGGTTTACCATATTCTACTCCAAAAGGCTTACTTCTGAATGAGGCAGCAGAAAAACTACTTGATAGTACTTAAGGACAACAGTCTCTGTTACACAAGAGTCCTGCTTCTCTTTCTCTACTGTCCAAATTCTTAAAAGAATTTTTATTGCATTTACAACAGTAAAATTAGTGGGTCCCATTGCTTTGACCAGACTGAGCCATTGAATAGCTACTTTGAAAAACTGCACTGAACTAATGAAATTTAGCCTGTTTACTGGTCAGTCACAAAACCCAACTTATTTAACTATTCCCAGTGATCTAAACCCTGCAATCTAAATCCTCAGCCTCAACATAAACAACAGGTATAATGTTTACAAAGGGGAACCTCGTGTGGCAGCGTAACTGTTATAATTGTTTGTTTGATCATGAGGTGGCGCCTCATGATCTCGGGAGTAGAGATGGGCACGACTCAAAAAATAATTTTTCGTTTTTCATTTAGGGGTCCGTTTCAGTTCATTTTCGTTTTTTGGGGGGGCGGTTTGCACATTTTTCTTTTTTGTTTTCGTACAAAACGAAATGAAAAAACAAAAATGAAAACGAAAAACTTTCATTTTGTTAGCATTCTTTTCAATGCAATGTGTCTGCCGTAACGAAAACGAAAAACATGGCAAAATTTTTCATTTCGTTTCCGTTGTCGTTTTGCTTCTGAAAAAAAATTTCGTTTTCGTTTTCGTTGCGAAATGAAACGAAAAAATGAAAACGAAAACGAAAATTTTGATGAGTCGTGCCCATCTCTACTCGGGAGAGATAAGGGTCCTGGCATCCATGGCCTATCACACTGGCCAAGGGTCAATGCTAGGTATCACTGTGGTTCCCTAGCCCCACTATGTGATGGGAATGAGGCATGTCTCTCTTAATGACAAAACAGACCACGCCAGCTGGAACCAAAACAGTAGAAATTACATTGAGCGAATAGCTGCAATGGCACTGTGCCAGCTCTCCAGTAATGTTGCAGCCTATCACACTGGACAGAGGCCAATGCACATATATCATTGTGCTTCCATAGCCCCACTATGTAACGGCACTGAGGCATTCTCTTGTAATGACAAAACATACCAAGGCATCTGGAACCAAACAGAAGAAATCTCAGTGATATGAATGCCATGGCCTGTGACACTGGCTGGGGTGCGATGGTAGATATCACTGTGCTTCCATAATAGCTGCACTCCGGGATGGCACTGAGGCCACTCACATGTAATGAGAAAACAGCAAAAACTGGCTGAAACTGAGGCATAGATATTACATGCCCCTACAGCTATGCACTGTAACTATCTGAGGCAGTTCGCCTGTAATGATAAACAGAATGTAATGGCTGGAACCCAGCAGTAGACAGAAAAGTGCTTTAGTAATTCCACCCTGGAATGGCACTGTGGGTGTGGCCGGAGCTGAATGGTCGATATAACTAACAGCTTGGTGATTTCCTGACATATACAAAGCTTTTGAGCTCTCACTCACTCCATTCTTATATTGGACTCTCGCTCACCCAACCCATATGTTGGCAGCATCATAGGCCTTGGCTGCAGGCTATGGCCACTGGCCATGTGACCTCTAATCAGCCCTGGTCATGGGTCATCTGCCCCATGGGCAGTTGCTTGTGACTACCCAGGCTTGATCCAAATGGCCCTGTCACAATTGGGTGGACAAGGCAGCCCCTCCTCCCACACCTACATAAAATGGCTGCACAATGGCTGCAACAGGAAATATTGCCACAGTGACCTCAGTCTAAGCTTCCCCTCCCCAAGTATCTCAATAGTAGGAGCATCCAGGTCTCCTGAGGAATGGGATTTCTATTGTCATTCATCACCCTTGTTGCAACTAGCATTTCTAGCTTTTCCCACTTTAATTTTTTTGGAGTTTCCTGAGTTCAAATATAACTAGGCCTATTTCTAATTGCCGGAACTACTCACAAAACTCTACTCCATAAGTTAAACCAGCTTTAATTAAAATTGCTATAAATCGTGACTCTTCCATCCGATAACATCAAAACAGTTTGTTCTGAGGGTTGGGTTTCTTAATTTTTAAAAAAATTGCTCATCTCATCTTCAGATCTAATCATGTTTTTCCTGTTTGCACTGCAGCCTTTCCATGCCACTTCCATTTCCTAAATTTATGAAATTTCACAATTCGCTGTTGACATTCATTCTAATCTTTGCTTCTACTGTCTTCTTGTTCACTTCCACATTCAATCATATCAATAGAGACCTGTCTAGTAAAACGTCGAACAAAACAGGGTTGATGAAATAAATTTCATTTGCTCTTCTTGTGTCAAAATGCCTTTCCCAAGCATGGCTAAGTAAATTTTTAATGACACATGAAATCTAAACTGCTTTCATGTAGACCTCCATCATTCTGCTGCTTAAAAATTAGATCACTGGGGCAACATATCTGAAAAAAATAAACTTTGCTAGGACCCTAAATTAAATGAAGTGGATGGACATTTTGTTGCAAGAAAACTAATGTCTAGTATTAGATACTAACTAAAAATAAGACTGCCACAGCATATGTTGATAGATTCAGAGAGCTGCTCTTCAAGTACTTATAACTATCCCATCCAAAAGTCTCAGATATCTCAGGCCTAGACAGAACAGGGTACCAGAGTTTGGGATGGTAGAAAAGAACCAGCAACTTCAAAGTTCTTTCGTGCACTGGATCATTCATTAAACACAAATGAGATCAACTCTTGCTTCACTTGTATTCTCTCTGGCACTCATTCAAAGGCCCACTAAATCCTCCACCAAATGTACTCCAATAAAGGAGGAACAAGGAAGGCAACAGAGAATAAATTAAAACCCCTAATGAATCCTAAAAATGCTTCCAATAAAGCAGAGTAGTAAGGCAACAGGTCTACTCCAAAATCCAGCAATAGGACATGATAAAAAATCCTCAGCTTCCTAGTGAAATATACATCTACAGACCAAATTAACCAAATATAATTTGGGGAAAAAATAGTATAATGCAGTGGTTCCCAACCTGGGGGTCAGGACCCCATTGGGGGTTGAATGACCATTTCACAGGGGTTGCCATGAGCCAGTGAAGAAAAAGGCACAAACAGCTTGGATCTGGAGGAGGACGGGGAGGATGGGGGGAAAGAGTGAGTTACAGCTTGATAGGTTAGAGGGGATGTCAGTCAATGGCACCAGAGGTTGCAATTGGCTGAGGGTGCCTGTAGAGGGAAGTTCTCTATGGCACCTGCAGCAGTGGCCTGCCAAAGGGGGCCTGTGGCCTCCTCCAAGCAGAACAAGGGGTCACCACAATATAAAGTGTCGTGACACTAGGAAGGTTGAGAACCACTGGTCTAACGGAATGCACCCTCTACCTCCCTCAAGGAAAAGAGCAAAATAAAAAAGATGAAAGAAAGAATAAATGTCTAAATAAAAGAGAGAAACATGAAGAACATGGAAAGTTTTGTGTTATCCCGCTTTTGTCTAAAGACAGCATTTGTGTTTAAGAAGCTATTTTTCAGAAATCAACAAAGTACTTGAAAATGAAAAGTCTTTCTTTCTTTCTTTCTTTCTTTCTTTCTTTCTTTCTTTCTTTCTTTCTTTCTTTCTTTCTTTCTTTCTTTCTTTCTTTCTTTCTTTCTTTCTTTTTAAATGAAGTTCCACACCTGGTATAAATATTGTTCTAGTTAAGAGACGCATATAAGAAATCCCAGTCAGAATCAGGAACAGGATGTTGTTCCTGACATCAAGCAAACATGGCATCCAACAGGATAGGAAATGATAAAAGTTTTATGGATTACAAGCATCTTGAAAACCAACAATATAAACTCTGCTACAAAGGTAGAACATGACAGAATGAAGAAAGGGAAATTGTAAAGGGCAGGTTTAAATTATAAGTGATATAAAAACCTTGAGTGTCATTAAAGAAATTTCCAGGAATATTGGAGGGCTTTTTGAACTATTAAAGAAGAAGCTGTAAATTGCTTGTTTGTGCCTTTCTAAGAAGTTAGACTTATTTATGTGCTTTCTGTGTGTCTAGTTTCAGAGAGGGAAATAAAGGGAAAATATGGTACCAGAGATTTTTTAAAATATTAAGTTTTTGTTCTTATATTTTTGCACTGCAGGATATTCTTGCTGAGAATCCAGTTTCACACATGAAGAAAGCCTCTGCTAACTATAATTGAAATACTGGCAGCCCTTCCTCAATCCCCATCTCACTCTCACTGTTAGAGACAGAAAGCCAGACAATGCCTGGTACAGTGTCTTTGTAGACAAATCCAACTAAAAGTATGTGAAAACTACCCTCTTGAAATGTGATTATTGGTTATAAATGGCATTTCAAATCCACATGGGTGTCTACTTTTCAAAAATGATAAAATTTTATCCATTCCTTGATGTGGAACAATTTATCTAGCAACTCATTCTGGTTGCCAGCTTTTGAGTGCATATTTATTTTTAGTTCATTTATCTTTGTGTGTCACTTTGATGAACCCCAAGAGTGTTATGTAGAGATGATCATAAATTTTTAAAAAATGAATTGCAAAATTCATCAAAATTGCTAATTTGTCAATTTGTACTCATCACAATCAATGAGCCTGACATGTTTATCAATGAATTTCAGCAAGTTTTGATTTATTGATTTGTCAGGCCATAAAACAGCCCCTGAGGCATGCAGAGACACCAAAAGCAAAAAGAACCTGCCCCTGAACATCCTCTACCATCCCTCCAACTTTGGTGAAGATTGGGTTTTTCCAAAGCTAGATGAAAAAGACACTTCCCTGAGATGGCCCACTTTGTAGATGTATAATTTGGATGTTTGATACCCGCTCTTCACCAAACATGGAGGGATTGTACAGGAGAGTTGGGAGAAGCTTTTCTGTAATTGTAATGTCTCTAGGTGCCTGATAGAAATTTTCTGGGATTGTTCTCTTTGTGAGTATACAACTAAGATATCAAATACCTAAACCTCACAAAGTTGCACAGCTCATAGAAGAGAGTTAGGGAAAGTTTCTTTACAGTCTTGGTGTCTCTACAGTAGATGCCTGGTTCTTTTATAGGTTTTAAAAGGAAAAATGAATCAACAAATCAATTCACCAGTTCGTCAGAAAAACACTGTAAATTGATCATTCATGACTTGTTGACCTTGATGGATCATAAATCACCATTTTCCCAATGCAATCCCATCTCTTGTGATACAATAACATTTTACAATGGATATATCATTAGGTTGCATATATGTGTGAAGGAGGAGATTTTTAATATTTAAGACAGAGATATTTTAAGGTTAAATACTGAAGATACAAAATCAATTACAATTTACTTCAGTGTGGTGGTAATCAGACAACAATCATTTTAGCATAAATCTACTGTACCTATGGCTGTCTGCTACTGTGATGCAACTTCCTGAGTTCCATTGAGTTCCATTTCTACAATTACATGAATATTTATTTACCAAAAGTTTCATTTCCTGATTAGATTCATAACAAACTGTTCTACTATAATAACATTACAATTTTAGTATTAGAGGTACATGGAATAAAAAAAAATTAAAATGCCATAATTATCTTTAATTGGATCACCATTAATCAATGTCCTTGATGAAAGCTCCACAGAGGCCAATATCCCACATAAAAGCAAACCAAAATAAATTTTTACTTGAGAAGATGCAAGACAAAGATGAAAGTCTTGTATACGACTCTGTTTCTATTAAAAATTATTGTCAGATACACATGCTTCCCAAAATGGAAGAGATTTAAAAGGACCACTTCCTTAGCAATTGGAAATGTTCATACAAAAGCAGTTTCCACAATGTGAGGCCTCTTTCATCTTTAGGATTTTAAAGCGTGATAGGTCTGAAGAAGGGGGATTGTGGTGCAATTTTGCATTTGCATGGATAAACAGTAAAGTCTGATATTCAAGGAACCTGGAATTTCAATATACATTCCATCTGGAATTTCAAAATACTTTTCTTCACTGATTAAATACAGTGGACCCTTGTATAACAAACAGCTTGTATAACATAAAATTTGTACAACATAAAAAATTCCAGAGATAGGGGAAATTTACTTAACATAATCGCCTATGGGGAAAATCCGTACAACATAAAAATGGGACTACTCCATTTTCAATGCATTTGTATAAAGGAAAATGTGCTTAACATAATTTCATTTGGAACGAATTAATTCCTTTATACAAGGTACCACTGTAGTAGCTTATGACATCCCATTCGTTCCACTTTACTTAGCCCTATTATGATGATCAGTATGACCCAAGCAAATGGGAGCTTGCTAAGATTTGTGCAGGAGAAACAAACACACATCACTTGAAACAATACAGATTTTCCCTTGTGAAAATAAGACATGCACCCTTTTCTCTTTCTTTCTCCAACCCCACCGCAAACGTAACTGTTTAAAATAGATAAGCAGCACAGAATAAGAATGATAATGTGTATGCTTTATTTTGGGGCCAGGAAGTCACCCCAGATCATCTTGCCTGAGTTTACAAACTGGATTCACAAAGTCTCTACTCAGAATGCTGAAATATGCCAACAGTCTTTACATAGTTTGGGGAGGTGTAGCTCAACATTTAGGACTCTAGTTCAGTGGTGGTGAATCTTCAGCACTCCAGATTTCAGATCACAACTCCTACAGTCCTTTGTCACTGGGATTACTTCCCCAATTGAAAAAAAGAGGTGCATAGCTTGGGGGTACTTCGGGATGCATCCTTGAACCTAGATGCCCAGGTCACAGCTGTGGCCAGGAGCGCATTTGCAAAATTAAAACTAGTACGCCAGTTACACCTGTTTCTTGAGAAATCTGCTCTGGCCACTATGACACATACCCTAGTGACATCCTGGCTGGACTACTGTAATGCTCTCTATATGGGGCTACCAATGGAAAGTCTTGGGAAACTTCAATGGGTCCAATATGCAGCGGCCAGATTGCTGACTGGTGCGGGTTACAGAGATGACATTACACCCCTACTAAAGCAGCTCCACTGGCTGTCAATCAGCTATCGGGCACAATTCAAGGTGCTGACCTTTACCTACAAAGCACAAAATGGCCTGGGTCCAGGCTACCTCAAAGCACCGTCTCGGTGCTTGGGTCATCAGGAGAGGCCTATTTCTTCATCCCACCACCTTCACAAGTGTGTCTCATATGAAAACCTGAAAGGGCCTTCTCTGTTGCTGCTCCCAGACTTTGGAACTCTTTCCGGAAGCCTCGTGGCGCAGTGGTTAAATGCCTGTACTGCAGGTAAAACTGTGCTCACGACCTGGGTTCAATCCCTGGTAGCAGGCTCAAGGTTCACTCAGCCTTCCATCCTTCCAAGGTCGGTAAATGAGTACACAGCTTGCTGGGGGGGGCAATGTGTAGCCTGCACACTGTAATTAAAATTGTAAACCGCCCAGAGACTACTTGTAGTGGTATGGGGCAGTATATAAGCAGAACACTTTGCAGGCAAAAACCTTCCTCTCCAGGCAAGCTTTCCCTGAATAACGGTCTATTTACTATGTGACTTTTATATTGATTACCATACATGATTGCATTGACTGATTTCATAAGAACAGCAGTGATTTCCATGTTAGGTTCCACCCCTCATAATGGATTTTTTCCCTTTCTGAGTGCTCTTTGTAACTTTAATGTTACATTTTAATGTTCTAAGATGCTTCTCCTAATTCCCTGTTCTTAATTTGAATATGTCTTAAATATTCTGGGCTGTTTGAATATGTCTTAAATATTCTGGGCTCTTTATTGTAAGCCACCTTGGTTCATTTTCCAAGGAGAAAGGTGGGGAAACAATATTCAAAATGGATGAATAAATAAATAATATTGGAAATCTAGGCTCAGAATTCTGGGAGTTTCAGTTCCAAACATCTGGAGTGCCGAAGGGTCACCACCACTGTTCTATTTCATAGCTGAATTCGCAGCACTATCCTCTATATGTGTATTCAAAAATTGAGTGAGGCTAACTCACAGGTAAATTGGTGTAGGATTGCACTCAGAGATTGTCATGGACAATTAGATAACATTTTAAGAAAATGATTGCTTAATCCACTAGGTAGCCTAAGTCTTATATTTTAGTCCTACATACCTTCATTTATACAATTGAATATTGTATAATACCAGTGTAATGTACAGGTATATAACTTCATAGTTATATTCTCTTGCCAGTAGCATTATTGTCATATTTACAGTTCTTTTCACCAATGAGCATATACAGAAAATGTGTCGGACGGCAGAGGGAGATTTAACAGAAGATGGTCCATCCCAGAATGTTCCCTGATGGCTTTTGGGGAGTTTCCTGTTGCTTTGGCAGGCAATTCTCCTGAAGCCCAAGTTGATCTCTGGAATGGGGAAATGGCCAGGGGTGATGACACAATTGATCCTAAATATACCCTCCCATGCAACCCTTGTTTATTGGTCCTCTGGCTTACTGGGGAGATGGTAGTGATGGGACAGAGACTTGAGTGAAGATTGTGGAAAACATGGAATGAATCCTACTGAACAAAAATTAGAGCCCATTGGATAGACTATTCTGTGGCAGTGGCAGTGGCAAGTAAGTTATTCCTACACCAGCACTGCATCTGCACAGTGTCACCAAGAAGAGCCAGATCATTAACTGGGACCAGTTACAGGGAACATATAACTCCCTTGTTACATAATTTATCCCCTGTTACAGTAGCTCCACTGGCTGTTGATCTCTTTATTCCCAGGCACAATTGAAAGTGCTGGCTTTCAAAGTGCTTGTTTTAACCTGCAAATCTATAAACAGCTTGTGTCTATGCTATCTTAACGACCACATCTCCCTCTATGAGCCTACCCAGGCATTAAGATCACAATGGGAGGACTTTCACAGGTGCACTTGATGGGGACACTGGAGAGGGTCTTCTCTGTTGCTGCTCCCTGACTCTGGAACTCCCTCCCATGGGAAGCTGATCCCAATCTCTGATGTCCTTCCAGAGGCAAGGAAAGACCTTTCTCTTTATTCAGGCTGTTTCTTACTGAGTGGGGGTTTGAGAGGGGTTTTAAATAGATTGCCATGCTTTGTTGATTTAAATGTGTTTTAACATTGATCTTAGTTGTCTCTACTACTGAGCATTCCTTCACCCTTCAAGACAAGCCGGCTGCTTTCCTTGCTGCTTGGATCCATCCCCAAAATGCCAATAGAGTCAAGCTATGCCTGGCTCCCACCAAAGAACTGAAGCTGCAACCAATCCTGTAGAGCTCTCTGGATGTGTTCTAGTCACAGGGCCGGCGCTAGGGTTTTTTGCGCCCTAGGTGAGGGGCGGGCAGCGGCAGCGGCGGCGGGGTGGGAGGTTAGGGGGGGTGCCGGGTGGGGGCAGGCGGTGGCGGGGTGGGGGGCAGGCAGCGGGCGGCAGCGGTGGGGGGCAGCAGGGGGGCGGCGGACGGCAACAGGTGGGGGGACGGACAGCAGTGGCCGGCACCCCCTGTCCATTTTGGCACCCTAGGCCAGCGTTTTTCAACCACTGTTCCGCGGCACACTAGTGTGCCGCGAGATGTTGCCTGGTGTGCCGTGGGAAAAATTGAAAAATTCTAAAGAAATTCAACCCAGGCCCGGCGGGCAGCCCACAGCTGGGAGGCGCTATAAATAGCATCCAAGGGCCAGCTTGGCTCCCCCCCGAGGCCTGCGGCGCTGGCGTCACTTCCTCCCCGGCCGGACCTGGCCCCGCTCATTATCTTAGTGTTTGCCCTGTGCCTGCCGCTGCTGCCGCGACTCGCTCGCTTCCCTCTCCCCCCCTCCTTTTTTTACCCTGGACCACCACCACCCCTTTCCTGGGAGCTACCAATGGACTGAGCCGCCCGACAGCCCACCTGCCAACACAAGCCGGCCCGGGAGCCCCAGGCCAGAACAAACCACCAGGTGAGGGGAAGGGGAGGAGGGGCACCCGACTGCCCCACGAGCACCGCGGCAGGGCTGCGAGGAGGAGGGGATGGAGGAGGCCTCCGCCGGGCCTGGGCTGAGGAGGCGGGGCAGGGGGGCTACTGGCACGGCTGGACGGCCGGCCGGACGGCCTTTAGGGTCCAGGAGGGGAAGAGCCGTCTCTGAGGGGCCCCATGATGGGTTCCTTGAAGTCTTGCCCCTTTCTTTCTGTCTTGGGTCGCCCTCTTCTCTCTCTCTGTCTTTTCTTTCTTTTTTCCCCACCTCTCTCTTTCCATTCATACCCTTTCCCCTCTTCATAGAAACGTGCTCATTTCTAGCCTGCATATGTGTATGTCTAGCAGCCTGCCTACTGTAATTAAAACTGTAAACCGCCCAGAGACTCCTTGAAGTGGTATGGGGCGGTATACAAGCAGAACACTTTCTGCCTTCTTTCCTTCCTGCCTTCCTTCATCCTCCTCCCCTCCTGTCGCTGGACTTGCTGAAGGCATCTGCCTTGGCCACAGTGTGGAGAGCAAGATGGGATTTTGGGTCTTATTTGTGTTCCTGGAGAGTCAGTGCCCCTTCTCAGGTCTCCACTGGACACAGAAGTCCATGCAGGGCAAAATGTCTTTAAAAAAACAACACAGGTAAGTAGGAACTGGGTGCTAGAGAGCGGGCTGCCTCAATCTGTGGCCCCTCTGTCCTGCTTCTCCCTACACCAGCAATGGCGAAACTTTTAGAGACCGAGTGCCCAAACTGCAATTCAGAACCCATTAATTTTTTTGTAAAGTGGCAATACAGCAATTTAACCTCATGGCGCAGTGGTTAAATGCCTGTACTGCAGGTAAAACTGTGCTCACGACCTGGGTTCAATCCCTGGTAGCAGGCTCAAGGTTCACTCAGCCTTCCATCCTTCCGAGGTCGGTAAAATGAGTACCCAGCTTGCTGGGGGGGCAATGTGTAGCCTGCACACTGTAATTAAAATTGTAAACCGCCCAGAGACGACTTGTAGTGGTATGGGGCACTATATAAGCAGAACACTTTAACCTGAATTCAGGTGGCTGTGAAGGGATGATGTTGGGTGCCCACAGAAAGGGCTCCGAATGCCACCTTTAGCACCCATGCTATAGGTTCACCTACAATGCCCTAAAAAAAAACTGTTAATGTTTTGCAGCCAGTTAATGTTGCTATTTGATTCCTATTCAAGAGAATTACTTTATATATAGTCAATATAGTCACAGAGTTAAATTTTTTAACATTTTCTAATGGTGGTGTCCCTCGTGATTTTTTTTCATGAAACAAGTGTGCCTTTGCCCAAAAAAGGTTGAAAAACACTGCCCTAGGCAACTGCCTAGTTCGCCTTAATGGACGCGCCGGCCCTGTCTAGCCAAGCCATAATCCCCTGAACAGACAAATGCACCCCATCAGGTTCAAAAAAATTGGCAAGCTTATGGCAATACTGTGATGCCTGATCCAGCTTCCACCCCATTCTTCACCAGGTATGCAAATGTTCTGGTTACTTTCTGGTGGGTGAGACCAATCTTCCTAGGATCCTAGACCCCTCTACAAACCTGCCTTTCCAAGAGATCAGACCATGTAAGTACTATAGTAGTACATCAGTAATGTCAGGATTGCATGCCAGGTGGTGACGTCATTTACTCTGGAATGCATCAACAACACATCCAGCAGGGCATCTTTCTTGAGTCAGGGCCACAGAGTTGGAACAAGTGTTCACTCCATTATGGTGACTCACACGCCAGCCCAATGAATGATCCTGTGACCTGTGGGTAAAACTAAAATAAAGCAATTTTTGGGATGGAGGTTTTAGCTGCTTTGGATTTCTATCTACTAATGCACTGGATGTGTTCTGGGGGCAGACACAGGGTGGTCGCTTCTGTTGCTGCTCCAATGTGGAAAGAGAGCATAACTAAGTCTCTTCGTGGGAGTCCTGTATTTTGAAGGGTCCCTAGTGCTTAACTCCTGCAAATTGATAACAGATAAGTGACTGCCTGTCTTGATGCACTAGTAGGGAGCTGTCCACCACCCCATAACTGTGGAGGAAGGCCTTGGCCATCTGAACAGGGCAAGGGGAGTCTTCTGGTTGTTGGTGCAAAGTAATCCAGATTCCCCATGTTCACTTTGAGCATCTAATTATGAGGGTCAATTGATCATTCTGGAAGGAAATGTCCTGAAATTTTAGGGCCTGCACCCCTCTTTCAAGGAGTTCACTACCAATTCTCCCACTCAGAATGTCTGAAAACAGCGAGCATGAAGGCAAACCCAAGTAGGGGTTGTCAAGAATATTCTTGTGAGTGAGTTTTTCAACTTGCAATTAGAGATATAGAGTCCAGCTGTGGACTGAGGCAAGCTCGGTAAAGTGGCCTTGACAGGAAGGCTGGTGTCCAAGGACAATGTAAGCATAGCTCAGAAGCATGGATGAGAGAAGCACTGTGACATGTGATGTGAAAGTAATGAATTGATTGGAAGGAAATGCTTTATATACCTTATGTATTGCATCTGTGAAGATTCTCAGTCATCCAGGTGCGTTTATCTGGGAGTTGAGTCATGGCTACTGGACTTCTTTTTTGAGAGATAGAAACGTTTCGCTGTTCATCCAAACAGCTTCATCGGTCTCTTATGTATTGCAATATGTTCTTGCTGTTTAGCCAGGGCTGTTTAGCCAGTAAGCCTGATGAATTGGCTGTGATAAGGAAGAGTAGCAGGATTGTTTATGCTACTGGATGTAAGTCTGCAAACCAAATGGAACTTGTATATATTTTTGTAAATAGACTGCAATAGAAAACCAGCAACGGAGTCTGTCATATTTTTGCCTCTAATCCTTGACATTGCTGCAACACTGCTAACTGAAGTTAGCTCCTCATACATTCCTTGACAGGGGTACCTTATAGCTTGCCTAGCAGATCAGCCAGCTGCTGCAGCATGGCTCTATGGGAAGAGTAACAGATTTCCGCCTGTCTGGCTACCGTGGGTGTTTTCCTTCTCAACCTCTCATTGCCCTCCTAATAAAGAAAGCCTTATGAGGATCCTGAACACCCTCAAACTGACTAAAGAAGGACATTGCAGCCAAGTGTGTGTGGAGTGACCTGGTGGTCTTCCCCAGGGTAATGCAAGTATTTCATTACTGTAGCCTGGGATGCTGGGAGCTATGCGGAATGATCCCCCTGAGAAAGCAAATCAATGAAGGAGTCCCCAAGAGGCCCTGTAAGTCCATAATATAGCAAGTGTCATTAAATCAGTGCTCCTCGGATCAGGTCCTGTTTCCAAGCCTTCGTAATTCTGCCGGGAATGGGTCTGGATCTCTGTTTGTGTGTGGCTGAAACCCGTCCTCTTAGAAATGAGATAGTACATCTGCAATGATGTTAACCAGTCCTAGAGCAAATCTTACTGCAAAAGTGATGCTGGCTGAGATACACGACAAATCCAGCCTCAGGACAAGCCTGTTGCTGCGCCAGGATTTTACTCTCCTGCTTCGGAATTCCTTTTGCCAGGTGGTAACAGGTAAAAATTTTGGGAACAACTCCAGAAATGTCATATTACATGAGAAAGCTTTGACTGCCCAGCTTTGCAGCCATCTCTGAGCACTTTTGTTTTGTTGCTTTAGTAGTAGTTTTGTTTCGTTTCATCACTAATGAATTTTTAAAGAAATTTTGGAATGAAACAAAATGAAATAATTCATTAATGGCTCTGCTGGTTCCTAGAGACACCAACATTGCAGGATAGCTTCTTTGGACTCTTCCCTGTAAGCCCCCCCCCCAAATTTGGAGAGATTTGGGGTTCTGGGGCTGAGTTATTAAACTGCAAATGGGATCCTCCTAGGATAAAATCATTCTAATTGGGTCAGAAAACAGCTAACCACTCCCCCATGGGGTGGGCTATTAGTGGCTTCCTGAGTCAATTAGAAATGACTTTATCCTAGGGGGACCCACTTGGGAGTTTAATAACTTAGCCCCTGAACCGCAAAGCTCTCCAGATTTTTTTGAGGGGGTTACAGGGAAGAGTCCAAAGAAACTACCCTATGATTTTGGTTCCTCTAGGATGAATTGTTTCATTCCTAGAGGAAAAATGGTGTTTTGTTTCATAATAAAACTTGTCCTACCATTTTGTTTCATAATGAAATGATTTGTTATATAACAAAACAATGAAACAGTGTTTTGTTTATTTGTTTTCTGCCCATCTCTAGTACTCACCAGTGGCCTTTTTGGGTACTACTCCCAATGGTGACACCCTGATATTTGGCAGAGGGATCAAATGGACCAGCCTGTGGAGAACAGGAGACCTGTTTTTGATGAGGTGTCATTCCAGTAGCTTCCTTTCCTCTGCCCCCTCCCCTATTACACCTCCCTAGCAGAAGGGGGGGGGCTTGAAAGCATGAGCAGTGCCTCCCATAATAGGGAGGGTGAGTTGGGGAAAGGTTAGGCAAGCTCTGAAGGGGGGGGTTCCCTTGGGTGAGGTACAGGGAATGCAAGCCAGTGACTGGCACCCATCCCAAATTCTAAACAAATGGAAGGCAAACAAATCATTTGTATAATTACTGTTTCTAGCTTTTTAATAATGTAAGCCACCTTGGGTCTTTTTGCAGAGAAAGGTGGGATATAAATAAATAAATACATAAATACATAAATAGATAGACAGACAGACAGACAGACAGACAGACAGACAGACAGACAGACAAACAAACAAACAGACAGACACAGCAAGAAGACAACAGTTAAAATGGTAAGATTCCCATTCCCTCCAAGTTAACAAGACATGCAACACATGCATACTTATAATTACATATTGCATATATGAATGTGTGTATCTGTGTTCACACCATACTTGGTGTAAAACATTAAGTGTATTTGCAGAAATCATATTTCAGTTTTTGCAAATTCTCAATATACAATATGAAGTGCCAGGGATCCATTTCTCTAACAAACTGTGCTGAGATGAATTCTTCTTTTATTTAATTTTAACAACAAGACAGATGCATTAGCTATGCCAGAAGCCAATTTCAGAAATGGAAAATCAGCTCAAAACTCTAGAAGTGCATGATAAGAAGAGGCAAAGCTTCAGAAAGGTTGGCTTAGTTCATGCCATTAACTCGTTTCCTACTTAGAAGTCACAGTAAATTAGCAATGACCTCAACCATGTGCTTAACACTGGATATAGTTCTATAATTGACCTTTATACTCTGCTGTTAAGCTATGAATGAGAAGCTGTACTGTGTCACCATGACCTTAATTTTTTAAACCTTTGGTTGGGCTTGTGCAGTATGGTCCAAAAATTAATCTGGTCCATTTCATCCAAATGAAAATTTGTTCCAGCTCACTGCTGAATTTTCAAATGGCACTTCAGAAGCAGCATGAATATTGTAATTTTTAAAGAGAACACAGAGAAGAATTGAAAATTTAATTGTCTCTTAAATTTTAATCATTGCCTTTTGACTATACCCAGCATGGAAGAAAAGCAGCTAAATGCAGAAGTGCCATTCAAGCTGCCTGTAAAAAGTGGCCTCTGTTATGCAAGTGAAGTGGCAGGTGAGAAGATGTCTCTGTTTATTCACAAGGCATTTTAGTCCTTCAAATACTGGATGCATAGACCTTCTCTTCATTATTACTGCAATCAGTCACTATAACAGTAAAAAAAACTAAAATGAAACTCTTTTTAAATGGGCTTACATTCCATTCCCTTTGGTGGCCTCCATTAGCTATTTTGCATCCTAGATCCTATGGAGAGCTACAGCTATGTGACACAGTGCTTCTGTCATAGCAGCTATGGGACATTTTTAAATCTCACCTTTCACAATTCCCCATTCTATAAAGAACAAACCAGCTTAAATGCATCTGAAATCAGTAGGATCGAAAGAAAGCACAGGAAATTATGGATTAGTCAGATTCACAGCAACAGCAAAAAAGCATAAATGCTTTCCACCAGTTATAGTATTGTTAGAGGTAGGTTTGGGTGCTCAGTACAAGAAGCCAGCATCCATGTTTCTAGCAGAATACTGGGCTGCTTGCACCTGCTGCTTTGCTGCCGGTAGCAATCAAAATTCTTCCATTTGCCAGCCTCCCAAACAAATCTCCCCTTGACACAAGAATCACACTTTGCAGATGTTGGTTTCAGTGTTGGTTTTAGTTCCACACATGGTTTTTTGCTCTTTGGGGCCAGCACCACCACAAGAATTCAGTACACTTGAATTAGCACTGATTCCTGATATATAAAATGGTGCACACACAGTTCTTGTTCCTTCTTCCCAGCAGAAAACAGTAATGCTAACTGAAGAGCCTGTGTAAGGATTGGCCATTAAAGTCTCAAAAACCAAAATAGTGAAATATTTTGAGTAGCACCATTTTTATTATGTTTGCTTGCTGTTTTAGGGGGGGGAAACTTTTAGGATTCTCCCCCTCCACCCATCCCCGTCAATGTGATACACATTCAATTTCTATATGCAAAACCCAAGCATTCAGAGTAATGTGGAAGGGGCAGGGTAAGTGACCTCTAGTCTTATAAGAGGATTTGCTATGGTTTGGTTGTAGATCCAGGGACAGGAGTTCAAATTCTCACCATGTTTTCCAGGAGGGGGCCACTCAAGATCACCCAAAGCTGATGAAGCTGAAGAGGTTATGTACCCTGTCTGTCCCTTATGTGGTCTCGAGCAAACTAACCCATGTATTTTAGACCTAAAAATCCTCTGAGAGGCTAGAGTCCATTATGATCCATTATGTTATAGACCTCCTGTCCTATTATTGATTATATGTCACATAGATATGTTTACACAGGTAATGGCATAAGAAGAGGTCGATTGTGATGATTAGCAAGAGAGTTAGATTTTGGAGTGGCAAACAAAATCTTATTAAAATTTGCCTTTGATAATGTGAGATTTTCTGAATACATGCAGCATAGACACATGGAAACCTTTGTGGACATCAGAGATGGGTAACTGTAGCTGCCCCTAAACTTTTTGGGAGGAGGCATCAATTAGTCTGAGCCTAGATGCCCTAAGCACATCCGATCTTGCCTGATTTCGGAAGCTAAGCAGGGCCGGCCCTGGTTAGTACTTGGATGGGAGACCACCAGGGAATATCAGGTGCTGTAGGCGCCTGGAGTAGGAACTGGCAAACCACTCCAGTATCCCTGCCAAGAAAACTCCATGGACATGGGGTCACGAAGAGTCGGTCACAACTGTAACAATGCAACACACACACATCAATTAGTTATTGGGAGAAACCTGTAATTCCAAAACACAAGAATAAGGGCTGAGTTGACTCATTGTATATACCAGCAACTTAATATCAAATATTCTGCCAGTTTCTTCATCTGTCGAGTTCTGATGTTCAACATAATATCCCCCCCCCCACCCTTAGGGGTTGTGAAGGGCAGGGGGTGAGCAATCAGAGCTGTCAGTATCAGCTGTCTGTGGGCTGAGGAGGGAACATTCTTCTGTCTGTTGATTGAGGGGGTTTGAGACAGCCTTCCCATGGGAATACATTGAAAACCTATTAATCCATTCCCTCCAGAACTGATTAATTGGTTTTCAATGCATTCCTATGGGAAACCGAACGTCTTAAGACAATTATTTCAAAAAACAAATAGACCCCTGGAATCAATTAAATTTGTCTTATGAGGCACCACTGTATTGTTTTCTGGCTAGTACATCAGAATTAAAACAGGAACAGAAGGGGAAAACATGTAGAATGGTCCAAAATGTAAAAATTCTGTAAGCCCAATATCAGATGAATCTTGATAGGCTCTTATCCAGGGCAGTTACTTCACAAATGAATATACAGTGAAAAAAATTCTTATTGTAAAGAGTCTAGAAGAAAAAGTGTTCATATGAAAATAATCTAGAAGAATCAAATCTGAGAGGCATCCAAAGCAAGAAAAAGTATTGTAGGCATGGATTGTTTTAGATTCCCCCCTCCCCCTAGAATGTGGCTACAACCCTACAAAGTTACAGCAGTTTGATGTCACTCTCATTACTACAGTTGCATCATAAGGGATATTATGGTGTGTATGTAGGTTGGTGGGAGACTTCAAATTCTAGTGCATCTCCACCAGAGCGCTCTCTTTCTCTTTCTCTGTGCTGTAGAAAGAACAATGTGCACTGACCCATCCCAGTGACTGGAATATCGAACTGGATTTCCAGGTAAGAGTTATTCTGATACTGCATCCAAATTATGAACATAGCATTAAATGGGCTGGTTGGTGGCAGTATTATAAAGACTCAGGCAGGAGGAGTTCTTCCTACAACAACTTTTGTGCAAATTGCAGAAACTGCAGTGGGAGAAGGTGATAAAATAGTTTCACACCTTAAGAATCCTTGAGATGCTGTCTCCCCATATCAAGGTGACCAGTCTTGCTGAAAATTATGTCAGTGGTAATATTTCTTCACATCCCAAATTTAGACATTTTCCTGCCCAAGCCAGTGAGTGTCATATAGTTTTCAGTTATTAAAAAAAGTCAGAAACAGTTATCTCCTCCCTCTTTGCTCCCATAGTTTACCAATCTGACAAATAGTAGTTTCAGCCATCTTTGCTTGGTAATTGTTTTAACAGGAAAATGTTTACGAAATGTTACAAGTTATTAAAATGCAATTTTTAGACAACACTACATAATCACTATGTTCAATAAATGCATTTAAAGTGTGGGACACTGTTGGAATTCCTCCATCACGAGAAATCTGCTTTTGTCTTATTCCAAATACAAATATAGACTACAAATGGCTATGAAAATACAATTGATATTTTACTAGGTGGATCAAAAGTGCATGCAAATGTAGAATGTGAAGTGAAAAATTGGTCGACAACGTACATGATTCTCTTTCTTGCTCAGAAATGTAGTACT